>OY728140.1:1885249853-1886469443 GCA_963277665.1 Viscum album
AACACACTCATATAAATTATGAGTTCAAAATAAATAGACACACTATTGGATGGGTTAGAATGAAAATTTACTTGTGTAATAAATAACTCATCCAAAATTTGGAAGATTAAATAATTAAAATAATAAAATAATTTGTTCAACATATATTAGATTTTTTATTTAATAATCAATTTGGATGCATATCTTGTGAGTTAAATTCAAATTAAAATTTCAATGATAATGATTATTCTATAAAATTCACCCAAAGTTTTTATAAAAACCATTTTTGCATGAGTGAAATAAAATTTATTTACTTAATTAAGTATAAGAGGTAATAAAAGTTAACCTCCACAAAGTGGTATCACAACCTTCAATTTTAAGAAAAAATGTCACTAAATAAATATTCCTAAATGATTCTCAAACTCACAATAGAAAAGAAAATTATAATTTAATTTATGGGTACAAAAAGAATTACAGTTTAGAACATTTAAAGACCACTCCCCACACTTAAAATCCAACAATGTCCCCGTTTTTTAACTCAATGTGGAAGAATATTTTAGATATTTGAACATTCGAAAAGATTTTAAATTCAATGGTGAATGATTTTGAGGGTCACAATATAGCTCAAAAATTATTTTTCTAAAAATATAGAAAAACCATAAAAATTTTAAAAAAATTCGCAAATGATACCAAATATTTACTAATTAAAAAATCAAGAGCACTAAGATAAATTTTTAGATGGTTTTCATTCTACACATTGAATTTCAAAAAATATAGTCATTAAGGTAGTAATATGATCATCTAAGACACAAATTCTGCATTCAAAAGATTCAAATAGAAACAATGGCCATTGGGTTTTACATGGTTAATTATATATGAAAAAGAACTTAAATATGAAATAAACAACCATTTATTTAACCCAATCATCAAGCAATAGATAAAGTTTAATCAAAATAAAAGAGATGCTAAATTTGAATTTTAACTCACTTGGAATAGAGATTTAGCCCTTTAATTTCAGAAAAAGACACCTTCCCTTTATGCAGATGTGAAATTACCTCTAGTAGCTTAATATAAAATTCCTACAATATAAAAAATATACACACTAAATTCTAGAATTTAAAGATTACTCAAAAGAAAACCAAATAGAAGAGTTAGGTATATTTTACCCATTTTTTCAAAATAATCACCTTGATCATTGTTAAGAACCCAACCTCTTCCAACAAAAAAATAAAAAGAAAAGAAATAAATTTCAATAATTCCATTCTTTCATATTCATCTAATGAGTACATGTAAATATTGGGAGTTTGGTGTGAAATTTAAGATCATCACACAATCGAGTAGTGGTAATTTATTCAAACAATTAGAAAAATGAAAAGTAAAAGAAAAAAATGATGGGTTGCCTCTCATATACCACTAAATTTAAAGTCTTAAGATAGAATGTATCCCCTAAAGTGTTATATACAAGATCATTCAAAGGATATTATTCATTACTATTTATTTAATTGGTGTAAAAAATTTAGCTTGTTCTCTCAGAGAATCAAACATTCCATTTTAATAAAGTAATCTTCGCAAATACTCAAATGTTTTGTTATTTAACCTCCCACCACCAATATATTCATATTTAAGAACATGAAATAGTTAATGAAGGATAGAAATATGTATTTAATAATTATTAGTGTAATGTTTAACTTCACTTCCCAAAATCTCACCCATGCATAAAGGATTTAACAATTCAAAATTATGCTCAACATTTGTTGCAATCAACTCACTATTAACCTCATAATAACACCTAGAAACAACTTTATTTAGTAAAGTATAAAAATAGTCCTCAATTTATTCTATTGAATTATTATAGTTATGGATAAAAATCTTATCATTTATGTTCTATAATGAAGAAGTTTCATAATATAGCACAACAGTTTCAACAGATTTCTCACATGAAATAATATTTCTATATTCATCTCCCATTTCTATTGCATATTAAACATTTTTAATATTTCCTGATACTTCTATAATCTCGATAATATAAAATTCACCATCTAAATAATTTATATTAGCAGGAATAGGATTGTTTTCTTGATCTAAAAAAAGTGAGATTATCACTTTCTACACACTCAACAGGCTGGGATGAATCATTTTTAGTTACTAAAGGATCATCACTTGACTTAACTTTTTTCAAAACCATCAAACACTCAATTTTAGTATAATAATCAATATAAAAATACTCACCCTTCTTAGGATGATTGAAACCAAAGTCTATTTCTAATTTGGAAAGAAGCAAGGGTTGTGAACTTTGAACATAAGAATAAGAAACACATTAAACTTGAAATTTTGTGGGTGGTTGGAAGAATTAATGGGCCTGATAAATTAAATTCCAAATTTTAATATCAAGTTTCCTTAGCCTTTGTAGCTCATGTTTGGATTCAGATTCAAAAAAAATCTTGAAAATGTTTATTAATGGATCTTTCAATTCTTTAATCATAAAGACCATGAGTATCCTTCATAATATATATCATAAACACTTCCTTATCCACATTAATCGACATAAAACTCACTATAATATGTGACTCTTCAAAAAATACAACTCCTCTTGATCAAAACCTTCCTGAAGGGTCACTTTACACTATGAAACATCAATTATATTCCTAGTTGGGGCTAAAAATGGCCTTCCTAAAATGATTAAAACCTTCTTATCATATCTCATTTCAAGAATAAGGAAGTTAGTGGGAAAATATAGTTTTACTATTTCAAATAATGGTTTACCCACCATCAATAAGGAAAGGCAGGTGACCTATTAGAAAATCTCAAAGAAACTTATTTCAGTTTCACTTACCTAAGACCTAACTTTTTCAGTAAGGAGTCAGTTATAAGGTAAATACTTGCACCTAATTCATAAAGGGACCTAAAATACTCACTCAATCCAATTATATAAGTGGTGAAAAAGAAACCTAGATCTTTCAGTTTTGTAGGAATATTTTTTTAAATAATAAAACTACAATCCTCATTGAAAATAATTATTGAACACTCATCACAATCCCTTTTATTATCCAAATATCTTTTAAGGAATTCCAACCAATATGGAACTTTATTAAAATCTTATAAAAAGGGAATATTAAAATTAAATCTTCTAAAATTTTGAAGTAATTTTAGGCAATCTAATTCAATATTATTTTTTAGTCTTTATGGAAAAAGGATAATAGGGTTATAATTTTTTGAGACTGTTTGATTACACTCCTCATACTCAAACCTCACCTTTTTCTTACTTTACATAACAATTTACCACTTTATTTTATTTTGGTATTTAGATTTTTCACATGAATATTTATAATTTTGTTGATTCTGGAAACTACTATCCAAATTCATAGATTTGGTATTTCTTGAGTTTTCATTTTCAGGTTCTTCTAAAACTTCTGTTTCAACTTCCCTAGGATGTTCACTACCTTGTTCTTGAGTTTTTAGGCTTGATATAGTAGTAATATCCATAACATTTTTCTTGTTATTAAACACTATTGTTCTAATTAACTTTCTTATGTCTCTTCCTTCTAAGTCCCTAGAAACTTGGCTCATTTGTAACTCAAGATTAGAGATTCTAGAATTTTTTTAGCCCTATCTGAATCAATTATATCCTTTTGGGTATATAAATCTAAGTTTTTGGAATAAATTATTCCAATAAATTTTTGAAACATGCCCCTAACATCCACTTGAGAATTTTAGGATTAAATAGTGAATTGTTTCTAAAATGAAGGTCTAGGTTATTGTTAGAAAATAAGACCAATAGCTAGTTTCAACACACCTTGTTCTCTCTAAGAAATATTTGGTTTCTTTTTGTATCTGTCATTGTATTAATTAGAAAAAGGTTAATTGAAATCTTGGTTTCTAGACAAATAGTCAAAAAACTATGAACTCTCTTCAAGCTATATAGATAGGTCAATGTTGGTACAATAATTTTGAGAATGACCATACATCCCAGAATGAGAACATAGCTCCCTCAATAAATTATCATTAACTACAACATCCTGAGAGTTATTTTCATCCTTATGAACAACTATATTTATTTTACTTTTATGTTGGTAATTTTATGAAATTTGTTTAAATAATTTTTTGAGCTCATCAGCTGTCATTTTTTAGAAATCACTACCACAATATTGATCCCCAAGATTTGGATTGTAAGGAGTAAGAACAATATAGAATGTTTCCAACAAGAGATGATGGGAGAGTTAGTGATTGGGACATTGCCTAAGTATTAACCTAAACCTATCCAAGGTATCATCTCATCTTGAATAAAACTGATTATTTTATTTCCCACATCATTTGTAATGTTTCTAGGATAAAATTTTGTAACAAAGGGGTTGAAATGTTTGTCCTATGTGTCAATAATTTCCTCATCTATGTTCTAGAACACACTCCTAACCCTATTCTTCAAAGAAAATGGAAAAAAAATCAGCCTAACCTCCTCATAATAAATTCAATAAAAATATATTTTTTGATCAATTCTATAAAAATATCAAATGAATTCAAGAGAATCTACATTGGGTTAACCTCTAAAGGATGGTAACATGGACAGGTAAGATTTCTTCATCTCATAATTTATATTCCAAGGATATATATATAACAACCCTACTCTTTATTACACACTTCAACTTGATTAATTACATAAAAAATCACTTAAGACAACTACGAGGATTGAGAGGTCTAGTGTCTTGGGAAATTAGGAACATTACATAGAAACTTAGAACATAAAATACAGCATCTTTATTGAAAACTTCTTTTAAATGACCACAATATTCCTTCATACTTAGCATTGCATGGGATAACCTAAGGACATGCATAAGAAAAGGGTCAGCTATAAAGCCCAGTAAGGGAGTAAAAAAGGAATAACAAGAAGAATACAATAAATGTTAGGAAATAGGAATATCAATGGATCATAATAGAAACAAGAACATAAAGTAATGATATAGCATGATTATCCTAATATATAAATGTAGAAACAACATTTAACATGTTATTAGTATGAGCCAAGGCTCATTGCACATGGAGCAAAAGTAAACCCTCATTGCACATGAATTAGAAAGAGTAAACCCTCAATGTACTTGAATTATCTTGATTAAAACCTCATTGCACTTGACATATCATGACACTAATCTTTTCCCATTGCAGTGGAGCACTATTATGTCACACCCTTTATAAACATTTCATTTCATGCATAAGTGTGCCACATGGATCATACAACATGGATTCATTAAACATCAAAATTTATTACACGAATAAGATATGTGGAATACATAAATGTAAGTCCTCAATAAACAAGTATATGTGCATAAAGTGGAATACCCTTGATAGGTAAATGGGTATGGTATTCACTTACACAATGATTTTGCATGGGAAATTTTAGTGTAACTTCGACAACATAACGATGTCAAATAGAAATCATAAAATGGGTTGATGAGAGTGAAAGGGGTCTCTCATCATTTATAAATTAAATGGATAGTAAGGGGTAATGTAACATAGTACCCCCAACATATTTAATGTAATTTAGATTCATAATATAAAATAATTTCTTAAACGTAAATGAGGAGAGAGAGATCACTTAGGAAATTTCGGCATGGTAACGGGTGTATATGGGAGACATTAATGAGAGTGAAATGGGTATATAATCATTAAAAAAATGAGGGTAGTATAGGTGTGGTTAAAAATCATACCCCAACATTTTTAATAGAAAATAAAATGGTATAACAATATAAGGAAACTTGGACATAAATAAGGAAAGAAGGATAGTGAGTATCCCTTACATGGACGTGTGATCCCAAAGGCTTGGGAGAGGTTTCAGATATGATTATTGGGATATTTGGGTACCTTGGGAGGATTTTAGAGAGATGAGGTCAGATTATTTTTTAGATTTAAATAATTTTAGTAAATATGTATGAGAGATTGATTGGGTTTTTTATTGGAAAGGATAGGGAATTCTTTATTATTTAGGTTTTGGAAACTACACATTAAACTAATCAATAACACAAGACAACCCATGGTTTTTTCCCATGGTTTTTTCCAAAGGGGAGTGGAAAACATTATTTTATAATTCCAATATCAAAACTTATTTAAATATTATAATTACTTATGTGTGGGTGAGTCACACTATCAAGGAAATCATTTTAAAATGTTAAAATGTTTTGTAAGTCTTGGAGGGTCCACTAAGGCATTGTAAAATTAATCAAAAAAATATGGAATCACATTATTTTAAATTTAAAACATATATTGTCTGAATATCCCTTTTATAGTATTTTATTATATCAATATTTTTTCATTATGATGTCATAAAATGCATAATATATTTAAATGGTATTTAATTTCTACCCAAAAATTCAATTTTCTAAAAAAATTATGAAAAATTAACCATTGGATAATTTTGATATCTTGATTCAAAAAATAATATTCATTTTATCTAAATAATTTTCTAATTATGTGAATTTTATCTATTAAAATAAAAAACAACATTTAATGAAAATTCATGGTTTTTGAGAAAAATAGTTTTCAAACCTTAAAAAAATTACAATTGTATTAATAAAAATTAAATGATAATTTAAATTTAATAAAAATTAATTTAGTAATAATATTTTATTAAAAAAAAATTTAATTCCAAAAATCATTAATCCATCAAAATAGATTTCTTAATTGAATTTAAATGTTGACAAAAAATTCTATTTTTTCATTAAAAAAAATTAAAAAGTAATAATAATAAAATTAATGTATATTATTTATTCAAAAATAATGCCCATAACCATAGTTCTAGGGTCTTTTTATATAACCCCTTATAACACTCGCATAAGACGTAAGGGTAAAGTGTGCGATGGTGAGAGACTAATGGGGCGGCTTGGATAAAATTGCATAGATGGAAATCTCTATTAACTTCCACTTCTCCCATAGGTGGTTCTATTCAATCGTAACGTCTTAAATATCATATTGGTCTTCCTAAAGAGTGAATCCCAATGACGCTACCTTCAATCTGAGCTCCAACAAATGGGATTTTTATGGAGCAATTCTACTGGATGAAGCCATCACTTCCTTTTTCAGAGTAAATTGGATTTGTTACAGCCCTATATTTATACTAATCATGTGATCACTATGCAATATCTATATTAGAAATAGTAACAATTCTTAATAGAATTTTAAAATCCAAAAACATAAAACCAAGGAAGATCATATGTTTTATATAACCATTTTACATAATAATACATTTAATTAGATCAAGAAAAAATTTCATTAATAAAATATTGGGTCATAACAATATTCCCAACTTAAGAAATTTCTCCCTAGAAATTTACTTTTCCCACACTAAAATAGATGAGGGTAACTCTGCTTCATCACCTCCTCCAATTCCCATGTTTTTTCTTCAAACTTTTGGTTTCTCCACAACACCTTGATGAGGGGAATTATCTTATTTCATAGAAATTTTTTCATATGATCTAAGATCTTCACCTTATTATCTTCATAGGAGTGGAAATTCTCCAATGCTACCACCTATGGATTGAGTAAATTCAATAGGTCAGGTATGTACTTCCTCAAGCTATACATGAAATACATCATGTACATGAGACAGTTTTTTTGGGAGTGATATTCGATAGTCCACTGCTCTAATGGGATCAAGTATATCAAAAATGTTGATGTACCTTGGACTAACCTTTCCCTTCTTCCCAAATATCATAACTCTCTTCCACGGTGATATGTGGAGGAATACTATGTCTCCAACATCAAACTCTTGGTCTCATCGACGATTATCAGCATAGCTCTTTTGTTGACTCTGATCAGCTTTAATGTGTTGTTGGATGGTCTTAAACTTCTCCATCGTTTCTTCAAACATTTCTAGACCTAAGAGTTTTTTCTCCCCAACTTCATCCCAACATGTCAGTGTTCTACACCTCTTCCCATAAAGGGCTTCATAAGGATCCATTTGGATGCTTGAGTGGAAACTGTTATTGTGTGAGAACTCAACCAGAGGAAGATGTTGATCTCATCCTCCTTTGAAATTCATTTAGCATGTTCTCAACATGTCCTCAAGTTTTTGGATAGTCCACTCAAATTAGACATTAGTTTGAGGATGGTAAGTTGTAATGAAGTTCAGCTCAATATTCAGAGCATATTTGAGACTCATCTAGAACATATAGGTGAATCATGGATCTCAATCAGATACAATTGATAGTGGTACTCTATGCAACCTTACACCTTTTCTGATGTATATCCATGGAATTTGATCCAATGAAAAATACTCCCATATTGCAATGCAGTGTGCAGTCTTTGTAAGACGATCCACAACAACCCAGATATCATGGTTTCATTTGGATGCCTTCAGAAGTCCAGTAAAAAATTACAAGGTGATGTTCTCCGATTTCCACATTGGTATGGTTAATGGTTGCATCATCCCCTTACACTTTTGCCTCTCATCCTTCACTTTTGGACCAGGCACTTTGATATATACTCAGTGATCTCCTTCTTCATGTTATCCCACCAATATTGATCTCAAATATCTCGATACATATTTGTGTTTCTTGGGGGAATGGAGAAATTTGAACTATGTGAATCATCTAAAAGTTATTTCTTTATCCCCATATTTGATGGAACACATAGTATTTACCCAAATATCACACTTCCTTCTTCATTAACATTGAAATATGAGGATTTTCATTTTCTAATAGTTTCTACTTTCTTCTGAATTCCCACATCATCCTTATGATCATCCTTTAACCTTTACAAAAGAGACGATTGAGCAATCATTTGTGAAATTATTTTTAATTCTTCCTTATTTATGATTCCCATGTCTATCTTCATCAAATATAAGAAGATTGAATCCTTTTAAATTCTCATTAATGAAAGAGTTGTTGGATCCTTTATACTTAGAGTTTCTTCTACTATATTTACTTTCCCTGGATAGTAGTGAATTGATAAGTCATAGTATTTAATCATATCTAACCATCTTCATTGTCGCATGTTCAACTCTTTCGATGTGAATATATATACATAAGGCTTTTGTGATCCATGTATATTTCACACTTCTCCCAAAATAGGTAATGTCAACAAATTTTTAAAGTGAAGATTACTACAACTAACTCCAGATCATGTGTTGGGTATTTATTCTCATTAACTTTCAATTTCCTTAAATCACAGACAATGAATTTTTCATTTTTCATCATCACACATCCCAGGCCCTTTTTCAAAGAATCATTGAATACCAAAAAAAATCTCCACTTGTTGGTCGTGTGAGCACGGTCATAGTGATAATCCTTCTTTTCAACTCCTTGATGTTATCTTCGCATTCATTACCCCAAGAAAACTATACTCCCTTTTGAGTTAGCTTGGTAAGAGGGTTTTAAAATAATGATAATTTTTCTCAAAATTGGTGATAATATCCAGCTAACCCAAGAAAGCTACGGATATCAGTCACAAATGTCGTCCTTGGCCATCCCTCAATTTAATTTATCTTAAATGGATCCATGGATATCTCATTTCTTGTGATGATATGACCCAAGAATGAGACATCCTTCAACCATAACTCACACTTTCTATACTTTTAATATAGATTCTTCTTTCTCAAGGTCTCTAGTACAGTGCTTAGATTCTCCTCATGCTCCTACTTTTTTTTAAGTATATTATAATATCATCTATAAAGACTACCAAAAAAATTTCTAGGTAATATCTAAATACTCTATTCATCAATTCCATGAATATTGTTGGCGCATTAGTGAGTCTGAAATGAATTACTATGAATTAATAGTGCTTTTATCTTGTACGAAAAGCACAATTGGGGAAATCCACCTTCTTCACCCTTACATGGTAATATCCCAACCGAAGACCCACCTCGGAGAAGTATTGCTCTCCACGTAGCTAATCGAACAAGAAAACAATTCATTGAAGATGATACTTGTTCTTTATAATGATTTTTTTGAGCTCACAATAATCAATGAAAATTTTCATTGACCCGTCCTTCTTCTTGGCGAAGAGGAATGGTGTGCCCCATGGTGAAGCCCTTGGACGTATAAACCCTTTATCCATATTCTTTTTTAGTTGTTTCTTTAGCTACTAAATATCTAAAATAGCCATTCTCTATAGATTCTTGGATATTGGAAAATCCCCATGTATAATATCAATCAATAATTCAACATCTCTTCTAGGAGGAAGACCAGACAATTCCTCAGGAAACACTTCAGCAAATTCCCTCACAATAGCCATGTATTCAAGGATGGTTCCTTCCTTAGACTCAATCACCTGAGAAGGATATCCATTCTCATAGGGCAGTAATATCCACACATGAGATGATGGTTCTAAAGAATATTCATCATGTTTCTTGCACTTGTACATAATTGGGGGTTGATTTTCCATATGGAAAGTGATTTCCCTCTCACGGTAATTTATGTTATATCTATATAGAGAAATTTAATCCATGCCAAGAATTATATCAAATTCCACCATAGGGAGTATGATTAGGTTCTCTGGGAAGTTCAATACACAAATTATGATATGAGAGGGGTTATATTCAAGGGATGCAATGATTGCCCTATTTTCTGTTCTCACCAACATCTCTACTTCCATTATTTCTGGTGGTGTTGGTATTGTTCTACTAAACTTTACAGATAAAAAGAATGCAAAGAACCAGAATCAAAAATTATTTACACTATTCATAAATTAATAACTAGTGTACCTATCACCACTTCTTTTTCAGGTTCTCTTCAGTGGTAGTGATGGAAAAATATTGATCTTTCTGGCTTGGAGGTTTTTGGTTGCCTCAAAAAACCCATGGCTTAGGGAACTAGTTTGGAAAGTGCCCTGATTCTTTTCAGTTTAAGTAATGAACAATTCGTTGAGGGTCGAACGGTGTATTCCTCTCCTCTGTCACAGTAGTGGGTTTTTCTTGTTAGAAATTAATGTCCAGGTTCCCTTCTCTTCTACACCTAAAGCATTTTTTTATCCCCTTCAGGAAATTTCTGGGGTGCTTATTACTATACCTTTAGAAAGCGAGGTGCTATAATTTCTTAGCACCATTAGATTTATCCATTGGACCACCAGAATTAAAGTTCACTTTCTTATTCTTATCCCCATGATACCCCTACGATTCTCTGATCTCCATTTCAACTTTGAGGGAACATCAAATAATTTCCTCATAGTTATTGAAGTCACAGATCGATAGGTCTTTCCATTGGGTTGGTTTTAGCCCACCAAAGAATCATTAAACCTTGCATTTGGGGGTAAAGGCAAAGTCAGAGGCGTATGGTGCTTGCCTTGTGAATTTTTCCTCATATGATTTGATGGATTCATTTTCTTTTTACTTGATGTAAAGGAGGCCCATTTCCATCTTCATTCGGAGGATGCATGGAAAATATTTATCAAAAAAACATTTTCTATAAATCCTTCCATTCTAATTTCTCGATCTCTTCCTCAAGCTTCATATTTTTAATCAATGTCCACCATCAATCAATTCCACCCTCCATATGATAAGAATCCAGAAGAACCTTCTCTTGATCTGAACATTGAAGGATAGAGAATATCTTCTCAATGGATTTGATCCATTGTTCAGTTATTGAAGGATCAGATGATCTATTAAAAGTATGAGGCCTATGTATCATGAATATCTCGATTGCAGATCGTTCTTTATTAAGGGGGTTGTATGTTCCTCTTTACCCATGATTTTATCCCAAACATGAGTTAACTGAGAGAGTATCATGATTTAATGTCCCGAAGGCCTTCTTTTTTATTGATTTTTGATAACCCCCCTTTCAAGGGATGATGGGAACCCTTACAAGGCATGTAAGCTTAGATATTACATTGCTCGTAGGTTTGGAGATATTATAGGATGCTTAGGCCTTAAGGAAATCGTACAAACTCTGACTACTTCAAATCGCCCCTCCCCAACATCTGCATCGTGATCATCTCTCCACCTTAGCATTGTTTTTTTTCTAGAATGTCTTAGTGCAGAGATGCATAGGCTCGGTACCGATGGAAAATTCTATACCCTCTCATTCTTCTAAATCTGCTCCCATCAGATTGGGCGTCTCATTCGAAAAGCTTTCACATTGGTCTTTGCATCAATTGTTAGTCCAAGTCCTCCTATTATTGGGTATTGGGTGAAATAAAAGGAAAGTTAGGGGTAACAAATAAAGGGGAATCCAAATACAAAAAGAGGTAACTTATAAATTGCATTTATTTCTTTAACTTATGAATTTATAGGCTTCAATATATGTTATCCATGATCTAATTCCCAATATATATTCTTTGGGGAATTTTTTATTCCCTTAATAATGGTTCATAAAAAGCTTATGAATTTATTAAAGCATATCCCTTGGGAGTGTCAAATCAAAAGCACATCAAGGCTCATTGTTGTGCACCAGTTCCCGTTTGAGTCAAGCTCAAAGTGGTGATTTCAGGTTTTATTCCTAGATACATATGTACAAGAGCCACATGTACTTGTTCCAATCCCAATAGGGATGTATTTTCTTGATAAACCACTTACTATATACTCACCAAAATTTAGGGATGTTTTTATTATACTTAGTCTTATCCCAAAGGTTTTCACTGGGGTTTTCTAATCCTAATCCCAAAAAAAACTAAACCTATCCACTAATAACAACTTTAATAACCATGCTCTATATTACACACTTTAAAAAGATTTATTACATAATATTTCACTTAAGACAACTTAGAGTATCAATGGGTCTAGTGTATTGGGAAATTAGAAACATTATATAACAACTTAGAATATAAAATACAACATATTTATTGAAAACTTCATTTACATGACCACAACATTCCTTCATACTTGTCATTTCATGGGATAACCTGAGGACATGAATAAGAAAAGGGTAAGCTATAAATCCTAGTATGGCAGGAAACAAGGAATAACATAAAGAATAAAATACATGTAAATAAATACGCATATCAATAGAGCATACAAGAAACATGAAAATAAAGGCATGATATAGAATGATTATCATAACATGGAAATGTGGCAATAACATTTAACATGATATTAACATGAGCTAAGGATCATTGCACATGGAGCATGAGTAAACCCTCGTTGCACTTGAATTAGCATGAGTAAACCCTCATTATACTTTAATTATCATGATTAAACCCTCATTTCACTTGATGTATCATGATACTAATCTTTACCCAATGCATTAGAGCACTAGTAGGGCACACCATTTATAAACATTCCATTTCATGGATAAGTGTGCCACATGGATCATACAACATGAATTCATTAAACATACTAATTTATTCCAAAATTAAAAGATGTTGAATACATAAATGTAAGTCCTTAATCAACAAGTACATGTTAATAAAGGTGAATACCCTTGATAGAGAAATGGGTATGGTATTCACTTATAGGATAATTTTGGCATGGGAAATTTTGGTGTAACTTCGACTGTATAATGATGTCAAATAGAAATTTTAATATGGTTTGATGAGAGATAAAGGGGTATCTCATCATTTATACATGAAATGGACATTAAGGGGGTCATGGAACATAGTATTCCAACAAATGTAATGGAATTTTTATTTATAATATAAAATAATTGCTTGAAAGTAACTGAGGACAGAGAAATCCCTTATGGAATGTTAGTAAAGTAATAGGTGTACTTGGGAGTCATTAATGTGAGATAAAGGATTATCTCATCATTAAAACAAAAGGATGAAATTATAGGGGGTTGTGAAATTATACCCCACTATTTGAAATTCAAAATAATTGGGTATAATAATATAAGGAAACTTGGACATAAATAAAGAAGGAAAGTGAGGATCCCTTGCTTGGAAATGTGATCCCAAAGGCTTAGGAAGGGCTTGAGAGATGATTCTTGGGAGATTGGAGTGCCTTGGGAGGATTCTATAGAGAAGATGGAACAGTTTGGTCGAGATACAAATGGTTTGACTAAAGATGAATCAGATATTGAGTGGGTTTATATAGGAAATGAGAGGGAATTAATTATTATTTAGGTTTTGGACACTACACATTAAACTAATCAAAACCACAAACCAACCCATAGTTTTCGTACATAGTTTTTTCCAAAGGGTAATTAAAAAAATTATTTTAAAAGTCAAATGTATGAACTTATTAAAATATTAGTCTTTCTTATGTGGAGGTGAGTCACACTCTCAAGAAAATCATTTAAAAATGTTAAAATGTTTTATAAGTCTTGGAGGGTCCACTATAGAATTGTAAAATTAATAAAAAAATATATAATCACATCATTTTAAAGTTAAAACATATATTGGCTGAATATTTCTTTTATGGTATTTTATTACATCACTATTGGGACATTATGATGTCATAAAACACATTATATATTTAAACGGTACTTAATTTTTACCCAAAAATTCGACTATCATAGAAAATAATGAAAACTTCACAATTAGATAATTTTGATGTCCTGATTCCAAAAATAATATTCATTTTATCTAAAGAATTTTCTAAATATTTTCATTTTCACATTTTAAATAAAAACCGACGTTTATTGAAAATTCATGGCTTTTGAAAAAAACAGTTTCAAACCTTTATAAAAATTACAAGTTTATTCATAAAAATTATAAGATAATTTATATTTAATAAAAAGTAATTTAGTAATAAATTTTTATTAAAATTTTATTTAATTTTAAAATCCATTAATTCATCAAAATAGATTTCTTAATTGAATTTAAATATTAACAAAAAATATTATTTATGATTTAAAAACCATTTAAAAAGTAACAATAATAAAATGAATGTATATTATTTATTCAAAAATAATTAACATAACCATAGTTCTAGGTTCTTATCACATAAAACCTTATAACACATGCATAAGACCTAAGGGTAAGGTGTGTGATGTTGATAGACTCTTGGGGCGGCTCAGATAACATCGCTCGGTTGGTAATCTCTATTAAATTATACTTCTCCTGTAAGAGGTTCCATTCAAGATTAACATGTTCAAACTCATTTTATCCTTGCTCAAGAGTGAAGCCCAGTTGTTCTACATCCTTTCTAAGCTCTGAAAAATGGCTTTGTTTGGAGAAATTCTATTAGATGAGGCCATCACTTCCTTTGTCTGAGTAAATTGGATTTGTTAAAGCCTTATATTTATACTAATCATGTGATCACTATTAAATGGATATATTAGAAATGGTAAGAATTTATAATGGTATTTTAAAATCCAAAAACATAAAACCAAGGAATTAAATTTTTTTTATACAACCATTTTACATAATAATACATTTAATTAGATAAAGATAAATTTTCATTAATTAAAATTTGGGTCAATACAATATAAGTATATAAAAGATGGATTGTTTTTAATAGTGGGAAACTAGAAATCCTTAATACTAGGCCTCTCAACATTCCCATTCTTAGGTTGAGCTATAACCAATTTTTTATTTTTCACTGGAGCTCATTGAATTTCCAAATTTCGATCTTCTATTTCAACTGTGATCTTTTTCTCAGGGACTTAAAAATGTGTGTTTATTTCATGAATTAGTCATTAAATATAATAATTATCCATTTCCCTTATGTTCACACAAATGAAGTAAACAAGTAGTTATGAATTTATTTTTTAATATAAATTTTTTTACATGTTTTTTTAAGAACATATTTTATGATTTTTATTTCCCTTATTTTTTTATTGGTCACATGTAAATTCTATGAAATGGTGAAAATTTTTTATCATGTCATATTTGAGAACATGAAAATTTTAATTATTTTTAAAACTCAAAAAATACTAGAAAATAGGTAAGTAAGAGTATCAAATTACATAGGCAATGTAGAAGAAAATTTCAACCAAAATAAACAAAAATAAACAAAAACAAGAAAAAAATAATCAAGGGAAAACTTGGTGAAAAGATAAAATAGAGAAAATTATGTGTGTATTAGTGAGATGATGAAGATTTGACTGGAATAAAAAATAGACAAGATGAATTTAAGGGAAATTGGATAATCTGTGTTGGTAAAATATCATTGATCATGTTGACAATAAAATTAAAGGTTTCAAAATTCATGGTAAGGAGGTCTTGTCCAGGGAATTTTTTAGAGGACTAACATGTCTATCTAGAGCTCATGAAGAAATAGAAACTTTTCTTGGATAATCAAGAACAACAAAATTTTCCAATTGAAGTAATTCAGTTGAAGTTAATAAGGTATAGAATTTTATTACTCTTCACCTATAAATAATTGAACTAGGGTAGAAAAGAGTCACACAAATATTTGAAACAAGGAATTATAATATATGAAAATGGCACATTGTGATCATACATAAAAACTCTCTCTAGTTTATCGATATAAAAATAAGCATATGTTTATTTTCAACTACCTTATAAATTCAACACTAACATCATATGTTCATACATCTCTAGATAAAAAAGAAAATAAATGGTGAATAAAATAGGGAAGAATACATGCCTCCAAGAAATAAACTAACCAAGAAACTATAAAAATATTCAATTCATTCTAGGAAAATTAAACTAAAAAAAATTAGTTATACAAGATTAGAGAAATAGAAACAATAAAATTAAATAAATACATTATAACACCTGGGTTTTTATTTTCATCCTTTGTTTGGATTCATTTTTTTATCTTAGTTTTTCACTCAAGTTTCATGTGTGACATGTTTAGATTTTGAGTTGATATTTTATTTATCTTTGGTCTTGAGGTTTTTTCTTAGTTTCTTCGGGAGTTTTTGTTGAATTGTTTTTTTTTCTTTATAGCAAGTGGTTCATGATTTTTTCATGGCTATAGGAAACCATGTATCATGCTCCAGAAAACCGTTTGGGCCTTAGGTTTCTTCTGGTTGAGGTTTCACGTCCTATGAATGATTAGAAAAACCATGTGTTGATTGTGTGGGGAGGTTCTATATCAAGGAAGAACCATATCACATGGCTGATGCATTTTTTACCAAACCATGTTGCCAAACCATGCTAACTGTTCAGATCTTAAAATTTGTGAAATTCCTATTTTACCCTCTCAATATTTTAACCCCAAATCACCTATTTTCTTCTTTCCCTAGTTCATGTGATCCAAATTAGACTTCTCCCTCCTTATAAAAAATCATTTTCCCTCCAATGGTTTGGATCTAAGGTTTCTTCATGGTTTTGGGCCAGATCCTTAACGGTATTCTCCTCTTCTCATCTCCCTCTTCCTTCTCCTTGCATTTTATATTAGTTTCTTCTTCTTATATTCTCTCTTAGACCTATGGTTCACATTTCTTGTTGATTTATGTTAGTGTATTTTTTTCGTTTATAGTTCCCTTTGGTTTTTCTTGGATATTGGAACCTTCATGCATTGGTTCCGGGAGTGCATTGTTGAAGCACCATCATTTTGAGTTAGGTTTCCCTTTTCACTTGACTTTTTAATTTAATAATCATTGGTTTTATACTTTTCACACCTTCTTTATATATAAAATATTGATTCAATATCCTTGAAATAATTTTTTGGTGTCTGATATGGAGATTCATTCATTGTTTTTTGATAAATGGCATTGTTTTATTAAGCGTTGCACACCAAGTGTTTGATAAAATGTCTAGTTGGTTTTTTCATGTTATTTGTGTATTTTAATGCATGGTTTGGATTTTTAAATTTATTTATGACATCTTTATGGTGTTTTGGGTTTCTAAAATGGATTTATAAAAGGTTTTTACTTAAAAATAGGGTGTGTTTGGTTCTTTAAAAAAATGAAATAGACTGTGATGATGACATGTGGCTAGATTGTCACTTTAATGAACATTGTTTTGGTTTTAACATGTGGTATGAGTACTTAAATTGAATTTTTTTAAATTATTTTGAAATAGGAAATGATGAATTTTCACCCTTTTTTAAGGTGGATTTAGATTTTTGAGAAACTATGGTTTTGACAAAGGATTCTAGAGGCATGACTTCCATTTTTGTGAATGTTTTGAAAATGATCATTATGAAAACTCTCCTTGGAAAATATTTTTCCTCGATAATATCTAATGGGTGGTATATCCTTATTATGGAATCATTTTGATCTGTTATGTAAGTGGGTAGTATTTCCTCATTTTGGACTCCTCATGACCTATTTACTTAGTGCGGAAATGAGCGATCCTCGGTGTAGACTCCATTAAGATCTATTACTATAGAGGTAAGATATTAGTCCTATGGGTGACTTAGGTGATTTATATTGGGTGAATTATTATTATATATGTGCATATGGTTTGATGATCAGTTGGCATCGGTTGGCTCACCAACTTTATATCTTGACATGGGTGCCTTATGTAGTGAGTGAATTTTCTAAGAATGATTGATGCACTATATTTGGTTAATAACTTTCTAGTGGCCCATATAAGGAGGATATTTTTTTTATCACTATGGGATAGTGCCCCTCAGTCCGTACTAGTTAGGGTGTGGTTGAGCATGTGTGTGAATTTCTTATGGCATTGATTGAGGCATGCTTTTGGGTTGGTTCAACATGTAATAGTATGTTCTGGATTATTCACAATCTCCTAGGTTTATCCCATGTCTATCGGCACTTATTTGTCTGTAATAGATTATTGGGATGTATTGTTAGTTTGTTATACTTGTTTTCTTATTTCCATTTCCCTTACCATGTGACCATTACTATGGAATACTTGCATCGTGTACTTCTGGGATATAAATTTTTCTTTTTTTCAAAGGTTTATGGAAAATTTTTTGGAAAATTGTTTTCACACTTTCTCTTCCTTTTTAAAATGAAAAAATTTTCCTTTACCTTTGAAATGTTAATGTCTTATTCTTAGGGAAGAATGTGGTTTTAAATAGAAAAGGTAAACGGACTATTTTTTGTTTTAAAGATTAAAATGTGTAGAAAGGATTACCTTTATATATTGTATTTAAAACTTCAAATTGATGTTGCTTTTATTTAAAGGAAGTGTAGTGGGAATAGATCTGTTTGGGCTTTCCTATTATGTTTTAATACTCACACATATAGTCTCTTCTTATTTTTATCTTGTGATGCATGTCTCATCATGGTTTTTATCACCATAGGAGATGGTTGGTTTTAGTATCAGAGAGTGACCCTTGGGGTCACATGGATATTTTGTTTTCATTATGTTCATCAATTTTGGTTGTTTAGTTTCGTTTTATTTCTAACTTTTTTGAAAAAAATTGTGTTCGTTTGAATATTTATATATATTCCGTTTCTATATTTTGTTTCCCTTATTTTTTTATATTAATATTGGTAGAAATTATTCCCTTGTATCTCTATTGATTCCCCAACACTAGTTTCTAGCCTATGAGGATCGATTACACATTTTGGGCCTTACCATGGATCGGCTCGACTAACTGTTTTAGGTTTGACCCAAGTTGGTTCATGAAAAAATAGTATCAAAGGAGATTTTTTCTTTATAGGACCTAGTTTTCAAAGAACCCTATGTTATTTGGGATGTCAAGGTATATAGTGTATGATTGTCGAAGCTCAGGGTAAAATTATGGAGGAGTTTCTGAACAACTCTTTCTGAACCAAACCTTGAGTTTCTATAGGAAGTCAGGTTTATTTTTGTTTATTGGGTGATTGTGGTTGTTTTGTGTTTGGGAAATGAAAATGGAGTTGGTCCAATGGTCTTAGTGAGCTTGCAGGGCCTTTAAATTCATGTGGATTTGGGTACATGGTCCTATAAGACTCTTTATAATGGTGGTGTGTTTGGAATATGGTTGCCAACCATGTGGCCAATTCACCCATCACTACCAGTTTCCCCTTGTGATATATTTTGGGTCTTCCTTGATTTTGAAAATTGTTTTTAAAAATATTGGTTTTGAATTGTGAAAATGGTATTTTATTGGTAATGGTTGGGTTCTTGAAAAAATGTAAAAATTATTTTTATAATTAAATTTATGGAAGGATTTAGAAAAATGAATTTTTATATGGAATATCTGGAGTTCATTGAAATTTTTTATTTGGAAAACATGAATTTTTTAAAGAGGGTTTGGAAGTTTCTTTAAAATTAGATGGAATGAGTTGTAATAGAATGAATTTTTTATAAAATGTTGTTTTTTGAGCTTCTAAAAATAATTTGAATGGGACTCACTGGATTCATATTTTGAAATTATTTTATGTGTGGAGTTTGAAAATGGTTTTTGATTAGTGTCTAGTGGTTCTTTTGAATTTTTTGGTAAAATGTGAAATGGGAAGTGGATTAAAAGTTAAAAATTGGGTGAGATGTTTTATTTTGAAAAATGGAAATGTTTTGTTTTGACATTTTTTATTTTAATGGGTACTCATTTCCATGATATGTGTACATAAGTGGGCAGATGAGTTCCTGGATTGGGATGAGTTTATGGGTGCCTGGGGTTGCACTAGAATGTGCATGTGTGAGGCTTTATGAAATACCATTGGTGAGTGTGTAAACCCATAATGTTTTTTTATTTTCAAAAGTATTTTTAACAGGAAAATTTTTATGTTTTTATATTCAATGGTTGTGTGGCTCATTTTCCCCTGTTTTGAGTAAGTTTCTTATGTGGTGTTTGAGCTTCAGAAATCTTGTCGATGAGTTTGTTTTAATTTTTCTCTTGGTCATCTTGTTGGTTATTGTTCACCCCCCCCCCCATCAAGATTTGATGGATATTTTAAGTGTGTAAATGGGTGGTTCACCATTGGAAGATCCTCTAGTTGATCAACCTAAGGATTTCCTTCTTCAGTTTCAAAATTTCAATCCACCTCTATTTTAGGGTCAAGAAGATCACCTTAAAGCGGAAGATTGTATGTGGAAAATAAAAAAGAAACATTAGTTTCCTTGAGTTTCCTAATTCATTAAAGGTGAATTTTGGTACCTTCATGCTTGAAGGATTGACCTGGATGTGGTGGAATTCATCCTCTCAAACCAAGCCTCGATAAGATCTCACCTGGGAGTTATTCAAGGCTTCATTCATCCTTCATCATTCCTCTAAGATAGCGAAGGTGTGAAAGGGGGTGTACATGTGATGTTTATATTAAATTGATGGATTGGTTTTGGATTAATTATATCATTTTTGGGATCTTGTTCCTTACATTATAGAGTGGGGCATATATGATTCCTTGAAGGCTAGATGTTTTGAGTGTGAAATTCATCCTGATGTGAGGTCAAAGGTGTTAGAATTTTCTCTAACCTCTTTTGATGATGTTTTAAGGTAGGTTGTTCATGTTAAATATCTTTTAGCATGAGTGCATGAGGTATCCCTTCCTCATTTAGTTCCTAGAAGCGATGAGGTGATTTCTAGTAAGGTAGTGGGAAAGTGGACCGAAGTTGTTGGTGCTGGACATGGAATCAAAAGGACTCTGAATCTTTCAACATCTTATTCTGGGTGTGGGATCTTGGCATGTCATTAGTTCAGTAAGAAAGATCATAAAAATTAATTATGCCTAAATTCTATAAATATTTTTCATACTTGTGGATTCCTAGGCCACTTGCAACAGGTCTTTCAAGGTGTTTCTAGGAGGTGATGTGGAGGCAGTTTGTGGGAGTAGAGTGATGTTTTTGGGTCAATTGAAAATTCCTTTATTTGTATGCTTCCTTATTTTAATAGTTTTATAATGGTGGTGTTTTTTGGTGTTTCATATTCCTTAATTTTTAAAAGTGGATGTTGTGTATCTCTTAAGATCTTCTATTTAAAATGGAAGTGTGTTTGTCCTTAGAAGCTCTAAATTTTGTATTTTAATGGAAAAAAGGAGTCCTAATCAAGGGATTTTTAACTTCTAACAGTGAGGAAGTAGGTGATTCAAACATATGGACTCTATCCATAGGCCCTGGAGTAAATCTGACATGTAGTTAGGAATCCTAGGGGTATGAGGGACCTTGTTCTAGATTTTTTCTGTAGTGTAGGAATGGAGATAGTTTAAGGTCATGAAGTTACAAAGGATCAAATAACAACTGAGAAGGGAGGGTTGAATCAATTGTTCACTTCTTATAATTTTCAAAACATTTAGTAACTTAACCCTTGAAACCTCTTAATAATTATTTCCTTATAAATATTTATCAAACACTCATGCTTGAAAAATTATGAAAGAAATTAAAGCACACTAGATTTACAAAGTTCAACCTCCATGTGAGAACCTACATCCTTTCCATAGCCACTCCCATGGGTCTATGGAAACCCTATATTAAGAAGAAGTGAATAAAACTTCTTCTAACTCCCATTGGACATCTTCTCTATCCTGATAGGAATGATTATATTGACTCCCATCATTTTATAATGTTTTCTTATAAAAAATTGATCCAAACAAAATAAAAAAAAACTTTTTTTAATCTGCTCCACAATTTCTTAGTCTGAATCCTTGGTTTTATATGACTAGATCCGATTATCTCACTATAATTATTATGTATCTAATTATCTGAATAGGATAATTCTAGACCTGATTTTATTAGTATGATAATGATGGATCCAATTCTCAGAATGATAATGCGTGATCGATTTTCTAAAAACAATGATGCTAGATCTGATTTTTTGAAAATGATAAACTAAATTTCAATCTAAAAAACTAAATCTCTGATATAATACTCAATTCAATTATTCTTCAATCATATAGTAACTTTCACTTTTTAATTCAATATCACTCCCCCTTTTGTGTGTGTCAGAAATTTGTGTATGGATGAATGATCTATGGAAGTATTTATAGGTGACTTGGAAAAAAATGAAAGAAACATAAAATCATTCCCCATTTCATCAAATCTCAAAATCTTTGCAAATCCATCACATTTAAAACTTAAAATTTGACTAATTAAAACCTCATTATAATTCTCCTAGATTTATGCAAAATTGAAATTCAAGTTTTACTTCTTTAACTCTTTATATCTTTCTTAGATCATTTCAATCTGTTTATTTTTCATCTCATTATGATTTGTTTGTTTCTCATATCATAATGATTTGTTTCCTCTATCATCTCATTATGATTTGTTTCTTCATCATCTCATTATGATCTGTTTCTTTCTCAGCTCATTGAAATCTATTTATTTCTTGGTATGCTTTTCCCAGTATGAAAATCCCAATACGAAAATCTTATTATGAAAATATGTGTCTGAAAATATCAGTACTATTTTCCCGGTACAAAAAAACCAGTATGAAAATCCCAAAATGGAAATATGAGTACAAAAATATCAGTATGATTTTATTAGTAGAAAAATCCCAATATAAAATATCAGTACAAAAATATGAGTACAAAAGTCTGAGTATAAAAATATCAGTATGATTTTATTATTCCTTAGGCTCAACAACATCTTTTTCTTTCTGAGATATGATAGAAATACCATTATGATGTAAATCACATTTTCAACATTGAAATTCTTCAAACCCATCCACCATTTCTACAAAACCTTTCATCATGAATGTTATCATGATTTATCAAAACTCCTTGACCATAAAATAATCCTCTGATTTTGTTTTTTAAAGAATGAAAACTTTCTAACTCCTGAACTTACGTTTATCTCTCAAAACTCTTTAGAAACTTCATTCTTTATCAGATTACAACAAATATAGACTTAAAACAATAAAAATTCTTCATATGATTATTTTGAATCTGATGATATTCAATGTCATGTTGATGGAACTAGATATCATAATGTGTCTGGTCAATGACTTCATCTTCCTAACTTATTTTGTGTCCGAAGAAGTTCAATATGAAAACCTGGTTATAGAAACTTGTGTTTAGAAAATAACCACATTATGATGGAATGGGTTGAATTTCTTGAAAATAAACACATTACTTTGAAAAGATTGTTAGTTTTCAATAAATAAAAAAAAAATTTAAAACAAAAAACCAAAAAGGTTCTTCAATTTCCACCTTTAGATTTGTTGGCAACCCTCATTAACACTTTTCAAACTCTCAAAAATTTTAATAACTCAAATCTTGTAAAAAAACTCAAGAATTTTTACTTTTATCAAAACATATCCTTTCTCATAATAGAGTGTCCTAACACCACACTGCTGGATAAAGTATTTTTTTGAAGGAATTTCATCCCTTAGTGGAAAGAAAATTTTGTGGCCATGTAAAGATAAACTCTCCACACTTTTCTTTTAAAACATTATTTTTCTCTCCCACATTCTTTATTTTCTCACTTTATTTTTCTCATGATTTTATTTTTCTATCCCCCATTATATGATAACCACAGCTTCATATTCATAAAATAAAGATATGTAAAAACTTATTACAAAGTAAAAAAGTTGTTACTCCCCCCCCCCCCCGGTCAATATAATCCAAGGCATAGTGAGGGTTATTCCTTATGAGATTTAGGAAGACATGGGAGGAGTTTGAACATGAAGTTGCAGCCTCAATTCCACAAACCTTTATTTCAGAATTTCTTTTGTAAAGATATCATCAATATGATACTTTTCTAAAATGTATTCTAGTAAAACATCATCAGTGGAAACTTTCTATTTGATAAAGTGAAACTTTATATCAATGTTTTTTTATCTTGAATGTTGTAAAGGATTGTTAGAAAGATTAATTAAACTCTGATTATAACAAAGTATCTTCAATGGTTTAGAAACTTTTACTTTGAAATATTCTAACTAAACATTCATCCAAAACATTTGGGTATAATCTTAAGTAGCTGCAACATCTTCAGATTTAGGTGTGCTCAAATTTAATTAACTTTGATTCTTACTATTCCAACTCACACAAAATTCACCCAAGAAAAATGTCCCTCTTGAGGTTGATTTTATATCATTAAAATATCTAACCCAATCGACATTAGTAAACCCATAGAACATCATATCACTATTTATTTTTTATAACAACCCATGTGAAGTTGTTCCTTTGAAATATCTCAGAATTCTCTTTGCTTCCAACATATGTGATTCTTTAGGATTACATTGATACATGACATATAAAGTCACAAAAATAATAATACCAGGCCTTGTTTCTATAAGGTAAATAAGTCTTCCTATCAACTTTTGATATTATTTTTGATCCACATTTGTTTCGTATTCATCTTTATTCAACTTTGTGATCATTTAAAGAGTAGTTGAACCATATTTGGATTTTTTCATCCCAAAACTCTTTAACAATTCCCTAGCATAATTTTCTTCAGATAAACAAATTTCTTTTTATTTTTTTTAACTTTTAATCCAAGGAAGAAAGTTAATTATCCTAACATTAAAATTTCAAAATTATTCTTCATTTCCTATGAAGATATTTTACAAGAATCTTCTCTATCCACAGAAAAAAATTATATCAACCACATAAACAACTACAATTAGATTTTTGGAGTCAATATCTTTTAAATACAATTTTCTATCAACTTTTCTTTTATAAAATTTTAACATTCTAAAACAATTTTAGATCTTAGAATACCATGCATGTGTATCCCATTTTGTCCCATACAAATCTTTATTCTATTTGCAAACTTTTTTTATCCCAATCAAGTAGAAACTCATAAAGTTGTTTAATGTAAACTTCTTCCTAATCCTCACCATTTAAAAAAGGTAACTTTATATACATATTATAAGCTTTGTAATTGTGATGTGAGGCCACTGAAAAAAATTATAACAGTTTCGAATATTACAACTGGGTAAAAAGTTTCTTCAAAACCCACACCTTCCACCTATGTATAGCCATTACAAACAAGTCTGGCTTTGTTTCTTGAAACTTCTCCATGTTCATTTAACTTGTTTCTATAAACCCGATTTGTTCTAATAACTTTTTTATTATCTGGATGTGAAACAAGTTCCCATGTTTTATTCTTTTAAATTGGATCAAATTATTCATTCCTAGCATCCACCCATTATTAGTGTTGAATAGATTTTGAAACTGATTCCATTTCAAATTTTGAGATAAGTGATGTATGATTATCTAATATCAACTTTCTTATTGTCTAAACCAAAGACTTTTAATTCTAAATAATGTTTTCAGATTCAACATGTTTTTGTAAGGTAGGAAATTACAAAGTTTATTTCCCAGCTAAAATTTCCTCATCACACAATTCTTATGGGTCTTGATAAGGATGTTTTGAATTTCTCTCACTATTATTGGAATTCTCTAGTTTATCATCCTCAGCATTCTGAACAAATTTTTTAAGAAACTTTTATTTTCAATTGCATTCACATCATATGAGTCTACTAACTTTTGTAAATTTTTTTTCCATTATTTTTAACTTCTTCCATTTTTTGAATAACCCATAAAAGATCTTTCCTTGTCTTCATGATCATACTTTCCAAAATATGGATTTTTGATTTTGAGAAAACATGGACTTCCAAAAACTTTGAAGTATTTCAATTAAGTTTTCTTGTTATGCCACATTTCATAAGGATTCATGTTAGTTCCCAGTATCAACAAGAATTTATTTTGAACATGTATAGTATTACTAACAACTTCCCTCAAATAGAATTTTGAAACTTAGTATTCAGCTAACAGACTTCATACCATTTCCACTATGCTTCTATTCCTTATTTTTGATACTCTATTTTTTTGTTGAGTATATGGAAAACTATACTAATGTTTGATACCATGCTTTCTTAGATATATTTCAAATTTATTTCTTATGAATTCAATACCATTATCTGTTTTCAAATTCATTATGGAAACCCCTATTTCTTTCTCAACATCCTTTCTGAAGAATTTGAATATTTAAACACCCTCTGACTAATGCTTCATAAAGATGATGTTTTTTATTCAATTAAAATCATTAATAAAAGTGAAAATGTATAAATATCCTTTTGTTGATTGATTTCTCATCAGCCTAAATAAATCAGAATGAATATGCTCAAGTGGTCTGGTAGATTAAATCAAAATTCTCTTTTGACTTTTGTTAGTCATCTTTCCTTTCTGGAAAGTAATACAATCATATTCATCTCTTCTTTTCAATTCTATAAAATTCTGAATAGTATCAAATTTAGAATGTTTATTCATGTTTTTCTGCCCAAGGTGGCCAAGTATTCGATGCCACAATTTTTTTCATCTTTACCACTCAAGTAATAGGAGTTATTGAATGCTTCTATTTGAAATAGATTCCCACTAGTTATTTCTCCTTTTATAATGATTTTTCCATCTTTCACACTTTTGATGATACAAAAATATTTTCTAAAAACAAATTCTTTTCTATCATCACAAAGTTGACATATAGTAATTAATTTATGTTTTTGTCCATCAAAAAATAAAACTTTCTTAAATTTCAACTTTTCGGCTTCAATATCATCCATTATGATTCCTCTAATTTTAAAGAACTATAATTACCAAATTTAACTGCTTCTCCATCTTAACATTCAAAATGTTTCAATATTTTTATATCAACTATCATATGTGAAGAGAAACCACTATCAGGTATCCATGGCTTTTTCCTTTCACATTCTTTTAAAGTAGTTTCAACAAAACAAAGATCATTCCTCAACTTTTAACATCTTGAGAATTTACTTTTTCAACTTTTTGTATGTTAGGAACATTTATCATTATACTTTAACTATTTATTTCTCCTTTCTCAAAACTTCTTCCAGGTAAGGATAAGTTGTTCCAACAGTTTTAAGACATGTGACCCCAGATTCCACAACACCAGCAATAACCATAAAATCTTTATTTTTTATTAAAATAAGATATTTCACTATTAAGAATTTATTGAGGTTAGTAACTTCTTTCAGCTCTAACATGCTTAGGATGTGGATCATCTTTTCTTTTGAGTGAGTTTTATAATTTTATAGATTTGAAAGGTTTCACGCATCCTTTTTCCAACCATTCTTTCCGAATACATTTTATGAAAACTAAAATGTTAAAACAATAAGATGAAATATAATTTTTGGTAAGAGAATATTTTACCTTATTATTATATTGGGCCTCCTAAACAACTTTCGAATCCTCATCTTTTACTTCTGAAGATTTTCTAAAATTTTCATTCAGATTCCACAAGGTGCTTTCAAACTCAAGAAGATTTTATTAAAACTTTTTAACTTCTTATTCATTAGTTTCTATCTTATTAGTAAGATCTTCAACCATATTTACCTATTCAACCATTCTATGTTTATAACATAAAATCTCCTCAGTGTATTCTTCCTCCTGCTTGATAACATCTTTTCATCCATCAGAAACATTTGGAAAATATTTCTTCATAACTCTAATTTATTTCTTGAGATTTTTGTTTTTCTCAAGACATGAAAGAAGTTTGGTTTTGATCTGATACTCTCTATAAGATTCCTCACCACCTTCTTTACTCTTTGTGGAATCTTTTGTTTTCTCAACTTTTTCAATGAAGGTTATGAATTGTTATAAACATTCATCTTTAAAATAAATTTTTTTGGTTGATTCTGATTCAAATTTCTTACTCAACATACTTCTTTTGTTTCTAGTAAACTTCTTCTTGTATTTTTTGGAAGACTTGCCTTCTTTATTATTTTTTTTCACTTCTTCTATCAAGTTTTTCCACCAGAATCATCTTGATATTCTCCAACTTACTTCTAGGGTCAATTAATTGAAAATTTTCTAATTCCACCACACTCAAAAACATTTGAGAGGATGTTTACCTCTATAATTTCATCTTCCTATTTGATAGTTCTTGGATATAAGAGACATGATTTCTTCACTCAACTCATCATCCTCATTATCTTCAGAGTCACAAGGATCAACATCTTTAACATCTTGAATTTTCAATTTTATCATAGATTCAAAATCCATTTCATCATTCATATTCTTTTTAAACATTAGAGCTTTCCTCATTTCATAAGAAATGAGAAATTAATACAATTCATCAATAGGTAAATCATATTTATCATCCAAAGAAAAAAATTTAGAATCAAACCTATCTGGAAAGTTTATAAAAAGTTTCTTCATAATTGTATAATCATCCAAGACATTTATGAATCCCTTGATGTTGCAAAAAAATAAATTTACTCTTTTAAAGTATTCATCAATTTTTTCTTCATCTCTCAATCTAGTGTCTTTATACTTACTACACCAGATTTTTAGATTTTCTTTCATAACTTTTTTATTCCCTTCAAAAACAATTTCCACCTTATCCCACATACTTTTTGAAGTTTGGAGACACATCACATTCTGATAAAAATTCTTGGAAAATGACATAAATATTTTATTTATATAATTTCCATCAACTTATATATTTCTATTATCAGCAAATGTCATAGGAAAATTTTTCTCAATTGGTGGGAAACCAATAGTAGCAGCATCAACAACCGCAAGGCCAAGAGATAGGAGATGAGGAATCATCCTATTTTTTCATCCATAATAATTTTTTCCATCAAATTTAAGAGTTCCTGTACTGTTGATATAATTTATATTATCCATGATAAGGATTTGACAAGGGAATCTTCCCTTTAATACCAATAGAAGTTATAAAGGAATGAATAACAACTGACAAGGGTGGGTTGAATCAGTTGTTCACTTTTTAGAAGTTTCAAAACATTTAGATACTTAAACCCTACAACAAATTAAGATTTATTTCCTTATCAACTTTTAGTAAATACTCATGCATGAAAAATTAGGAAATAAAGTAAAGCACATGAGATTTACAAGTTTTGGCCTCAGTTTGAGAAACTACATCCTTTCCATAGCCACTCTCGGGGGTCTATAGAAATCCACTATTAAAAAAAAGTGAATAAAAATTGTGAAAACTATCATTAGAAACATAATGCCTCCAAATAAAAATGATTATACATAATCTAATTTTTTTACAATGTTTTATTATTAAACAATTGATCCAAACAAAAAAAATAAAGACTTTGTTGAATATGCACCACAATTGCTCAGTATGAATCCTCTGTCTGATTTGGTTGGATATGATTCTCTCAATGTGATAATGTTGGATCTAATTATATAAATATGATCATTATGGATCTGATTTTCTCAGTATGATAATGTTGGATCTGATTCTCAGTATAATAATGTTGGATCTAATTTTCTCAAAACAGGGATGTTGGATCCGATTTTCTGAAAAAGATCAACTCAATCTCAATCTTCCAAACTCAAACTCTGATAGAATGCTCAATTCAATTATTCTTCAATCATAAAGGAAATTTCAATTTTGAATTCTCTAACACTCCACTTTTTATGCATGTGTGAAATTTGTGAATGGGAGAATGATCTGAGGAAGTATTTATAGGCAACATAGAAAACAAAGGCAGGAAACTTAAAAACTTTCCCTATTTTCTCAAATATCAAAATATTCAAAAATATCTCACTTTTAAAACTTTAACATTTAATTCTATGAACCTCCTTTTATTACTCTGAAATTTACAAAAAAATGAAATTCAGGTTTTTCTTCTCCAACTCTTTATATCATTCTCAGTTCATTTTGATCTTTTTATTTCTCATCTCATTACGATCTATTTATTTCTCATATAATTACAATCTATTTAATTTATTAGTTCATTATGATTTGTTTCTTTATTATCTCATTATAATCTATTTCTTTCATAGCTCATTACAATCTGTTTCTTTCTCAGTACAATTTTTCCAGTATGAAAATCCTAGTACAAAAATCTCAGTATGAAAATCTTAGTACAAAAATCTCAGTATAATTATCCTAGTATAAAAACCAAATATAAAAATCCCAGTATAAAAATTTGAGTATGAAAATATTAGTACAATTTTCCCAGTACAAAAATCCCAATTCAAAAATCTTAGTCTGAAAAAATGAGTATGAAAATATGAGTATAAAAATCTTAGTATGATTTTCTTCTTCCTCCGGATCAACAAAATATTTTTATTTCTCAACTCATTATGATGTAATTCTCATTATGATGGAAATACCATTACAATGGAAATATAATTTTACAAATCTGAAATTCTTAATACCTCTCCACCATTTCTTCAAAAGATTGTATCATGAAAGTTTTCATAATTTATCGGAACTTCTTTATCATCAAATCTTCATCTAATTATGTTTTATAATTTATGAAAACATTCTAACTCCTAAATTTACATTATTCTTTCCAAACTATTCAGCAACTTCATTATTTCTCTGATTACAACAAAGATAGACATCCAACAAAAAACAATTTCTACCTATGATTATTTTTAATTGGATGCTATTCAATGTCATATCAATGGACCTGAATATGATAAAGTGTTCAATCAAAAACATCATCTTCATGACTTATTTTGTTTCCAATGCAGCTCAGTGTGAAAACTTGGGTGTGAAAACTTATGTACAGAAAACAACCTCATTATGATGGACTAGGTTCGGTTCTTAGAGAACAAAAATATTCCTTTACAAAGAGAGTTAGTTTTCAAAAAATACAGAACATTGTTTAAAACAAAACACCACAAAGGTTCTTTAGGTTCCCTATTATTGTTTTTGTTTTCCCCCTTGTGTTGGGGGTTTGTTGATCATTTTGGGGGAAGTTTCCAAGTTGGATTGTGTCAGGTTTCCCATGTCGGTATAAGTGGGTCAATTCATAAATTGTGGGGTGACCCACTATGGGTCTCATCATATTTTATTTTAATTTTGATCATTGATAGTTTGTCCTTAATGGTGAGAAGTCTATTCTAGACTCCTGTGTTGATTTTTTAGTTCCTCTCCATTAGAATGAATGTCGGAATTTTTTAGAAATGTGGTTTGATCTTCCATCTTGGTTTAGTATGTGGTTTTGGATCATTGAATCATTTTGGATAATAGGTGTATGTTATGTTCAGTGGTGGTTGAGGTATTATTGGCTCAAGAGGTTGGATCATGCAATAATGGGAGTCATTTTTCCTTGATCTATCAACTATGAAATTTTTTTTATCTTCTGGGGTGGATAGTTTTATGGTGGGGATAATTGTCACACCCAAGATTTTATTTTCATCCTTTATTCCAATTTATTTTTGGATCTTAGTTTTTCTCTCATGTTATGGGTGTTGCGGGTTTCAATTATGAGATGTTTTTTTGTTTATATTTGATCTTGAGGTTATTCCATAGTTTCTTTGGGAGTTTTGTGTTTTATATTTTGAGTTTTTTTTCTTGATAGTAGGTGGCGCACGATTTGTGCAAGGTTAGAGGAAACCATATGGAATGCTCTAGGAAACTGTGTGGGCCTTGTGGTGCTTCTGGTTGAGGGCGAACAACGTACACATGGTTAGAAAAACCATGTGGTAAGAATTATTGGAGGTTCTATCTCAAAGAAGAACCATCTTGCATGGTTGTCACATGGTTTACCATACCATGTGGCCAAACCATGCGAGCTTCCCATATCTTAAGATTTGTAAAATTCTTATGCTAACATCTTGGGATTTAACACCAAATCACCCATTTTCTTCTTCCCTTGGTTAGTGTGACCTAAAGGAGGCATCTCCCTCCTCCAATATTCCTCATCCCTCCCATGGTATGTATCTAAGGTTTCTCTATGGTTTGGGGCTAGATCTCTCAAGGTATTCTCTTCTTCTCATATATTTCTTCCTTCTCCTTACATTTTTTTTGGTTTCTTTTTCTCATATGGCCTCTTAGACCTAGGGTTCATGTTTCACCTTGATTTATGTTGGGTTTTTTGTTTGTTTAGGGTTCCATTTTGTTGTTATTTGATCTTATAAGCTTCATGAAGTGGTTTTGGGTGCGTATTGTTGAAGCATCGTGAGCTTCAGGTAGGTTTCCCTTTACACTTTCATTTTTAATTTAAGAAAAATTGTTTTCAGGATTTTTGAACCTTCCTTATATGTTAAATATTGATGCATTATACTTGCAAAAAAATGTGCAAGAAATGGTTATTTCTTCCTTGTTTTGTGATAAATGGAATTGTTTTATTAAATGTTTCACACCAAATGTTTAATAAAATGTATGGTTGGAATTCGAATGAGATTTGTGGATTCTAAAGCATGGTTTAGCTTTGTAAATGTTTTTTTTACATCTTGATCATGGGTTTGGGTTCCTAAAATTAATTTATAAAAGGTTTGGACTTGATAATGGTGTGTGTTTGGTTCTTTAAAAAAAGAAATGGCATGTGATGATGATATGTGGCCCAATTGGCACTTTGATGAAAATGGTTTTGGTTTGTACATGTGGTGAGAGTATTTAAATGGGATTTTGTAAACTAATTTTGAAATATAAAATAAAGAGTATGAATCATTTTTTAAAGGTGGATTTTTCTTTTTTAGAAATGATGGTTTTGAGGAAGGATGCTTTAGGCCTATTTGACATTTTTTTGAATGTGGTTAAAATGTTCCTTATGAAAACTGTACTTTGACAATATTCTTGCCTTATTTATATTTAATAGATCGGATTTCCTCACTGTGGAATCCTTATGATCCATTATGTGAGTGGGTGGGACATACTCATTGTGGACTCTTCATGACCCATTTACTTAGTTGGGAAATTGGAGATTCTCATTGTTGAATCCTTTCAGATCTATTGATTTTTAAGGAAATTGATTAGTCCTTAGGGTAACTTGGGTGATGATTATTTTGTAAAATATTATTATATATGTGAATTTTATGGGATGCTCAGTTGGCATTGGTTGGATCAACCTCTTTATATCTTGACATGGGAACCTAGCATAGTGAGTTAATTTTCTGAGAACAATTATTGCACTATCTTAGGTTACGCACTAGATAGTGGCCCGTAGTTGGGGAATATATTTTATTTTTGTTTCTATGGGATAGTACCCCTCGATATGTTCAAGGTACAGTGTGGTCGATCGTGTTTGTGTTTTTTTATATTTCATCAATTGAGGCATGCTTTCTGGGATGATTTAACATGTATTAGTATGTTCTAGATTATTGAGTAGAAAGGATGGAGACCCATCACGAACCAGGAACAAACCCGCAGCGCAATTCTAACCCTAACGCAGATCCTCGTACCTTCACTGAAGTGGTTGTCGGGAAATCGTTTGAAGACATAAATTCTCATGTTGATGAGGTCCAGAATTTCCAAATCAACCCTAAGACCTTTCGACACCGCGTTCAACTCGCAATAACCTTCTCAACCGATGAGGTAAGTTTTCTATCCTCAGATCTCCAGTTTGTTCTGGTTGGGAAATTTCAGAATAGAAAGTCATCCTTGAAATTTCTTCGCTCTGCTTTAGAATCCATCATCTTTACAGGTTTTCAATTAGGTCTCCTCAACCCCATCTATACCATGCTTCAATTTGACTCAGTTGAGAACTATTACCGACTCTGGGAAAAACAGGTATGGTCCTTTGGGGGATGTCAAATGAGAATTCTTAAATGGACTACAAACTTTGATCCTCATTCTGAGTCTCCGATTATTCCATTATGGGTAGGATTTCCTGAATTACCACAACACTTATTTAAGAAAAATGCCTTGTTTTACATTGCTTCGCTTATTGGTTCCCCATTGAGGCTTGATTATGCCATAAAGGAACTCTCAAGGCCCTCTGTATCTAGAGTATGTATTGAAATAGATGTCTCCCAGCAACTTCCATCGGCTATATGGATACAAAGTGGAGACTTTGGGTTTTTACAAGAGGTGGTTTATGAAAGGGTCCCAGATTATTGTAATTTTTGTTTTAGACTTGGGCACAATTCTATCAGTTGTGTACAGACTAATAATTGATCTAAAAATTTGACTTCAAAGTGGATAGAAAAAGGTAAAGAAAACCCCAAGGATGTGGCAGGACCCTCGGATTGTTTTATCAAAGAAAGGAATGATGTGGTTAAAGGGGGATTGAATATTCAAGATCCTGGAAATCAATTATCAGACTTTGTCAATGAGGTTATTGATGTCTCTGATAATTCCACTCATGGATTTACCAAACAGAAAGAACATGCCCAAGAAGAAAGGTCTGAGTGCACCCACCCAACCATGCTCAATGAGGAGCAGAATAAATGTCTAGATCCCACGGAGGCCAAAGGAAATGATCAGGAGAATTCAATTTCCAGTGACACTTCAATTGAAGTGGAGGATCAACATAGACAAATTGAGGAAGATTATTTTATATCCATGGCAAGGAAAGTTAAAAAAGCCTCTAGCAGATGATTATGGTTTCATCACTCCAAACCCCAGGAAAACTATAAAACGTAGAGACTACTCATAGATAGATAGAACCATTGTTACACGTTCTCATATTCCTAATAGAAAGGAAAATGCAGAAACTAATCAAGCTGAACTCCTTGCTGACATGTCACATAAAGAGATTGACATATCCTAACAGGTGAAGGCCCAACAACAAAATGAAGAGATTATAAAACAGGATGTGTCTGGCTGTTAGGAACCTGAATCTTCAGAGAAGCTTCGGGATACTGTCCTCTATCAAACTTTTAGAAAAGGGTAAATTTCAAAGGACACTTACCTTGACATTAATCAAGACATGTTCATGGAAAAAATAAATAAGGGGTTTAAAATATCTCCTTAATCTCTCTTTATCTGAGTTTACCCCCTTGATTTACAAACTATCTCTAAATGCTCCAGTATCTTGATGGATTTTGTCTATGATTCTGTTTGTGTGCTGCTCTTTGTTTGGATTCTAATATGATGCATCTTGTTGTAACCTGGATTATGGATTTCTCATTTTATGTTTTTCTTTTATTTTGAGTTTCATTCTGATATGTTTTATGGATGGTTTGGAAGACCTTTCTGGTTCTGCATTGCTGGACAGAACAGGATTTTATCCCTTATAAATGAGGTAGTTCAGGACTTGGTTCTCATTTGGAATTGCAAAAGGATTTGGATTTCAAAAGAATCAACAGGCTTTGGTTTCTTGTCAACCTTGCTATGGCCTGTTTGTTTTTACTCAGTGTGGATATCTTGGATCTTGATACAACCTGCACTGCTTGGGTGGCCAAGGGATCAATTGGATTCTTTTATCATGTTGGTCTACTGTTAATTTTTACTTCCCTTTGAGACTTAATCCGTTTTGGACTGTGGATTTCTGGTTGGATCTTTGAGGTATTTCTCTTTCCATCTTCTTGTTTGGCTGGCGTCGTTCTTACCTACTACTCTTTTCTCAGTTAGGGCCTAATTTCGATCTAATGTTCATGCGCTGCTATTGGTTCTGATACTTAATCATTCATGGAATTTCTACTTTAATGGATTTATTTTTTTGAAGAAACTCCTGATGCAACACTCATCTATTGAAGATAGATCAAGTTTACAATGGTTGATGCTTTCCAATATTTGTGTGAAGGAAGGGTGATCGCATGTTGTTTGGTTTCATGTATTTTTATGGTGTTGTTTGAGTATTTTCTTGTACCCTCCATTAATTCCCTACTGGTGTAAGTACATTACACCTCGTGTTTCTATTATAACTTTTTGATTTTAATAAATTTTTGGGGAAAGAATTGGGAAACGTGTTCATGTCACCACCTTTTAAAAAAATTATGTTCTAGATTATTAACAAGTTCCTAGGTTTCTCCCATGTAAATTGGAACTTCATTGTCTACAATGGATAATTAAGATATATTATTAGTTGGTTATACTTGTGTGATTATTTAAATTACCCTTATTATGTGATCATTTCTATGGATTATTTTCATGGTGTACTTCTTGGATAAAATTTGTGTGTTGGTTTTCAAATGTTTATAGAAAATATCTTGGAAAATGTTGTGTACACTTTATCTTCCTTTTTAAAATGAAAAAATTTTCCTTTATCTTTGAAATTTTAATGGCTCACTCTTGAGGAATAATGTTGTTATAAATGAAAATGGTCAATGGACTATTCTTGGTTTTAAATTAGAAAATGTGTGTAAAGTATTACCTTTATATATTGTATTTCAAACTTGAAATTGATGTTTCTTTTATTTAATGTAAGTGCATTAAGAATAAATTTGTTCGAGCATGCCTACTGAGTTTCAATACTCACGCCTATAGTCACTTCTTGTTTTTATTTTGTAGTGAAGGTTTCAGCCTAGTTTTGATCGCTATGGGTGATGGTTGGTTTTGGTATTGGAGAGTGACCCTCAGGGTCACATGGAGATGTTGTATTAATCAAGTTTAATTGGTTTTGTTGTTCAATTTTGTTGTATTTCAATATTTTGTTAAAAAAGGATGATCAATTGAATATTTATGTATATGGGGTCAATCTATTTTATTTGTTATTTTTTTATATTCATATTGGGTGAAATTGTTCTCATGTCTCTCTGTTGACGCCCCGACACTAGTTGTCAGCCCGTGAGGATCGGGAACACCTTTTGGGACTTGCCACAGATCGACTCAAGTGACCGGTTCAAGGTTGAACTAGGTTAGTTTAGGACATACATTATATATAATGAAGAATAGAAGAATCAAGAAAATAGAGAGAAATATTCTCTATCTGAGTCAATTTTCTCTTTATTCCAAGATTTCTCTAATTTTTCATTGTTTTTCTCCCATTATTTTCTACCTCTACTCTCCATAAAAATTTTTCAGATTATGTGACCCTTTCAGATTTCTTAGAATTTTAATTTATATATTTTTTAAATCTCACATTCAAATATACCAACTTAACTCAGTCAAAGAAAAATAATAGTACATACTATATGTCCTTTTATCAAAACCCATGTTGCTATAACATAACTCCTCAACAAATTCCATCCACATATACAGAAAATTTAATTATAAAAGTAGCCATAAAAGTAAATAAAATCTTTGAATCCACATTTCATTTAATTATGATACTTTTTCAATAAACAGAAACCAAAAAGCCACAACTAGTTGACCTAACCATCCATCTTCTTCACCAACAGATCATTTCACAAACAACTTATATGTTAATGATCCAGACTCACATAAATGTTTTTAGTCACCAAAATACCAAATTCACACTATCTTCATCCTCAAATATTCAAACAAAATTTATTAAATAGAAAACTCACAATAATAATTGTTGAGATTTATTGGTGGCTAAATAACTCCTCACCTTAATATTCATTTTTGGTAAATCTCAACCAAAACTCTAGGTTCTGGTTTGGTTCTCTTCACTAGGGTAATAACTCATGCATCTAATGAATTCCCAAACTTATCAAAATGGATGAAGCATATGGGAACTCAATATTACCCCTCCAATATCAAAAATCATACCAAAAAAAACTCTAAGCAAAAAATTGAATCTTATTCTCCCCCAAAACCTTCATGGAATTTCTTCCTCGACATGCTCGCTTCTCACTGGAGATCACAGGCATAGCTCAGCTTCCAAAAATCATGTGAAGTCTTCCATCAATCGATCTCTATCAACAAAAAAAATATTGAACAATTAAAAATGGATATTATCTATGTCATTGCCCATATTTTGGGTTTTCTTCTTTAATACTCACTGTCGAGCAAAAAGGATCAGATTCCTTACGATGTTCCAACAGAAATTTAATTCTGCAGATGATTCGTCAAAGCTAGTTCAAAATAAGAACAGATCTTCCTCAGTTTATCTTCCTCATAATCGAAGGTTGGTTCAACATAGAATCTTAATAGTGGCATGATACTATTCAAATCAAGTTTCAATTATGACAATGGCTCAATTATTCAGTTCGAGAGAGCTTATCTTCTTTTCAATAAACCTTAGATCATCTCAATATATCTTCATATTCTTCCTCAAATGTAATGCCTATTCATCACATATAAAGAAACATATTATTAAAATGAGGTCGATGGATTTCTGTTCATCTTCTTCAAATCAACATCACCAGTTGTGAAAGTAGTGTCATCAATAAAGGTAGTGCTGACAGCTTTTTTCAGCAAGCTTTGGCTTGGGTGTGGAGGAATCTTTGAACCTTATTAACTTTATTTCATCTTGAAATCATAGTCAAATCCATCAATGAGTACCTATTTTCAACCCTGATCTGAGCTCGACATTGGTTCTTCTTAGGTGGGTCTGATTTCAATCATGTACAAAGGACATCTCAGGATCTCTTCTAGCTTCCCTCAGAATCACAGCTCAGGTCAGCCTCCCTTCAATCATCAATGGATTTTGGGATCTCCAGAGTGGTTGTTTTCAATTTCAGATATGTTTTTGAAGGATTCGGTGGAAAAGGGGTGTGGGGAGCTCTATAAAAATCAGCTACATGACTATCTGGAAGAAACTGGAAATGTGACTACCTAGAAGAATTCATCTATTGGACTGCAAATTTTCAATACCACTACGTGGTAGGATCTACAATTCCACTATATGGTGGTCAGCTCCATATTTGGTTACGTAGTTGGGTAGTGGTAAAATCATAACTAAACATTTAAACTTATTATAACTAAACAATGAAATAAATTCAAACTAAACAAATCATAACTAAAGATTTTATTAAAATCATAACTACACATTTAAATGAAATAAATTCAAACTTATTATTTTGTGTAAACAATAAATTATTAAAAATTAAAAACAAAAAAATAATTAACTGATTATTTAATTTAAAAAACATGAAAAGATAAAAAATCAAAAAATTAAAGTAGAATTTAAATGTTACAAAATATTATATTATTTTAAAAACTAAAATTTATAAAATAATTAATTAATTAATATATTAAAATTAAAAATAAAAAGGGTATAAATACTTAAAAAATATTGTAAAATAAAAAAGAAATTGAATAAAAAAATAATATTTCAAAATAAACGTTCTAGTTAAATTAAACAAACATAAAAGTGGAAAAATTATAACTTGAACATAAAATAATCATTAAAACATGAAATTAAAAAATTTAATATTTAAAAAACTAATTGACACCATATTTATAATTATCAAAATAAAAATATAAATTAGCATTAAAAAAATAAATCCCTAAAAATTATTTTGAAATATGTAATGAATAAATGAAACATCATCCCACCACACATTAATGTCATCCTTTGTTTTCCAAGAACATTTAGTAACATGTGAATGACATTATCACATCAATTTTTTCTATATGTGTGAAATTAAAAAAAATTCTGATTTATAAACAATTCCAGTATGGTAATTAAAAAAACTTATCTCTTTTTCTAAATGGTTATTGTGTGTTTTTTCATAAAAGGTTTACAAAAAATGGTGACCATGTCCTTTACTTTCTCAAACTATTGATCAAATACTAGTGTAGATGGTGTTGTACCTTCTTATGAATTCCCACTAAATGATTCCATTTAAGATCATGATTTATTTCTTTAGAGTAAAAATTTGTGATTTTCTAGAAATGTTGCCTTCAAAAAATATTCTCAACCTAAATGAGTATATAAATTATTCACAAACAGGGAAACCTATCATATGTTTAATGTTGTATCCTGAAAATTTTTCATAATTAAATTCATTTTTCATCCCATATAACATGTCTCTCAAATTGAATATTTATTTCTATAAGCATCATAAAATATAACACTTGAGTCTCATATTAGTTTTATATCTTCAAAAAATAGATCCAAATAAACATCACTATCATTACCCAGTTGTTTTGGTCCTACTATAAGAAAAAATAATATAATGTGTTTTCATTTCATGTATAATCATGATGGAATGTTTTAATTTACCAATATAATTGTCTGTTTACTATGAGTGTTACTTTTTACACCAAAAGGATTCATTCCATCTATAGATATCGCAATATGGGGGTCTCTCAGATCGTTTCAAATTCATGCTACTCGTGATTATTTTTCTTCCTCTAAGGAGAGTTTATTTGGTAACAATGTTTCTTATCATGAATTATTGTAACTGGATGGCATGTAAATTGTTTTAAAGTCTCCTCACTTTTATATAAGCACCTAAACCATATGATTATTGGAATGTACCAAAAAAAACTTGAAGGACTTGATTCATCATTTTTTATTGAGAAGTACCACACTAATGGATCTTTTTATATAATTAATGATCCCAGAGAAATAATATACAATCATTTGGATAGACATATATTATTTCATAGATCATACCCATTGATCATAACATTCATTTAACGCCATATGGTTGGTATAGAAGCTTATTATCTTCTAGTAGCATATTATTCAAGATAGAAAGTAGTTCAATAAATATTTTGTCACTCTATATATTGCCAGTTTTCAAATTACATAGCTCCATTATGGTTGAAAATGTTGTATATTTAGTACAGTCATAATAAAATGTCATATTTTCTCATCTATTTAACTTTAAAATAGCTTTGGACAATCATGAGTTCATCTACAACTATCATTTTCATTTCCCTAATATGATTTTTATTGTCTTTTATACTTGTAATCATATCCTTGATGCAATATTCATCATCATTCAAAATTTTAATCAAATGAGATGATCCATAAATCACATCAGTATCCCAGTCTGTAGCTACATTAAATTCCTCATCATGTTTAGTCTGAAATTTATAACTATGGTCTATTTCAAGATAGATCAAGTGTTCTACCAACTCCTCTAGACTAATTACTTTTCAAAAATAACAACATAAACATGAAAAAAGGATTTGAGAGGGTTTATAGGAATGATATTGGGTAAACTTGATGGACTATTTAACCCCATCCTCAAAATATTTTGTTGTATAATTGGATTCCAACCATTTTTTATTCATATCCATCCTATTTGATTCAATCATATTCATATTTAACAATAAATAAATAAATGTACAGAAGGAATGAGTTTATATTCATAAAAGTCTATTCTTTATATACAAAATTATATAGTCATTATATTTGATAAAATGTTGTTATTGCATCAACAAATTGTTAGAACATTTGAGGAAAATAATTATATGAATAAAAATTATAATAACACTTGTTTTATTTTTCCTAAGAAGACACATATTATTACTCATTATATTTTTGGAATGGCTTCACAGAGAGAGAGAGATAATTCACTCCTTATCATTATCAATGTGTATAAGAAACCTAAGGATTTATCCATCCATATAATTATTGGGATATATATAATAATATTTAACTATCAAAACATATATAAAAACAAATTATTCATTTTTATCAATGTTTCTACCGTGTCTAAAGGAATAACATGTGACAACGCATTTTAATAAAGACCTCTAAATTTATAAAAATACATTACACGTAAGGAATAAGGTGGGATAACCCATTTTAAGTTCTTAAACTAATAATTTATCAACCATTCCAAAAGATCCCAAACAACATTGTCCTTAAAATAATTGTATATGTATTAAAAGGATAAGAAGAATAAACAAATATAAAATTTCATTGCATACATCATAATTTTCAAAAATCAACTCAAACTTCCAAATTTTAATCTTACATACCACAAACATAATTTTATAGATTTCCATTCCAACAAAAAACCACTCAAAATAAAACCCATGGGTTCTAAACCAAATTGTTAACATTCTAACTCAAATAGATTTTCAAAATATCATCATAGGTTTTACAATTACCTCAAATACAAACTGAATATGCACCAAATTAAAACTAATTAATTAATTTTCATTAAATAAACATATATTTTGAATCCAATGAAGGGGTGGTAACTAAAAAATGCGACAAAACATGGAAGACATAAAATATAAGGTAAGAAAAAAATATGATATTCGTTATGGCAACAACATGAATAGAAGAATCTCAAGTAGTGGAAAACGGTGGTGTGAGGCCAGAAGATTTGAAGAGGGCTACATGCACCACTATTTGGTAAGAACAGAAAAACACAATTCATATACACTAAATCATTTTAGAGATATGAAAAAAAAAAGATTCGAATATCATACCTTTAGTTTTGATGGTTTTGATTTTTCCAGAATATCTTATGAGATTATAGCGAAGTTCAACTTCTACAACAAGCATGAACGGAATGAGGAGCAGTGATCTCTATTAGTGTTATTATAAAATAATGTTAATGGTATTATTGGGTCTTGTAAAATCAATTATTAAATATTTATTTACCGATTCTAAAATTGAAATCATTTTTTAGCAGTGTTAATCGGTAACTTTATCAATGCTAAATTTAGAGATGATAAAATATGGATTTATCATTGCCAAAATTAGTGATGATAAATGATGTTCTACATAAAGGTAAGATTATATTACCTTTAAAAGAGTGTGAGATTTCCTCTAAATAAGGATGGGTTACTTTTACACGAGCATGATTCCTTTTATCCACACTTGTTAGAGCTGATGAAGTCAAAAAATAACATTGATAAATACTATTATATAAAAATTAAAAATAATAGATAATATTAATTATGAAAATTAAAATAAATATATAAAATGAATAATAAAAATCAAAAAACAACTTTATAATAAACAAGAATAAATATTATAAAATAATAAGTTAAAAAATATTAAAAATTAATACATTATAAAAATATTAATTTTTTTAAGGGAATTTCCAGGTGTGGCCTTTTCAAACCCTCCACACCAGGAAACTCCCCTCCCCATGAAGAGATCACTCTAGAGAGAGACCCAACCAAGAAGGAGTTGTTTGCAGTCGAGATGGCAGAGCATCCTGGAGGGGGACGACTCGAGCGGCTACGGTTTGACATAGCAATCTGTCAGCACAGATGGGTCACGCCTCATTTTTTCCACCCAGTCAGGAACCAAGTGACCCAGTAAGGCGAGTGAATCTCATGTTAGAGGTTCACCCCAAAACTAGAATCCCAGGATTTGAACCTTGTACCTCCTAAAGAACGATGTGGTTATTCCCCCTTCCTTCACCAAGTTCCACCGCCAAAGTGGGTATAAAAATATTAAAAATTAAAATGTGATATTAAATGAATAAATTGTATAAATTATACATATTAAAAAATTAAAAAATGAATAAATTATATATTTTATATAAATTATAAAAAAAATAAGAGAGAATAAATATTAAAATAAAATTAAATAACGACTAAAAATTCATTTAAATAAAAAAAATTATGATATATTACTAGTTAAAAATGAATAAAAATAACTGTATAAAGATTTAAATAAAAATTAATAAATATGAATTGTCTAAATTAAAAAATTGTTAAAAATATTATATATTAATAAATAAACATTTATAAATAAATATTAAAAATGAATAAATTATAGAAATATTAAAGGAATAAATACTAAAAATGAATAAATTACCAAAATATCAAAAAATAATAAAATTAATAAATTAATAAATTGAAAACATATTAAAAAAGGTATTAAAATTTTTATTTCAATTGATTAATGAAATATTAAAATAAAAATATTTTATTATTAAAAACTGATATCAAAAATTAGAGATTTATAATAATGAGTAAATAATAATTGTAAAAAGATTTAAATATAATTATATTAAAATAAAAATAAATGAATATTAATTATAAAAATTAAATATTGTTGACATCCACCAAACGAACATTGGAAAAATTGGAGTTGGGAAAATATCCAAAATTCAAGTACCATATTGTTTAAAAGGAAAAGAAGAAATAGAATGACCACTCGAGGTTTATATGGTCGAGTAACAAAATTACATAATCCTTAAAAGGGATATGAAATCTTATAACCCCCCCCCCCACTTATTCATGTGATGCATTGAAGACAGTTGAAGAGGTTTTGTATGAAGAAGTTTTCATGCAATCATATAACTCATTCATTCTCATACAATATCCTTGAGACACGTGGTGATTAAACTCCAAAGGCTCATGGTGACCAGATTTTTCCATGGATGGTCCTTCACATGGTAGTTTTTTACATGATTCCCATGGAGTCATGCGATGGACCTGATAATGAATTGACAATTCAACTCAACTAGGAAAGGTTTTCCATGATGGGTACTTCATGTGGTCACTAATCTATACACGACACCACCTAGAGTCATGTGATAGCCCCGTGAAAATCGGATCATGTGACCAACTCTAAGATGTGGTTGTAAATGATGAACCATTATTATTATTTTTGTTTGTCATATGATGCATTGGGGGACATATCACTAATGATGTGTAGCTTCACATGAGATGCACAAGACACCCCTGACTTATGAAAACAGTCCTTCTGTTGAATTCAGTCTGGATATGTGGATTCTCCACCGTGTTAAGTAGTGTGGATATAGGGGGTGATACCTATAAAATCCCCCCTTGTCAATCAAAAAAAACATGGAGTGATAGGATAATTGGGATGAGCTTTTAAAGTGGAGGAGTCACATGGTCTCAAAGTCTCCTTCTCAATAAAACTTGGTAACTTCAGAAAATTTAAAGAGGAATAGTGATCTTTTCATGGGTCCCAGTAATGTAATGACCCTCATTCACTTGATCACATGATGAATACTTGGTCCTGTGATTTTGAGATGGTCATATAATCGAGAGATGTCCTCTTTCTCATATAACCACACCATGTGATCACCCAAACCCATATTACTTACAAGATCACATAGTCTGCATACCCTTTCACATTAGCATGACTCCACAACCTTCATGAAGAGTTTATTTCCTTTCCTTCTTCACACAGAGTGGATGACCCCATTACATTCATGTGATATCCTAGACCTCATGGGTGCCACTCAAAATCTATTAAGTCCCTCTTATCCCCATAAGGCTATTTGTCTTAATATCCTCTAACAGTTCATAACTTGTGGGCCATAAACATTAAGAGTTTAGTCTATTTTTCCCTTTTTCTCATCAATAGGAAAGGTACAACATGAAATATTATAACTCTAATTCATGTCGTAAACATGATACATAAGATTCCTTACTCCTTACTAATCCCTAAGCCCCCCCCCCCCCCCCCCCGCATTTTTAATGAATATCTCCATAGTCATTCTATCTAATAAGTAATATTACCTATAATGACAATGATTCCCCATATAGCTTCCATGGTTATTATATTTCTTATGAAATGTTATTCCTTAACTCATGGAGTTATATCCTCCAAAGGGCTTATAATAATATTCCATTAGGGTATCATTAGTGTGTAAACCCCATGCCCATATGCAATGAATCTAATCTTATTTTATCTCTTTTTTATTACACCGAGCATGACACACATGGGATTAGAGACTTATAATGATTATTTCATTGCATTAATAAATATCCCCCATTATGGGCATCCTCCTAATGTGTAAACCATGATCATATATTAATTTTATCTTCAAAGGTCCATATTCTTGATTAATCTGCTCAAGGTAGCCTTATATGAACAAGCCTCTCTCAAACTTCTGTTATTAAACATTTTATGATAAAGATTCCAATATTATATAAATTATGAGGACTCGGATTCCCATCATAATTAGGATACGTAAGATTCCATTCTAAGGCTCAATCTCTCTCTGTCATATAATACCCTCATACACACACACACACACACACATACACACACACACACACACACACACACACACACACACACACACACACACACACACACACACACACACACACACACATATATATATATATATATATATATATCTTCCCATGATGTTATATTCACCAATAAGATCAAAATACCCCTATAAAACTTTTGATATTGTAATATTACTTATGAGAGCTCATGTTCTCACTTTTAGAACCATATCCTTCATGGGACTCTTAGTCATGGTTCTCTTAGGGCAGCCTCAGTGTGTAAGATGACTTATCAAAATTCCTCTAGCTTGGTCATCCTTGTTAGCTATGATCCATGACCATATCTTCCTTTTCATAAAAGAAACACATTCCCAATGAATCATTTCAGGGAAGCCTCATCATGTAATCCATGCATAGATTCTATTTTCCACTCTCATGCATCGCATCTAATAATTTATTATCTCTTGTTTATCACATAAATCCTGACTCATGTGGGCTTAGAAATCTATAATGATCATTCCATTAGTATGATGTAAATCCCTCCAAAGTGGTCCTCCTCCATAGGCATAATCCTTGAATATATCCTCATAATTTTTGAAGAGTTGTATTCCTAATTAAATGACCGAACTACATGGGTTATGATTCCTTTTACAAGTATATATTGGATGCCCCATTATGGGACTGACCCTAGCAGTATAAATGCCTACTACCCTCTTAAAAGGTGATAAAATTTATAGAAACAATATGTATGGATTTAAAAATGTTGCAAACCCCTAAACTAAAAATCCCAAGTAATAATGGGTAATAATATGGAGAACCTATGATACATGAAGATGGTTATGTAAATGGGATACTTATGAGCTATATAGATTCTCACATTGGTAGTCAAAAACTAGTTTTAAAATGTTATGGTAACCAGTATCGTATTAGGATCTTGGAATGATTCATGAACATATTTTAAATCTATAAGAGGGTCCCAAAATAGGAAATAATTCTACCCAATAGGGTGTTATGAATACAACCTCCCATCCTCTTGACCTATGTGAGTACCTAATTGTCATCGTAAATAACCCTAATGACCACCTACCTTTGGAAAGCAATACCATAACCAATTATATATGTATGAATATCTTAGGATTTTTCATTAGAGACAAGATAGTGAACCAGAAATGAAAATTGTGAAACCATGCTCAACAACCCTCTCCCACATCAACCACCATCAAACATTAGGCTAATCTTTGTTCAGGAAACAAAAAATGGTGAAACCAATTTGAAACATTTGATAACAAAAAAAGTGTGTTGACCATAATATGGTATATTGTTTTTTTTATTATGAAAAAAAATGTGAAACTGACAACAAGAAAAAAAAACTTTGTTACCCATGCATAGATAATTATGAATGTTTATTACTTGTGATGATTCACTAGTTAGTGTACTTGATTATTGTTGTATTTTTTATTAAAAATACCTTTCTGACAAAGTTCACCTTAACCTAAGTCAATGGAATCATATTGAAAGAATTATGGAGCTTCATCTATAGAAACTCCCCCCACAAACTGTAGAACAATGTCATATACAAAATTCCTTTGTCATTAAGTGGAAAACCTGATGGTCAAGGAGTATCAATGATAAGGCACATTCATGATCCTTGATACTACACATAAGGTTCATTTGGAGCCAAATCTCATAGACCCATATCATTCAATAAAGTTCATGATGAAGCTAGAAACACCTATTACCATTGTTAACCAATTTGGGAGTCTATAAATGGATTAATATAATAATTTCTTCCTTTCCAAAGGAATGTGGATCAAGGAGTTAACCATAAATCCATCTTGGATTAGGAGTCACCTGTAAGGTCTCTTATCAACCATCATCGACATCAGGTGATAATCACCCCTTGTTCACATATTTAGGGTGCTTCCCAGGGGGAATTTCCTTAGACACTCTAATCTAGTAATAAATGAGATCTCATTAGGATAAACACACTTTGGGTTGCTGGGAGTAGGTCCTTATTTCTACTTATATCAATGAAGATCACTGAAATTTTCTGGTAGTAACTAGTGAGTAGGATTATATCCCTTCCTTCCCATATCATGCCTGCCAGCACACCATGGTGAAACCCACAAAGTAGGCTCATATCCATGTACATGCATACCAATTTATCCCATATATTCTGGTAGCAGACATGGAGAAGGCTCATATTCCCTCCCCCCCCCATATAAGAAGATCGTTGGCATGTTCTAGTGGAAAATACAGGATAGGAGTGGTCATATATCATCACATTAATTCAAGTCATCGGTCGTCATTCCCTGATAATTGATAATGTGTAGTCCTGTATTCCTATACATAGCATTATAAAGTGCCAATAAATTTTGGTAGTGATGGAGGAGATTCATCAAAATATTATGGTGATGATATAGGGGTAGACTCATATTCTGGTTTCAGATGCTAGAGAAACATATTAGAAATTGAAATATAATCAGGTGGAATATTTAGAGCAAGTGCATATCTTTCTCTCATCTAGGAGGATTATCATCATATTCTAGAAAATAATGAGACACAATATCGGGCTCATGTCACCATTCAAACTGGGGATCCTCATCCCAGTTTAACAACTACCTTAGGACATGTGTGTATTCCTGTCATACAAGGCTAGTGGAATACTCTAGATCCCAATCAGAATCGGGCCCATATTACCACTCCAACCAAGGTTAATCATTATATTCTAGAAGTCACCTCAATGAATCCCCATATACCATCCATAAAGGATATTCATCATATTCCAGTTGATTACAAGATTTAGTCGCATATTTCAAATATCATCAATGAAATACAACACCAGCATATTTAAAAGGCTATACAAAAGGTAGCCTATTTTCTTTATACCATTATAGAGGTCCTTCAGCATATACTTGTGAGGAATTCACATCTAAATAGGTCAAATATCCCCACTTCAACTAAATTTGGTCATCATATATTAGAAACCACCCTAATGAAATATCATATTCCCACCAACAATACAAAATCTCATCAGTATACTCAAATAGTTTTACAACATCAAGCTTATATCCCCATAGTAGTATATAACCATTATCATACTATAGTGTCTTCCATGTAGTAAGATCATATTCTTTCTCGATCATGGATGGTAAGTTGGCATATTCTAACCACAACAAAATAGGTGGCTCATTTTCCAACCCTACTTATTTCCAGTATCATTGAATCTATACAGTGCATATATAAAGCATATCAAGGATTTACTAACTCTTCATCTAAAGTAAAAGTTCATTCCTACCATGAAAGTCCTCTGCATGGTATCATAGAGATGGTTTATGGGGATCCTTCTTCTGATATCTACCATGGAAAACCTCTATATGGTAATATATCATTCATAAAAGGACCTACACCACTTATATGGGAACCTTCGTATAGAGATATTATCAAAACATAGGGGTTACACATATATATTTCCCCATTAACCACCAGAAACACCCCACCTCATTTGGCAGGCAACACTGATAGGTTGACACCATCCCGGCCTTCTACGAGTTGGGAATCATTACCCATGGTGAGGTGACCTATGTGGTTTGATTGGGTAGAACAATACACCTCTGAAGAGAGAAAATACAATGTGTACATATGGAAATAGTTTTCATAGGACAGCCTCCCAGCTATGTTCTAGCCCATCTCCACCTACAATTATGATGCCCTTTATTACTTAAAGGAGGAATGTATATGTTACCTATTCTGGAAATTATGGGAAAGATTTAAATGGATAAATTCTAATAACCTACCTTATTAGGGTTATAAATATCATTTATAGGTCATAAACACACTCATTTACTAGATATACCATATTTTTTATTCGTGGATCAAGATTCATGTTCAGAAAATCATTACGAGAGACTCTAAAAATCTTTCCTCAGTATCCTTAATAACCTTTGGAAAAAAATCACCTAATCCCTATTAGATGTATATATTCAATGATGGATTGATAATGGAGCATTACACTTCACCCCATACCTAGGGCATCAGATTCCTCCAAACATGGAATCCCATAATTTCATAGTTGTAGGAGAGACCACAAATCCAAGAAACATGCATATTATTTGGTCAATCTAGTGAAATTTACCCATTTTAAAGGTGAAAAAGTACTATGAGTAGAGGGAGAGGAAAACTAATAGGATCCTAATCCATTTTCCTCAATAATACAAGAACATGATTCTGATAAGAAAGAAAAAATCTTAGGCTACTAAATATCTCCCCATGGTGAGTAGATTCTATCCAGAGAAAACGCTGAAATCTACCCATGCATAAGTAAAAATGTTCCAAATATTGAAGATTACATTGGTATCCATCATAGAATCCATCTATGAGAAACCCTATACTTCATGGATGGGGTAATGTTTACCACCACCTCCACCCCTAGGGTCATCAAATCCTAGGTAGGTCTAAAAGAATTCGGTGGTGGCACCAAATCAACCCCAGCCAAGAGGATTGGGGAATTTTTACCACGATCTCTATCCCATGAGTCATAAAATCATTTATAGGCTCATAAATTAATTTTTTTGACATTTCATCAACACCATACCTCAAATTAATGAGAATTATTATTATCTACTCTAAGAAGATTGGTCTTCTCAAAATTGGGTAGTAGATACCAATGATTGGAATCCCAATAATTCCTCCTACCTTATGATACACCCATTTTATTCAGGTCTCACTCAGAAAGCTTGGTCGAAAGATCCCTTAAGGTTTCTATTCATATAAAAAACCAGGATAACCGCTAATAAATAAAATCCACCCCAGTAAAGGTAGAGATCTAAAAATGGCTCATTGAGAGAAAGGGTCGGATGGATGACCTCAATGTAACTCCCAAATGGGAAATGGTTAGTGAATAACATATTTATTTCCTAGAGAGTGGCGAGATGATTATTTATTAATGATATGACTTAGTGGAAATCATAACTATTAATATAGTATAATATATATGTTAAGTCCTGGATATCAAGGGATGAAATTTAAATATATTACCCTAAGAAGTTAGTTTCACCCGTGAAAAAACCAAGGATACACACACCTAGAATCATAGGAGTATATAGAACTTAGATCCTAAAAATGATTAATTGTCACCCCCTCAATGTTATTACACTAATTATAAAGGTAATGGTGTGGCTACATCGCACTCATAACCAAGAAAGGCTGAAATCCCCTTTAATAAAGAGATACTAGCATAGTACGATGCTAATATAAGAAATCCTAGATGATTCAATGAGGGATTTGTTAGGGGAAATATTCCATCTGAGTATCACCTCCCAACTAAATTTAATGCCTCTCCTCGCACCCATTGGGAGAATTTTAACCTACCTATATGGATGAAATTTGACCATCTATCTAGATCTAGATCTCGATAGTCAATTTATCTAAACATGGTAATTAAGTAAAACCAAGATTTTCTTCTGTTATGGAAGAAACCTCCCATGTATTGATATAATAACATATTCCAAACACAAAAAAACCGTACATAGTGAATGAATATAGGGAAAAAATATCAATATTCACTCGTTGCCCATGCTCAAGAGGTAGTTCAAGTAGTGGTACCCCTATAACTCCTCAACATCATCAAGTCTACTACTACTAAAATAAAATATATGGAAGGTAGTGTTCCCTCGTACAACCTAAAAGGAATCAATATCTTGAATGGGTTGATACAATGCAACCTCAACTTAATTTCAAGAACCCTATTTTCCCAACCATTGATGGCATAGTAGATCCATAGAAACACCTCTCACACTTTATATCTGGATGTGTCCCTATGATGGGCCCACAAGATAACATGGATGTAGAGAAATTAAGGTATTTTTTCCTTATTTGGTAGGACTAGCTTTATTCAGGTATAGTAGTCTTCTAGAAGGGCTCATTCATCATCAATTACTCTACCAATTCAACTCTATGCTATGGAAAATGATTATTTTCGACCTCACAAGTTAAAAATATCATGAGAATGAAAAGGTCACAAAATTTATCACTATATGTAAGATCCTGGCATATTTTCATAGAATTCCTCTCCCATAGGGGCAGTTTCTGGATATATGTAGAGAAAGCCTCTATGATGAACTGTATACACCAAAAATCCCATTGAAATTTATGGGTGGGTTCCTAAAGTTTGAAAAAACAACCCAAAATTTGGAGGTTTTCATTTATTGATCCAAGTCTAAATCATGTCCCATTCCCAAAACATAAGGTAAAATGTATGGTATGGAAAAGGTTATCGATGTCATGCTTAAACTAGTGTCAGTGCATATCAGAGCACTTAGGAAATCTCCACCCCACTCGGTGCCACCTATTGAGTGAAAAAATAACAAAACATCTTATTTCCAAAGGAAAAAAAAGAGACCAAGACTTCCCATTATTTGAGGAATTCAAGAAAAATTATATTCCTTGAATAAATGATATCTTGGTCATTTACTTTCATCCACGGAAAATAATCTCCTTAAGCTTACTAAGACTAGGAAACCTGGTGATTTCATCCTCATAGATCATCCCAATTATTTCCCTTTTCATAAGAGGATGGGTCAAACCATATAAGATTATTTTGACTTCAAGGAAATCCTCCAGGACATAGTTGATTCTAGATAATTGATATTATGAAAATCACTAGTGTATATGGATCATGTTTCCACCACCCAATCAGAGGAAGAATAAGGCTGGCAAGAAGTTTCATCTAGGAATGAAGAAAAACCTTGATAATTAGATAATCTGAAATAAATTTTATCAATATCACTCTATACTTAGAAAATAAATTCATCAACTAGCCATGATTCTAACACCTCCCGCTTCACCTAAGGGGATATTGTCAGAATCATATTCTAAAGGAAAACATTATCATCGAAAGTATAATAGGGTGAAATAATAAGTGTATCATATTACCCCCAATCTATCCTAGACTCTTACATATTTTCTTTCCTCATCATCCAAATCATGGGTATCACCCCTCCAAATGAAACACTCATTGAATGAAGAGATTATCTTTCACACTATTAATCTTATTCACTTATCATACCCCTTATCTGATAAATAATATATGTGTGAAGCCAAGTTCCCCATACCTGACCAGGGAGCCAGAGGTAAAGGCTATAGAAGCTGAGGGAATAGGGGAAGATACAATAGTTTTCAAGACCCATATTCCTATTATATCCCCACTAAAGCCATATATGCATCTGAAACCCATGAAAAAGCACATAATATATACTAGTAGGAACATGTAGAAAACATGTAGTCATCCAAGTATCTTCTAAGACTAATTATTTTAAAAAATTAGCATTCATGTGTGAAACTATCTGATCATCTTAGATGAGTGGGTAAACATTCTCAGCCTACTCTATCAGTAACAATTATTCAATTTACCTCTACCCAAGTGTAAAATCATTTAACCAGAAGTTTCACTGCTCCTAAGTCATATACTAAGGACCAGCAGCACTTTAAGAAGTGCATACCTCTGGTGAAAAAGTATGATATATTAAAATAACAGAAGCCATACTGACAAAAATATCAATACTAGATGCTCTTAAACTCACAAAAATATTAGGGAGGAACTCATTGATGACATCCAAATCCCCCAAGAGTTTGAGGCAAAATCCACTACTAATAATGTTTATCGAGTTGAAATCACATTAGAAAAATTTAATGCCACCATATTCTTCATAAAACAAGATCAAGAATAATAAATTCAAGGATACATAATACCCCTATATATTTTAGGAAAGATTAAAAATGTCAACATTCAATGGGATCTAGTGGAAAACAACTCCAAGATCAATCTCATCCCAGTCCAAACTCTGTAATGTTTTGGATATAGAGAGGATGGCTTTTCTATAAAGAAGATGACCATTCATGGGTATGACAAGAGAAAGAAAAATACCCTTAGAAACATCAATCTAAAATCCCAATTCGGGGACCTGGTGTCTAATTCCATTTTCATGGTTATCTAGTAGGTCATAGTAAACAATTTCATACTCATAAGACCTTGGATTAACAAACACATAGTTATCCCATCAAAATTCTATCAATGTTTGAAATATCCCATTAATGAAAAAATCAGAATATTGTTTGGTGATTATTCCCACTTTGAATCTTGTGAATCCCGGTATTTTGAGGAAGGTTTTATATGTAGAAAGGGAAGTAACAAATGATAGAGGATGAAATGTGGGTAACTACTCCCAACATACTGATAACCAGTCCTATAATCCCCTATAGATTTCTTAGAAATGAGTATGTGTTGCCTATAAACCAGATCAAGGTGAAATATCTAACTCTAATTATCCATCACAAACTATAAATTTCACTGGCCCATTTCCATGAAATAATGTTCATGCCAGCCAAGAGGGGCCCATGAAATTATATTTAGAATAATTATCTATATTAGAGAGAAAATTACCTTGATTAGAAAATATAAATTAAAATATTCCCTCAAGAAATTTCCTACTACTTGAGATATCCATAATTTTCTTGCCCCTTGTGATAGTAGAGAGGAATTAAAGCATCTCAAAAATAACCACACAATGACCATTATAGTTAAAGATTTCAATTTTTCTTATGGTAGCCTCTCATATTTCTTCATAGATAGAGATTCCCCTATATTATCTGTCATGCCTAAGGATACTTCCATTGAAGATGAAATAGAATAGGAATAGGATGACCTTTGGGAATCCCCTCTGGAATTTGAGGAATATATCTCCACCACCATCAATGAGATCAAGAAGGTAAATCTGGTAATATAATAGGACCTATCACCCACATTTTTTAGTTCTACCATGTCCTAGGAGGAGCAAGAGATGTATGTCACATTCTTGAAGCATCGCCACTATGTGATCACATGGAATTATTTAGTGATGTATGGGCTATATCTCAATATGGATACTTGACAATTAGGATTTCTAGATAACCATAAAGATTTTAATTAGGTAACCAAGATAATGAACCCCACCAAGGTTCAATATGAAGTTGAAAAACTAATTGAATCATGCTTTATCTGAGAGTTGCAGCACCTGAGATAGCTTACCCGCATCGTTCTCATTAAGAAAAAGAAAAAAAATGAATCAGGTTCTTCACCAATTTCATGGATCTCAATCAAAATTCTAAAAAAGGATGATTTCCCAATTCTAGTCATGGAAATTATAATTGATGCAACTACATGATTCTAATCCATTTCCTTTATAGATGGATATTCGAGGTACAAACCAATCACGATGGACCCTAAAGATTAGGAACCAACAACCTTAAAATCACCTCATGGGATATTATACTAACAGGTCATTCCCTTTTTTCTAAATAATTATAGAACCACTTATTAGTACGTTATGTATCACAAATGTATTCCCTTCTTAGGATAAATTGTAGAAATATATTTTGATGACATGGTGGTTAAATCTCATCGGTTTTACGATCACCTCACAAACCTTACAACAATATTTGATAAATTACAACTGTATAGTTTGAATATGAATGATTTGAAGTGTGGTTTTTGGGTAACTTCAAGGAAATTCTATATCTTTTTTATATGTTTCCATCAAATTAAGGTCAATTTAGAGAAAAATATTATGATTCTATGAATGTTGCCTCCTTAAAACATCAAATATTTATAAGGAATTTAGGGATGTCTTTATTATATCATGTTTTTCATAGTTAATATAGAAGGAAAATTATTTACCTTTACTATGTTATTAATGAATAATGGGGTCTCCTATCAATGGGATAAGGATTTACATGAATCCTTTGAGAACCTGAAGTAATATATTTTACATCGACCAATCTTAATGCCACCAGTAGAAGTTAAGTCACTCATCCTATATGAGGTCACCATAGAGATATCATTCAGAAACATTCTCACATAAAATAATGATTCAAGAAATGAAAATGGTTTCTACTATCTCATCCAAATGATGTTAGATGCCATGACATGATATTATGATATTGAGAAGAACTTCATTTCACTTATCCTCATAGTGAAAAGGATAAGGAACTACTTGTAGCACCACTAATCCAGTTGATCTTTTGTATCGACCCACTCAATTATATTCTCATATGAATTATAATAACTAGGTGTTTGGCCCAATGGGTGGTCATCCATCAATAGTATCACATTTGATTTGTGTCATGGAAGGAAATCAAGGAGAAAGTACTAGTTGATTTCCTTACAGTACACCCTATCCCAAAATATGCACTAGAAAACACTAAGCTCCCAGATAAAGAGATTTTATATACTCATGAAACTCATCAAACATCAGATACGTATTTTAATAGGGCCTCTTGAAGTCTGATTTGGAAGAGAATATAAATATGAAGTTCATCCAAGTTTCCTTGGGGATTGTCTTTGTTTCCTCCCCCAATGAAATTATTCCCTAATCCTTATTTATATCTAAAAGTTGCACCATTAATTATTCATGATACCAATCCCTTATCATAGGCCTAGTGATAGCCCTACAATTGTAGATATCTTATCTAGATATTAAGGGTGATTTAGATCTAGTGATCAAACAAACCAATAGATAATATACAATCTAGAGAGAAGAATTGACCCCCCCTCCCATAGGCTATATGAGGGGCATTATGGAATAATTCTATTTCGAACTAATGAATCATCATGTTCATGATTAATAGAATACACATACTGATGAACATCATAATACAAATGTATTCTTGTTTGATCCTAACCATGATGAAACAATCTTTCACATCATGCACCAAAGGGTAATCTCCCCGATCATCATCTATGACAAGGAATAAATCAATAAGATAAGTGTTTCCCAAATACATGATGTGATAATTGATTTTATCGAATGGATGAGACCTATAATAGACTACCATAAAAATGGTACAGTTCCGTCAGACTAATCCAAAAAGGAATAGATCTGATGTTATCCAAAATATTTCACTCTTCAGGATGGGCCCAATACACATAAATTCACCTATAAATAGGGATTTAATAGATTACTCCTTAGATATATTACAAAAAGAAAGACCATAATTGTAATGTAGTAATTCCATGTAGAATCTTACGGTGCTCATTAGTTTGGAACCTAGAATTCCCACAGAATCAAGAGGCTTGGTTATTTCTATATAGTGATGATTCAAGACTATGTATTGTTCACCAAGAATTTTCATTCTTGTAAAACACATGAAAACTTCATTCGTCATCCCTAGTAACTATTTCATGCTACCAAGTATTCTTGTTCATTCACCATATAGAGAATAGATATCAATGGGCCATATCCCCCAACTACATCTATGAAATTCATGTACATTCTTAATTCTATATATTTCTTCTCCAAATGGTCCAATGTCATACCACTCCAGGAGTTTGGGATGAATAGTATCATTAACTTGAGGAAGTCTAATATCATCACCAAATCTGGTGTCCCTCCAACAATATTGATGTAAAATGGAATCGATTTTTGTTCTTGTGATTTGAAGAGGCTATATTGGTAGTATAACATCTATTCCAACCATTTGTTTCACTATAAAGTAATAGAAAATGGGTATATATGTGATTTCAATAATACTATGTCAAATATACTCCAAAAAATGGTGGATAAAGTCCAGAAATATTAGACAAATAGACCTCCACATGCCTTGTGGTTCTATAGAACTATAATTTAAACTAACATAGAAGTGAACCCATATTCATTTTTCTATAGAACATAGGTAGTTCTACCCATCAAGTTCCAGTTTCCCTCTATCATGGTTTCTATCTATGTTCAATTCTTAGAAGATGAATAATCACATAAGTGACTTGATGAGTTGGAACAACTCGATGGGAATATGTTTCATACATTTCATAATATAGAAGTCCATCAAAATTGGATTGTGTGAGCCTTCAACAATAATTTCCTACTATTCTAATTCCTACTATGAGAATTAGTGATTGTTATTAGAAACCCAATGATACCAGGGAAGAAACATCTAAGGTTATAACCTCATTTTTAAGGACCTTACTATTGGAGTTGGTTCCCTAAAACCAAATTTTTTTATGCTTGATTACATGATTTTCTTATTAAAGAAATTTTCTTATCACATCTTGATTATTCTTTTTCATGATATTTTTATTTGATAATTCCCATGTAATATATTTCATGTTAAAAGGTTATAGCAGTTACAAGCTTTGATGAGACCCTAGAGGTTCCATGAAATTATTCTTGATCCTTTCTCTATGGCCGAATGATATTTTATGACAGTTTATAGACAATATTGGTTATCTAGGGTAGGAGGATCATAATTCATTGACATTCCTTCTCATAAATTTCAAAAATTGTAATCTCTAAGATTAGAGGTTATGATAAAATTCTCATCAAATAGAAAATCCTAATTTTCATGTGTCATTTGATGTTTCTATCCGAGGATGTGTATATTGATCCTTATACTTTAATATTATCATTAATAAATATCATGACTCACGTACTTTAATGTGTTAATAAAAAATGTGGTGACATATATCTATGGAAAATTAGGTTATGTTGGGTGTTTCATGAATGGTATAACATTAATAGATAATTCAAGAAAGGATTTATCCCTTTTGTCTCCTGATTAAAGTTAATATCTTAGACCCTTTGATGGGAATAGAACAACATGAATAAATCCAAAGACATGGTTCTCAATGGGTGAGTTCATTACCTAAAATTCAAAAAAAGGGACATCAAGCATATAGGTTAATGAAACTAACATTAAACCTGATTGATTTGATATATTGTGATAAAATTAATATATTACACAATAAACATTCATTATAGGTTGGACATTGTTACAACATTGAATTCTTTCTCTATGGAATCATTAGTGTGTTTCTATATGATAACTTTGTAATTTAGACAGTTATAATTAATGACACTGATAAAGAGGCCTAGAAAGTCACACAATAAGTGTATCAGTAATCTTAGTTAAATCCTAGTATTGAATTTAACAAGTAGTAATAAATAATATATATTCAGGTTTAGTTTATCACTATAATTTAGTCACAATATATTAAAATAATAAATTATTTAAATATAATAATAAATATTAGTTTAAAAGTTTGGAAAATATAATATTTATTATTTTTATAATAAAATAATGCAATGGCATTTATTTAATTAAATATCTATTATTCTAGGATTAGTAAATGTCAATGAGGGAAATCAGACCAGGTTTAATAGTCTAGATAGTATAAATGATATTTATTTATATTATTAATGCATCACACATGTCAGGGAATTAATGATAACATTAGAAAATAGGTTATTTTAGAATATTAAAGATGGTTTGGGTCTTGTGAGCAATTTTCCAACTCTAAACCAGATATAATAAATATCTAATTATATTAGTTTCTTAATTCTCTTTTGGTGTACACAATAGATAAAGAGATATTGGATCAATCCCTAGAGTGTGATCTCTATTCCTCCCTTCTCAATTATTTGATAGAACACCAAGGGTTATTCATCCTTCTTGAATAATATTATTGTGATTAACCATGAACAATGAAAGTGATCAGGATTGGTCATGCTAGCACTGATGATTATACAACACTAATTTGAGATTGTGGTGAATATGTGGATCACCTATAGAAGAATTCTACACATTAATCGTGCAATGTGATGATGGTGTAATGAATTCAATTCCATAGGTTCATCAATATAAGTAGAATTAAGAGTTAATGTAATTCTACATTTTCTCATAAATTTAATATAAATTACATGTACAAATCCTCTCCCTTTGGTTTTTGATTATTAATATGTTCTATTAATATATTATTTTCCTTGGAAATAAAATTTTTATCACATAAAGTAATTATTACACCTAATTTAAGACTAAAATCCAAGTTGGTCATACCATCAAAGGAATCTTATGCTGCACCTAAAACATTCAAGTGGTATCAGAGTGGTCACATGTTTAATTTATTATTATTTATTATTCATTGAGTTGTTTCATGAGTTTGAATTTTATTTTAATTAAAACGATTAATTTTAATAATTCAACATCATGTTATCTTATTTTCTTCATTCTTGATAACATAACTAGTAACTAGTTAATGATTAAAAATGAAGAATCTTCTTGAGATTTCCATATGGAGGTTCCAAAGGCTCTTCCTATAGAAAAAAGAGTACATGTTGTGTACTCCCAGAGTATATATCATTTTGTTTTGTTTTTGAAATTTTATATTTCTTTATCAAGTTAGATCCAATAAAATCAAATCTAATATCTAAATAGATCGGATCTATAATGACCCAAACTATTATAAATAAAATTCCTCTTGTGATTTAATTAAATGTATTATTATATAATTTCATTATAGAAAACACAAGCACATCTTTTGTTTTATTATATCTTATTATATTTAAAAGATGATTAAACATTATTACCATTAATAGTATACTCGTTAAACAGTGATGACATGATTAGTATAAAAATAGGGTTTTAATAAATCCAATTGACGCTAAAAAAGGAAGTGACAGCCTCAACCAATAGGATCGTACCTTATGAATCTCATTTATAGGAGCTTCCAAGGGAGATAGAATCTCTAGTCTTTTTCTATGACCAAACCCAAGCTGAGATCCAACAACTTAAGCATGATAGAAACTATTTACAAGATAATTTCAATCTCATAGAGATCACGGACCAAACCATGTATATTGAACCACCCCATGAAATTCTCATCATCACGCACCTTAAACTTAGGAAGATTTATGGTGTATTAAATGGACAGGTATCAAGAACCTATAAATATTATCATATACATTATTTTCAATAGAATATTGTTTATATTTACTTCTTATTATTGTTACTTTATAAATGATTTTTATTTTGATTCAATAAAACAAAAGGTGTAATTTTGGGTAACAATCAAATTAAATTAAGGAATTTATTTTAATAAATTGATGGATTTTTTAAATAAATAATATTTTAATTGAATATTATTATTAATTTTTTTATAAAGTTAAATATAGTTTTTATAAGGGTTCAAGAACTATTATTGTCAAAAAACCCATAATTTCTCAATAAATAATGATTATTATTTTTAAAAGCTAAAATTCACATATTTAGAAAATTATTTTGATAAAATTAATATTATTTTTGAAATCAGAATGTTAAAATTATCTATTGGTGAATTTTTCATAATTTCCTAAGACAGTTGAATTTTCGGGTAAAAATTAAATACTTCATAAATATACGATGTGTATTGTGACATCATAATTAATCAAAAGTGATGTAATAATTAATATGAATCATATACATTACCAAATATATGTTTTCCATTTAAAATAATGTGATTTTATGTTTATTTGTTTAATTTTATAAAGCCTTTATGAATCCTGGAAAACCATTAATATATTTTAATGTTTAAAATCATTTATTTAAGAGTATGACTCACATACACATCATAAAGGGTATTTATTTATTAATTTCAGACCTTATAATTATAAAATAATGAAAACTACTCCCATTTTTCAAAAATCATGGGTAAAATCCATGGTATGGTTTGTGGTTTTGGTTATTTTATTATATAGAGTCCAAAACCTATGTTTGAGAAATGATAAATATTTTCCCACTCTTTTTCTATATAAATGCACCCAATATACCATTTATCTTCACTCAAAATCCTTGTATAACATAATTAATCTTCCATAACCTCTATAGAGTCCTCCTAAGGTGCCCCCAAGATCTCAATAAGTTCCTCACAATCATTAGCAGTCACACTCTCAAGGTAATGGATCCTCCCATTCTCTTCTTTATTAAAGTTTTTTTATTGTCTTATGTGATCCATTTCCAATTCCTAATGTTGGGATAGGTCTTTAAATGTCCATATTATTATCAATTTTTTTTCCAAATGATGAGATACACTTTCCACTCTCATCAACCAATTTTATAAATTTTTAAGTGATGTCGTTATGCTGTCGACATTCCACCGTGATTTTCTATGCCAAACAATTATGTAGTGAATACTCATACCCATTTCCAATCAAGGGTGTTAACCTTTATGCACTTATACTTATTTATTGGGTAATTAAATGTATGTATTACACACTCCATTATCATGTAATAAAATGTAATGATAAATGTTTCCATGTTTCATGATCTATATGGAACACTTTAGAATTAAAATGAAAAGAAAGTGACGAGTGTGACCAAAATTATATAGTGCTCCAATTCATTAGGTAATATTTAGTCTCATGATACAGCATGTTGGGATAGGGAGTGAACCTAATTACTTTATGGTACTTTTTTCATCATAATTTCTTGGTAGTTATCCTTGACCTATGTTTATGATGTAGTGTTTTAAGTTCTTTCTACATTTCCCATGTTTCCAAATCCTTTTATTCCCCAATGATATGCTTATTGTCTAACATGTATTATTTTCTTCATGGTATTACTTGTTTATTAACATGATGATTTTTATATATAAACCCTTAATTATGTATTTTCCTAGGTCATCCCATGCATTTATATGTATGAATGAATATCATGAACATGTTAAGGAGGTTTTCAATAAATATGATGTATTCCTTGTTTTAAGTTGTTATGTAATGTACCTATTTCCCAATGACACTATATTTATCAATATTTTATGTTGTATTATGTGTACATTAATTTAATAAATTAATAATTAATGTGTAATAAAGATTAGGTTTTTTATAGTTTATATCAAAGGAAAAGTTTAATTATTTTTGGGATTAGGATTATAAAAAACTAGTGAAAGCCTTAGAAATAAGACAATGTATAAGAAAACATTTCTAAATTTTGATAAGTATAGAGTAAGTGGTTTATCAAGAAAATACATCCCTTTCTAGATACTATAAGTGGATGTGGCTCTGGAAAATATGTACATAGGGGTAAAACTCGAAAACACCATATTGAGATAGACTCGACTAAGAATTGGTGCATGAAAATGAGCCTTGATGCACACCTAGTTTGACATTCCCACGGGATATGATTTAGTAAATTCATAAGCTCGTTATGAACCATTATTAAAGGAATAAAAAAACCTATAAGAATATATGTTAGAAAATATGTTATGGACTACATATATTGAAGCCTATAAATTCATAAGTTAAATAAATAATTAAGATTTATAAGTTACCCCTTTAATTTAATTATATTCCCCTTTATGTGGTAAATATTTTAAAAATACTCATCCCTAATTTTCCTTTTATTCTAGCTGATGGTTGTAAATATGTGGAATTGGGTAAACAACCAATATGGTGGGTAATGTGATGAATGCTCCAATGAGATGTCAAACTGTATGTGAGAAGGAATCGAGAACTTTATGATGACACTCTCATAAGACTCAAGTTTTGAATATAAAACTAGATCATGGGGAGCATAAAAATTCCCCTAATAGAGAAAAATATGTGATTAAGACCTTTATGCAATAAAGTCCTCCGGTTTTCAAAGGATCATATGATCCCTTAATCATGGAATAATGGATTAACTCCATTGAGAAGATATTCTCCATCCTTAAATGTCATGAGTAAGAGAAGGTTCTAAGGGCTATTTATCATAAGGGGGGAATCTAATCAGTGGTTTATATTGATAAAAAATACAAATCATGAGGAAGATATTGATGATATGGGGTGGAAGGAATTCTGGAAAATATTTTTTGATAAATATTTTCCTTGCACTATCCATCATAAAATAGAAAGGGATTTCCTTTACCTTGAGAAAAAATATGAAGAATTTATTGGGTTGTATGAGGAAAAATTTAAAAGACTTGAACAATACACCTTCGTCTTTGTCGTTACCCCCATGTGAAAGCATGACTTCTTCTCTGGTGGGATAAAACCTAGTCTATGAAAAGCCCTCAAGATCAAAGACTTTTATAGATATAATGAAATTATCCAATATTCCCAAAAATTCAAGATGGAGATAAATAAATCTCAAGGGTATCATGTGGATAATAAGCGAAAGTTGGAGTTTAATTATAGAGTTCTAATGGATAAATAAAATTATTCCAAGAAATTTCAACATCGCACTTGTAAAATTTGTAGAAAGAATCACCATGGAAATTGCCTAAGGGGGTGAGGAGATTCTTTAGGTGTGGGAATAAGGGGAACCTAGCCAGCGATTATCGATAAGAGAACCCCAGGAATGCGATGGAGTAAAGGAATTATCCGATCAACCCTCGGTTCATTGTTTATTACTTCAACTACAAGGAACTAGGGAACTTTAGAAACCAATTCACTAAGCCAAAGTTTTTTGGAGACAACCAAAAATATCCAAGGTAGAAAGGGTGATCTTTTTTCATCATAACCACTGAGGTGGAACTTGAAAATGAAGTGGTAATAGGTACACTAGTTATTCATTCATGAAAAGATAAAGTAATTTTTTATTCTGGTTCTACACATTCCTTCATATCATTAAATTATGGTAGAACTATTTAAACACCACCACAAAGCATGGAAGTTGATTTTTTAATGAAAATGAAAAAAGGGGAAATTATTACATCCTAAGTATATAACTTTTACCCTGTCCAAATTTATGGGCTGAACATCCCATAAAACCTTATAATACTCCCTAAGGTGGAATTTTATGTAATTAGGGGTATGGAATGGATTTCCTAGTATAGATCCAACATAAACTTCAGTAAGAAGGAAATCACTCTTCGTATCATGAATCGGCCCCTGATTCTATACAAGTGAAAGGTGGAGGATCAATACTCTTTAGCACCAACAACTAAATCATGGATATTATTTTCTTACAAGCAAGAATATCTAGCTCAAATGACTGAGTCCAAGTTAATAATAATCTTTGAAGACATTCCCATTGTGATGGAATACAATGATGTGTTTCTCAAATAATTTATTGGTCTTTCTCCAAGACGAGAGGTTGAATCTTGAATTGATATTATACCTAGGGCGTTACCATTATCCAATACACCATATAGAAAGTATTTTTTAGAACTTGAGTAGATAGAGAAACAACTATAAGAGAATCTAGATAAAGGGTTCACACACCTCAAGTGCTTCACCTTGGGGTGAACCAGTCCTCTTGGTCATGAAGAAGGATGGTTAAATAAGCCTTTTCATTAATTATCATGAGCTCAATAAGATCATGATAAAGAACAAGTATAATATTCCATGTATTGATGAATTGTTTGATCATATATGTGGAGAAAAATACTTCTCCATGGTGGATTTGTGGTTAGGATATTACCAATATAGGTTGAAGAAAGAGGATATCCCCAAGACTAATTTTCGTACAAGATATGGGCATAATGAGTTCACAGTAATGCCTTTTGGACTCACTAATTCTCTATAAATCTTTCTGGACTTGATTAATAGAGTTTTTAGAGATTAACTAGACAAATTTTTTGTAGTCTTTATAGATGATATTCTAATATACTCTAAAAGTATAGAGGATCATGAGGAGCATCAGAGCACTGTGTTAAATATCTTATGAAAGGATAAGATTTATTAAAAGTATAGAAAATATAATTTTTGGTTGAATGAAGTCTCGTTATTGGGGAATATAATCACAAACAATGGGATATCTATGGACCCTTAAAAATATAATCAATTGAAGGATGGTCAAGTTCAGTATATATAAAATATATATACATTTTTCTTGGATTATTTGGGTACTATCATCAATTTGTGAGAAATTCATCATCATTTTAAAACCCTCTAACTAATATAAATCTAAGGGGAGTCAAGTCTTCTTAGAATGATGAATGTGAATAGAGATTTAAAGAGTTGAAAAATGAGGCTTATAACAAAACCTATACTCACACTACCCATAAGTGTAGAACATTTCATGGTCTTCAATGATTATTTGAAGAAGGGATTGAGTTTTTATTAATGAAAAATGAAAAAGTGATAGCCTATGCTTTATGGTAGTTGAAATTTCATGAATATAACTACCCAACACATGATCTGGAGTTAGCTGAAGTGATCTTTGCATTAAAAATCTAGTCATTATCACTTTGGAGAGAAGTGTGAGATATATACAGATCACAAAAGCCTCAAGTATATATATACACCAAAATAAACGAATATTCACCAGTGATAATGGATAGATATAATCAAGGACTATGACTGTTCAATCCACCACCATCCTGGTAAGGAAAATAAAGTGGTAGACATTCTAAGTAGAAAGAATATAGAAATTCTATCATTGATGATAATTAAGAAGGATTCAAGATTCTTAGACATTAATAGGATGGACATAGGAATTGTAAAGGAAGGAACATCATCAACCCTTTCACAATTTATTTCTCAACCATCTCTTTTGGGAATGATAAAGGGTTCTCAAAGAGATGATATGAAAACCTAGAAATAGGTGGAACCTATCAGAAAAGATAAATACTTAGAGTTAAAAATTAATGGGGAAGGAGTCATAATATTTGGGTCACAACTATGTGTACCATTGAATCAATAGATAAAGAGAGAGCTTCTGAATGATATATATGATCAACCTTCTCTATTCACCTAGGGAGCACAAAGATGTATCATGATCTCTGAGAGAACTAATGGTGGGACAATATGAAGAAGGATATCACTAAATCAACATCAAATTTCATGGTATTTCAACAAGTGAAGGCTGAAGGACAAAATTCTAAGGGTATGATGAAACCATTACCCATACTAATATGGACACGGGAAAAATTCACTATGGAATTTGTCACTAGAATTACGAAGACATCTAGAGGAAATAATACTATATGGGTTATTTTGAATCATATTATAAATATAGATCACCTTATCGCAATTCAATATGACTTATCACATGACCAAATTGCCCGGATATACATCAAAGAAGTGTTGAGGTTTTTTGGAGTACCATTATAAATTGTATCTGATCAAGATCTGGGATTTACCTCCATGTTTTGGAAAATTCTCCAACATTCCCTAAACATTGAGATAAAATTTAGTACGGCCTATCATCCTCAAAATAAGAGCTAGTTTTATTGGAATATTTAGACATTGGAATACATGTTGAGAGTATATTCTATAGACTTAAAAGGAATATGGGACCAATATCTGCCTCTGTTCGAGTTATCATATAACAACATTTTCCACTCAAGCATCCAAATGGAACCCTATGAAGCCCTTTATGGGAAAATATTTAGAAAACCAGCATGCTGGGATGAAGTCAGTGAACATAAGATGCAAGGACCTGAAATGGTTGAAGAAAAAATGGACAAGGTGAAAACCATACAGCAACACATCAAGGAAGCCCAAATTGGATAGAAGATCTATGTGGATAATCATCAACAATACCTAGTGTTTAAGTTTATATACATAGTGTTCCTTCTCATATATCCACAGAATAAAGTCATAAGATTTGGGAAGAAGGGAAATCTTATTCAAATATACATAAGCACCTTTGATATCCTTCATCAAATTGGAGTGGTGGCCTACCAACTATAAATCCCAACTAACCTATCACAAGTATAAGATTTATTCCATGTATCCCTCTTGAGGAAGTACATACTAGACCCCTCACATGTACTGAATCCAAAGGTACCATTGGAGAATGAAATACCTTATAAGGATCAGCCAATGAAGATCTTAGATCATAGAGAAAAAGTTCAAAAAAATAAGATAATGCACTTGGTCTAAGTATTATAGAGAAACCAAAAGTTTGAAGAAGTGACATCAGAACTAAAGGAAGTGATGAAACAGAGTTACCCTCATCAGTATTAGTGTGGTAAAAGGAGATCATGGGGGAAAAATTTTTAAGGGGGGAATATTGTAACAACCCGAACTGTTATAAACAAAATTCCCATTGTAATTTAATTAAATGTATTATTGTGTAATATAGTAATAAAAAACACAAGCACTTCTTTGGTTTTTTTTATATATAATCAGATTTAAAATACTTTCAAGCATCATAACTATTGATAATATAGTCATTGAAATGTGATCAAATGATTAGTATAAATATAGGATTTTATCAAATTCAATTGACACAGACAATTGAAGGTATACACTGAACTAGTATGCTCATACCCAATAAATCCCATTTATCAAATCCTACAAGGGGTATAACATATCTAGGATTTTCTATTGACTAAAACCAAGCTGGTATCCAATAACTTGAGCATGAGAGAAACTTTTTACAAGATAATTTCAATCTCATTAAGATAACAGGTCAAACCATGTACACCAAACCACCCCATGAAAGTATCATAGTTTTTCACATTACCATTAGGGATTTTTTTGGTGTATTAAAGTTATATTCATCAATACCTGAGAAATATTATCATGTAAATTATTTTCAGAATAATGGTTATATTTACTTATTACTATTTTTACTTTATAAATGATTTTGATTTTGATTCAAAAAAAAGTGTAATTTTTGATAATATTTAAATTCAATTAAGGAATTTATTTTAATGAATTAAAGGATTTTTTAAATAAATAATATTTTAATAAAATATTATTATTAAATAATGTTTTTATAAAGTCAATTCTAATTTTTATAAGGGTTCAAAAACTGTTATCGTCAAAAAACCCAACATTTCTCAATAACTATCAATTATTATTTCTAAAATTGATAATTAACATATTTATAAAATCATTTTTACAAAATTAGTATTATTTTTTCAATCATAACATCATAATTATCCAATGGTTAATTTTCCATAATTATCTAAGACATTCGAATTTTCAGGTAAAAATTAAATACTGTAGAAATATATAGTGTGTATTATAACATTATAATGACTCAAAAGTGATGTAATAAATACTATAAAGGATATATAGTACCAAATATAAGTTCTAAATTTAAAATAATTTGATTTTATGTTTATTTGATTAATTTTATAAAGCCTTTATGAATCCTCCAAAACCATTTATATATTTTAATGTTTTAAAATCATTTCTTTAAGAGTATGACTCAATTCCACATTAGAAAGGTTAATATATTATTATGTTTGTCCATTTTAATTATAAAATAATTAAAATAAATCCCATTTTTGATAAACCATGGTCAAAAACTATGGGAAGTTTTGTGGTTTTTGTTATTTTATTATATAGAGTCCAAAACCGATGTTTGAGAAATGATAAATAATTCCCCACTCTTTTCCTATATACACTCACCCAAGATCCCATTTATATTCACTAAAAATACTTGTATAACATAATTACTATCCTCTCCCATCTCTAGAGTCCTTTAAAGGTTCCCTAAATCTCATAATAAGTTCCTCCCAAGCATTTGGAGTCATAGTCTCAAGGTAAGGGATCCTCCCATTTTCCTCTTTACTAACATTTATTTATTATCTTATATGGTCCATTTCCAATTACTAATGTTGGGATATGTATTTACATGTCCATATTAATTTCTATTTTTTTCCAAATTATTAAAGACAACTTTCTCTCTCATGAACCCATTTTATAAATTTTTAAGTGGCGTTGTTATGCTGCCAAAATTCCGCTATGATTTTCTAGGAAAAACAACGGTTTAGTGAATAGTCATACTCATTTCCTATCAATGGTGTTAACCTTTATACACATATACTTATTTATTGGGTACTTACATGTATGTATTCAACACTTCATGAGTTTTTAATAATATGTGGTTATAAATGATTCCGTGTTTTAAGATATTTGTGGCACATATAAGCATGAGAATGAAATGAATGTGATGGGTGTTCCCAGAATAATATAGTGATCCAATGCATTGGGGAATATTTAGTATCATGAGAAATAATATTGGGGTAGGTAGTGAACCTAATTCCATTATTTTACTTCTTCTATCATGATGTATAGGCAGTTATCCTTGACCTATTTTTATGATGTAGTGGTTCAAGTTGTTTCCACATTTCTCATGTTTCCTTTATGATTATCATGATATATCATGCTTCATTGTTCATATTTATGATTATTACTCTTTTTATTCCCCATTGATTTTCTTATTGTATAAAATTTATTATTCTCTTCATGTTATTCCATGTTTGTTCCCTTACTAGGCTTTATAGATTACCCCTTTCTAATGTATATCACCAGGTTATCCCAGGAAATTTTAAGTATGAATGAATATTACAAAACTTTTAAGTAGTTCTTCAATAAATATTATGTATTCCTTGTTTTAAGTTGTTATGTAATGTACATATTTCCTAAATACACCAGACTTCTTAATCATTGAAGTTTTATTATGTGTAATTTTATATAATAAATCAAGAATTAATGTGTAATAAATAGAAGGGTTATTATAGGATTGGTGTGTGGATTCATGTAAACTAGAACACAACATGTAGAACTACACATCGTGTAAGTAGATTACATGTCATGTAGTCCTTGTCTTCTCATGGATAAGAACACGGGGTGTCCTAGCAAGTTTTATATCAGATGCATGACATAGGGACACACATATCATGAAAATATGAGGTTACACACCATGTATTCCTAGTGTACATCATGTACCTCGAACACATCTAAGGTAGCCAACACGGATAGATCAAGGCATGTGTTGCGGACATGGGGAAAACATAAGTACATGCCATGTAATTTTGTAGATGTTGTGTGGTCTATTATTGGTATTTTTGTCAAATTTTCATAGAAATAAGAATTAAATGCATAATTAAACCTATTGATTAAGTGTTATGTGTTTCATTTATTTGATATTACATTCCATGTCTTCATATTGAAAATCATATATTAAATTAATTTCTATGTTAAAATTTTTAAGAACACACAATGTTGTCTCCCAGTACACTTTTGTACTAAATTAATTTTAAATGAATTTTATCTTGTTTAAAATTATAGATGGTGGTGAGTTAAGGATGGTTGAATATAATTAAGATAAATTTAACTAATTAGATTAATTAACGGTGAATTACCTTAATTAAAGAATGAATTGAATTTATTGATAACAAGATTGAAAATTTATGATCATTTCATTTCATGTGTGGATGATCATAATATTAAACTATCCCTTATGTGTGATTGGTTTATTTTAATTTATTATGGTTAAATTATTATTGATGGCTAGTGTGTTGTCCCTTCCTTCTTATTATTTAAGGGCATGTGTTCCCATGGTTTCTTATATGTAAACCCCCTTTAACAAAATTATTGGGTCCCCTTACCTATATGTGAATAAAATCTTATGTAAGGATGGAGATCCCAAGTGAGATGAGGTGGTCCACATCAAGGAGTTAAGGTGAAACCAATCAAAGAGATGCATAGGAGCCAAGGTGGAATATTTTAACATGAACCAATATACGGTTCAAGGTGTTTTCCCCTAGGGTCTAAGGTAAGTTTATCATCCTCTATATAAACTAACCATTAGAGAATCTCATGAAAATTACGCTTATATTTTATATATGTAAGTTTTATTTTTGACTATTTATGTTTGTTAATGTTTCATGATCACCTAAGTTAATTAATTAACAAGAATGAAATATGGAATAAAATATAATTAGATTATGCATAAATATTTTATCAGATATAGTTATTCACTTAAGTAAAATACCCTTAATATTAACAAGGTATATAAAAGGATAAAATGGTATTTTCTAATAAGGATAAAAACCCTCAAATAAATTATTAATTTGTCTTATAATTCTACTACATAAGTTATAATCGACCTCATAGTTCAACGTACAAGACCAACCCATGTTTGGGTGCTTTGAATTATCATGGAAATTTTAGATTGAAGTTTTGGGTTGACTTAACTTGGTTTACATAAAGGGTTGACTGCCTAAGAAGTATATAGTGTAACTAAGCGGAAAAAGTTAATGAAATCTTATCAATTTTATTTTAGGATAGGGAAGTCCACTCAACAGATCAAGGAACTATGAGTTAATATTATTGGAAATTTTTGCCTACCTAAATCCCATCAAATGGATTTTCATGCCCAAGTCAATGTTATGAGAAGGGAATATGGATCCTTTCCACTAGAATATATAAGCAATAAGATATTCCAAAATTGATGGTGAGGTCTATTGGGTTTTAAAAAATAGTTTGAGATTAACAGGAATTATTTTTTTTTTCAAATTTATTAATATATATTTCTAATCAAAACAAGTACTAATTCTATACTCTTTAATTTTAGAAAATGAAAAATTAAACAATGTCAACAATATCATTATGATCCATACAAGAGAAGGATAAACTTCTCACTGATGTGAATTTTCAGTAATGTTGTAAATGATTATGCATTATACTATTCCATGAACATAAATTATAAATGCTGGAAACTCCACTTCCTAAGTCACTTTCCAAAGAGGATAGTGAGGAAGATGTATTTATCTATATGAATTTGTGGACAAAAAAATTGATGTACAATGTTTTATGTTAACCACCATGTCCAATGATATTTTAATGTGATATGAGGATATGAATACATATGACATAGTTTCTCACATTCGAGATATCTATCAAGGGACGGTGAGATCTGTGGGATATGAGATCTCCAATTCACTATTTATGTTCATGCTTAGAGATTCAGCGTCAGTTGGGGAACATGTAGTCAAGATGATTGTCTACATTGAGTGCCTATACATCTTGGGTTTTATGAACCCTAAGGATATGTGCACAAATCTCATTATTTCCTCACCACCCAAAAACATATCCAGTTTTATTATAAATTTTAATATGAGCAATAGTGAGAAGACACAATTATAATTTCTTATTATTATCTTCCAAGTTGATAAATACATGTGGTGTGACAAACCCACTCTTCTTATGGTGAATAAGATGAAGATGAATAGGGAAAAGGGGATGGAGAATCAATCTATGTATAAGGATCTAGAGAACCATCACTCTACTAAGAAGAAGATCCAAATGAAAGTAAAGAAATAAGATGCGGTGTGTTTTTCATGTGGAAAGCAGGGCCACTGGAAGAGAAATTGCACCCGACCAAAGAATCATGGTGAATTTTTAGGTGCATTCATTATTGAGTGTAATTTTTCTAAATATAAAATTTGGGTATTATATATTATATGTGGAACTCACATTTTTATCCAAATATAGGAACCAAGTATATTTCAGAAGGTTAAAAAGGCAAGGTGGATATACAATATTCCAATAGAGTGAGGCTGGCTACTCTAGCCATTGGATACTACCATCTCACATTACTAATAGGATTGATTTTTGTTTTATAAAACTATAATTATTTTCATAGTGTTACAAAGACCAATATTTCCATTTCTTGATTAGATATGGATGAATTTATTTTCATATTTAGAAATAAAGGTTACTACTTTTATAAAGATAGCATATGTTATGGTATGGAATAACTAAATAATGGTCTTTATGTATTAAATTAAAAAAACAAAGTACTGTAAATAGACGGTGAAACTAATATGCATGAATCTTATGACACTCAGTTGTGGAATTACCATCTTGGTCACATAAATGAGAAGAATTTGGAAAAGCATTATTAACATGGTTATTTAGACTCTTTTAAGCTAAATCCCCCTGAAATATGTCATGCTTGTATACATATAAAAATGACCAAACTACCATTCATTGGGCAAGGTGAAAGGGACACAAATCTTCTAGAATTATTACACACAGACATGTTTGGAAAATTTCCAATAGAATCTAGATATGGATATCCATAATTTATTACTCTTACCGATTACTTGAGTAGGTATGGTTATATCTACTTGATCAGGTATAAGTATGAATCCTTTTAGAAGATCAAAGAGTTCAAGAATAAGGGTGAGAATCATCTTGGTAAGAATATAAAGAAACATTGATTGGATTGAGATGGTGAATATATTAACAAAAAAATTATTGACTTTCTATCAGATTATGTTTTTTATCACAAATCACTCCACATTATACACCATAGTGGAATGGTGTTAGTGAAAGGATAAACTGTAATTTGTTAGACATGGTATGGTGGATGTCGAGTCATATAATTATTTATTTATAATTTTTGGGATATGCATTACAAACATCATTATACTTACTAAAATAATTACCAACTAAAGTAGAAAATGGTAATCCATTCAAGTTATGGAGTGCAAAGAAACTTATTTTTTCCCACGTTAGTATAAGGGTTTGTAAGGAATTTTTTCAGATTATCTCAAGAAACAAACTAGCATCTAGAGGCATGAAGAGTATATTTATAAGGTATCCCAAGTAAATAAGGGGATACTATCTAATGAACCCTTCAGACAAAAAAGTAATTATTGCAAGATAGTTCATATTTCTTGATAGGGAGCATATACCCAAGGAGAATAGTGGGATAAATATTGAATTCAGTGAATTTGATGCTAAATATTCACAAGAGTTGGTATAAGAACGGATTCCAAGAGTCCCCATGGAAGAAGGTGTTCCTACAGCACAAGTGTTTCATAAGACTACAAGAGAGTTAATAGAACAAGAGATATATGGTTTTCTATTCACTAATGATGGTGACTCATTATTGGTAAACAATAATGATCCTCTCTCACACAAGCAGATAGTAGAGAGATCAGAGGCTGTAATATGGAAAGAATCCATGAATTCTAATATGGATTCCATGTATCAAAACCAATTTTGGGTTCTGATCAATTTTTTGGTTGATGTAAATCTTGTTGGGTATAAATGGGTATTCAAGAGAAAACTATAAATAGAAGGTAAAGTAAATACCTAAAAAGAATAGCAAGTGTCCAAAGTATTTAGACAAGGTCGAGGAATTAACTATGAAAAAACTTTTTCTCTAGTTTCAATATTCAAATTCATCAGAATATTTATTTATATAGAATTAAACCATTAATATTATATTTATAAAGTAGATGTAAAAAATGATTTTCATAATATGAAACTTCAAGAGGATATGTATATGAAATAACCAGAATGATTTGTGACTCCAAGAAATGCCAAAAAGGTATAAAAGTTTCAGAGATCCATTTCTAGAATAAAGAAAGCATTAATTTCATGGGAAATTTTATTCAATAAAGCCATAAAAGAATTTAGTTTAATTAATAATGAATGTGATCCATGTATTTATAATAGATTTAGGGGTAGTGTTGTTGTTTTCATAGTAGTATATGTTGATGATGTGTTTCTAATAGGAAATGATATACCAGGATTACAAGAGGTTAAAGAATGATTGAGAAAGTGATTCTCCATGGACTTAGGTGAAACAATGTACATTATAGGGACCAAGATCATGTGTGATAGATCCAAGAGGAAACTCGGACTATGTCATGGTACCTAAAGTTAATAGATACTAAAGATATTTAGTATGGAATAATCTAATAGAGGATTATTTACAGTGTCACATTGTATACATCTTTCCAAGAAAATGTGTTCTAATACATAAGAGGAAAGAGAAAGAATGAGTAATATTCTATACGCTTATATAATAGGATCCATCATTTATTCCATATTATGTATAAGACTTGATGATTTCTATACACTAAGCCTGGTATGTATATATCAAACAGATCTAGGTGAACTATATTGGACTATTATTAAGGATATCATTAAGTATATGATGTGTACTATGGATATGTTTGTGGTGTATAGAAGAGATGAAGAACTAGTCATCCAAGGTTATATAGATGCTATTTTTTAAATAGCTCAAAATGATCTAAAGTTATGGTATGGATATGTATTGTGTCTCAATGGAGGATCTGTGAGCTGTAAGAGTTCAAAACAGTCATTTTTTGTTGATTCTATAGTAGAGTCTGAGTATATTATGCATTATGATGAAGTAAAGGAAGAAATTTGGATTCACAACTTCTTCCAAGATCTTGATGAGGTACCTAGAAGTAAATATCATATCACAGTTTACTATGATATCACTACATTGGTGGATCTCTCCAAATATCAAAGGTCACACCAAAGGATAAAGTGCATACATAAAAAGTTTAATCTATTGATGGGTTTTTCTCAATGAGGTGAAGTTGTAGTGAGAAGAGTATCCAAGGAGGAAAAATTGGTAGATCCATTAATTAAGGATTCAACTTAGCAGAATCATGAGTATCATGTGGTAGATAATGGGCTAAAAGTTTTTTTTAGTTGAATCTAGTGAAAGTGGGAGATTGTTAGATTCGGTGACCTAGAACCAACTTATTTAGTTCTTGATTACATGTTTTTATTATTATCGAAGTTTTATTATAACATATTGATTATTATTTAATATGATATTTTTATATGATAATGTCTTTAGAATATATGTCATGCTGAAAGGTCATAACATTTCCCCACAATGATGAGAACCTAAAGGTTCCATGAAATTATTCTTGAATCTTTTTCTATGGCTGGATGATATTTTCTAACGAGGCACAAAAAATATAGTATCTTAGAAGTATGAGTCTCATAAGACATTAATACACCTTCTCATAGTGTTATCCCTTGGTAATCTCCAATATAGAAGGTTATGAGAACAATCCCATCAAATTGGAAATCTACATAGCCTTATGTCATTGGATGTTCCTATCTATAGATATTTGTATTGATCCTTAAACTTTAATATTATTATTAATATATATCAAGACACGTGTAATTTTATGTATTGAAGAAAAATGTGAAGAAATATGTTCAAAGAGTAGTAGAATACTTTGTGTGTGTCATGAATGATATAACATTAATGGATAATGTAAGAAAGGATTTATTCCTTTTGTCTCTTAATGAAAGTCAATGTCTCAGACCCTTTGATGGGATTGGAACCACTTGAAAAATCCATGGCCATGGTATTCTATGGGCAAGATAATTTTCAGAAATCCAAATAAAAATATATTGATAAAATAGATTATTGTCACCGGTATGAAACCTAAATAATTTGAGATATTGTGACAAAGGGATTATATTACATAGTCAATGCTTGTAGGAGGTTCTACATCATTGTGACATTAATTAATTTCTCTATGTAAGTCTTGGCATGTTTTTAGATGAAAACCTTATACATTAGGTGGTTATTGCTAATGTCACTAATAAATATTCAAAGAGGATGACACACTAAGTGTATCCATAATCTCAGTTAAATTATAGTATTGTATTTAACAAGTTGGAATAAATAATATTTGTTTAGTTTTGGTTGATCAACATAATTTAATCAAAGTTTATTATAAATAATAAGTAAGTTAAATAATAATAACAATAAATATTATTTTTCAAATTTGGAAAATAAAATAGTTATTATACTAATAAAAAAATAATATAGTGATATTTAATTAATTAAATAGCCATTATTTGAGGATTGGTAAATGTCAATGTGGTTAAGTGGACTGAGTTTAATGATCTGAATAATATAAATTATATTTATTTATATTCTTAACGCATCTCACATTTAAATAAATTAATAATAATATTGTAAATGGGTTCATTTAAGAATATTTAAGAAGTTTAGGGGCTTGTGTGTGATTTACCAACCCTAAACTGGATATAGTAAATATATACTTATATCACATTCCCAATTTAATTTTGGTATGAACCATAGATAAAACGAGATTGGATCAAGCTTTATATTGTTCTCTTTCTTCCTCCTCTCTCAAGCCTTCAAGAGAACACCATGGATTCTTGATCCTTCATAAATAATACTGGTACAACCAACCATGAACAATGAAAGTGATCAGGATTGGTCATGCAAGAACCCGGTGATTATATGGTGTTGGTTAGATATTGTGGTGCATATGTGGATCACTACTAGTGGGATTCTTCACTTGAATCCTATTGCACAATGACATTGTGAAGAATTATATTCTATCAGGTCATCAACAGAAGTGGAATAACAAGTTGAGTTAATTCTACATATGCTCATAAATTAATTATAACTTACATGTAAATATATTTTCCCTATGATTCTGAAATATTAATTTAGTATATTAATCTTTTTTGTGTGTTTTAAATGATGTTTTCATCATGTAATGTTATGATAAAACTTGATTGAAGACTAAAATATGGGTTAGTCATACCATCAATGGATGTTTTCACTGCACCTAGAACCTTCACCTACTCCATACATATGGTCTATTCCAATGGATCTTAATCCTTTCCCATGATGAATGGATAACACATCAAGCCCCACAATAATTCATGGTTTCTCAAGAAATAACTTTCATATTTTCCATAATACACCACAAGTCCTGGTGGAAATACTTTAAACCGTATACCATCTAGGTCTTATTTTCATGACCTTAAATTACAAGACACCTATATCTTAGTGGAACAACATTAAACTACATGATAATTTTCTTTCCTTGGGATGTTAAACATCATGGAACACATCCTTTCCGCATGATGTTAAACTACATAATATGTTTCCTACACACATGATGTTAAATTATAAAACATTTAAGTCCTCACTACATGACTTTAAACTATATATTCATAAGTCCTTATCATAAGACCTTAAACTACATGACACTTCAGTCTATACTATAAGTTCTTAAACTATTTACCACATTTTTTCTTATTACATGATGATAAACTACACAACATGTTATCACTTTATGGGACCCACCTCCCCTTTTATGTATAATCTAGATATATGTAAAAGGATTCCATGTACAGTTTTACCAGCCCACACGGAGTTCTCTCTGACAACCCAACCCTTGAACAAAGGTGTCTCACCTTATCCTTGCACTAAGACCTCATCCATATCATGTTTCCTTTTTTATTGATCTAGGATAACTCTTCATTGGAAATTTATTACACATGATCCAAATTTGTGTAGAAAATGAAATTCCCCCATCCCTGTATAAGATTCAAATATTCAAAAAGATCATACATAATAACTATGTATATATTAATTGCCATCTTCATAGGATAAGTATTAATGTTTAGATCTTCTATTTTTGGAATATTAATGAATTTTTGTTGATTTTCATTATGCCCCTCTATGAGAAAAAAATCTATATAGGGATTCCTTATTTCATTGAAGTGTGAATTCCCCCACATGTTCCCTATCAATCACTCTCATGTGGATTAATTGATTTCCCAATTTTCCATTGTTTCTCACACTGAGCATGAATCATGTGTGCTTAGAGAACCTGGAAACACCCTCTTACAAACTCCATTGAGGTGAATTTTATTCAAATATAGGGAACTCGGGCATTATCGCATGAGATTAAACTACGGAGCATGAGGCCTTCATGTTGAGAAGACTGTCATATTTTAATGATTGTGTACTCACTAGTTTCATGTTTTATTCCTTCAAACTGAGAATGTGTACAATACACATCGGCATAACTTTTAGGATTCTATAACCCCTCTTGAATATTTCTTTATCCATGAATCCAATTCCTTTAATATCTAAGTTAATACCAATTAATGCCTTGAGTGAACATTCTTTTGGAATTCCATGAACCTTGAGCCAACTCTATTGGTGATCTTATATTATATATTAGTAATAAGGACTGCCTAATCTTAAGGGAACTTAGTAGGATTTATTGGTGAATAACACAATGCCTTAGAGCTAGTGGCATAGGGGATGTTTTGGTCCTGGAGGAAAGGTCCTCCTCAACTCATGATCAATTTTTCTGACTGTGTGTGATGTTGGTTTCCATTATTATTAATTATTGATCTAATCTGACCAGTATCCACTTCCCATTGACTCGTCTTTTCTTATGTTATTATTTACACTTCCCATAACACAACTAGTCAATTGAATTCAAACACCCTCAATTTTACAAATCTTTGAATTTTACCAATTATAAAATAAATATTATAGCATTTTATTTTTGTATGCTTTCATTTTAGAGTATTAATCCCCCGTAAAATCCTAAAAACCTCATGGAAACCCTTGGTCAAATTTTTGCAACCATAAACATCAATCCTCAATAGTTTTTGTTGTTTGACAATAAACTGCGTGACATCAGGTCTATCCTACCATAACTAAAACTACATATAGTGGTCCATCTAATGGGATCTGTTACCCACATGAGAGATAAATCCTTACAATAGTATAGTATGTATTCCCCTATCTATAAACCTGAAATAGGGTTTAATGTTTCTATCATGACTGACTCCCCCTAAAGGTACCCCTCTTGGTCCAGAAATAAGAGAAGATATATAATGATGCCTGAAGCCTTCCTCCAAGAGACCACATGTTAGAAAAGTATACTGAGGGTATAATATACACATGGATGGAAGGAATTAACCTCTATGATTTTAAAATTAATACATAAGATGATAACAACCACCAAAAAACTCTTTCTCATAATAAAAGAATAAGCAATCCTAATACATGGTATGAATGTAAAGACATACAACTAAAAACACTAGAATAAATCCTCAGTAGAGACTACAAAGATCTAATAGCTTCTGAAAAACTCCTAAAACTATAAAATCCCTTCTTGATTACTAAAAAACTTCTATTAACCTTTACAATAGTTTATTTATATGTCGGATGATCATAACATATATACTCGAAAGGATCCTAAATGTAACCTCTCATGAAAAATGTAAAAGAAGCATACTAAAGACTAGGGAGGAAACAAATGAAACTAGTTCATCACCTAAATAGGTTTAATATTATTCTACCTCCCTCACCATGTCTATATCTTACCAAGTAATGTATACAAGAGATCATATAATATAATAACAAAATATGGTACCTCACTACCACTTCCCCACTAGTTTACCAATCTTCTCCAACATCATGTATTCTAATCCATCTCTCTTCAAAATCTAGTTTAAAGATACCTAGGATAATGTATTATATCATGCACCACATAAAAAACAATATACCATCATCTCATCTACATATCTAAGTAGTAACTGAGTAGTTTTTTGGAACTAACACAACTTGTATGTCGTGTATTATGCCTCAAGCCATCACAGCCCGTAAACAACATACCTATAATAACCAATAGAATATTGTATTCAGAGAAGTGTGTGTGTTAAATTAACTACAATACAATATATTCCTCTACACACATATATAGGAAAATATAAAAACTGTGCATAACAATACATAATACTTTTAGAATATGAGAGATTGGTCATATGGAGTAGTCATCCATCCATTCCTCACCAACCTGGATATTGGGGAAAACACCTTCCTATAGTCTATGGGGATTCTATCTCTGTACTAACATTAGTGGGGTGGTGTATGAAATTTCAAAACATACATGATAGATATAATTATCAAAACCACACTATGGGAAACTGCCTATTCTTAGACTCATTTTTTTAAGACATTTCACATGACTCTCACCAACCAATGTTAATCCCTAGGTAACAAATAATCATACAAGCATTAATAATCATTTTAATTAATTAATTAACTATTATTTTATTATTACCATTATAATTTTGAAGATTAACATTTTAATATTTCAATATAGGTTTCAACAACACTATTAATCATTTACATGTATTCTCATATATTTCATCATCATAGAGAAAGAATCAAGAACCAATCATGTACTTATATTAATTCATTTATCATTTCATAATCATCCTTATACTCTTTTAATCAACCCAAGTTAACATACAAAAGCTTCACTCACAATGTATAGTATCAAACTAATTTTCATAGATAGAAACTAAAATCCTAAAAATATCTATCCATCTACCTATTAAACAAGAAGCTTCAATATCAAGCTAGAATCCTATATTTAAGTACAAAAATAATGTGAAATCCTAGGTTTAACCTATTCTATCAGTCTTGGTGCCATCCCTGGAACCACTATACATAATAACACAAATAAAATCCCATGACAACATCATCGTCATTGCTGACACCCCATGCCACCATCACATCCTTAGAAATCCCTACCCATATCATCACCATAATCGACACCCCATCCCAACATCATAGCCATGAGAATCCCCATCCATATCATCACAATAGTCAGAACTTGGTGCCACCATCACAACCTTAAACATCCCCGCACGTTATTCCAACTTCACAAGGATAACATTCAATCATATCATCAAATATCTAAATCCATAAATCCTAAATACAGAAGGTATAAAATAATAAACATATTCAATATGTCATTTGGGCCTTATAAACAAGAAATATAGCCTTCACATTAAAATAGTCTTGCTCAGCCCCAAAAATTTGTCTCTATTAAACAACTAGTTATTTACCATCTTATATTCATTAATTCATTGATAATGGGTTATAATGATAGGTAACCTATGGCATTAGCTATCAAAAGTTAAGAATTATTATAACATTATTTCTATCATTACCCTCAGTTTTAATAAACTTTAAGGAAGAAAATTTCATATAACATGCCACTTTCATTATAACAAAGAATTTACAGCTTTAAGTTGTTATTTATTATCCAAGAATATCAACCATGATTAATAACCATATCGATAGATAGCACACTGTCTAGTAAAACTCATAGGTAAAAATATATATATCACAAATCATGTTATCACACTTCCCAAAAATTTCAACATGAATATTAATATTCCCACATGTGATAATACTTAAAATTATATAATTTAATTAAATTATAGTGTGTTATAGTAATCTCCAATAATTAATAAAGTTATACCAATTCAATATTATTATTTAAAATAAATAATAATAATAACACATGTGGAAATATCCCTCTAAACATTAAAATATACAAAATTAAATAATAATTCCCATCAAGGATATTTAATAATTTTAATACCATGGAATATTATCATTTTTATTTAAAAAATATTAATTAGACAAAGACATGAGATTTTCTATTTCTCACTCCTAGAAAAGTTCCAAAAAAATTCCTTTAATGTACAATATACAAATACTTATTTCCTCTTTCTTATAATAATATTATGTATTATCAAACATTATCATCTAATATATGTAACAAATCATTTATCGTTATTTTTGAAATTATTATCAATATTATTTATTCTAAGAAAAAATTTAAATATTATAAGGTAACTTTATTTATCCTTATCATACAATGTTATTTCTCATTCAATTCTCAAAATTAAACAAAAATAAGTTAACTATTTTTTCCAAGTAGTAAAACATTTATTTCATTTATTGAAATAACACATTAATTCAGTTACTTGAAATTAAAATTTTAAAAGAAGAGAAAATTTTACTTTATAAATTAATCTTCTTTTTAAAAATTTGCAATTAATAATATTTCATTAATAGATTTACACAGCATACAATTTATCCTCCTCTTTTATAATTTCTATATTATCACATATTATTTCTTCATGTGATTATTTTACATATTTTAATTTGATTATGGATAATCACATTCATATAAAAAGAGTAGTCTAAAGTATATTGATTTCAAACTTTCATAGTATAAAAATAAGGGGAAGACATAGATCCCATACCTGATGTTTTCTCTTTCAAATTATTTCACCCAAAATAGAGGATAGAGGAAGATTTCTTTAGCCAGGAAACATTGACTTGGTGTGCGATGGAGAATCTCAAATAAACTACAAATATTTGTGAAAGATGTTAAAGGAGGTTTTGAGATCATCCAAACTTGAGAAGGAAGAAATAATCAGAGGAGATCTGGTATTTTAGAATACACGGATACAGTCTCCACACTAATATTAATTCTACATTTAATTTATTCCCAATTAATTCTCGTACAACCCATTCATAACTCCTAAAATTATGATAAGTCAAAATATTACATTTAAAACTCATAACCAAGTCAACAAAAACTTATTTCCTCATTTATTCCCTTAATTACCTTGAAAATATATAGTGTGGGAGTTAATAAGGTAAATGTAGAATTTTAATGAAATTTTTGCTACCCATATGCAAGAGGTATGCACTACGTAAGAGTAACATGGTTTTACACTTATGTGTCTAGTTAACCTTACATGAGTAGAATAAAGTTAATACAAACCTTAAATAGAATTAAGGATCTAATGGTCACCCTTACGCAAAATTCATATTAACTTTACATGATTTTTAGAACACACGGGTTACCCTTATATAATAATTAGATTACCCTTACATGGTTAAGGAAAATATCGAGATACCCCTATTCAAGACTTATCTTACCCTTACATGAGATGAGGAAGATCAGATTAACTTTATGTGGTGGGGGAGATACACTTACATGGATATTATAAATTCAAACTTACAATTAATTGAGGATGAGACTACCTTTACACAAGATTAAGGAAAAAGTGTTTTTACTTTATGCATCTCATAAAACATGAGCTCTACCTTTACACAACACAAAGAATACACCTATTACCCTTACAAAAATAAATAAAAACTTCAATTACCCATTATTATATAAGGAAAACTCATGGTTACCTTTATAAAATACTGTAAAAATAGGTATTACCCTTATGTTGAAGAATGGTCACATGTAAGTGTAAGAATAACCTTAAAAATGATAAGTTTTCTTGTCCAAAAACTAGTAAATAATTAGGATATTTCTTTATTATCATTTCCAAAATTCTCAAAAAAACAAAATTATTGAAATCAATTTAAAAAATTATAAATTATTTTTTAAAATAATCTTTTAAAACATTTAAATTAATTCCATAATTTTTAAATCCATTTTAAACCCACTTTATAAATTACAAAATCATTCTAAAACAACATCCAAGATTTATAAAATTGATCCCAAACCACAAAACTCCCCAAAATAGCAATGGAAGTCTCTAGAATATTCCAAAACCTTATAGTTCTATCCCCATATCAGGATAGGACAAGGAGATACCCCTCCCCTATGAAAGTTCTTGATTTGAATTGGATACCCTTAGCTAACTATTAACGTTAATGTTCACTCGAATAATGAAAAAAAAAATTATCTTACATATGATACATATATATATAGGGGATTTATAATAACGCTACATGCAAACTTGATTTTTATCCTCATGGGATATGTAGTGACACTCGGATCATCATCCCATGACCAGGTAAACCTTTCATTAATAAATAATTTCCCTATATTTGAACCATATTAATATAAGGATAGTATTATGTCAAAGAAATTTTTATGGATTGATTCTCATTATTTTGGGATACACAGAGACACCCAGAACCTTTACCATAGGATTCTACAAAAATTTTAAAAACGATAAGTTACACCCATTTCATACTAAAGATTCAAAATTCCCTCACCTTGTCTTAGTTTTTTACCCTTCATTCATTAATGTTGGGTCTTTATTTTTTCTGATATTGAAAAAAGGATCTCACACATTTCATGTGGGTCAGACTCATGTGCACAAATAATAGGTCCCTTCCACATGACATAAAACTATGAGGTTAAAGTACACCTTTCATGACTTTAAACTGCTCAGAGGAGTCCATTTTTCATAGCTTTTTTCTTCCCTACCTGGGAATTGGATTCATATAGAGGTATTCAGCATGTGGTTGGCATATTACTTAGATAATTAATTCCATTATTCCTTGAATATGATCTAGATAATTTAAAGGAATGATAATTTAAAATAACTACATATAGGATTGATTCTCATCATGGGATACATAGTGGTGTCATGGTATTATACCATAGATCTATCCCCCATTCTCATAATTAAAAAAAGAATATGTCCCCCACTTTCATATGAGTCTGATTTAAGCGAGATACCTTCACACATTTTATCTTGTATATGGACCTATGTTAAAGATAAAATTTTCATTTCCCTATATATGATCTAGTTCTATACATAAGACCCTTTCTTTCTAAAGAACTATGCATAGCTTGATTACTATTTATACATGATACATAGTAATTCCAAGATCCTATAACCTGATACCATCCCTAATGTCAAAAAAAATCCATTATCCCTCTATATGAGTTACATGTGTGTGAATAATTCTCTTTATAAGAAATATGTGTGGCTTGATTCCTATCCACACCTGATATATTGATCTCACATCTTGATCCCAGCTACAATGTCCAATAAAATATTTCCCCTATTATCTTTTTCATTCATATGATTTAGATCTATGTTGAGGAACCTTTTTCTTTTAATAATTATTCGTGGATTGATTTTTTTCACATAGGATGTACAATGATACCCATACCCCTATCTTTATCCCAACCATTATATCAAGGAAAGAAATATATAACGAAATTTCCTTGTACATGATCCTGATCTATGGAGGTAACTTCTTATAAAATAACTATGAGTAGATTTATTCCTTCTTATTGGGATATGTAGTGATGCACGGGTATGTTATCCTTGGACCAGCTATAGGTTCACCATCATTATAACCTTCCTCATTGCCTAATCCATATCAAAATTATTCACCCTCATCTGGATGAAAGACTATGAAGATTACCTCACCAATGAAAGCCTCTACCAATATGATATCCCTTCACCTTCATGATATATTTAGTAGTTAGATAACATGAACATAGATGATATGGGATAAATTATCCTTTAAGTAGTAGCACACCCCTTTCCCATACATTCAAGTCATATCTTTATAGGGAACCTTTTCCCTAAGAAATATATTTTTCTTCATTCTTTTCCATAGAGGATACATAGTGATGATGAAAATTCCCATCATGGGCCTTGTTAAATTCATAAAAAAAGTGATAACCCCTTTTCTCACCCATATACAAGTTGGTTATATACATGGAAGGGTAGTTAAATTAATCTAATCTTGTTTTTCATTGTTATAAAAAATAAAAGAAAATATTACAGTTCCCCCTCTTCACCTAGATGTGTCACTTTATTAAGTGGAATTACACTAAGGAGAAGCTACTTTTCACTCTCCTTGCATATGATCAAGATCTATACTAGGGATGGTTCCCTCCAAGAAATATGTATGGATTTACTCTTATCGTCATATAATATATAATGACACTTGGATCTCTTATCCTGATCCCAACTACAAATTTCATGATAATGTTCCCTCTAACCTTAGTGTTTGAACCCTATGCAATAACACTTCACTCCCCCCAATGTATTTATAGTGATTTGGGAATTAATTTTATTTCCCTATACATAAACCTGATCTATGTAGATGAATCCTCACAAATATTGTGTATAACTTGATAAGAATCCCACCTACCCACATATGAGTTTGGATTATGTGTGGAGACGTGTAAGAACAATGAGTGGATTGATTCCTATCCTAATATAATACATAGTGACAATAGGATTATCTTTCCTAGGCCTAGTTTTAATTTCCAAAATCCCCCCCCCCTCTATATATGGGATATATCTTCTAAGATCAATTGTACGTAGCTTGATTCCTTCCCTCATGGGATGCATAGTGAATCCCAGGGGAAATCCATCCACAGAAATTACACAAGCCCCCAACTCATATTGGTGCCCAATAAAGTCACCTATCATTTTTGAAGGTCCTCATCTATTATAATCACCAAGATGAGTTTCTATTATCTCAATCACAAGCCAGATTCATGAAAACATAAGAATAAATGAAAAAAAAGGCATCATTTCATGTGTAATCCATATCTATATGAGGTTCCTCATCATGAGTACCTCATTCATAAACTCATACCATGTTAAGATGTCCCCTAGATTTATTATCCCTCTTTTTCATACACCACTATCCAGTATAGTATGGGTTATTCTCCACCCACATCTTGTTTCTCACAATGGACATGACCCACGATATCTTAGTGGTTTTCAATAGCTACCCCAAGGGGGTTATCATTACTAAATATGGGAGGCATCAATGGTCAATATTGCAAGACCTAAAATTGATTAAGAATGTTGAAGTCATACAGATTATCTTTTCTTACATATAATCCAGTTCTATGTAAGGTTTTCTTATGTATGAGTTAGATATATGTAAAGGGGCCCTAGAATATGGTTATGTACAAATAATATTACGCAAAGATAAAAAAATTCCCATATTTTAATGCCCCTGACCAATGGATGGTGACTCTAAATATAATTTTCATAATTTCCACATTATTTCATAATATCCTAGTCACATAATGTTAAAATATAAGGCCTTCATCCTAGCTGTACAAAATTAAACTATGAATTATAAGGTCTTTGTCATATGATGTTAAATTTCATGACAATTGGGTCTTTACTGCATAATGATAAAACTTTATAGTATATGTTTCTTCATTACACAATGCTAAACTGCACAAACCAATATCCATTATCAATCCTTATCAAAGTACCACAATTTCTATATTTTCATCAAATAAGGTTTAGGTTTCTTCCATTATCTTTATAATAAACTCAATCCATAAACCACACTTTCTGTATTAAGTTTCTTGGATTTCCATAAACCTTCCACGGCCCCAGGATAATAGTGTGTCCGACATCAAGGTACCCTCTACTTGACTATCCATATAATCTCATGAAACATTTATATGAACCCTCAGCCTATCAACTATATGCATATTTTCCAGGAAAAAGGTTCCTATGATTATGATGATCCCTAAAAATATAACAATGGAGTCTATCACCTCATAGTGATTTATGATCATACCTTGTATGTTTTTAAAATACTATTACTCATTATATGATAACCTTAAGACATGATTTATATCAATTTCATCCCCCACTAAAAAGGGTGTTGAAGTATTATCAACCTTGAGATCCCTATATAAGTAGTTATTTCAAATGTATCCCTCGTAGTTGTTCTGTGAATCATGACCTTGTTAACTTTATTCAATGATGCACAACTTTAAACTCTATCCCATGGTGGTTTAAATCACAAGACCCTAAACTTTTAGTGAAAGATAGAAAAAAATTGTTAGATTGAAAACCGTCAATGGTTATTATAAGAAAAATTCATGTCTTCTCTCTTTAAAAACATCATCTCTAGAGCTTAGGTAAAAGTTATAGCATAAATAAAATGGTGCAAAAATTATGGGGCCCACCATATGTCCCCAACAATATTCAATCCTTGCTTTCTGGATCCTTCTAGTCTAAGAAACAATTATAGAAGTGAATTGTCAGATTTATTCACCTTGAAAACATGTTCAATATATGACGACAAAACTTATAGGGTTCTAGAACCCTCCTTGGGTAAAATTCTATTTGTAACCTTCTTTATTTTTATGGTATTTGAACCTTCACATACCTTTTACAAACCTTGGAAAAAATTATCCAAGCATCAAGGGATGCTCTACTTGACTATGCATATAAGACACTATCACTTTCATATAATACACCAACTTATCAACTAGAGGTGCCTTTTCCATAAAAAAAAGGCTCCTTTGATCCCTATAAGCCCTAGAAACACTACAAAAAATCTCATCACCTAAAAGTGATTCACAAGTATATATGTAATTTTTTCCCCATTTCATCAACCTCGGTTCAAACTCTTTAATTCATTATTTTCACAATCCATGATCCAACTATTCAAGTGGATTCAACATCCTCAATTATATTTCACCATATATCATACCCATTCTAAAATCAAGGATGTGGTACCTGATTCTTGAACCTTTTGGTGGTCCTCAACACATGACCCTAAAATAAATTGACATATCGGTATGAAATTTAAGAACATAGACTGAATATATAATTTCTTAATGTTGTATATACCAAATATTTTCCCTTTATTAATGTCGTGTTTCACTTGGACCTTATCATACAAACTATCACCAGGGTACTATAACCTTCCTTGGACAGGCTTCCATCTATAACCTACTCTATTTCCCACATATTTTGACCTTCAAAAACCTTCCATATCCCTTATAAAGAGTACATAAAACTTCAAGGGACCCCTTTTCTTGACTATACATGAGTTTGATATACATAAGGGCCTTTGACCCATCAAACAAAGGCATCTTTTACTTATAAAAGGACCTCTGATATCTATGAACCCTAGAAACATTATAGTTGAACTCATCACCTCAAAGTGATTTGTGAGTATCCCTAACATGATTTCCCATATCATCATCCTCATTTAAACTCCTTAAGGAGTGATTTACCTCACCTATAATATAACTATCCAAGTGTATTCAACATCCTTTTCATTATGTCACCATATATCATTACCTTATTTAAAACAAGGATACAGGGTTCTAGAACCCTTCATGAATACTCATCCTTGTGGAAAGAATGTAGGGATCTAGATCCCTTCTTGAACATCCATCCTCTATGAACCATTTAATGTCTTGAGTTCTTTAATTCCCCATATAATATCTCATGGACCTTGTAAAAGAGCTTTCCTAATTTCATGGGATCCTCTGTTTGACTATGAATATAATCCACTAGCACTTGCATATAATCCCCAACTTTTCAACTAGATGTGTCTTTTCCTTGAACAAAATACCTCTGATCCCTATGATATCTTGAAAAATTTCATATAAACTCATCACCCCATCATTATTTGAAATAATCCTCAGTATGTATGTCCCATTTTTTCACCCCAATTCGAGACTTGTAATACATGGATCCTAACATTAAATACATGGAATTTTTCTCTTATAATAAGGTCTGATATATATGAAATTAACCTACATCAACATAAGGTCCAAGATTTATTTCCTTAAAATACAATTGCATAAGATTTAATATATATGACATTAAACTATAGAAAAATAAGAACCCAGTTATGTGACCTTAAACTATATCAATATAAGGTCCAAACTACATGAGTTTAGACTTTATAATTTATCGGTCAAAATTTTTTGACCTTAAAAATTAGTGATTTTGTTCTAACTTTCACAACATTTAACTATCTATGGTAAGAGATGCAATACTTACTAGGCTAAAATCCATAAAGGGAGGTCTGGGAAAAATTCGAGTATCAGCTTACTAGACACTCATTTGGCATGATATAGGAAATATTGAATGTTAAAAAAATTAATGTAATAAAACTTTTTAGTAAAATACCCCATAAAGGTAAGCCTAAGGAAAATTCAAATCCTTTCCCACTAGGTCTTACTTATAGGAAGATCAAAAGAAAAAAATTAAAGGTAATAATGGAAAAGACAAAAAATTTCTATTGCCCATCATATGGCCCCAACGATAGCCAAGATATTCTTTCTAGGACCCTGGACTAGAAAAAAGTAAGTTCACTCTCTCTCCATGATGAATTCACCTAAATAATTTCTTTGAAACAAATTATTTCAAAAGTACTACCCCTAACATGTTAACATTTTTTTATACCGATGCGCATATATGATCCATTCTCAGAAAGAATATGTTATGACTCAAGAATTTGAGTTTGTATTTCTATTCACTTAATATTTTGGATAATCTTGATATATATAGAGGTCTATATGATATTGGGTCATCAATATATCATGTTTATGGTGAAAAGAGAGAGGAAAATAGAAATTTATGGAATTTGAAATATTTTTTTATTGAAAATAAAAAACAAAATAGGAGGAATATAAAAAGTATTTAGTCTCCTCGTTGAACCTTCAAAAATATATACATCACATCCATTAAAAATCTAGACTTTAAATTTTTTCATATTGGTCAGATCTTGGTGGGAGGCATCAATTCTATGTTGAAGTCACACCCAATCTATTTCCTCCTCCATTTCCAATGTACAAATAGACTTGATCAAGTAGGATAACCCATAAACTTCTTCTTGAGTTTCCTATACCAAAGATATTTCCTTTGAAATATTGGCCATCATGTAATCTATAAAGACTTTATATTCCACAATATATTCAGCTTGATTTCTAATCCAATCATGAAACTAGGAGTCTTTATGTGGTTTTTTCTCTAGTTCCTTTGAGTATTACCTCATTGATTGGAGTAGAATACTTTTATCATAAAAGATTCATAAATATTTCTCATGCCTAGATATTTTTTTCAGGTTAGAAAAATATATTTCATGATTTATTATAATCTCCAATAATTGAATCTTTCTACCCCCCCCCCTAAGTGGCAGAATAATTGGTGGAGTCATTACCCTTGGTCATGAATTTCCTCCAAGGGTGTCTTAAAAATTAAAGCATGAATTTGATATTAGGTTCTTCTTCATGTTTCACTACTCCTGGTATCCATATCAAAAGACATGGTTGTATAAGGAATGAAGTATGAGATATATTTGGTTATAGATACTACTAAGGTAAATTTTGGATTGACCAATGATGAAGTAAAGGAAGTGTCTTGGGTGACTCTTCCTCTATCAATATTATTCTTTGAATATTCTCTGATAAGTGTGTCATCCACTATTTATATGGAGGGTCCAGTTTCCCCAAGAAAACACTACCTTACCATTATAAGACTCTTATTCGTGATTGGATCACTTGCATTAAGGTCTTATTGAGTCCAAAATTGCTTCCATTATATCCATGATCAGAGGTTTTAGAGCGGCACATAGCTTGTCTACTCGATGAATTGGTTGGATCAGTGTACTAGCTGAGTAGGATTCCACAAAATATTCATCATAGTCTAGAGATTGATAAAAATAAGTATCAGTATGAGGTAATGTGATTTAGTAATTAGTATCCTCGTGTGTTAGAAACATAAAAAATTTATAAATAATTCCAAGATGTCTTCCGCCTCACACACTAGTAAAAGGGAGTGATGAAACACCTTTGATAAAGTGAAACTGGTAATCAAATATGTAAAGAGTATATGGTTCTCAAATTAATTGTTTTTTCCAATGAGATACAAGAACCCATCCCAAAGTATTATTTTGTATTCCCTATCATATAGGTAACCCCTACCATTTTCAATAATTTTCTTAGAAGGTAAGGGGTATGGAACAAATTTGAAACTATGGAGGTTTCTCAACATATTTAAAACCTCATCAATGTTTAGTATAATTTTCTCAACCATGGAGACATTAAGTACCTGGGTTGAAATATGGAATGAGGAATCTCAATTTTTTTTGATAGTTATAACACTAAAAGTACTTTCTAATCCAACTAAATAGAAACTGGAGTGGCCACTATCTTGTGAGGGGAATTACCCTATTGAATGTGGACAAGGAGTTAATAGAGATGAGAAAGGGTCTATAGGGATAGGTTGAGAGGTCACTATTCTTCTAATTAGGTCATCATCACTAGTTTTCAAACATAGACACCCAAATTTATATCACTGGCTTGGAAGATCCATCTATTCAGAAACATATCCAAAATCCTGCCAACTAAAGACTTGGGGACACACCTGACCTCACCTTGTATCCCCATGAGTTTTTATCCATGGACTCTATAATAGAATAATAAGATCCCTTATTATCCCAAAATTATCAATAATGATAGTGATGAGGGAAACCTATAGTTGACAAAGACCAACATCAGTAAAGGAAAATGCTTATCTACTCTTTGAAGGAAATGATCAAGCATAGGAACAGGTCCTTCATCTTCACCCTTACAATTATGATAAAATCCTAATCCAAATAGGGTTATTATTCAAGGACATACCAAAAAAAATTATTATGGATTAACTAATCATATATCTCCCAAATAGGAGGTATTCCCCTAAGCAAGAAGATATCCCATAGGAAAATCCCTACCTCACCATGAGGAAGGTGAAAAGAGTTAGTGTTAGGACACCAGTGACTGATCAATTCTCAAACAATATTCAGAAGATAATGCATGATGATCTATTATATTCATGATGTCTCATAGATATTGATGTCTAAAATATTATTAAAAAAATTATGTCTAATTAACCCAAAGTGTCCATCTAAATCATCATATAAATTACTACCAAGGCGCAAGTCCTAGTTTGAACTCCATTTACTATTTGTATTATCTAATGAAGAAGCATGTATAGTTGAGTAACTTTGGGCGATATGTTGAATAGTGAGGGCACGACTATCTGGTCCTAGAGAGGGATTGTTCAGTTTATAGGATAACCCCTATAACAGTACTGGAACCAATTTTACATTCTCAAAAATTATCACCTAAATGAAACCATGGGAAGATGAGAACCAAAAAAATGGAATATTATGGCTATAAAGTAGTTTTAAATATTAACCAAAAGAAGACCTTTTATAATCTCATTATCAGATAAAACCCAATATTAAGGGTCTGTATTGTGATTCCTAGTGATCATAGCTCTTCGATCGGCTATGTTGGAAAATTTTGTAATCTTGAATCCATATGGATCAAAGCATGATAATCATATGTTAGGAAGAATTTATATTTATAAAGTTCAAAGGATTTTATGCCTTATCTTAAGTTATTTGATCACATATATGTGGTGGGGTCTTGAAATAAAATGACCACATAAGGGTTATGCTATTACATCACCACTCAAGGGTTAATTAACCCACATCCCCATTGGATACCCATATTTTCATAGATAGAGTAAATTAGTAAGAGAGATATGATTGTCTGGTCTCCTTTCAGATAAGTTATTTGGGCTAGTGCTCACCTTTGTAACTTATGTGATTCATTTGAGATATATTGATTGTGTTATTATTTTTATTTACATGGAAGGATCATGTGATATAATCAGGAGAAGTAGTCATGTGAAAGGATATTATGAAGTGATCACCCAGGTTGAAAAAATTATGAGAGATCTAGAATCTGGGGTCACAAGAGAAATGGTAATCCCCTTTTCCTCCTATTTATAAGACATTTTTTAGAACACCAAAGCTCACTCATAAGACCAAAAGTCACTCAGAAGAAAAATAGGTAGAATCCCATGGGGCTCAAGAAGAAATTTACTTCCTCATAACTAAGTCCTTGATCCTTTTCTAGACATCACTTTTAAGGGGGGTGTATTTGTTGATTCACTCTAAATGAACAATGGAAATATTGCAGTAGTAAAATATCCAAAACACAAGTACCATTTTGGTTAAATGTAAAATAAGAAATATCATGAACACTTGAGGGTCATGTGGTCAAGTTGTGTGATGGTGTAACCCTTAAAGGGACATGAAATCACGTAACCTCCAATAGATTCATGTGACGCATCAAAGACAAGCAAAGATTATGTTCATGATAGAGTTTGGACAAAATTGTATTCCCCAAGACTATCCATGATATGTCCCTAGGATAAATGTTTATTAGACACAAAAGGCCCCAGGTGATCAATGTTGTCTATGAAGGGGCCTTTACATGGTCATTATTATTTAAAATATTCCCATGGAGTCATGTGATTAACCTAATTAAGAACCAATTATGTGGCTCAGTTAGGAAAGGATATCCATGGTGGGGCCTTTATTCAGTCATTGATCATTACACAATTCCCCCCTAGAGTCATGTGATGACACCATGATAATTAATCATGCAACCAACTCTTGAATGAGGTTTTCCATGATGTAACCTTCTAAAGATAATTTTTTTATCACACAATGCACTAGGGGGCATCACTAATGTTGTTTGACTTAGTCATTAGAGGTACACAAGACACCATGGACTTATGTGGATAGTCATTCCACTGACTTGATCATAGGTACATGGATTTTCCATAGTGTGAATTGGCATAGATATGGGGGAGATGACTATAACCCCCCTGGGAACTTGAAAAAATAAGAGAAACATGGAGGGAGTGGAGAATGGGAAGAAGAATTAAAATTTTAGGAGTCATGTGATCTCAAATCCTCCCACTCATTAAAACTCGATGAGTAACTTATGAAAGAATGAAGAGGGATGAGTGATCTTTATGAATTATCTAGTCTCATAATGACCCTTGGTCAAATGATTCATTCTTGGTCATGAATTTTTGAGATGGACATAGGATCAGGACATATCCTCTCATTCATACATCCAATACATGATATCTCCAAACCATTTATTGGTTATATGATCACATGGACCTCATTCCCTTCAATGTTCATGTGACTCCACAGCCTTCACACAGATCGCATGACCCTATGAAATTCATGTGATCATCTACCCCTTAGGGGTACCACTAAAACTCTCCTAAGTCCCTCATTTTCCCTATAAGGTTATATCCCTTGATATCCAACAATACTCCCTAAATCATGGGTCCATAACCCTTATGAGTTTAGTCTAGTTCCCCCCTTTTTTTCTCATCAGTGAGAAAGGTACAATATAAACTATGATGAATTTGATTCCTATCATAAATAGGATACATAGTACACCTTCCTAAGGCCTAAGAACCCCCCCCCCCCCATATTTAATGAATATCTTCATAATTGTCCTTTCTAAGAGGGAATATTCCTTATAAAGAAAATGGTGCCCTATATAACATCCAAATTTTCTATATTTATTGTGAAATATTATACCTTTACTCATGGTTTTATATCCTCCACAGGTCCTATAATCATATACTCTTAGGGTGACCTTAGTGTGTAATCCCCACACCTATATGAAATGCACCTAATCTTCTATTATATATTGTTCCTCACACTGAGCATAACTCACTTGGTCTTAGAGACTTGAAATAATTGTGTTTTCAGTATAATAAAAATCCCCCATTATGAGCATCATTCATAGGTGTAATCCCCTGTCATATCTTCATTTTCCATTAAACGAAAATACTCCTGATGAAACATCTCAGGGAAGCCTTATACACACAAGTCCCACTCAAACCTCTATTTTGAAACTCTTACAATACATATTCCCATATTATATGAACAATGATGACTCTGATTCCTGTCATGATCAGGTACATAATATTACTTTATAAGGATAGAGATCTATTATATAATTCCCTTAAATATATCAGCCTTCCCATGAGGCTATATTACCCTAGAAGATCATAATACCCTCATGCATCTTTTCACATTACAATATTTATTATGAGAGCTCATGTCCTCTCTCATGAATCCATATCCTCCATAAGACTCCTAATCATTATTCTCTTAGGGATACCTTAGTGTGTATAAGACCATCCCATAAAATGATGTTTCCCAAGACAAAATATAAAAATGATTCTCTTTAATATAATAATAACATTTATAATAAGATAAAAAACTAAAGTTGAAATATATTTTTTTAAGATCCCAATAAATGGGGTTATATCAAAAATTGAAGATTCAAATGAATAAAAATATAATTTTCAAATAACCAAGAAAACTAAAATAACTTTAAAACACACAAGTCAAAAATTACAAAGAAAACTACCATGGCATATTGAAATAAGTTACATTACATCAAAACCCCAATTATGGTATTAATTAATTAATTGTGAGTTAATATTCAACTATTCTGGTGAATATTTCTATAGAAAAATAACAAACCAAATACAAACCAATAAAAAAATTATTAGTAAAAATTAGAAAAATATAAACACAAATTTTTACCAATTAAATCAAAAAAAATTAAACAAAGTTAACTTAAAAGTGAAAATTTTTAACATTAAAACTCTAAATTTAAAGGCCTCATTTTTAAAAAAAATTATTATTGATTTTATTTTTTCAGTTGAAAAAAATGTAATGAAGTAGGTAAACTACCATATTTTCTATCTTTTTAAAAAAAATTAAAGGATCAAATATTTTCTAAAAGAAATGATTTCTAGTTTTCTTTTATTTTTGAAAAGAAAATCAATTTTATTCTCAAATCATAAAGAAATATTTTTATATTTATATAATCAAATCGATTTTATAGTTTATTTTTCAAAAAATAGAAAAATAATTATTATTTAAAAGTAAATCCAATCTACTATTTTTTAAATAATAATCTCTATTATTTCATATACATTTTAAATTTTCAATTTTCAATTTTCAATTTAAAAAATAAGCAAACTAAAAAGTGGAAATGGAGATAAAATGAAAACTGTAAGGATTAAGTTTGAGAATAAAAATTTTTTAGATCAAAATTTATTAATTTCAATTTTGATAAACAAATAAATCAGTGTTGTGTGAAGACTAATTAAGATAAAATATGAAATACAGTTATGAAATTAATTGTGTGTGATCAAATAAAAATTTGATAATTCAAAAAAACTGAAAATGTACCAAATATATTAAAAAATAAAAAAAATACACGCTAACCAGATCTCGTATGATAAAGAGAATCAGGCATAGTGTTGCATGTGTTTCAGGGGGAGAGGTGGGGGAAGGCCCGTTGACTGAAAAGTAGTAGAGTCGAGGTGAGGACACTGGTCAGCTAGGTGGAGGGGTATGTGAGATGGGGGAAGCATTCAGGCGTTAGTGAGGCAAGTTACAAATGGTTAATGACACAAAAATAAAGTTGGTGACAAGGGGATGAGTGGAGGACAGCAACACCACCAAGGGAGATGAGGCTAATAAAATGGGAGAGGGCGAGGTGATAGGAAATTTGGTTATAGAAGTTTAATTGCTAGAGTATGGGTGTTGGCTATGTTGTGAGGGCATGAGTGAGTGGTGATGTGAACATGAAGATTGGGGTTGAAGGAGGGAGGGATGAGAGGGAAGTGTGGGTAGGGGGCAGGCGGGTGAGGCTGTAGTAGGAGAGTGTCAGGGTGTCAAGTGAGACTATTAGGGTGCGGGAGCCTATGGAGAAGAAGATTTGGGTGAGGGCACCACTAAGAGATCATATGGGGGGATTGATTCTCAGTAACGATGGAGACAAAATGTTAGATTAGGATTAGTATGGGGATCTTGTTGCCATGATTGGGGGTGTTTCCCAAGCCAGTGGGCTCATGGGGCTCACCCATTGCTCATCGCTGAGTGTGTAAGACCACATATCAAAATACCTATAGCATGGAAATCCTCTTTACATGCGACCCCAGACATATATTCTTTTTAATTAAAGGGAAACATTTATAATGAAGCATTTTTGGGCAACCTCAACATGTAAGCCCTGCATGGATTCAATTTGGCAATCTAATGAAATGCAATTAACCATTGGTTGTCATCTCTTATGGTGACTTGTATGTGTATGTCTATGTATATATAATTACATACACATACACATACATGCACATACCTGCATACATATACATCCACATACATACACATACAGATACACATACATATACACATACATAGACATATATACACAGACATACACAATCACACATACATACACATATACACATAAAAACAAAAACATACACAACATATATACATCCACACACATATACATACACACAGATACACGTAGACATACACATACACATACACATACACATACAAATACACATACATAGAACATACACACACATTCAACATATACATAAGCATAAATACACATATATTCACATACATACACATTCATACAAATACACACACAGACATATGCATATATACACATACATATATGCACATAAAAATGTACACATGCATCCACATAGATACACATTCATACACATACATATATGTATATATTTTAAAATTTTAATATGAATATAAATATATAAATACAAATATGAACTCTATTTAATGTATTTTTATATTTATTTATATTGTTTATATCACTATATTTCAATATTTTTATACACATGCGCATGTGTATGTGTGTAATTATAATTATATATAATTATAAATAACTATAAATAAATAATAAAAAGTTTATATATTTTATGTAATATAAATCATATTTTATGAATATATACATATGTATATATATTATAATATATAAATCATATTTTAATATATATATATACACATATATTATAAATAAAATAAAATAAATAAATATTCATTTATAAATTTATAAAAAAATTAAATAAAATTTTGCTTTATTATATTTATATATACACGTTTTAATATATATAAATATATTATTAAAATTTATTATCGATTAATATAAATTTGATCATTTTTTATATATAATATCTTATGTTATGTTTTATATACTGTATATAAATATTTCATTTTATATAAGTATATATACTTATTGGTATATATATCACATTTAATGAAAATCCTCAGACCCCAGTATCCCGGAGCTGGTGCTATAACATGTTGTGTCATTTTTTTATAAAATAAGCTGAATAATTACACAACACATTACACTACATAGGACCTATACCGGTCCAAGTTTTGGAGAATTAGAAACAACTATTTCATTTCATCAAAACTGTACAAAACTAAAATTAATTAAACAAAATAATATTTAGTGTGATGCCTCCACATAGAAAAATACATCACAGATAAATCTACTAAACCTGTAAAATGAATTTAAAACATAGGGTGAGCTTTTAAAATTCCAAGTAAGGGGTTTTAAAACAATTAACAAATTATTTTAAAAAAATTCTTTAAAATAAATATACATAATTAAAAGTAGATTTTCATAATGTTTAAATTCTTAAAAAATAAATTTAGAAAACTAGTATTTTATCAAAATAATTATAATTGAAAATAACTTTGGGAATTATCCATTTAAAATAATAATTTTTGGTGGTTCATTTATGATACTTATAAGAACATCATAAAAACCATATGCTTTCTAGTTAAAAATCATATGGAGTAATGTTCCATTACGATTTATGGGTTCACTCCCCATAACATCACATATCATATTAGTGCCAATTTTTTAAAACGCTTTCTATGGACCTTCCTTTCTCAATCCTAACCGGAAAAAAATCAAAAATACATACATAATATTATTTTCTTTAAAAAAAATAAAATTTATTATCACATTTCATCAGAATATTATTTAGAGTTTCTAAAATAATTTTTCAGAGAATCCCTTGCTTGAAATAACTAGATTTATTTATAAATTCATATGAAATAAATACACAGTTGATCTAAAAATTCAAGGAATGTCATTTATAATCTATATGATGGTAATACCTAATTATGTGTGATATACCAAGGGGTTCAGATACAATTTATCCTATGAAATAATATCTTTTTTAGGGCTTCCACATAAAATAATAACAATTATCATTTAAAAAATAATGTTACACATAATCATAAACCATAAATTATTAGATTAAGAATAAATTATAAACATTGTATATATATTTGGAAATAAATGATTAACCCTTTTTAATAAATAAATTGATATACATATATGTATATAAATATATATATCATTATACCATATATATAAAATGATGTTTTGAAAATACAAGCAAACCCTTCGATAAATAATTTTTCTTTCAACGTATTAGCTTAGTGATAGAATTTAATACAAAATCTCTATTTAATAAAATATGAAAGATATAAATATAGAAACATACATATATATTCAAATATATATATATCATTATAATCCACACAATTTGACCAATAATAAAACTAAATCCATGAAAACAATAGGATTAGAATTAAAATTTAAACAAAAAACCTTATTTTATATTTTCTAAAAATAGATAATCATATAAGGATATATATATATATACAAATAGGTATCTATATATCTTTGTAAAACAACATAATTTGATCAAAAATAATTAAACCCTTACAAACCATAGGTTTTAGAAATTATCATTTAAATCCAAACCCTTATCACAAATATATATACTGAGAATAGATTGTTATATATGTATATATATGCATATATATACACATATATATATATAACACAAATATAATTTGAAGAAGAAGAATAAATCCTTACAAAATAAATTTGAAATTAAATACCTTACCTCAGTTTAGATCAATGAGGGAGTGTGAGCTACTAAATTTTGGAGCAGGAAGCAGAGGATAGTTTGAAAAGATAGGGGTCAGGTGCAAGGTGAGGGTTTAAATAACTCAAATCACATTATTAAAATAAATAAACACAATGTGGGTGGAAAAGAATTATTTTTAGTTGATTCAAATTTTATTTATTTTATATTAACAGCTTTCAGAGGAATATGTGGGAGATGATAAGTTATAGATTTGATGTTTATTTCTTCATTGCATATTCAATTTGTTATATAAGTAGAAAAATGGAGATGGCCCAAGGAGGGAGGGTTACTTAGACGGTGGAAATAAATGGAGAAAAGGAAGCATCGGACAACTGGTTCGAGGACATGGAAAAATAGAAACATTGGTCGGGGTGTGGAGAGATAGCCTAGATGAGGTTGTGCAGATCGGGAGGATGAAAGTTATCCTTACAATAGTGGTTCTCGGTAGAGGATGGCAGCAATGGTGTGGGTAGGTTGGGACTGGTCGGCTATCGGTTCTACTGGTGCAAGAAAGAAGAAACAAGGAAGTTGTACAGTGTATCTCCATTTCATTTTATTTTTTATTTATTCAGTTTTTTCATTTCATGTTTTCATATTGCCCACATTTCACTTTTATTTTTTTCCTTTGTGTGGGTCACGTTTCAACCATTTCATTTTCATCATTTATATCTTTTATTTTTATTTTTATATCTCACATTTATAAAAATAGAGCACATAAAAAAAATAACATATATATTTAGAAACATATAATTATAAAACAAATATATATATAATAAATAAAATGTTTATTATAAATTTTTATAAACAAATAATTATATATATATATAAAACAATAACATATATATTTAGAAACATATAATTATAAAACAAATATATATATAATAAATAAAATGTTTATTATAAATTTTTATAAACAAATAATTATATATATATATTTATTAAATATCATTTTTATATATAAAATAATTACATAAAATTTATATTTTTAGAACTCATATATATTTATAAAACATTTCACTTTTTTTCTTCTTTTTGTTTTATTCTTTAAATTCATTTATTTTTAAATTAAAATAATTATATATATTAAAACAAAAATTGTAACTTTTTATATGTGTATAAATTAATTTTTTTATATTGTATATATTTATAATTTCAAAATATCGTAATTCTTATATTTATATTTTATAGAACATGTTATTATAATACAAAAATTTTAAATTTATTTATTTCAAATCGTCTTAAAATTTTAATACCATTAATTAAAGTAGTGTCACCTAAAAAAAATTTGACATACAAATTATAATACTTGAAAATAATAATTTATTTAATATACTCAAATTTTGATAATTTAATTAACATATTATTTCAATCATCAGAAAATAAAAAAATTTATTAAATACATTCATTCAAAATATTTTGTCAAATAAACTTTTGATAAAATAAATTTTGTTATTTAAATACTTTTATAATTATTTTTATAAAAATAATAAAATACATATATCCATAATAAAATATTCTTTTACATAAAATAATAAAATAATATAGTATTTGTTTTTAGAACATATATTTAAAATTAATTTTAAATATAACTATTTATATGTGTTATTATTAATTAAAATACATAATTTAAATTATAAATTAATTTGTTAATAAAAAAATTACTGTGGTGTTATATTATTTCTCCCTTAACAGAATTGCCTCCTCATAATTTGTTCTCCAGACTAAAAAGAATTCTTATTTTTTATATTCAGAATTAAAAAACATTATGACTACTAAACTTATAGACTCAACAACATCTAATCTCCAAAGTTGTCTGGACCATTCTTCTGATACCAATTATAAGGCCCCACACCCTAGTATCCCAGAGTCATTTCTAAAACATGTTTTTTTAGTTTTTTTATAAAAAATGAATAATTACACAACACATTACACTACAGAGGACCTTTACCAGTCTAGGTTTTAGAGAATTAGATACAATTATAACATTTCATCAAAATTTTAAAAAAAATAAAATTATTTAAACAAAATAATATTCAATGATATGCCTCCACATAGAAAAATATATCACTAATAAATCTACTAAATCTATAAGAATGAATTTAAAATGTAGGGTGATCTTTTAAAATGCCCAGTAATGGGTTTTAAAATAATTAATAAATTATTTTAAAACATTTATTTAAAATAAATATACATACTTAAAGTAGTTTTTCATAACATTTGAATTCTAAATAAATAAATTTATAAAAACAATATTATCTCAAAATAATTATAATTGAAAAGATATTTAGGAATTCTCCATTTAAAATAATAATTTCTGGTGGGTCATTTATAAAACTTGGGAGACCATAATAAAAACCATAAGTTTCCTAATAATCACTCGTATGAAACAAAGTTCCCTTAAGACTTATGGGTTCACTCTCCATAACATCACATAACATACTAGTGCCAATTTTTTAAAACACTTTCTATAGACCTGCCTTTCTCAATCCTAATCCAAAACATTTCAAAAATACATACATAATATTATTTTATTGAAAACAAAATAACCATTCTTATAACTTGTCAACAATATATTCTTTTTATTTTCTAAAAAAATTAGGAGAATCCCTTTCTTAAAATAATTAGCTTTATTTAAAAATTCATATTAAATAATTACACACTTGATCTAAAAATGAATGGAATGTCATTTATAATCTAGATTATGGCCATACCTAATTATGAATAACATACCAAGGGGTGAAGATGAAATTTTTCACATGAAATAATAGCTTCTTTAGGGTTGGAACATAAAATAATAACTATTATTATTTAAAAATTAATGTTACACATAATCATAAACCATAAATTTCTAGATTACAAACAAATTCTAAACATTGTATATAAATTTGGAAATAAATTATTAAGAATTTTTAATAAATAAATTGATATACATATATGTATATAAATATATATATATATTATTATAACTTATATATAAAATTATGTTTTGAAAATAAAAACAAACCCTTTGATAAATGATTTTTCTTACAATGTATTATCTTAGAGATAGAATTTAAAACAAAACCTCTATTTAATAAAATTTGGAAGATAGAAATATAGATACATACATACATATATATATGTATATCTTTATAATCCACACAATTTGACCAATAATAATACTAAATCCATTCAAACCATAGGCTTGGAATTAAAATTTATATCAAACCCCTTATTTTATATTTTTGGAAAATAGATAATCCTATAAAGATGTGAGTGTGTGTGTGTGTGTGTCTTTTTAAAACAACATAATTTGATCAAAAATAATTAAACCCTTAAAATCCATAGGTTTTATAAATAATCATTTAAATAAAAACCCTTATTATATATATATATATATACTGAAAATAAATTGTTATATATGTGTATATATGAATATATATACACATATATATGTGACCCAAAAAAAATGAAGAATAAGAAACAATCCTTACAAAATAAATTTGAAATTAAATCCCTTACCTTAGTTTGGATCAACGAGGTACTATGAGCTACTAAATTTTGGAGAAAGAAGCAGAGGATAGTTAGGAAAGATGAGGGTTGGGTGCAAGGTGAGGGTTTAAATAACTCAAATCACATTATTAAAAAAAACACAGTACCAGAGGAAAATACTTATTTTAATTCATTGTAATTTTATTTATTTTATATCAATGGCTTCCTGAGGAAGATATGGGAGATGATAAGTCATTGATTAAATTTTTATTTATATATAATTTATTTAATTTGTTTTATAAGTAGACAAATGGATGTGGGACAAGGAGGGAGGGTGAATTTTATGGTGGAAATAAATGGAGAAAAGTAATTGTTGACCTACTAGTTTGAGGATGTGGAGAAACATAGAAGTTGGTTGGGGGTTAGAGAGAGGGCCCAGATGAGGCTATACAGATTGGGTGGCTAGAATCCATCCTTGCAAAAATGGTCACCAGTAGAGAATGATGGAATTAGTGTGTGTAGGTCGGGACTAGATGATGGTCAGTTCTACTGGAATGAGAAAGAAGAAATGAGGAATATGTACATTATATCTCTATTTTGTTTTATATTTTATTTATTCATTTTTTTGTGTTTCATAGTTTCCCATTACCCACATTTCACTTTTCTATTTTTTCCATTGTGTTTGTACATTTCAAGCATTTTATGGTCATCATTTACAAATTTTATTATTTTTTTTTATCTCACATTTATAATAATACAGTACATAAAATAAGAATGATAATATATATATTTAGAAACATATAATTATAAAACATATATATATAATAAAAATAAAATGGTAAATATAAATTTTTATAAACATATACTTATATACTTATTTATTAATTCTCATTTTTATATATAAAATAATTACATATAATTTATATTTTGATAACTCGTATATATTTATAAATAATTTTTCTTTTTTTTTCTTCTTTTTGTTTTATTCTTTAAATTCATTTATTTTTAAGTTAATATAATTATATATATTAAAACAAAAATTGTACCTTTGTATACATGTATAAATTTAATTATTTTTATATTATATATATTTATAATTTCAAAATATCATAATTATTATATTTATATTTTATAAAACATGTTACTATAATATAAATATTTAAATTTTATTTATTTCAAAACACTTTAAAATTTTAATAACATTAATTAATATAGTTTCACCTAAAAGAACATTTGACATACAACTTATAATACTTGAAAATAATAATTTATTTAATATACTCAAATTATGATAAAATAATTAACATATTATTTCTATCATCAAAAAATAAATAATTTGATTAAATACAAACATTCAAAGTATTTGGATAAATAAACTTTTGATAAAATAAATTTTTTTATCCAAATACTTTTATAATTATTTTTATAAAAATAATAAAATACATATATCCATCTTAAAATTTTATTTTACACAAAATAATACTAAAAATAGTATTAGTTTTTAGAACATTATTTTAAAATTAATTTAAAATATAACTATTTATAAGTGTTATTATTAATTAAAACATTTAATTTAAATTATAAATTAATGTATTAATAGAAAAATTATTGTGGTGTTACATTTAAAATATATAAATATGTATAGATAAATTAAATTATTCATAGTTTCATTTATCAATGCTTACTAAAGCGCTGATAAAGGATCTCTTTATCAGTGCTCAAAGAAGCATTGTTAAAGATAGATTTTTATTAACGCTGATAAAGTGTATATTTATCAGTTATTTTAATTTATGATAATAAAATTCTACCAATTATATATTTTTTATCATTGATGAAGGGTACCCTTGAATATTTATGAATCTTTAGTAGTATGTGTGTGTGTTATATGTGTATGTCTATATATATATATAGTTTAAATGTATATATATTAATATATGGGTTTATCCATATATATATATATATATATATATAAATGCACACACATATGTAATTATAATAGGATTAACATGACTATTTGTGGAAGATAGACATTAGTAGGGGCATATACCCAGGTAAACTTAGGTAGGAACAACATGAATTGTAACATCCCAGATCTGGATGCCACTCAACAGTGCTCTGAACCTGGTGGGTCACATGCCCTCAATCATATCTCCCCAAATGTCAGAGGTTTTCGACTAGCAGCAAGGGCCTAGGTGAGTCACGATGGAGACTATTCCCTCAATACCAGAGTGTAGCACAGTGGAATAACAATATAAGTAGTGGAATCGGTAATCCATATATATAAAATAAATAGCGGAAAAATGATATAAAGAAACAATAAAGAAGACATCTCATATCCAAAATGATGTTACATGTCATATGTTTCTATAAAACAACCAAAATAATAATATAGAGAATATGTACAATACTAATAACAAAAGTACAAAAAGAATCCAAAAGTATCCCAGTTGTATCGTAAGCCTCAGCTTGGTCTCATGCTCTACTACTTCTAAGTGAAAATCAAGTACCTAAAGAAGGGAGCTTTCCCTTATCATTACCTATAATCATATAGTTTATTTGGGTATAGAAAGGTGACCCAAAGAGGGTGTGAGATATAATCCTAGTAGGCAACCACATGAGGTATGTGCCAATCAGTTAGTGAATATATATAACAAGTGTAAGGGTAGTATAACAATAAAAAAATGAATTACTCAGAAGTAGACAAACTAGAAAAGAAGGTTCTCATTTAATATCCATTTAATTTAATGATCAATATTTAACAGTTAAATTTCATTTAATTTTATATTTATCAAGATCCGGCACAAGCCTGGTATCCCCCGTATAGTCATATGTATAGAAGATTCCTCAATAGGCCATCTAAAAAAGGTAAAATTGAAGACTGAATCCAAACTAGTGCTTTGGATTGGCAGACGCATCATAAAATTCATTTCATTTGTTATTAAAATCAGAACCTGAGCCCATCCATAAAATTCCTAAATTGGAATTCAAGTATCACTCCAAATTTAATATCAACCAACAATATACAAACTCATCCCTTTCAAACCTCTTTGGAACTTGGTATTTCTCTAGGTGAGGTATAACATCACTGCCAATCGAGTCTATCCTCGGTGGTCCACTATGGAGTTAGAGTATCAACCATGGAATAAATATTCAAATTCCCCTTTGATTCTATCCTTGGAATTATTATAAGAATCAATTTATCACTAAGCATATAGGTCTATCCTCAGTGAGTCCATCCATGGCATCCCTCATTTGGATCCATGTATCACTCATGGCTTAAGCAAGTTTCAAGGTAATTGAGTTCGTACGTGGCATTATTAGATGAATCCATGTATCACCCAATTATCATAACCATTTTATCAATTTAAATTAACATTCCAAGGTCAAGACTAATGGAATCCAAGTACATATCACCTTAAAATGTGACTCAAGCATTGGCCAACATCATAAGGCTTGGCCTTTCAATTACTCACATGGGAGTTTTCAATATAACAATAATCACATGCATAAAAATCTATTACATGGATTAGATATCATTTAACTCATGTGGGAAATCATTACAATGGAAAAATTAAGCTCAAATAACTAATACATGAAATAGGTATCTTCCATATCACATGGGAAAATCCATACAAGCCAATTCAAGCATATATACAACTCTAGCTTCAAAACGCTAAGGGATAAGGGTCATGCTCAATTCTCCCTTATTATTTAACCATTTCAAATAAAATTCATTCCAATTTCAATTAAATTCATTTATCAATTCATCAATTGAAATTTTAGTTCCATTATCAATTCAAATTAAACATCCCATGATAAATGGGTAAAAGTCACACCATTTGTGTCCAAGGATAAAAGAAAAAAAAGGGTCCATTTAATAACCAATCACACCCAGGGGGTATTTTAGAAATAATTCAAGGTCCTTCACCTATAAGAAACCATAAATGAGGCTCTTTAATCACCTAGAACATGCCTAGAAATTCTAGGGTTCAATTTCAATTTAAGGCAATTCCCAGAAATTGGGCATGTAGCATGATGACATATATAAATAGCACGAACATAAGAGAAAGGCACAAGACCACCTACCTTTGGTTTCTACTAGATAGCTTGTTGAGTATCAGGCTCTAATTCGGACCAGATTAGGATAAATAAGAAGAACAAATGAGGAATGAGAAATTAGGGCATATGAACCTAAATAATAATAGCATAGACAATATCTAGAAGAACAATATAAGACTAAAAGGGAATTAAGATCTAACTGTTACAGATCTAACAAGACAAATTGCACTTAAATTGAAGTCTGGATGAAGACGGTACCATGATTCCTACTTTAGTCACCAAGGAAAGCTCTAAAATTGGTGGATTTCTATGTGGAAGATAAAAACCTATTTAGGTTTATATTAGATTTCATTTTAATTTAAAATTATTAAAATTTCCAAAAATAGTATGGTCGCGTGGTTTATGTGCATGGTTCAGAAAATCATGCATAGTTTCATGTAGTCTTGGGGAATAGTGCACAGTTTAACTCCACCATTTACTAACCATATGAAAACCATGATAAGAGCCACTAAAAAGTGATGAAAAAACTACTGACATGGTCTCACGTTCTTGTAGCCCAACCCGCATGGTTTTCACTAATTGTGCGGCCTCCTCTTTTCACCCAAAACTTGGGTTCCGAGCTTCAGACCAGCCCCAGACACCCCCAAGCCGTCCATTACCTCAACTGGAACCCATAAAAGGCCATAATTAATAATTTAAAAAAATAACTTACAGGAAACAAGGAATATGTACCTCAAATAATAATTGGGTTCTTACATGAATGAAGGGGATCTTGATCCATGAAATGTTAGGTCTTCGGGCTATGTAATTTTAATAGACTAGTTGTGGAGTGGATTAACCCTTTGAGGGGGCAGTGACCTGTCCTTTCTACCCCATGAGTGTGTGATTTGATTATTTTGATTATAACCTCATGGAACTTAATAAATATATGTGTATTATAAATTATATAATATGAATATGAATATTTAAATTTAAATATAAATATAATTTAATATATATATATTATAAATATATATGTATATTATAAAATATATAATATTGAATATAAATATATTATAATAAAAATTATAGATTATTATGTATACATATATTTTTTTTATATAAATTCATATTTATTGTTATATAAATCATATTTAAGAATATATAAATATGTATATATAAAATAGTCTGACCATGGTCAACTAGGGTTCAGGGTTCTTCTAAAATCTTTATAATTACCTTGATCCATAAGGCACATTTTGTGTCTTAAGGTCTGGGATTTCCTCAAACCTTCCATGACCCTTGGATAAGAGTGTGTTCGGATTCAAGGGACCCTTTCCTTGACTATGCATATAAGTCCCCGACAGTTGCATATAATCACCCGACCTATCAACTAGATGCATTTTTTCCTTGAAAATTGGTCCTCTAAACCTCGTGATCCCTAAAAACATCATAATAGTGTCTTTTACCTCTTAGTGATTTTCAATGACCCCTTACGTGTTTGTCCCATAGAATTACTCATGATATGAGAACCTTGATCCATCATTTTCATCTCTCATTCAAAAAGGTGTTAATGTATTATAAACCTCAGGTACCCTACTTAGGTTGTTTTATTCACACATCTCCCTCATAATTGGCCAATGCCCTATAACCTTAAACTATGTGTACTTTGTTCAAATCTATATGACCTTAAACTCTACCATTGGTGGTGCAAATCAAAATACCCTTAACCACTAGTGAAAGAGATTCAAAACCAGTCAAATTGAAACCTGAAAAGGTTGCTCTAATAAAAAATCAAGTATTTTATCTCTAATATCTTCATCTCTAAATCTTAATTAAAATCTATATCCCAAATAAAAAGGAAAAAATCTTGTATGGATCACTATATGTCCCCAAAAACTACCAAGACATGCTCACTGGATCCTTATAGTCCAAGAAAAAGTTAGGGTAATGACTTATCACATCTCTTAACCTTGATAACATGTTCAGTACACAACAAAACAACTTTTATGGTGTTATAACCCTCCTTTTTTAGACTTCTATTTGTAACCTACATCGTTGCTCAGTTGGTTGGACCTTCGTATACCTTTCACGGTCTATGGAAAGGAGGGTTCCTCACTTTAAGGGACGCTATGTATGATTGTACATATAATCCCCCATCACTTTCATATGATCTACTAGCCTATAAACTAGAGGTTTATTTTCCTTGTGAAAAGATCCTTTGATCACTATAAGCCTTGGAAACACTAAAACAGTAATCGTCACCTCAGAGTGATTCATGAGTATCCACAATGTGTTTGCATTATGTCATCAATCCTTATCCAAACTCTTTGAGTCGTGATTTACATAGTCCATGATTCAACCATTTAGGTGTATTTGACATCCTCAATGTTATGTCACCATATATATACCATACCCATTATAAAATTAAGGATGTGGTGCCTCATTCTTTAACTTTTTAGTGGTCATCATCACATGACACTAAACGGTATGATATATCAAACTGATCTTTAGAACTACAAATTGAATTCACCCTTTATTTAGGTTGTTTATAATAGTAATTTTTCATTCATTAATTTCAAGTTTCATTCATCCCTTTTCATATGAATTATCTCCAGGGTTCTAGAACCTTCCTTGGATAGAATTATCTCTACAACCTACTTCATTGACCAAGTGTTTGAACCTTAAAAAACCATATATAGCCCTTGGAAAGAGATCATATGTCTTCAAGGGACCCCTATGCTTGACCATACACAAGTTGTACCTATATAAGGTTCTTTTACCTATCAACCAAATGCGTATTTTTCTTTCAGAAAAGATCTATGATCCCTGTGATCCCTAGAAACATTGTAGCTAAACTCATCACCTTAGAGTGGTTTTTGATTATCCTCAATATGTTTTCCATATCTCATCATCCTCAGATCAAAATCTATGAGGCATAATTTACATAGCCCACAATCCAATAATCCAAGTGGATTCAACATCCTTAACATTACATCACAATATTTAATACTTGTCTTTGAATAAAGGATTTAGGGTACCAAGACCCTTCATGAATACTCATCCTTGCAACAAAGATATAGTAAATTAGATCCATTTTTGAATATTTATCCACTATGACACATTTAATGTCTTAAGTGCATAAATTCCCCCATAAAATATCTCATGGTCCTTGGAAAATAGCATTCCCAATTTCAAGAGACCCTCTTTTGACTATGCATATAAACCAATGGCACTTTCATTTTAGCCCATGTTCTATCAATCAGATGTGTCTTTGCCTTGGAAAAATAAACTATGCTCCCAATGAGATCTGACAACATTACAGTGGAACTCATCACCCTATCATGATTTATGATCATCCTTGTCATGTATGTATCATTTTATAACCCTGATTTAATCCCTATAATAAATGGAGTATAGCATTCAATCCATGGTATTTTTCTCCTAACATAAGTTCCATGATAAAAATAGCATCATAAGGTCCAAGTTATATGGCCTTAAACTATAGCAACATAAATTACAAGATACATGAACTTAAACTACAGTATCATAAGTTCCAAGCTATATGACCCAAAACTATATCAATATAAGGTCCAAACTACATGACTTTAGACAATAGAATTCCTAGGTCAAATCTATTCAACCCTAAACATCTGTTATATTGGTTCGATGTTCATGACTTTAAAATTCTCAGGGGATTATATGCAATACTGGCTAGGAAAAAACCTATAAAGGGTAGTTAGGGAAAAATTCAAGACTCTACTTGTTAGACATGAACTTGGTGTGATCTAGGTAAGATTAAACATTAAAAAAATACATAAAACATGTTAAGTCAAAAATATACAAATGGAGAGCTAAGAAAAATTCAAGTCCCTGCCCATTGGGTCTTCCTTATAGGAATCTTTAGAAAAAGTAATGGAAATAAAGGAAAAGATAAAAATATTGTGGGTCCCATCATATGGCCCCGTAAATAAATAAATTTTTCTCATTAGTCCCCTAACCTAGGAAAAAGTAAGATAACTCTATCTTCATGATGTATTCACCCAAGTCATTTCTTTTAACCAAACAATTTCAAAAGGATTTTCCCTAAAATGTCAATAATGGTTTTTATACCAATGCTTTCCCATCAGCCATTCTCATGAAGAATATATTATGACTCAATAATTTAAGTTCATATTTGGGTTCATTTAATATTCTGGACAATATTAATGTATTTAATAATCTATATGATACTGGGTCATCAAGATTTCATGCATATGGTGAAAATTAGAGAGCAAACAAAAACATATGGAATTAAAAAATAATATTGAAAATTCAAAAAAAATAGGAATATCTATAGTCTAGGTTCTCTCTAGTGATCCCAAAATAAAATATATACAGTAAGGTCATAATTAAATTTTCTCTACTAAAATTTCTGGATTGTTCAAATCTTGGAGGGAGGAATCAATTAGATGTTAAAGTCCTACCTACTCTGTTTCCTCTTCCACCACGAACAGATTGAAGAAAATTGATCAAAGAGGATAACTCTCAACCCTCTTATTGAGTGGCTCCTGAAAATATGTTACCTCTAAAAGGTCATTATTTTCATGAGCTACAAATAATTTATATTCTGCTATTTGTGTAGCTAGATTTCTAATCTAATCAAACAACTAGAAGGATTAATGATGTTTTTTCTCTATCACCTTTTAGGCTTCCCTCATTGATTGGAGTAACTTTTGTCATAAAATTTATGCAAATGTTTCACATTAATATATAATTTATTTCAGGTTAGGATGATCTATTTCATGATTTCATATAATCTATGATAATTGATGTCGCATTCCCCCATGTGGAAAAAGAGTTAACAGAGGTGTTCCCCTTGGCTGTAAATTTTCTCCAATAGAGTCTTGATAATTAGAACACAAATATGATTGTCGGGTCATCTTCATGCTACCATTCTCCCAAAATCCATCTCAAAGGGCATGATTAAATGAGTAATGATGGCTAAGATATATTTTTGTATTAATTACACTAAGGGAAAGTTTGACTCAGCCAATGAGGAATAAAGTGAAGTGGGATGAGTGACTCAACCTCTTCCAATAATATGCTCTGACTCTCCTTTGATTGGTACACCATCTGTTATTGGTATGGAGGGTTTAGTTTCCCCAAAAAAATATGCCTCAACATCAAAAGAATTTTCATCATGATAGTTGTTCTTTACTAAAGGTATTCTTGAGTCCTAAATAATTTATATTTTAGTCATGAGTAAGGGGTTCATAGAGGTATAAGTTTTTTATACTTGTTCAAATAGTTGTCTCATTTGACCTGTTGGGTAGGATTCCACCCAAGACTATGCATAGTCCTAAAATAGATTAATATGAATTTTATTATGAGTTAAAGTGATTATTTCATTTTTATCCTCATAATTTAGCATCATCCAAAAATAAATATAATTTTAGGATGTCATTCTCCATGCATACCAGCAAAAGGGAGGGATTAATTCCTTTTGATAAAGTGAAATTTGTGAAAAAAATATTTAAGGGGTTATGGTTCTAAGATGACTAGTTGATCCAACCAAGTAGCAATAACCCCATCTTAAAATGATATTTTGTATGCCCTATCATCAGGAGAACCATTTCCATTATCAATAATCAACCCAGAAGAAATGTATTATGTCATGAAATTAAAACTCTGGTAGTTTCTCAATATATCAACAACCTTATTAATGTCTAATGGAATTCCCTCAACCTTATAGACATTCAGTAGCCTAGGGTGAAATAGGGAATGACAAATATAAATGGTGTTTTGATACTTATAACACTAAAAGTGCATTCCTATCCAACTAAATAGAAACTAGAATGGACCACTAATATGGTAAGGGGTGTTACATTTTTTAATGTGTCCATGGATTTAATAAAGATATTCAAGGATTGGTATGTCAAGGTTGAGAGGTCACTCTTCTATAAATTGGGTTTCCATAAATATTGTGCCAACCCAAACACCAAAACTTGCATCACCAGCTAGGAAAATTCATCAATTCAGAAACATGGATATAAATACTACCAATAGAAGTGTAACATCCTATTACCTTGATCAGGTATATTTTCCCCTCTCTCTGAATTACTTATTGGCATGAATTTTTTTATGTTGGTTTTTGGATTTTCTACAAGTTGTAGGAGATTTATACTCTATGTAACTAGGTTACACGATGTGTAATGGTTGTTGGGTTCATGCTATGAGAAATATTAACACTATGAAAGGTTATACGATGTGATGAGATTTTACATGATGTGAGTTAATTAATGATTAGATTTTAATTAGAGACGATGTGTTTTTTGGTGTATTTTGATATCATGGAGTTCATGGCATGTAAAGGACATCATTTAATTTTCTTATTAGGGATTTTCATGGCACCATACAGGGTTTGGATACCCATTTGGATACCATTTCTTCTTTGATCTTGACTGAGGGTCCCTCTCTAGTGATTTTTAGAGACATAATTCCTTCCCAATCGATCTGTTTGGTGTTTGATCTTCATTGCAGTTGTAGTACTTATCTATGGGTTAGTGATATTTCTACTTCTTCATTTCCATTGATCATGGTAGTTCCTTTTCATTGCATTATCGGATTCATTGGTCTGAAATGGTGTTTCTTCTTATATTCTTCTCAATCTATTTTGTGATCTCATTTCAGATGTTGTTCCTCTATTGGTTGTGGTGTAGTGGGTGTTTGTTCTTTAGGTATATGGTGTTTCCTCTTCTCTACCAATCCTCTTTCTCAATCAATTCTGAGATGTGTAGACTAGGTTCTAGGTCCTTTATCAACATCATTGAGTTTTTATTATTGGTGGATCATATTACGGGCATGTCCGACTCAAGTTTTAAAGTAGGAGGTTCCATCTATATTCTATGTTGATGAAACTTGTTGTTAATTCTTTATAAACTGATTTATACATATAATTGGTACGACTATTTTTTGTGTGTTGGAAAGAGCTTTTAAAGAAAAATGGTTTTCCCTGGTTTTTTATTAATGGAAAGGAAAGGGGTATTTTCAAATCATTGAAATGGATTGTGAAATGGTTTCCAATTAACTGAAATGAATTATGAAAAACAAGCACATGGGTTACCTTGGGTACTAATGTGGAAGGTTTAGCTTAAAACCATCATCCTTTTTGTGATTATCAAGATGTTTTCTTGTGGGGATATCCTCTATTTCTTAGGACCGTTGTTCTAGGGGAATAATATTAACATTTTTGGGGGGGTTACTCATGGGGTATTTCTATGCTTCCTAGGCCTGTGTTCTAGGAACTAGATTGTGCTTGTGGTATGAATAGTCTACTAGTATGACCTATAGTGATCATTGGTGTTAATACTTATGCTTCTATTTTTTGTTGCATGGATTTGTTGTTTTAGTCTTGATATGCATGTTTATGATTGTGAAAAATGATATGGAAAATGTGCTTTGAAATTGATATACCAAATTTTTTTTAGAACTATGAAAAGGGAAATATTTACCATGTTTCCTATAAAACTGCTTTACTATGTATTATGCTATGTTATATTGAAATGGGCATACATAAATGTTTATATAGAGACTTGTTATGGAACACTTGGTAGGGATTCTGTTGAGCCAGTTCGCTCACACCCTATGCACCTATTGTGACCCTATAGTTTTACACATATCATTACATGATTTTATGTATAATTAAGCATTATAATAAAATTCAAATATCGTAAATTCTAATGTCTTGGAAGATTAGGTATATAATTAAACATCACAAAAACAATTTTTATTTAATCTCCACAATGAGCTTCTAAATTCCATTATGCTCAAACATATGCATAGGATAACTTGAAGATAACATGAACAAATGGATGAGCTAAAAATCCAAATAAGGGAATAATTATAAGATTAAAATGTAACACATGGGTTAGAAGGCATAACATAATGATATAAAAATGCATGGAACATAAAAAATATTAACATATAGAACATGGGATATTATAATTATGGAATCATAGTAATGTGGCAGCACTACAAAACATCTATTTAGAACAGTTAAAGGCTTTTCACACATATAATATCACAATTCAAGGCTCATTTTACATAGAAGATCACAAGTCATTTCTAACCACCAAGACCATTGCACATGGAGCACGAGTCAAAGCTAATCACCAAGATCATTTCACATAACATCTCATGAGACTAAAATTTACCCAATGAATTGTAGCATTGTCTGGGTTCACCCATCATAATATGTTCATGAATATTTGTGCCACATAAATAATCATGTGTAAGGAATCAAACAAAAAACATAAATTTTACCCATGGAAATAAGTGGATATCTTAATCATGTCATAAATCATAATAAATGGGTATAACATAAAAGTGTACATGAAAGAAAGGAATTAAATAATACATGTACATTCATAAATAATAATAGTCATATATCATGATAAGTGATGTCAAACTGAAGTGATAACATGTAAAAAGAGTATTTAAGAAAAATTACAATTAAATCATTTTAGTGCGGTTTAAGTAAAATATCAAAGATCATTTAAAACGAGAAAAGGAATAATATTTTATATAATACTATAAGTGAACGAATAATTTTTTTCATAATAAAATGATTGGTTTTATAAAAATAATGGTAACTTAAAATAGGTTATGGAGTGCACTTGAAAATGGGTGAGAATTCAGGAAGTTCCCTTAAAATGGCTTGCTTATCAGGAAGTATCAAGAAGGGAACCAGTTAAAACATGTATATACCCAAATAAAGAGGACAAAAATGTATTGATACATTATTTTGGAACATTTAAATAGTATTTATAATATTTACATAAAAATAAAAGAGAATTTAATTTGGGTAAAAAGAGAGGAAGAGAAACCCAAAGGAAAAAAAGGAGGTTTGGGTAGAATCTCTTACCTTAAGTCTGAAGGTGTCCTTCACTTCATATTAATCTCCTAGATAACCAAATTAGATTCATTAATTAATAATTCCAGAACCCATTATACATTAATTTTATTTATTATCATTTTATTAAGTTCTTTTATTCTCTTTTTGATGAGTTATAGTGTTCAATTTCATTGTTTGTGAGTGCTGGTTTTCTTACTGTTCATGATCGGTTCTCTTGAATGGAAGTTCATGTAAAATGGTAATGGTTTTACAGTAGTGTAATTATATTTTATTAATTAAATTATATAATATAAAATGGTTATTCCATTAATTTGATTAAATGGGATGATTATGAATCATTAGATAAAATTTTAATGACAATCGCTTGGATTAATTTGGCATGTTTTCGACCAAAAAAAACTACATTTATATTATAAATAAATATCATACATAAAAAATTATTCCAGAACATTAAATAAGTTATAATACATATATTATAATTTGTTTAAACCATAAAAATGGATTCATGACCATCATTTAATATGATAATATAAATTGAAACTTGTAGTCCTTGAATGTGATAAATTAACACATCTTAGATGGTGTTTTTATTTTTAGTATAAAATAAGGGTATAGGAGAGATGATGATGAATTATTACATTAGAATAAAAAATAAAGTATATTTAAGGTATAGGAGTTATATTACCATTTGTATGAGTGGATTTGAAAAGATAAAAAAGAAAAGAAATTAACTTGAAAGAAAATAAAAAATCAGAAAGAGGAGTTTATCTCTTGGATTTATCCTCCTTGAGAGCCTCCTTAGGGAAGAGGTTTTGGTATTTTGATGAGACCAGGAGCTCCTATATACAGAGGAGTAGATTGGGAAGAGATTTTAGTAGAATTTGGATAGAGAAAAAGGATTGATAGATGTGAGGAGAAGAGGTGGTGAGGGGTGGTATTAATAGTGGAGGAGAGAAGTGTTTTCTCAATATTTAATTCATTAGTTTATTATTTTTCTCAAGACAAGAAATAGTGCTAATTATTGAGACTAAATAAAGTAATTATATCATGTGAGTTCGAAAAAATGGTGATTAAAGAATCCATGAATAAATTAATAGTATATTTAACTTATAATGTATATATACCGTAAATTACCATATTTTACTATTTGCCCAAAATTTAAGTTTTTCAGAAAAATCCCAAAAATTTACCATAGACATTTTTTGACATGTAAAATTAAAAAATGAAGTCCATTTTTTTAAAAATAATTCTAAATATGAGAAAAATATTTTTTTATTAAAATCATAATTTACATGAAAAATTCAAATTTTAAATTTTAAATTAATTTCCTAACATGTTAAAAATTTAATAGAGGTATCATAAAATTATATTATAATAATAATACAAAAATATATTATTTTATGAATACATTTAATGAAAATAAATTTTCTTTTAATTTATTAATTTAACTATAAAATCATAATTAAATATACATAACTTACAAAAAATACCAACACTTAATTAATAATTTTTAAATATTTATTTACTAATACTGTGATATAACTATTTTAACACTCCAAGCTTCCATGGTACATTTCCTTTTGAATAATACAATAGCATGCATTCTAGGAAACATCGAGATTCTAACACACTACGACCAATCAAACTAGCTGTTATGAATAGTAATACCCACTTTTTGAAATTTTATAAATTTTATTTTTCAAAATGGACTTCATTTTTGAATTTGGAAAATCAAAATTATCTTAGAGTGAATTTTTGGTATTTTTTTGAAAACATTCAATTTTAGATGAATAGTGAAAAACACTGCGTTATTGGTTAAAATCGAATTTTTTTATTTAAATAATTATTTATTTTATTTAAATTTATTTTATGTCAAATAGATACATAATACCTATATATGTTTAATTTAATTCATTGGATTCATTTTATAATAAGTTTAGATATATAAAAATTTTAATGAACTTTTTACCGTCTTTTACCCACCTCCTAGAAGTATTTTCAAATTTGCATAAAACTTAATTTTACCACTTCTATGAGTTTTATTTCAAAAATAAAAGAGACAAAGTTGATATCATTAAGTAAAATGTGGTTCAATAAGTTGAAAATAATTTTGGTGAATAATAACTTTTCACTTTTATTTACCACGGTTAAAAGTAAATAGGGTAATTAAGGGAACAAATGATAGCATAATTACTATAACACATGTCTTAATTTTATTGGATAAGCTTAATTCGACCATAAAAACCTTAGGAATAATATATGATCCCCTTTGGTCTACTTGGATTAGATTAGGACATTTATTATTATTTTATTTTAAGAAGAGTAAAAAGAGTTAAATTCAAAGTTTAATAACTAAAACATTTTTAATATAGGGTTACATGAAATATAAATTCGACTATAAATATTAATTAGAGATATAAAAATATTTCCTACATAATGGTATTTTATTTATAATTTTTAGACGTAAAATTTTTTAATTTATTTATGACATAATGATGATGCAGTAATAACCTCATTAAAGAAAGATTAAAATAATTGATATTATAAATATCCAAATAAATGTAATTTGAGACTTTTGATGAATTAAACTAATTTTATAGGTTAATATGACTTTTTAGGGTTGATTAAATAATTATTTTTTGAATTAATCATGATTTTATGATTTTCACAAAAACCAAATACTAAATAGTGTCAAACTTGACATAATTAAGTTTTTAAAACAAATACTATATTATTAATTGATATAATGTTCATAAAAATATAAGTTTCATCCAAAGGACTTAGATAAGGTTATATATATTAATAATGAACCACTTGTGGTTTTCTTGGCTTGTTACAGTATGTTTATTAACCATATAATATAAAAATACAAAGAGACATGGAAAATGACAAACTATTTAACTAAGAGTTAAATCTAAAAATAGGGTTAATATGATGACCTAAACCTATCTAAAACATATTGGATGAGAGTTGTTTTACCCATACACACCTTAACCTCTAAATAAATCATTTTGGGCCATTATATACTGAAAATTATTTTATTATAAAATAATATTTCAATCTTTTCCTAAAGTGACACTCACCTCTCTTATAAACAGGGACTTCCCCTTCTCTTAATTTCACACCTCCAAAGCCATTTTTCTCAGCCAAAACCTGCCAAAATATCCTCAAAACTTTCCTAATTTCATTCTATAGGCCTTAATTTGGTCATAAAGCCACCCTAAGGAGCCCTTTTGATCAAATCAAAAGAAAGAACCTGAAGAAGTGGTAAATATTTCATCACCTCTTTCAAGTTCTTTTCTTCTTCCACTTCCTCTTTATTTGTTGTTTCCATTATAAAATAATAAATCTAGTATCTTCTATATAATTTGATGTTATTATAAATATTTAATAACCATATTCATTATTCTATCCATCATATAAATTACAAAGTCTCCATACGTGCGTACATACAGTTTACCATCTCCACATCGTGGTGTAGTTTGTTGTTCAAACACTTAATTATTTGGGATGGGTATAATAATGAATATAAATTATGTAAATAATAAATATAACTTGTAAATGATTCTTTATATATGATATACGATATAATTACATAATATTTCACCATCAATATAATGATATTTTTACATGTGCGTACGTACGGATTACCGTCTCCACGAACGCGGTGAGATTCATTCCTCATCATAATCATTCAAGAATAATTTTAATTTTATGATTAAAAATAATGTTTATGAACATAATATCATTCTATATATGAATAAAATACATCCTATCCAAAACAAACATGGCTTACGTAACCAATAAGATAAAGGAAAACACAGTAGTTAACACCTGAAACGATGATACTACTGAAATATTATTAACAAAGAAATATTAGAGGGTCATATATGATTTCATATTTATGTATATAGTTCTTGTATAATTTAATAACAATTATTTAACTATTATACAAGATGTTAACGTACTCTAGACCAGTAAAAAGTAAAAGTTAAGGGTTAATTTCATAATCTCTTTATTATCCGAGGTTGTTTTTTACGTATCTATTGGGACCCCTTTATAATCCACATCCGTGTTTTCTTAAAAATGTAATTTGAAACCTTTTGACTATTTAATAGACTATGGGTTAAAGTCATTTATACCCTTATTTGACCATATATTTTTTGAAATGAATATTTTCATCTTTTTTCAAACAAGTTACTTTATGACCTTTTCGACCAAATTAAGGTAAGAATGTCTGTTTTTAACTTATACGGTGGGTTCAGCTATTTTCTGCCATTATAACATCGTCGAAGCTTCCCATACAAGCTTATAAGAATATTTTCAAAATAAATGTTTTCTTTTATAATTATATGACTTTTAAATGATTTCAAAATAGAAAGAGATATTTATCTAAAAAAAATTGATTTCATCTATGTCAACATCCTTTGATGGATTTTAAGCTTGTTTGAATTTGATTTATTATTATAAAAATCTTCCATATGGTATTTAAGGTTTTGTGATATGTTTGACTATGGATGTGTTATTTTTACACCATTAATGGTTTGTGGATAAAGTATTTCATTTCGTATGCTAGTTTTAATACAGATGTTTTTGTTATGTTTAAACCTTTTCATATAAGAAATGCATTGGACTTAGTAAGTGACGGGTGGAGCTTGTTATAGCTCCTCAATGCATCAGTAGGTCTCATGAGACAAACTAGTGTCTTGGAACAAGGCCTTGAAAAAATCTTATTTGTAGTCTTGGCACAAGGCCTTGACTATGTGTTTATGAAGTCTAGCATTATGCATTCCATCATTATGAAAGTGGTTGTTGATATTTCATTTGATTATTTGACTAATAGAATATCCATGTGAATAAGTAAATGACATTATTTGATTTTATCTTTGTCATATTATGCCGAAGTTTATGTTTAAAAGGCTTTTGTTTTAGTCTTATACATTTCCTTAAATGTTTATGATTATTTATGAAATTTTCCACTATATTGTAATCCTTACTAAGCATTTGAGCTCACCCATTTATATGTTTTATTTTTCCCAGGATGTGAAGAAGTATTTTATGGTTGACCTGTAGGGATAGGCTAAGGATATAAGTGTGTTTAAAAGGGGGGGAAATGTTGTCGATGTTTTTATTTCATGATGTAATGTAAAACTTATGAATGTATCTAGTACTTCTAAGGCTACTATAATGATCGGTCTTTCGGGACATGATTCTTTGTATCATGTCAATGTTATATAATAATGCACTGAATCTGGGTAACTGGGGTCGGGGCATTACAGTTGGTATCAGAGAAAGTTTTGTACAAACCTTGGAAGCTATATTTAGAAAAACTCTGATTAAAGAACACTACCCTAAGATAGACTTTGAGAATTAGTATAGAAGAACATCCTAGAATTTTGGTACTGTAGAGATTTTGTGAGTTTTTCAAGCAATAAATCTCTGTCTGGATATGAGCAGGTATAGGCGACTCTGGCACAGATGTACCTAGGGGTAAAACCAGAAAATACCGCTTGGAGCTAGACTCAAACAGGAACTGGTGCACGATAACCACTATGGAAAAACTGGCTTTTGCGAAGGGTTTTTTGTGACGGTATTAATTCCCATCACAAATAGTCCAACCCAGAGGTTATTTGTGAAGGGGGCTCAACCCGTCACAAATAACCTGTTATTTGCGATGGGATTTGGGGTCTCGTCGCAAAAGTTAATGTGTGGTTTGGCGCGGGTTGTGCGCCAAAGCGTGGGAAGGATATTTGCAATGGGAAAATCTCCTCGTCAAAAATATCGGCAGCGGTAAATGGGTTTTTGCGACGGAATGTTATCACATCACACAAAAGTGTGTCTACAGGACACTTTTTGTGATAGGTCCCATTGCAAATACTGGTGGAGGTAAATGGTTTTTTGCGACGGGATATTGTCCAATCGTAAAAAGTGTGTCGGCAGGACACTTTTTGCGATGTGTCCCATCGCAAATACTTTTTTAACCACTGACAGCAATTAATACAGTCAGAGGTATTTGTAACGATTCCCGTTGCAACTAATCTAACCTATATACCCCCCCCCCCCCCCGTTTTTCTTTCGCATTCCCTCAATTCTTATTTCCTCTCTCTCTCTAAACTCTATTTTTTGAGTGAAAATTTCTCTGAGTAAGTTTTTTTTACAGAGAAGTTGTGAAGTCATTTACATCAATAGGAGATCAAGTTTAAAGGTATTTTTATTTTATTTTATTTAGAATTTATTTCATTTTTTATGATAATTTTAATTATTGTTGATTAGTTGTAATTAAATTAGATTTAAATTGTTTTGTTATCAGTATTTATTTGTAATAATAAATTGAAATTATTAGTACTAATTCTTAATAATTAGTAATAATTAATAATTAGTAATAATTAAGAATTATTAACGAAAATTAGTATTGTATATAAATAACTACCTGTAATTAGTAATTAGTAGTTGTAAATTGTCGTTATTAATATCAATTAACGCTAATTAGTAATAGTTATGTTTAATTAGTAATAATTATGGGTAATTAGTAAAAATAGGAATAATTAGTAATAAATAGGAATAATTCGTAATAAATAGGAATAATTAGTAATAAATATTAATAAATAGGAATAAATAGGAATAATTAGTAATAAATAAGAATAATTAGTACTAAATAGAAATAATTAGTAATAAATAGGAATAATTTGTAATAAATAGGAATAATTAGGAATAAATATGAATAATGAGTGATAAATAGGAATAATTAGTAATAAATATGAATAATTAGGAATAAATAGGAATAATTAGTAATAAATTGGAATAATTAGTAATAAATAGGAATAATTTGAAATAAATAGGATTAATTAGTAATAAATAGTAAAAATTAGTAATAAAAAGGAATAATTAGTAATAAATAGGAATAATTTGGAATAAATAGAAATAATTAGTAATAAATAGGAATAATTAGTAATAAATAGAAATAATTAGTAATAAATAAGAATAATTAGTAATAAATAGGAATAATTAGTAATAAATAGGAATAATTAGCAATAAATAGAAATAATTAGTAATAAATAGGAATAATTAGTAAAAAATAGGAATAATTAGTAATAAATAGGAATAATTAGTAATAAATAGGAATAATTAGTAATAAGTAGAAATAATTAGTAATAAATAGGAATAATTAGTAATAAATAGAAATAATTAGTAATAAATAGGAATAATTAGTAATAAATAGGAATAATTAGTAATAAATATGAATAATTAGGAATAAACATGAATAATTAGGAATAAATATGAATAATTAGGAAGAAATATGAATAAATAGGAATAAATATGAATAAATAGAAATAATTAGGTATAATTAGGAACAAAAAGAATAATTAGGAATAATTAGGAATAAATGTGAATAAATGTGAATAATTAAGAATAATTTCTAATAATTAGAAATAATTAGGAATAATTAGGAATAATTAGGAATAATTAGGAAAAGATAAGAATAAATAGGAATAAATATGAATAAATAAGAATAACTAAGAATAATTAGGAATAATTAGGAATAATTAAAAATATGTAAGAATAAATAGGAATAATTAGGAATAATTAAGAAAAATTAGGAAAAATTGAAAATAATTAAAAATAATTAGGAATTATTTAGAATAATTAGGAATATTTAGGAATAAATAGAAATAATTTGGAATAATTTGGAATAATTTGGAATAAATATGAATAATTAAGAATAAATAGGAAGTATTAGGAATAATTAGTAATAATTACTAATAAATAGAGATAATTAGGAATAAATTAGGAATAAATTATTAAAAAAATAGTAATAAATAGAAACAATTAGGAATAATTAGGAATAATTAGGAACAATTAGGAACAATTATGAATAATTAGGAATAATTAATAACACTTAGAAATAATAAAGAACAATTAGGAAAAATTAGGAACAGTTAAGAATAAAATCAATTGTAATAAATTGTAAAAACTTCTAATAACTTGGCACGATTTTCAGTGGATTGATGGCACTCCTTTTGCTCGATGACTCTTCTCCTTTCAACTTTCACCGACTCAAAACATTATGAAAATTATGCTTCTACATATGCATATCCAATCTCATATGCACGAGTTTGAATATTCATTTGTAGGACCACATTTTTCATAATGTGTTCAGGTGGTGACAGTTGCAAAAAGATGATTCGTTGACGAAAAGGGGGCTCTTTTGTCTGACAGCTAATTTACTTGAAAATTTCTCACACAGAAATCACAATGAAGAGTCTGCTCGGAGGTATGCATATTTATTCTCATTCATATCAGAATGAATATGCATACCTCCGAACAGAGTCATCATTGTGATTTTTTTGTGAGAAAGTTCCAGGTAAATGAGTCCTCGGACAAAAGAGTAGTCGTCAATCCACTAGAAATTGTGTCACCTATAAGTAATGGTAATTATTAAGAAGTGGTTGAAATTATTTATCCTTTTTCATATTGTGTTTTTATAGGTTCAAATTATTCAAAACAATAATGATTTTATATTTTGTAGAAAAATATGGAACAAGGAAGTCAACAACAGTCATTATTAGATGATCGTGCATGGATAAATCAGTGTATAAATCCAAATGGCTCTGGTTTAAATCCTGTATATATTGACGGTGTTGAAGCTTTCTTAACATTTGCATCATCAAAACCAAAATATGTTTCAGAAGGCACAATAATGTTTCCTTGTAAACAATGTTCTCTAAGAATGTTTGACACATTTGACAAGGTTGGGGGACATCTCTTGTAGTTTGGTTTTCAACCAAATTATGTTTTTTGGTATCAATACGGTGAATTCAGTTCTAGAGAAGATACTAATAACTTGATTCTAGATCCTTTGTGGTTTCAAAATTTAGTACATGATGTTGCAGGTCCATCTGTTCAACAAACTAAAACTCAAAATGATATTGATTTAACTCATGATTTGGCACCATCATAATTTTATGAGTTGTTGAGGTCTACTAAGGATGCATTATATCCTAGTTGCAAGATAATCAAATTAGAAGTGGTTGAAAAATTTATGGCTATTAAATCAGATAATTCAATTTTAAACAATTGTTTTAATCAGATATCTTCTTTGGTTAAAACACTCTTACCTGAAGAAAATGTGTTTCCTGCAAATTACTATGAGATAAGAGGTTGGTTCGTAATCCGGGCCTTAGTTATCGAAAGATTCATGCATGTCTAAATGATTTCATCTTATATTCTGGTGAAAATTATTCGTTGGATATTTGTCCCACATGTGAACAATTGAGGTATAAAGAAGCTCAATTAGGGAAGTCTGGATTGATTATAATAAAATAGTTGAGATATTTCCCCCTTACACCGAGGATGCAGTATTTATTTATGTCTCAGAACATAGCATCAATGATGTCATGGAACAAAACCAAGATTTCAACTGATAAAATCTTGAATCATCTATCTGATGGTAATTCATGGAAACATTTTGACTCTCTGCATCCATCTTTTTCTTTAGAAGCTAGAAATGTGCGATTGGGTCTTTTTACGGATGGTTTTTGTCTGTTTGGTTCTTATGGTAGTCAGTACTCATGTTGGCCTATCTTTATAACTCCGTATAATTTACCTCCATGGATGTTGAGGAAGGATCCCTATATCTTTTTGACCTTATTAATCCTAAGACATTCTAAAAATAATATTAATGTTTATTTAAAACCATTTATTGATGAGTTAAATGCATTGTGGAGTGATTATGTTAGTACATATGATGTTTATATGAAACAAAATTTCATATTAAAAGCTGCATTGATGTGGATGATTATTGACTTTTAGGCATATGGAATGTTATCTGGCTAGAGTACACATGGTCTAAGATCATGTTCATACTGTATGAAAGACAACAAATCCTTTATGATCGTCAATGGGAAAAAACCTTCCTATTTTGAATGTCATCACGGATTTCTTTCAACTGATAACCCTTTTCAGAGGAATAAATCTCATTTCAGAAAAGGTACAATTGAAAGAGATGAACCTCTAAAAATGATCTTAGGAACAGAGTTAAAATCAGTTGTATTTTCATTACCTCCCATCACATTTGGGCCAATAGTAAACCAACAAAAAATTCATGGATTTGGGAAAGAACATAATTGGATAAAAGAAGTATTTTTTGGGATCTTATATATTGGTCTAATTTTTTGGTCTGCCATATGTTGGATGTAATGCATATTGAGAAGAATTATTTTGATAATTTATTTCATACAGTTTTAGATACACCAGGTAAGACCAAAGATGCTATAAAGGCACAATTAGATATTTCCCAAATTTGCAGGCAACCAGAACTTTAACTATTTGAAAATGTCAGATCATAGAGGTTAATGAAGAAAAAAGTAGCTTATACACTATCCAAAGAGAGTCACTTATTATTTTGTCATGGGATTGTAGCTTTGAGACTTCTAGATGGATATGCTTCCAATTTGTTCAGATGTGTTAAGAATGGTTATATTACCGAATTAAAAATTCATGATTGTCATGTTATAATGGAAAGACTTATGTCGATTGGGTTCAGAGCTTTGTTGAATTCTATGATTTGGGATTCAATAACGGACATATCATATTTTTTTATAGACATTTGTGCAGTGAAAACAGACTATGATGTCCTAAGAAAACTGGAAGAAGATATTGATGTAATTATATGTAAACTAGAAAAAATATTTATGTTAGCTTTCTTTGACTCAATGGAACATCTGATATTACATTTTCCACATGAAGCTAAATGTGGAGGTCCAGTAAAGTCTCGATGGATGTACCCATTCGATAGATGCATGAAAAAATTGAAGAAAAAAGTATGTAACAAAGCATCAGTTGAAGGATCAATTGTTGAAGCTTATTTTCAAGAGGAAATTGATTTTTTCTACTCTCATTATTTTTAATCTTAATATCCCTCAAAATACAATCGCATGGGAAAAAACGAGGGGAATGTTAATGAAAAAATGGAAAAATAAATTATTAGTTTTCAATCATCCAAATCTTAGCTTCAGTGGAGTTCATGAATGATGGATTTTAGATGATTTAGATAATAGAGCTCATATATATGTTCTGCTCAACTGTGAAGAAATGTCATCAGTTTTACTATGATTTCTTCTATCACTTATTCTATCATTTATGTTACAGTATGTAGAATTATTTTATTTGTAGGTTATATGATAATCATATCAAGAAACAAATTTCTCAAATTATAGCAGCTGCTCTTAAAGAATGCAGACAAAAAAAATTCTCAGTGGTTTCAAAAACTGGTAACATAAATTATTTATGGTTTAATTTTAATTTCATTTATTATTTATTATATTGATAATTGTTTTACAAATTTTCAGGTGTCTCAACATACTGATAAAATTGATGAGCGATTATGTATATTGACTAACCCACCATCCAAAATGGTTAAATATTATAATTCATATGTGGTGAATGGTTTTCAATTTTATACACATGCATATAGAGAATCAAAAAAACAATGAAAAGTGGGGTTTTCTTGAGAGGATCACATCATATAGAAACTAAAGTTGACTTTTATGGTATTCTGGATGAAATTATTGAGTTATTTTATCTAGGATAAAATTACATAATGAGGTTTAAATGTCGGTGGTTGGATATTGATAGAGTCTTGTGTGTTCATATGACTCATGTAATCATTGATATTAAATATTAAAGTCTTCCTGCAGTAAATGAACCATTTTTTATTATCTCAACAGGCACATCAAATTTATTATGCAAAGTATTGTGCTACTTCAAGAGACCTGAGTGATTAGTGGAGTATAATAAAAATGAAATCTCGGAAAAATCAGTTTACTCAAATAGAATGTGGTTTCACTAATCTTGAAAGAATTGAAATTTTTCAAGAGACTTCTCAAAATCCATATTTTTCACAAAGAGACGTGAATATCGATGATGACACCCCAGAATTAAGGATCGATGATGACGAAGATGTTAATGATGTTAAAAATGAATTTGAAATGACAATAGATAATGAAACTGAAACTCATATGGATATTGATGATGTTGAGGAGGAAGATAAAGACATTGACATTAAAAGATATGGAGATGAGGATGAAGATGGAAATTGACATAGTTAAATGCTGGTTATAATAATAACTAATATATATCTATATATAATATTAATTTTCAACTATCTGAAAACAACAATCATTTTGTGTTTTAGATGGATCCTGACCTATTTCGTGATTTGCAGGAGGATGAGCTACCTTTGGATGAGGGGGTTTTGGATCATCTGACCCTCAGCCTACTGGCAGTTTAGGGGGTATGCGGAGGGGGTGTGGTCTTGCGTGACTGATGATTCCTGACCCTATCCCCGAGCGACGTCCACATCTAGGCTTCGATCCATGCACACGGAGGTATGATAACCTGTATATTTTAGTTATCTTTCATTAATTTATTTAAATATATACTAATTGTTTGATTATTTATTTATTTTTCACAATTTTGCGCATGTAGCTGTTGGACAGGGGAGTGCTATCTTGTGCATTTATTTTTCTCAGCCATGGATCACATGGGAACAGATTCCAGTTGATGTGTGGCTCAACATGTTAAATCATTGGCTCGTACCTAAATAAATAATATTTATTTTGAAATTTATTTTATTAATAACTTGAAATTATAAATTATTTGTAGGGTTTAAGGTATACCACTAATGATAGCATGCGTGATGTTATCCACACATCTTGACAGGTGTTTATACATGACTGTTTCTGTCAGTTTTTGCACAATTTGAGAAGAATGTCCATTAAGAAAGCAGGAGTGAAAAAATTTGATGAGTCGTGTAGAGCCCACTGACCAGAGTACATTTCATCTCACATTTGGGATGAATTACATATACACTGGTTGGGTGGTGGATTTTAGAGGAGATCTTCAGTGAGTCTGTAGAACCGGGGGAGACATGAGGTGATGCATCGATCTGGTAGTCGTACATTCAGTATGTATAGAGAGCATCTGGTAAGTATCTTTTTTAAATATTTTATATAACTTTAAATATAAACAGTTTATTTTATATTTCTGTAGGCATTCGAGCATCCCGATATTACAGAGTACGACGTTTATTGGAGGATGTACAGTGATCTAGACACTGTAGAGATTAGAGATGATCGCCAGCATCGGATTGTGGTTAGTATTATTTTTTCAGTTTGATAATTAACTTTATATAATATTTTCATAATTTTAATTTCAAATTGGAATTGAAGGAGTCATAGGAGGCTGCGACCTCTCAGACATAGGCGGAGAGTCAGGATGAGATGACTGATCAGACCAGTTCTCACCATTTTGAGGAGGTGGAATGGATGCAGGCGACTCAGTATGGCTTTGAGAAGGGCCGAGTAGTTGGTATCGGCTCTCATTTGACTCCTGGTACTTATTATGGTATTGTTGTGATGTCGGCATCCAACTCGAGAGGAGCTCGTGGAGAGGCATCATCTTCTGCCTCATAGTATCAGGAGCAGTTGCGAACTCAGACTGAGCTTATAGAGAGTTTGCAGAAGCAGCATGAAGAGATGTGTCGGTGGCAGAAACAGAAGCAGCAGCAGCACGAGGAGGTGATGTGTCGATCGCAGTAGCAACATCACAAGCAGATGGAGTACATACGCCATCTGACTCATATTTTAGGGGATGGAGTTTCCTCCACCATCTCCTACAGCTCCTCCACCTCCTCCAGAAGCCGACCCCCCCCCCCCCCACACACACTAATTTCTTTTTATGTTACAAACATTTCAATTCAAGATTTGTTGTAATATGAACTATTTACAGTTTTTGTCTTTTATATTGGTGCAAATATTGTATAATTTCTTTATTTTTTTAATATTTTATTATTTATTATTAGTATTATATTTTTTAGTATTTTTTTATTTTACTAATAATAATTTGTGATTCTATTTATATTTTTTTGTAAATATTGAGAATTTTAATAATTTTTTTTATTATTTTAATAATATTAATATTAATTTTTCATTAATCATAATTTTATTAAATATATTTTTTTAGTATTATATTTTTTAATGTATTTCTATTTTACTAATAATAATAATAATAATATTTGTTGATTTTTTTATATTTTTTTAGAATATTGAGAATTTTAATATTTTTTCTTTTTTTATTATTTTAATAATATTAATATAATTTTTTCATTGATCATAATTTTATTAAATATATTTTTATTTTATTTAATTTATTATTTGTGTTGGGACCTTTTCTAATGGGCTCCCGTCGCAAATAGTTTAAATATAAATTTTTAAAAATAGTATTTTCAACAGGACGACGAGCCCGTCGCAAATAGTAATTTTGACAGACCTATCGCAAAAGGTTTTTATATATAATGTATATAATCGGAGACTTATTTGCGATGAGTAAGTTCTCTATTGAAAAAGGTTTATTTATATAGAATGTACATAATCAGAAACATATTTACGATGAGAACCTGTCCCGTCACAAATACTATTTTTTGCGACAGGCCTATCACAAAAAATAGTATTTGTGATGTTGTTTTCTACGACGGGCTATTTATGATGAGGCCCCGTCACTAAAGCCTATTTTTGACGGGATCCCGTCGGAAATACCTCTAATTCCAGTAGTGAATGGGCCTTGTTTCACTCATGGTTACGACACTCCCAGGGGATATGCTTAAGATAATTCCCATTTTCTTTACAAACCATTATGAAGGGTTTGTGAGTATATAACTCCTCAAAAAAATTATGATTATGGATTATATCTATAAACTATTCAATTTATATTAAGTGTTTTACAAGTTTTGAACTATGCATTGTGATTCATAAAATAATCTACTGTATGCCACTATTTAGAAATGGAACCTAGTGGAAGGAATGAAAACCATATCAGTGCACGTAATTCATGTAGGTATTTCCCTCCTACTCAAGATAATTATAGTTGAGCTGGTGATGCAATTGGTGCTGATCATCTTATCACCATACTGGGACAACTCCCTCTGGTTTTGAATAAAAACCTTACCCGTATGGAGCACCCTGATCCACAACATGGAGGATCAATGTTAGACCTCTTCATGAGGCAACAACCACCAACATTCAATGGAGTAAAAATCCATTAGTATTTGAGCAATGGATAAGTTCCTTAGAGAAAATATTTCATGCTTTGGGGAGTAGCGAAAGGGAAAAAGTTGTTATTTCAGTTTATCACCTCATGGAGATGTAGATCAATGGTGGTCATTAATCATAATCACAAAGGAAGATGAAGAAGTATCAAACATGGAATGGAGGGAGTTTAAAGATATTTTCTTAGAAAAATACTTTCCTTGTGACCATTGAGCAGATATAGAAAGAAAATTTCTGAGTTTGAGGAAAAAGAAGGATAAGAATGTCTCAAAGTATGAGGCTAACTTTACAAGGTTAGCAAGGCATGCAGCAAATTATATGTGTAACCCAAGGAGTAATATTGATCAATTCTTTGATGGGTTAAAACCATTTATCAGTTGAGCATTAGTCTCACAATCCTTCTCATCATACGAAGATATAGTCTCATGTGCTATCAAGATAGAAAAAGAAATTCTCTAAGTCTTACGAATTTAAAGCAAAGCAAGAGAAAAAGAGATCTGTTGAACACTATAAAAATGGAAATAAGGGGAAGAAGGGAAAAGTTGAATATCCATCCTGCAGTAAATGTGGGAAGAAATACCCTGGTACTTTCCTAAAGGGAATGGGAGTCTATTACAAGTTTAGTGAAAAAGGCCACCAAGCTCGTGATTGTTTGGGTAAGAAAGAACCTACCAATGTTTAATGCTACAATTGTAGTGATATGAGACATTAGGAAAATGAATGTCCTAAGTGTTAGGGAAACTTACCCTAGAAAATGCCAAGGGAGCAAGGCCAAGATTATGTGATCACTTCTGATGAGGTTGAAGCTCCGAAAGACGTGGTGGAAGGTAGTTTAATGGTTTCCTCAAGTTTATCCAATGCTTTATTTGATTCTGGATCATTGCCTTGTTTCATATCTTCCCAGTTTTCTAAGAAAACTATATATTTTTAATTTGTCTTTACAAGGGATTTATTAGTTAAAACACCTATGGGAAGTATCATCATATCAAATTTTTGTGAATCAGTTCTTATTAGGGCATATAAATGTTCTTTATATGCTGATCTTATCATCATACCCATGATTAAATTTGATATAATCCTTAGAATGTATTGGATTTCAGACCATGATGCGAAAATTTATTATCAGAATAAGGAGGTTAAAATTTTTGATGAGGATAAGGAGTACCTTATCTTTAGAGCAGAAACGTCACCGCCTGATTCTTATCTAGATCCACCCCCAGTAGCTCTACTAAATTCAATTATTGGGGAGGAAGAGAATGAAATAACTATGGGTGAGGAAAATAATGTTCAAATAGAGTATGTACCTATTGTGCAAGAATATGTTGATGTGTTTCCAGAGTATTTACCTAGACATCCTCCAGAATGATAAATTGAGTTTTCCATTGATTTAATTCCGGGTTCAAGGCCCATATTGAAGACCCTGTATAGAATGGACATTGTGGAATTATTGGAACTAAGGAAACAACTAGAGGAATTAAGTAACAAGGGATTTTTTCACCCTAGTGTTTCTCCATGTGGAGATCATATCCTTTTTGTTAAGAATAAAGACAGGTCTATGAGGTTGTTCATTGACTACAGGGAGATCAATGCTATAATAATAAAGAACAAGTATCCCCTACCTCGCATTTATGATTTATTCGACCAACCTCGTGGAGCTCAATATTTTTCAAATATTGACCTTCGATCTGGAAATCATCAGTTGTGTGTGAATAAGGAAGAAATTCCGAAAACAGCATTTCGAACCAGGTATGGGCATTATGAGTTTACAGTAATGCCTTTTGGATTGACTAATGCGCCCTCTACTTTCATGGATCTAATGAACCTAGTTTTCAAGGAATATATTGATGAATTTTTAGTGGTATTTATTTATGATATCTTGGTATACTCCAAAAGATATGAAGATCATGAAAATCACTTGCGCATTATCCTATGGACACTTAGAAGATATGAATTATATGGGAAATTTAGAAATTGTGAATTATGGATTTCAGAGATTTCTTTTCTTGGCCATATTGTCTCTAAGGATAGAATCTCTGTTGATCCTTCAAATACCAAGGCAATCCAAGAATGTCTAGCACCAATGAGTATAACTGAGGTACGTAGTTTTATTGGTTTAGCAGGTTATTATCGACATTTCATCCATAATTTTGCCCAGCTGGCTAACCCATTAACCAAGATCACACATAAAGGGGTTAAATTTTTTTAGACAAAAGAGTGTGAAAAATATTTTGAAGAACTGAAGAGAAGATTAGTAAATGCTCCTATCTTGACTCTACCATCAGGGAATGGTGGGTGTGTTATTTATAGTGATTATTCAAATAAAGGACTTGGTTGTGCCCTTATGCAGAATGATTGAGTTATTTATTATGTATCATGACAGCTAAAAATTCATGAACAAAACTATCCCACTCATGATCTTGAGTTATCTGCTGTAATCATTGCTCTGAAAATATAGAGACACTGTCTCTATGGTGAAAAATGTAAGATTTATACTGATCACAAGAGTTTAAAGTATATTTTCTCAAAAAAAAAAGAACTCAAAATGAGGCAAAGGTAATGGCTTGAACTACCCAAGGATTATGATTTCAGTATACACTACCACCCGGGAAAGGAAAATAAGGTGGAAGATGCTTTGAGTAGAAATGATCATGGAGTTTTAAACAAGATGAGAGTTGAAAGGGATCTTATTTTCATAGATCTAGTAAAGATGGATATGGGAATAACCATAGAAGGTGAAACATCAATACTTTTTCAAATGGTTTCCAAACCATATTTACTAGAAAGGATAAAGTGTTCTCAGAATGATGATAAAAAATTTAAAAAGAATATTAAAGCTGTGAATGACGGGAGATTGAGTGACTTCATATATGAAGATGGAATTTTGAAATTTGAGAAGAGGCTTTGTGTTCCCATTATACCTGATCTAAAAAGGTAATTATTGGATGATTCTCATAGATCCAATTTCTCTATACACCATGGGATCAACAATATGTATATAAATTTAAAAGATCATTTTTGGTTGGACAACATGAAGAGGGAGATTGCTGATTTTGTGTCAAGATGTATGGTTTGTCAACAAGTGAAATTTGGAAGGAAAGATCCTAGAAGAGTCATGAAACCTCTTCCATTACCTGAGAGGAAATGGGATAATATTACGATGGACTTTGTCATGGGGCTACCAAAGACTCCTAGAAAGAATGATGCAATATGGGTCATTGTTGATCGTCTTACCAAGTCACCACATTTTCTTGCTATAAGATAAGATTTAACACTTGAATGTTAGGAAAGATTATATATTAATGAAGTTGTAATACTTCATGGAGTACCTCTATCGATTGTTTTTGATCGTGATCCCTGTTTTACATTAAGATTCGGGAAATGTCTTCCGAAGCCCCTGGATACTGAACTTCATTTAAACACTACCTCCCCCCTCAAACTGATGGACAATTAGAACGGACTATTAAAACCTTAGAATAAATATTGAGATCTTGTCACTTGACTTTAAAGGTATGTGGGATCAATATTTCACTACTGGAAATTGGAATTTTCCCAACACTTGTATACCAATGGTTCTTTGAACCGTTGGTATATGTTATCTTTACCAATGGTTTTCATAAATCATTGGTAAAGATCTTGAACAAGTTACTTTTACCAACGGTTTTATGAAACCATTGGGAAAAGTGGGGAAAATCACTTTTCCCAACGGTTTGAGGAAACCGTGGGGAAAGATGGGGGAAAATTTTCGTTTTCCCAATGGTTTTTAAAAACCCTTGGGGAAAAAAGCCCGAAATTCTCCAAATGTAGGCAGTGACCTCCCCACGATTCCAGAACCCTTCCGCTGGTCTCCAGAAGTGATTCCTTGGCAGAAGCACTTCAGAATCCCCACCTCTTCCATCGGATCAGCAGCTACCAGGTTAGACTCCTTCCATATTTTATCAAGGATATAGTTCCACCTCTTATCAATCATATCCTTCTATTCTCAACGATTTAGTTATTCCAAATTTTTAGGGTTTTTGTAAAATTTTATGATTGTTCCATGAATTGTGTACTCAAATCCATATATCAGTGTATGTCCAATTAATGTTTTCATTACACATTTACATTTATAAGGGCATGGTGTCTCTTTATTGTGTTCTAATTTTGAATATTCATATTTTGTTTAATCTCAATGATTCAAATATTATAGCTTCATGTATATGAAATAATAAGAAATTGTTTGTAATATTTATTGATATTATTTCATGAAAATCACTCCTTTCATTAAGATCATGCCAAACATGAAGATCTTGGTCATCTTAATTTTTGTACACTATGTGTATTACATAATAAGTATGTATCATGTTTCTATCAAAATATATATATATATATATAAAATGACATGTTGTGCAGTTATCCTTTTCACAATGGAACATATGGAGTATCTTCTTGAACTTTTCCAAATAGTATGTGGTCCCTAATTAGTATTTCTTAATTCTTCATGAAACTAATTCACAGAATGTCAAATTCAAAATATTAGTGAATATTAGTTTTTCTAATATAACCATTAATCATTATACCTTCGATATCATACATCTGTTATTAAATCACCTTTTTAAAACACAATGACCATTTTCACTGATTTGGGGTTCCTCAAAATGCTTGGGAAAATCAGAAAAATGCATGTATTGAGTCATGTTTCTCATATGGTTTCATGGATACAAGTTCATCTCGAAAATCATGACTATGTGGTTCAAATATCATGAGGACCATGAGATTATTATTCTTCACACAAATGAAGTTGTTTTCTACAACTATGTGTTTTTTTTTCACTTTTGATTTGGCCGAAAGGGGAGCTTTGTGGTCATTAATCATGGTTGTGGGTGGTCATTTAGGATGTAAGATAGTATGACTTCATTTTACTTTATATATCCAATATTATTATTTATTTATGTTAAATTTGATTATCTTTAACAAGTGATGTTATTTAATAAGTTGTTATTAATGGTTGTAATAATGACGATATAGTATAAGGGTTCATATGGTGTGTATAAGGGTTCACATGGTGTGTATAACGGTTGACATGGTATCAGTGAACTCAAGTCATTAATTTAAGCCTTCATTCTCACTATCATGTAAGAAATTGAATGTTGTAAACCCATCCTCACATGATTTCTTACCTTAGATAGTGTCCAACATATGGAATATGAGCTTTTTAATTCATCAATTAACTAGGATCATATATTCTATTTCCCCCAAGATGATTGTACTAATATAACTTTAGGGTCAACTAAATATGGTTCTCATTGTACGTTGTATATTATGTGTCCTTCTTGGACAATACTCATTTTTATGAGGGTGGGGTGCTTTTCACTACCCATTCTGGCATGTGTAGACAGCCATAAAAATGTTAGATAAGTCACAAGTTTAATTTAGTAATGTTGTTATCATTGACATACTTTATTAAGAATTTCAAATTTAAAAATAAATGTTTTTGTCTATACTTAATGAAATTAAATCTTTTTACAGGCCATGAACAACCTATTAGTGTAGAAGCCTAAAATTTATTCACCCATGGGGTGCGCTTGACTTGGGGAAGTAATTGGGTAATGAAAGGTATGGCCATAGAGGTGTCAATAATGAGTTATTGAACATGAGTGAATGATTTGGGATGCCTATAACACGTGATGGGACCTGAGGCATGTGCCTCTTATAGACCTAATGAAAATGAATATAAATAAATTTTAATTTAATTTATGAGTACTTGTTCTTTACATTATTTTAATATTTCACTACATCGACTAGAAACTTCATCCTTTATCATTTACTTAAATGTATTTTCTATTAAAGTTCAATCCTATTGAATTGTTTATAACAAAATTACTTATATAAATTCTTTTTACAGAATGGAAAGAAGTTGGATGTATGAAACCGATCGGATCTCAAGAGATTTTCAAAACAATTTGGACAGCTTTATAGATTTTTCATTTCACAATGCTTCAGATAGTGGTCGCATACACTGCCCATGTTCCAATTGTGTTGGTAGACCTTGGTTGAGCCGTGAAGAAGTCAGCTACCACATAACCAAAAATGGTTTTCAAGAAAACTACTTTGTGTGGTATCACAATGGGGAGAAAATGAAATCTCAAATTATTGAAGATCGAAATGAAAGGACTGGAATGGAGAATTTGTTAGATGATCGGTTTCCATTTATTCGTCATCATGAAAAATAAAGGATTTCGACTCAATAATACTTCGATATGATCACAGTTGATGCATCTATTGAAAATGATGATATTGATTGGGTGAAAAAATTGAATGATGTTTCCACGACTCCAGTATATCGACAATGTGATAAAATGAAAAAGCTAGAATTTTTAATCCGATTGTTTCATGGGAAAACTATGTATGGGATTTCTAATACAGCAATCGATTACATTCTTACCCTCTTGAAGGATTTAGTTCCAGATGATGCAGATATTCCCTCAAACCACTATATGGCATGGAATTTAGTTGAGGAACTTGGATTTTCAAGAAACAAAATTCATGCTTGTTTGAAATATTGCAGTTTATTCTGGGAGGAAACCGTTGAACGAAATGATTGTATAAAATGTGGCACATCCCACTGGAAGTCAAAATCTGATGGAACACCATCCCGTGTTCCACAGAAAGTAATTTGGCACTTTCCATTGATCCCCAGACTCCAGAATCTTTTTATGTCTGATGACATATCAATAAAAATGAGATGGCATGATACTGAGAGAAAGAAGACTAATGATGAGTTGGTTCATCCTGAATATGGATTTTCATGGCAGAGATTTGATGCTCGACATCCTGATTTTGTAGCTAACGTGCGTAATGTGAGGCCGGGTCTTTCATGCGATGGTTTTAATCCGTTGGGCAGATGCTTACTTCGCACAGCACATGGCCAGTTTTTATACACATTTATAATCTTCCCCCATGGTTGTGTATGAAAACACCTTTCACTTTCATGAGTATACTCATATATGGTCCTTCTGATCCCGACATTGATATTGATGTATACATGCAACCTTTAATAAAAGATTTGAAACTTCTTTGGGATGTGGGTGTGCGCACATATGATGCATGTTCGAAAGACATATTTCATATGCGTGTTGCACTTATGTGGATGATCAATGATTTTCTGGCTTATGCAATGATGTCTGGATGGATCATGAAGGGAAAACTGTCATGTCCAGTTTGTATGAAGAATACACGATCCAGAAGACTGAAGCATCATTTTAGTTTCAGTTTTATGGGACATCGGCGATTCTTTCCAAAGGATCATCCATATAGAATGAATCATTGAAGATTTGATAATACCATAGAGACCGATGATCCACCTCAGCGTATGTGTGGAACTGACGTGCTTAATGAATTGAAAGATTTCAGTTTTTTGTTCGGGAAGGGTCAAGTGAAATATGGAAAGAGAAAGAATGTTTCCACTGAAACCTATTACAATTGGAGGAAGAGGAGTATCTTTTTTGATTTTCCTTATTGGTCAACCAATTTGTTATGTCATTGCTTAGATGTAATTCATATTGAAAAGAATATATGAAAAATTTTGCTTTCGGTTCTTCTAAATGTCAAGGGGAAGACAAAAGATTATTTACGATCTCGGCGTGACTTGGTGGATTGGGGAATCAGACCAGAATTGCATCCTGTGCGTATCAGTGAAAATAAATGGCAACTTCCATGTGCTTATTATGTGATGACACCTATGGAAAAAAAACAATTTCTGGAAGTATTAGAGACTATTAGAGTTCTTGATGGCTATTCAAGCAACATATCTAAACGGGTCAACAGAAGAGATTTGAAGCTAAAATCTTTGAAGACTCATGATTATCACATTCTACTGCACGAGTTGCTTCCAATAGAAATCTGTCATCTTCTGTCCAATAATGTAAGGGTGGTTGTTATTCGGTTGTGCCATTTGTTTAGAGATCTTTGTGCTAAGAAGTTGTCCAAGTCTTTCTTGCAAAGAATTTTGAGATATGCCCCATTAATTTTGTGTGAGTTGGAGAAAATATTTCCTCCATCATTTTTCACATGAATGTTGCATCTGACTGTCCATATTCCCACTGAAATACTTCTCAGAGGACCTGTTTCTTTTTGTTGGATTTATCCAATAGAAATAAATATGTTCACATTAAAGTCTTATGTCCGAAACAGAAATCATCCTGAAGGTTCTATCGTGAATGGTTACCTGGCTCAAGAATGTATGGATTTATGCTCGATTTATTTGTCTGGTATTACTACAAGATTGAACAGACCAATGATAAATGAAGAAGAAAAGTATGAGAAAATTGAACCCATTTTTCCATCACTTCCTCAAACAAGATGAATTCCTAGATCATATACATTGAAGACATTAAGCCATGAAGAGTGAGAGATGGCACATTGCACAGTTTTTTTCAACTGTGATTTGTTCGATGACTATATAATGTAACTAAATTGATTATGTATATCTTACATATATATCTGTTAAACTATTCATATTTTTTATCTATAGGGAACATAAAACAATGATAAATAGGAAGCATCATTCTTTATCTTTGAAAAGGAGAGAGACTTTGCATAGCAAAGAGTTTTCTGCTTGGTTAAAATTGAAGGTAAAAATATTAAAGTTTAAAATAATTATATCAATATTTAATTAAGTTTAATAGTCATTTATATTGCAGGTATTGAGTTTGTCTGCTGACTCTGCCTCTGAGGAAATAAGAGCTTTTGCTTTTGGTCCTAATACCATGGTTCATGACTATAAATCAATTGTTATCAATGGGTACAAATTTATTGTCACTGAACGAGTAAAGAACATGAGAACACAACATGATGGTGTTATGGTTACTGCCAGAACAGATTGTTATGCCAGTGCATCAGATAGTAGACCGTGATTTGAAAATGTGTGTTATTATGGAGTTGTTGAGAAAATAATAATATCGGATTATTACTCTCATGGACGAGTCACAATGATGAAATTCCATTGGTTTGATTCGATGACGAGACATGGCACATTTATTGATGATTGTGGATTTCGAGTAATTAATATGACTCTCACTCTTTCTATCGAAGAACCATATGTGTTGGCATCAATGGCTAAACAAGTTTTTTATGTCAAAGACCAACTTCGACCTGAATTTGGTGTCATAGTTAAAGTAATTCCATGACATATTTTTGATGATGGTGATGATGGAATTGACACTGTCCCTAGTGACATTGGAACCAATCCATTTATTTCTTTTGATGACTTCAATAGCTCAATTGTTAGAGTTTATTGTGAACCTGAAGTTATGGTTGAAAATATATAGAATCATTCATCCATGTTCTCAATTCTTTTGGTTTACCTCGAGTTGGGTTGTTAAGGTTGGTAATATTCAAATTGATTTAGTATTGATCACAAATATGTTTTATCTGACTTGATCGTTATGTGAATTTTCAATGTTTATTGGTTGCAGCTTTATTTGAATTGCATTTTCTAATTTGGAATTGAACTGTATTCAAACCTAGTCAAACAATATTTCTAACTTGGAGAACATTACAACTTGTATGATTTATTAAATCCATTCAAGCTCTTCTAATTTGGAATTGAACTGTATTCCCTCATATATTTAGTTTTTTTGGGTTACACATTAGTTTCCTTTTTCTAATTAATTACATATTTGTTTTCAAAAACAGGAAATGAATCCAATTGAAGAGAGACAAAGGAAAAAAATGACGGAGAACAATCATCGAATGATGGAGTTGGGAATTCCATCATTAGTGCCTGTAGTGAGTACTTTATTTCAAATTGATATATTTAAAGAATATATAATGTCATGTGATTAATTTTTTTGTAAACATTTTTGTAGGATCCACCTATACATCAATTGTTATTCGACGAGGATCCTAGTACTGGTCCAAGTACTTAGGTCGGTGGTACGAGGAGGGTTCGTACCAGAGGTGGAAAAGCAGCTGCGTGTACCCGACTAGACCCTGCCCCTCCCACTGACATTTCATCCTTCCCACATTCTGATCCCAGTGTGTCATTAGGGACACACGGGATATTTTGGCCTCCCATGTTTTCACTACCTTCTTCATCTTCTGGCCCATCATTTTCACATCCCATGATGATTCCCACTCCCCAGTCAGAATCCAGTCAGACAGTTGTCCCATCCTCTTTTCCTTCTAGTTCTGTCTCTCCGAGCTTATATATTCCATCGTCTTTGACTCATGTTCCACCACAAGGTGTTCCATCAGTTTCTGTGGATCCAGTAGCGCTCAGCGATTAGACCGGCACAGGTATATTTATAGAACCCTAACAAATTTTTATAGCAATATTTATTTTCATTATAATATGTTTTGATAAAATATTTGTTTTTATTTCATAACAGATACATATACTGATAGGAGGAGTGGTGGGGGCGTACACACATGTGCTCGGTATGGAACTTCCACACACATATTATGGTGGATTATAATTAAGACAGCCAAATGGTTGAGAAAACAGGGCAGCAATGTCGGAGTTTTTTGGCGACGCTTTCCAAATACTCCGACATCATTCTCGTTAGCCCGCTATCATGGAGACATTTTCCACATGAGGTCAAGGATAGAGCTTGGGTAGAGATATGGGTAAAAAAAATATGTTCTATTTAATTCCATGAATTATTTTTGTATTTATATGAATTAATATTTTGATGTCAGCTTCGATTTAATTTTCCCAATGGTGAGGGTGCACGACCAGAAAATCTAAAGGATTTAGGCGAGCTTTGGAGAGCCTACAAGCATGATTTGTATATTGGATGGGTTTCTAGAGTTGGCACTGAGTTAGAGGTGGTACCAGTGGTGGATGATTTTCCTATAGAGCAGTATTGTCAGATGATTACTCATTGGATGAGTACCCAGTTTAAGGTATTAATTACATTTGAGGTATTTAAATAACAACTTTCATGTTTTGAATTAATAATATCTTTTTCATTTTCGAATTTTATTTAGGAATAATCTGGAAAAAATAAAAAGAACATTGATGCAAAAAAATACCTCCACACACTAGGACGCACTACGATGCCAGCTCAGAGAGGAAGCAGGTATGACAGTTGTTTAAAAGTTTTCTTTACGACTTACAATTTATTTTGTTTCCTAAATTATTTAATAGTTTGATAAAGTTTTCATATAAATTTAGTTTTCAATGTCATTATAGAGGAAAATAAAAAATATTTAAGGACGTGTGCCTCGAGCAAAACTGTTTTTCTCGAGTAGACGGAAAAAGGATGGAAGTTCCATCAACGAAGTGACTCAGCAGCAGATTGTAAGTTTTAATCTGTTGAATTTATATTTTAATATCTATTTTGTAACTTAATGATATATTTATATTTATAACAGGATTATTTAGAGGCCCTAGATTTCCAAGAACCAGACAACTTTGGACCAACAGATCACTTACATCAGGTGTTGGGAGAGGAGCATCCTGGCAGAGTACGCTGCTGACCTAGGATAGCCTTGACGAGGTATTGGCCCTCCTCAAGTACGAGTTGTAGTTCCACCAAACTGTAGAAAGTTAGGGCATAGGCTGAACAGGCTGAGAAAAGGGCCACAGAGACAGCAGAACAGTCTTCTAGGGAAAACAGTGCGTTTATGAAATTTATTGAAGTTCTACGTCCAACACTTCCAGTAGAGGCCAGCCCAGCTTTTGATGAATATATGTCGTCGATAGGTTCTATATATGGTGCACTAGGTGGGAGTTCTAGTGGTGGTCAAGATGATGTCCAGCTTGATGATGATGATGGTGAGGAGTCTGATGCGGAAGAGGAGGGAGAGGAGGAGGGCGAGGTGGGTGGCGAGGGCGAGGAGGAGGTGAGGGTGAGGAGGAGGGCGCTGAGGAGGGCGAGGACGATGATGGGGACGAGGACGAGGGTGATGATGATGGTGATGATGGTGATGGTGATGTGGGAAAAATTGATCCATTACATTTTTGACTAATATTATTGAGATTTGATATTTAATCTATTCTAGTTGTTGCTTTTATCTAGACTCGTAGTATAGTATTGGAGTTGAGTTATTTTTATATATTATTTGTTTTTATGGATGTTTTTGTCTTTTAGTGGTTGTGTGTTTGGGAAACCCCCCTCCTTCCTGGACCCTGGACAACCCCCCACCATCCTCCTTGTACCCCGGACAGCCCTCCGGAAAGCCCCCCGGACAGCCCCCCCCCCCCCCCCACCCTCCTCCTTGGTCCCCAGGATAGCCCCCGGACATCCCCCGAACAGCCCCCCCCCCCCCCCCCCCGACAGCCCCCCGGACAGGCCCCCCACCCTTCTCCCTGGACCCTGTACAGCCCCCAGACAGCCCCCCAGAAAGCCCCCCGGACAGCCCCCCCCCCCCACCCTCCTCCTTGGACCCCGGACAACCCCCCGAACACCCCTCAAACAGCCCCCCGCACAGCCCCCCACCACCCTCCTTGGTCCCCGGACACCCACCGGACAGCCCCCCAGACAGCCCCCCGGACAGCCCCCACCCTCCTTGATTTCATTTACTACTATAAAATCTATAATATATATTTTATTTATTTTCATAATGATAATCAATCTAAATCACATTTACACATCTAATCAATATCATAGATTCTTGGTATGCTATAAAAGGGATGTATTCATTGGGCATGACATTGTTAGCTCTAAAATGTTTCATAGCATTATAAACTAAAATCTATTCCATACTAATAATGATATAAAAATATTCTATATTAATGTTCACAAGATTTTAAGTAAATACCATTCCGCTAATAGACACATGAGGATTCTCATAAATCATGTTTACCTTAATACTTCCAAAAGGATTTTTAGTAACAGTTTTATCTTCTATTAATTTTCTGATATTCTCATTTTAAATGTAAATTTTTCATAAATAAATTAATTTAAAGACCCATAGTCAAATAGTGTATTTGAATAATGTGAATAAACAACTAACATACCACTCTAACTGTGTCACTTTTGATTAAAATGGACAGGATTATAAGTGAAAAGAACAAATGGCATACGGAAAATCAACCAAACGCATTCATATTCTATTGATAATTTATCACAACGATCCATGGGTCATATGTGATGTGTACAAGTCAACCCCGACTTAATCTGAGGCATGGTGTGGCTGGGATCACTCTAAGTGGTTCTCTTTTGGTTAAAATGGACAACATTTTAAGTACATACAGAAAACCAACCAAACGCATTCAGTTTCTGTTGAAACTTTAGGAGAATGATCTATGGGTCATATGTGATGTGTACAAATCAACCCTGCCTCAATCTGAGACACGTTGTGGCCGAAACCACTCAAAGTTTCTATCTTTTGTTTCAAAAGGACGTCATTTTAAGTGAAAAACATCAACTAGCATACGGAAAACCGACCAAACGCATTTGGATTGTGTCGATACTTTAGAACAACTATCCATGGGTCATATGTGACATGTAAAATTCAACCCCGCCTCAATCCGAGGTGTGGTGTGGCCGACACCATTCACAGTGTCTCTCTTTTGTTTAAAATGAACAGTATTATAAGTGAAAAGAACAACTGACATATGGAAAACCGACCAAATGCATTTGGATTCTGTTGATGCTTTATCACAACGATCCATGGGATATATATGATGTGTACGAGTCAACCCCGCCTTAATCTGAGGCACAGTGTGGACGGGATCACTCTTTGTGGCTATCTTTTGTTTAAAATGGACAACATTTTAAGTACATACAGAAAACCGACCAAACGCATTCAGATTGTGTTGATACTTTATCACAACGATCCATGGGTCATATGTGACGTGTACGATTCAACACCGCCTCAATCTGAGGTGTGGTGTGGCCGACACCATTCATAGTGTCTCTCTTTTGTTTAAAATGGACAGGATTATAAGTGAAAAGAACAACTGACATACGAAAAATTGACCAAACGCATTCGAAATGTGTTGATGCTTTAGGAAAACGATCCATGGGTCATATGTGACCTGTACGAGCCAACCCGGGCTCAATCCGAGTCACAGTGTGGCCGAGATCACTCTAAGTCGCTCTCTTTTGTTTAAAATGGACAACATTTTAAGTACATATGGAAAACTGAACAAACGCATTCATTTTCCATTGAAACATTAGGAGAACGATCCATGGGTCATATGTGACATGTACGAATCAACCCCGCCTCAATCCGAGATACGGTGTGGCCGAAACCACTCAAAGTGTCTGTCTTTTGTTTCAAAAGGACGTCATTTTAAGTGAAAAACATCAATTGACATACAGAAAACCACCCAAACGCATTTGGATTGTGTTGATACTTTAGAAAAATGATCCATGGGTCATATGTGATGTGTACGAGTCAACCCTGCCTCAATCCGAGGCGTGGTGTAGCTGACACCATTCATAGTGTCTCTCTTTTGTTTAAAATGGACAGGATTATAAGTGAAAAGAACAACTGACATACGTAAAACTGATCAAACGCATTCGAAATGTGTTGATGCTTTATGAAAACAATCCATGGGTCATATGTGACCTGTAAATTCCAACCTGGGCTCAATCCGAGTCACAGTGTGGCCGGGATCACTCTTAGTGGCTCTCTTTTGTTTAAAATGGACAACATTATAAGTACATATGGAAAACCGACCAAACGCATTCGGTTTCCATTGAAACCTTAAGAGAACGATCCATGGGTCATTTTTGACGTGTAAGAATCAACCCCGCCTCAATATGAGATGCGGTGTGGTCGGCACTACTCAAAGTGTCTATCTTTTGTTTCAAAAGGACGTCATTTTAAGTGAAAAACATCAACTGGCATACGGAAAATTGATCAAACGCTTTTGGAATATGTGGATAATTTAGCACAATGATCCATGTGTCATATATGACATGTATGAGTCAACTCCGCCTCAATCTGAGGCATGGTGTGGCGGGATCACTCCTTATGTATGTATTTTGTTTAAAATGGACAGGTTTATAAGTGAAAAGAACAACTAACATATGAAAAACCGACCAAACGCATTCAAAATGTGTTGATTCTTTAGGAAAATGATCTATGGGTCATATGTGACGTTTACGAGTCAACCCCGCCTTAATCTGAGGCACGGTGTGGCCGAAATCACTCTAAGTGGCTCTCTTTTGTTTAAAATGGACAACATTTTAAATACATATGGAAAACCGACCAAACGAATTCTGATTGTGTTGATACTTTAGAAAAACGATCCATGGGTCATATGTGACGTGTATGAGTTAACCTTGCCTCAATCCGAGGTGTGGTGTGGCCGACACCATTCATAGTGTCTCTCTTTTGTTTAAAATGGACAGGATTATAAGTGAAAAGAACAACTGACATACGGAAAACCAACCAAACACATTCGAAATGTGTTGATGATTTAGAAAAATGATCCATGGGTCATATGTGACCTTTATGAGCCAACCGAGGCTCAATCCGTGTTGTGTTGTGTTCAGGATCACTCTAAGTGGCTCTCTTTTGTTTAAAATGGACAAGATTATAAGTGAAAAGAACAACTGACATACGGAAAACCGACCAAACGCATTCGAAATGTGTTGATGCTTTAGGTTAATGATCCATGGGTCATATGTGATGTGTACAAGTCAACCCGGGATCAATTCAAGGCATGGTGTGTCTGGGATCATTCTAAGTGGCTCCCTTTTGTTTAAAATGGACAACATTTTAAGTACATACAGAAAACCGACCAAACGCATTCGTTTTCCATTGAAAATTTAGGAGAACGGTCCATGGGTCATATGTGATGGTTAAAAATCAATCTAGCCTCAATCTGAGACGTGGTGTGGTCGGCACCACTCAAAGTACCTGTCTTTTATTTCAAAAGGACGTCATTTTAAGTGAAAAACATCAACTGGCATATGGAAAACCGACCAAACGCATTCGGATTCTGTCAATACTTTAGAACAATAATCCATGGGTCATATGTGACATGTATGAGTCAACCCTGCCTCAATCCGAAGTGCGGTGTGGACGACACCACTATAACTATGTCTCTTTTGTTTAAAATGGACAGGATTATAAGTGAAAAGAACAACTGGCATACAGAAAACTGACAAAACGCATTCGGAATCTGTTGATAATTTATCACAATGATCCATGGGTCATATGTGACCTGTACAAGCCAACCCGGGCTCAATCCGAGTCACGGTGTGGCCGGGATCAGTCTAAGTGTCTCTCTTTTGTTTAAAATGGACAACATTTTAAGTACATATGAAAAACAGACCAAACACATTCGGTTTCCATTGAAACTTTAGGAGAACTATACATGGGTCATATGTGACATGTACAAATCAACCCCGCCTCAATATGAGACTTATTGTGGCTAGAACCACTCAAAATGTCTGTCTTTTGTTTCAAAAGGACATCATTTTAAGTGAAAAACATAAACTGGCATATGGAAAACCGAGCAAATGCTTTTTAAATATTTTGATACTTTAGGACAATGATCGATGGGTCATTTGTGATGTGTAAGAGTTAACCTCACCTCAATATGAGGCATAGTGTGTCCGGTATCACTCCAGGTGTATTTATTTTGTTTAAAATGGACATCATTTCAGGTAAAAATATATGGTATACAAAAAACTGATCAAATTATGAATTGAATTCCGGATTCCACATATAATTGTCATCTAAATTTTAAATTGAATTCTAAATGAATTATGTATGTTTATAATTATGTTATGAATTCTAATTTAAATATGGATGTGTATAGTTCCAGGATGCATTATATGTTAAATGTGTATGAATTTGTTATCTATATGTATGTGTTAGTTAGTTGTTTATTGGTTATTGCAGGTATAATAATTGTATATGTATGTGTTAGTTTATTGCAGGTATAATAATTGGATTGAAAATGGGAGGGAATGCACAAAATGAGGCCTACTGTGCAAATTGCAGACCTGCTGTGCAAATTGCAGGCTGCTGTGCAATTTGCACAGTATAGGCTATGCCAACAGTTTCAAACCATTGGAATAGCATCTATGTTTCTTTTTTTACCAACGGTTCATTGAACCGTTGGGAAAGAGTAAAATCCTTGGGATTTCCCAACGGTTCAAGCTAAACCGTTGGGAATAACTATCTCAATGATTTGGCACAACCGTTGGGATAGGTTAGGCTTTCCCCACCCTATCCCAACAGTTCACAGTAAACCATTGGTAAAACCTTTCCCAATGGCTTACTTCCCTACGGTTTGCAGAACTATTGGTATAACATATACCAACAGTTCTGCAGCCTTTCCCAACGGTTCTGAACCGTTGGGAAAGACTGTATTTTCAATAGTGTTTACCTCTGGTAGAATTTTCCTATAACAATAGCTTGAATTCAAGTATTAATATGGAACCATATTAAGAATTATACAGAAATATATTTCTCACACTAACTTGTTGGGATGATTTTGGTGAAATAAAATGCGTAGGCCAAGAAATTGTTGAAGAAACAATGGAAAAGGTGAAGGTTATCCAAACCCACATCAAAGTAGCCCAAAGTAGACAAAAGAGCTATGACGATAATATAAGGAAGGATTTGTAATTTCAAGTAAAAGACCATGTTTTCTTAAATTTATCTCCATGTAAGGGTGTTATACGTTTCGGTAATAAGGTTAAATTGAGTCCTAGGTACATCGGACCTTTTGAAATTCTAGAATGAATTGGAGTTGTATCTTATCGTTTGGAAATGCCTCCAAGTCTCTCCAAAGTTCATGATGTGTTCCACGTATCACTGTTGAGAAAATACATTCCTAACCCAATGCATTTAATCACCTATAAAGAATTGGAACTGCAACCTGATCTATCTTATTTTGAAGAGTCTATTAGAATTCTTGATACTAGAGAAAAAGTGTTGAAAAGCTCGAAGACTCGTCAAGTGAAAGTTCTATGGAGAAATCAAAAGATGGAAGAGGAAACATGGAAACCCAAGGAACTTATGATGAAGAACCACCTGAATCTTATTATGAAGTTATATTTTGGAAAATTCAAGGACAAAATTATTTTAAGAAGTGTAGAATGTAACACCCTAAGCTTCCATGGTATGTTTCCCTTTGAATAATGCAATAGATTGTATTGTATGAAACATAGAGAATCTAACACATTGTGACTAATCAAACTAGCCATTAAAAATATTAATACCCACTATTTGAAATTTTATTAATGTCATTTTTCAAAATGGAAATCATTTTTGAATTCGGAATATCGAAATTAGCTTAGGGTTAATTTTGGATATTTTTCTGAAAATATTCAATTTTTGATAAATAGTGAAAAACATTGTGTTATTGGTCAAAACCAAATTTTTTTATATAAATAATTATTTATTTTATTTAAATTTATTTTAGGTCAAATAGATACATAATACCTATATATGATCAATGTAATTAATTGGATTTATTTTATAATAAGTTTAGATATACAAAAATTTTAGTGAACTTTTTACCGTCTTTTACCCACCGCCTAGGGGCATTTGAAAATTTTCTAAAACTTAATTTTACCACTTATATGAGTTGAATTTAAAAAATACAAGAAATACAGTTGATATCAGTAAGTAAAATTCGGTTCAATAAGATGAAAATAATTTTTGGTGAATAGTAACTTTTGACTTTTATTTACCATGGTTAAAAGTAAATAGGGTAGTTAAGGGTAAAAATGATATCATAATTACACTAACACATGTCTAAATTCTATTTGATAAGTTTAATTATACCAAAAACAACCTTAGGAATAAAATATGATCCCCTTTGGTCCACTTGGATTTGATTAGGATATTTATTATTATTTTATTTAAAGAAGAGTTAAAAGAGTTAAATTCATAGTTTAATAAATAAAATGTTTTTAATATAGAGTTACACAAAATATAAATTCGATTATAAATATTAATTAGAAATATAAAACAATTTCATTCATAATTGTATTTTATTTATAATTTTTAGACAATAAATAATTTAATTTATTTATGACACAATGATGATGCAGTAATTACCTAATTAATGAATGATTAAAATAATTGATATTATAAATATCCAAATAAATGTAATTTGAGACTTTTGATGAATTACACTAATTTTATAGGTTAATATGACTTGTTAGGGTTGATTAAATAATTTTTTTCGAGTTAATAATATTGTTATGATTTCCACAAAACCAAATACTAAATAGTTTCAAACTTGACATAATTAAGTTTTTAAAACAAATACTATATTATTAATTGATATAATATTATTAAAAATATAAGGTTTGGAAAAAGGAATTAGATAATGTTATATATATTAATAATTAACCACTTGGGGTTTTGTTGGCTTGTTATAGTAAGTTTATTAACCATATAATATAAAAATACAAAGAGACATGGAAAATGACAAACTATTTAACTAAGAGTTAAATCTAAAAGATAAGGTTAATATGGTGACCTAAACCTATCTAAAACCTATCGGTTGAGAGTTTTTCGACCCATACCTACCTTTTCCTATAAATAAATCATTTTTGAAACATTAGAAACCGAAAATTATTTTATTATAAAATAATATTTCAAGATTTTCCTAAAGTGACCCTTACCTATCTTATAAAAGGGTACTTCCCCTTCTCTTAATTTCACACCTCCAAATCCATTTATCTCAGCCAATCCCTTCCCAAATATCCTCCCAACTTTCCTCCCTTAATCCTAGAGGCCTTCCTTTGGTCAGAAAGCCAACCTAAGGATCCCTTTTGATCAAATTAAAAGGAAGAACCCAAAGAAGTGGTAAATATTTCATCACCTCTTTCAAGTTCTTTTCTTCTTCCACTTCCTCTTTATTTGTTGTTTCCATTATAAAATAATAACTATAGTATCTTATAAATATGATGTTATTATAAATATGGAACAACCATATTCATTATTCTATCCATCCTATAAATGACAAAGTCATCATACATGCGTATGTACGGCTTACCGTCTCCACATCATGATGTAGTTTGTCATTCAAACACTTCATTATTTTGGATTGGTATAATAATGAATATAACTGATGTAAATAATAAATATAACATGTTAATGAATCTTTATATATGATATACCATCCAATTACATACAATTTCACCATCAATATAATGATATTGTCTCTCATGCGTATGTACGAATTACCGTCCCCACAAACGCGATGAGATTCATTCCCCGTCATAATAATTCAAAAATAATTTTCATTTTATGATTAAAAATAATTTTTATGAACATAATATCATTCTGTATATAAATAAAATACATCCTATCAATAAAAAACATGGCTTACGTAACCAATCACATAAAGGAAAACAAATCAGTTAACACTCGAAACGATGATACTACTGAAATGTTATTAATAAAGCAATATTAGAGGGTCATATATGATATCATATTTATGAATATATTTCTTTTATAATTTAATAACAATGATTTAACTATTATACAAGAGTTTAACTTACCCTCTACCAAGTAAAAGTACAAGGTAAGGGTTTATTTTACAATCTCTTTATTATCTGACGTTGTGTTTATGTAAGTATCTACTGGGACCCCTTTATCATCCACATCTGAGTTTTCTTAAAAATGTAATTTGAAACTTTTTTAAGATTTACTAGACTATGGTTTAAATTCATTTATACCCTTATTTTACAATATATGTTTTGAATGTAATCTTTCTATCATTTATCAAATAAGGTACTTTATGACCTTTTTGACAAACTTAAGGTAAGAATGTCGTTTTTTTACTTATACAGCAGGTGCGACTATTTTTCTCCGTTATAACATCGTCGAAGCTTCCCATACAAGTTTATAAGAATATTTTCAAAATAAATAATTTCTTTTATAATTATAAGAATTTTAAATTATTTTAAAATAGAAAGAGATATTTCTCTAAAAAAATTTGATTTCATCTATGTCAACATACTTTGATGTATTTTAAGCTTCTTTGAAGTTGATTTATTATGATACAAATATTCCATATTATATTGAAGGTTTTGTGATATTTTTTACTATGTATGTGTTATTGTTACACCATTCATGGTTTATGGATAACGTATTGACATTTTGTATGCTAGTTTTAATATGAATGATTATGTTATGTTTAAACCTTTTCAGATGAGGAATGAATTAGACTTAGTAAGTGATGGGTGGAGACCGCTATAACTCCTCGATGCATCAGTAGGTCTCATGAGACAAACTAGTTTCTTTGAACAAGGCCTTGAAAAAATCTTATTTTTAGTCTTGTCACAAGGCCTTGACTATGTGGTTATGAAGTCTGAGATTATGCATTCCATCATTATAAAAGTGGCTATTGATATTGCATGTGATTATTTGACTAGTAGAATATCCATGTGAATAAGTAAATAGAATTATTTGATTTTATATTTTCTATATTATGCTGAATTTTAAGTTTAAAAGGCTTTTGTTTTAGTCTTATACATTGCCTTAAATGTTTATGCTTATTTATAAAAGTTTCCTCTATATTGTTATCCTTACTGAGCATCTGATCTCACCCCTTTCAATATTTTATTTTTTCTAGGATGTGAAGAAGTATTTTACGGTTGACCTACAATGATAGGATAAGGATATAAGTATGTTAAAAAGGAGAAAAAATGTTGTTGATGTTTTTATTTCATGATGTAATGTAAAACTTATGAATGTATCTAATACTTCCAAGGATACTAAACTGATCGGTCATTCGGGGCATGATTCTTTGTATCATAACAATGTTATGTAATAATGCACCAACTCTGGGTAACTAGGGTCGGGGAATTACAATTCTATCACATTGACACTTATAAGATGGAAAAATTTTGTTTATAACTTCATTATTGAGGTTACTGTTACATTGGTCAATTTACTATTCATAAGGGTCACATTACTATTCCGAAGGTCAAGTTACTATTTCATCGGTATGTGTTCTATAACTTCTATAGATTCATATTATTTCACTCATTATTCATTTATAAAGTTTTTATTTTATTCTATATTTAATCTTATGTGATTATGATCTAAGAAATAATTATAAGAAGGGAATTCCATTGATAAAACATTGGGTCATTACATTCTTCCCCCTTATGAAATCTCACTCTAGAAATTTTGTTTTACATTATGGAATAAAAAAAGGTGTGGGAACTTCTCCTTCATCACTTACTCTGATTCCCATGTTGCCTCTTCATAACTATGGTTCTACTATAGTACTTTAACCAAGTGAGTAGTCTTGTTGCATATAACTTTATCTCTACGATCCAATATCTTCATTGGATTATCCTCGTAAGAAAGATCATTCTCCAAATGTACCACCTATGAAGACAGTACATGTGAATGATCCTATATATACTTCCTTAAGAGGGATATGTGAAATACTTCATTCACTTTAGTCATGGTATGTGGAAGTGTTATTTGATAGGCCACAGCTCTGACATGATCAAAAATATCAAAGGGGGCGATGTAGCTGGGACTTAGTTTTCCTTTCTTCCCAAATCTCATGACCTTCTTCCATGGATATATATTCTGAGGAATATCATATCTCCAACTTTAAACTCAAGGTCTCATAGATGATTTTTTTTCATATCTCTTTTGTTGACTTTGGGCTACCTTGATGTATTGTTGAATGGTTTTCACCTTCTCCACCATTTTTTGACCATTTTAGGTCCTAGAAGATTACGTTCACTGACTTCATCCCATCATGTTTGTGTTTTACACATTTTCCCATAATGTTAATCATATGGAGCCATTTGGATGCTAGATTGGAAACTACTATTTTAGGAGAATTTGTTCAGTGGAAGATGTTGGTCCCATCCTTCTTTTAATTCCATTGAATATGCTCTCAACATGTCTTCCAGTGATTGAATAGTTCACTCTGATTGTCCATAAGTTTGAGGATGATAGGTCGTACTGAAGTTCAGCTCAGTTCTTAGAGCATGTTGGAGACTATAGAGACCCAAAACTTGACGTACATGGACATTACATTACTTTAGCGAAATACTTAATACATAACAAAAACAGACACACAAGGATCGTAATAGTTTAGTGTCTTTGGAAACTTGGAACGTAATCTTCTAATCGTGGTGAAATATCTTCAACATATCCCATAAAGATCTTCCCCTTTTTTTCTTACCTAAAACCTTTCTTTATTCCTGGGGAAAATAAAACATAAAAATGGTGAGATAAAATGCTCAGTAAGGGTAATCATGGATAAAATAAAACATACCATATATATTTGAACTTAAAAACATGAACATAATGTTTAAACATCAAAAGCTTGAGAAATGACACAAAACATGAAAGTACGTAAGGCATAGATCATAAAGAAACATTAAGAATGATAAAATAGCATGGGAATAAAACATGTAATTGTGGCAACCATTAAGCACGTGATATGATTTCCATAGTAGCCAAGGAATTTCTGCCAAGACCATCTTAGTGGACAAAGTCCCTTTCTGAATCGAGTTCACTCCTCGTTCCAGTCCTATATTACTGAACCGGTTTAACTTTTCGTTCCAGCCATGTCTATCCCATGAGATATAAATCTTTACCCAATGCATTGGAGGGAGATATAGGTCCCACCCATCTCATAATGAAATCATTCTTTCATGTGCCACAAAATCATAAATCATACATCATAGCATAACCCATGAAATAAAATTGGATTCTTAAACATCATGCCATCATAACATAATCCACAAACAATTGATATCATTTCATCATAAGAAAATTGAAACCATTTAAATCATAGAGACATTTTACTTGAAACATACACATATGAAATAATGTCATCTTAGATGGAAAATAGTTTTGACAAAATACTTGAAATGAATTCTTGAGGAAAATATCTTTTCTTCTTTAAAATAATTTTCTTTTCACAAAATTCCATGCAATTTTAAAAGATAAGGGTTTTGTTTAATATAATCATGCAATATTTTAGAGGAAGCTTCATGAAAATGAGGCATTATGAAACCGTAAAAATCCGTTCACGCCGTATAAGTTAAAAATAACATTCTCCTCGTACTTTTGTCGGAAAAGTCAAAAAGTACCTTATATGGTAACCAAAGGAAATATTCCATTCAAACAATGTGTTAAAAAGTAAATAAAGGGTAAAATTACTTTAAACATCCATGGAATAATGTTAAACATTTTATGAAAGCATTTTTAGAAAACATGGTCATGGATGATAAACGTAACCCCAGTAAATACTTACGTATAAGCAATCTCTGATAAAAATGAGATCGAAAATTTATCACTTACCTTAGGTCCGATTTGCTTCACAAGTGTCCGAACCTCCTGTATAATGATTTAAATAATGTCATTGACTTATTCCATAATCATAATCATTGTTATGATATCATATATGGTTCACTTATGACTTTATATTACCCGTTCTTTTGTAAATTCCATGTTAAAGAGCATTTTGGGTAAAATCGTTTCATTTGTCGCCCGTGTTTTGACTTGTAATTATTAATATGATTACTTAGATCGTGATTACTTAATTCCAGAATATAAAACATGATTTATATATAATATATATTCAGAATATACATATATATAATAGATCCGTAAATGGAAAGAAATACACCGTTCATGGAGACGGTAGGTCGTACGTACGCATGAATGCTGTTTTCGTTTCCTTATTGAGTTGAATGGAATTAAGTAGACAAAATACATATATATACACATAAATACAGTATCATTATTATGTAATATATTTCATGATTACTTATTATATATACTTTATAATCATTCATGAATGGTTAATGTGGAGAATGAATCTCATCGCGTCGTGGAGACGGTAGTCCGTACGTACGCATGAGCGATGATATCGTTCTCATGATCGTGGGATTGTATTGGAGTGTATGTATAATATTTCAAAATCAATATCACTCTACAATAATCATATATAGTTATTATGTACACAATTATACCCATCCAAGTAAGGTGGTGGTGGAAAATAGATTACACCACGGCGTGGAGACGGTATTCTGTACGTACGCACGCGCGGTGATTTCGTTTTCCGTAGGATGGATAGATAGTGAAATAGGTTTGTTTCATACTTATAATAACATATTAGTATATGAGTGATACTTATGTTATTAATTCATAATGAAACAACCTAAGAAGAAGAAGTGGAAGAAGAAATAAAGTTGAAAGAATCAGTAACGGACATTACCTCTTCTTTGAAGCGCCTCTTTGAGTCCTCCTCTTAGGGCACTAAAATTGGTCTTTGAAGAAGACCAGGACCTCTAGGATATTGTTAGGGAAGTGGAGAAGATAATTTGGTAGGGTTTGGCCGAGCTTGAAGGCTCAAAGTGGTGTGAGGAAGAGAGGGAGGAGGTTCCCTTTTATAAGGGAGGAGAGGGGCACCTTTGGAATAACTAAAAATATTATTTTATTATAAATCCAAATTAGGTTTTAAATAGATCCAAATTGATTTATTTCAAAGCTAAGGTGGGGATGGGTCGTAATCCTCTCATAAAATATAATTTAGACAAGTTTAGGTTCCTATTTTAACCTTATCATTTATATTTAACTTTAAGTTAGATAATTTTTCTTTTACCGTGTCTTTTTGTGTTCTTACACTATAAGGTTAATAAACTTACTATAAGAATCAAAACAAACCCCAAGTTGTTTATTATTAATATATATAACCTTATATAAGTCATTTGGTCGAACCTTAGATTTTTAGGAATAAAATAACAATTAATAATATAATATTTGTTTTAACAACTATTTTATGTCAATTTTGACACTATTTAGTAATTGATTTTTGTAAAAATTATAACAGAATGATTAGTTCGAAAAAAGTTAATTAAATCAATATTAACATGTCATATTAACCTAGAAAATTATTGTAATTCATAAAAAGTCTCAAATTACATTTATTTTGGTATAACATCAATTATGTCAATATTTCATTAATAAGATAATTATTGCATCATCTTTGTGTCATAAATAAATTAAATTATTTAATGTCTAAAAATTACAAATAAAATACCATTATGTAGGAAATATTTTTATATTTCTAATGAATATTTATAGTTGAATTTATCTTATGTATAACCCTATATTAAAAATGATATACTTATTAAACTTTGATTTTAACTATTTTAACCCTTCTTTAAATAAATTAATAATAAATGTCCTAATCTAATCCAAGTGGGCCTAAATGGTCATATTTTATTCCTAAGGTTGTTTTTGGTCGAATTACACTTATCCAATAGAATTATAACATGTGTTAGGGTAATAATAATATCATTTTTACCCTTAATTACCCTATTTACTTTTAACCGTGGTAAAAAAAAGTAAAAAGTTACTATTCACCAAAAATTATTTTCATCACATTGAACCACATTTTACTTACTGACTTCAACCGTGTCACTCAGATTTTCGAAATTCCACTCACATAAGTGGTAAAATTAATTTTTATAAAAAATTCATTTTTTTAACTACCACTTAGTGGTTTCACTATTCATCAAAAAAATGAAAGTTTCCAGAAAAATAGCAAAAATTAGGCCTAAGCTATATTTGATATTATGAACTGAAAAATGATGTCTATTTTACCAAATTCAAAACATATCAGTTGCATTACTTAATTTAAAAATTAATTCCCATCGTCAAAACAAATAGCGTGTTCTTAAGAGATAATAACTATCAAAAGATTGACACTTGTTTATGTCTGGTTTAAATGTGAAATTACATCCAATGACCAACATTGTATTAAATTGTAAAAAATATATTCTAAATATACTTTAAAACCACTCAAATTAATAATTTATCACTATTAATTATTTCTATTAAAAATTTTGTTTTTAATTAAAATTTAGTAATTTTCACTATTCATCAGAAAATGAAAGTTATCCGAAAAGTACCAAAATTTCACCCTAAGCTAATTTCGATATTCCAAATCCAAAAAAGAAGTCCATTTTGAAAAATAAAATTTACAAAATTTCAAAAAATGGTTATTACTATTCATAACGCCTAGTTTTAATAATATTTTAATAGCATATTGTTGTTTAGTGAAACTCGTTATTGCGTACTACACACGCTATCGAGGAAGGTCGTGATTGCGTGTAATTCAAGGCAAGTCAAGGATGGGTGTTGTGCAAGCTCCTTTTGGTGTAGCGTACAACACAAGACATTAATGAAATTAAAAAGAATATTTTTCATAAAATCTCGGGGTGTTACATTCTACCCCCCTTAAAATGAATTTTGCCCTTGAAATTCGTTGGGGTTATAAATGGTTTACTCCTCTAAATGTTCTTTAATAGAAACCCACATCGTAAAAAGGAATACCAAAACGTGGCTTTAAAAACTAAAGTATGAAATGTAACGGTTACCCAAAGTAACTCATCACTGGGTTTCCATATAGGAGAACATAAGTGAAAATATGGATATGGAAGAAAAATATAACCATCAAGTTCTGATGGAGAGTGGTAGAGAACATGGCTATGAAAAAGCCATCAATCACAAAGCCATAAATTTGTGATGATCTAAGGTACCATCTGATTCATCGGATATAAGGGAACTAAGACAACATTTTTGGTTTTCAAGATCATTTCCCTAAAGTTGATGAATTAAAAGAAATACTTACATGATTTTGGTACAATTTCACTGTTGTTCGTGAATTGAACAATTTCCACTTCATCCCATTAAGAAATGAAGTTGAATTTGTTATTTGTGATGTGTTAGCAAATCATGTGATAGAATGATGTGTCATTCCATCTGTTTCGAACAAAAGGTTATCAAAAGGTATAAGTCCATCTTATGGTTAGATTAATCGTATATGGATTCAAAAATGAACTTATACTTCATATATCATTCCGCTTAATAAAATAAAATTATTTTCTACTAAACAGGGACTTTCTTTCACTACTAGAAAAACAGGTATTTGCGACGGGTCATTTGCGACGGGATCCCGTCGCAAATGGCCCGTTGCTGAAAACCGTGTCGCAACAACAGTTATTTGCGACGGGCCCATCGCTACAGTTTTTTTTTTTGCAACGGGAATTCTCCCCGTCGCAAATAGTACTCCGTATATTTGTAAAAAACTTTTCAAATAGTAATGGCGATGGGCCCCGTCGCAAATACCTGTTGCGACGGTCCCGCTGCAAATAGTTTTTGCGACGGGACCCGTCGCAAAAAATATTTTAAAAAAAAATAAAAAAAATATTAATAAATTACTATTTGCGACGGGCATAGTATCCCGTCGCAAATACTATAAAAAAAATAAAAAAAATAAATTATTAATAAATTATTTTAATTAATATAATAATAATCCAATTATAATTCAAAAATAAAAAATAATAAAATATTAATAAATGATTTTAATTAATATAATAATAGAATTATAATTCATAAATAAAAATAATAAATTATTAATAAATTATTTTAATTAATATAATAATAATAGAATTACAATTCAAAAATAAAAAATAATAGAATATTAATAAATGATTTAATTAATATAATAATATTATAATTATAACTCATAAATAAAAAAAATATTAATAAGTTATTTTAATTAATATAAAAATAATAGAATTATTTTACATTCAAATATTAAAATAATTCAAGTATTACAAAAAAATATAATTAAATTATAATATTATAAAATTTTAATATATATATAAAATTTAATATTATAAAATATAAATAATATTATTATTCATATTAATATTGTTACTTCAAAATATAATATTATTAATATTTTATAATGAGACAGAAACTACGAATAGAAAAAAAAAATCATATTTTGATTTCACAAATTTTATAACATAAAAAAAACTCTAATCTGAAGGAGGGGGAGGGGGGGATCTGCAGATGGTGGTGGAGGAAACTCCATCCCTAAAGCATGAGTGAGTCGGCGCATGTACTCCATCTGCTCCTGATGCTGCTGCTGCCACCGACTCGTCTGCTCCTCGTACAGCTGCTGCTGGCGTCGACGCTCCTCCTCATGCTGCTGACGCATCTGCTCCTGCTCCTGTCGGAGACTCTCTATCAGTGCAGTCTGAGATCGTAACTGATCCTCATACTGTGTAGCAGAATAATATGCACGAGCTCCTCTCGAGCTGGACGCCGACATCGCAGCACTGCCATAATAATCTCCGGGAGTCAGTCGAGAGCTGATACCAACTACCTGGCCCTTCTTGAAGGCATACTGGGTGGCCTGCATCCATGCCGCCTCATCAAACTGATGGCCAGTGGTCTGATCTGATGACTCGGCCTGACTCTCAGGCCGGGCCTGTGACGATGCGGCCTCATATGACTCATGTAGTTTCAATTTAAAATTAAAATTGTGAATATATTATATGCAGTTAATTTTTAAACTTGAAAACAAATAATACTGACCACGATGTGATGCTGACGATCACCTCTGAGCTCCCCAGTATCAGGATCACTATACATCCTCTGATATACGTCGTACTCCGTAATATCGGGGTGCTCGATAGCCTATAAGAATAAAAAATAAACTGTTAATATTTATAGTTATATAAAATATTTATAAATAATGTACGTACCAGATGCTATCTATGAGTACTGAAAGAACGACTCCCAACTCGATGAGTCACCTCCTGTCTCCCCCGATTCTGCCTCCCCACTGATGATCTCCTCTGAAAGGCACCACTCAACCAGTGCGCACATAATCCATCCCATACATGGGATGAAATGTACTCTGGTCGGTGTGCTCTACATGACTCGTCAAAATCTGACACTCCTACTTTCTTTATGGCAGCTTTTCTTAAATTGTGCAAAAACTGACGAAGGCGATCACGCATGGCCACCTCTCATGCCTCGTGGATGGCGTCACGCATGGTATCCTCGATCGGATACCATAAACCCTACAAATAAATCAAAATATCAAGTTAGAAATGAAATTATTTTCAAAATAAAAATTATTTATTTACGTACGTACCAACCAATGGCCGAACATGGCCTGCTGCACATCAATGGGAATCTACTCCCATGTGGTCCACGGCTGAGAGAAATAGTTGCGCAAAATAGTGCTGCCCTGTTCGACTGCTATATGCGAAAAATTGTAAAAATAATAAACATTTATTATGTGAATAGATTAATGAAATCTTAGTCAAATCCACAGGTTATCACACAGGTTATCACACCTCCGTGTGCGTGGATCAAACCCAAGATGTGGACGTCGCTCGGGGACGGGGTCAGGAATCATCAATCGTGCAAGACCGCGCCCCCTCCGCGTACTCCCTGGAGCGCCTGCAGGCTGAGGGTCATCTACCAGCAACTCATCCGCATCGAAAGGCAGGTCAGCATTCGCCAACTCACGAAATGTGGCGTCGTCCATCTGAAACAGAAAATATTAATGTTGTTAGCAAATAATTGATAATTATTATTATATATACATATATACATATTATGATTGTATATAAATACCATGGAATTCTTTCAGTGTTCATCTTCATCATCATCTTCATATATGTCAATGTCATCTTCATATTCCTCCTCAACATCATCGATATCCATTCGAGTTATAGTTGCTTCATCTCTTATCATTTCAAATTCATATGTGACATCATTAACATCATCGTCATCACCGACTCTTAAATGTGGGGTGTCATCATCGATACTCATGTCTCTTTGTAAAAAAGATTGATTTTGAGTACTCTCTTGAAAAACTTCAATTCTTTGCACATCAGTGAAAGCACATTCACTTTGACTAAACTGATTGTCTCGAATTTTGATTTTTATTACACTCCACCAATCAGTCAAGTCTCTTGATGTAGCACAGTACTTTGCGTAATAAACTTGATGTGCCTGTTGAGCCAATAAGAATGGTTCATTTACTGCGAGAACACTTTTACATTTAATATCGATGATTCCATGAGTCGGATGAACATGCACGCCTCTCTCTGCATCCAACCACCGACATTTGAACATGGTTATGTAATGTTGTCCAAGATAACAGAGTTCAACGATTTCATCAAGTATGCCATAAAAGTCAGCTTCATTTTCTCGATGATGAGATCCTCTCAAGCTAACTCCGTTGTTCATTGTTTTTTTTCGATTCCCCATATGCATGTGTGTGAAATTGAAATCCATTCACCACATATGCATTATAAGTTTTAACAAGTTTAGAAGGTGGGTTACTCAATACACACAGCCGTTTGTCAATTTTATCAGCATGTCGAGACACCTGAAAATTTGTGAAATAATTATCAATATAGTAAACTATACATTGAATGAGTTTATAAAAGATAAAGAATTTATGTTACCAGTTTTTGAAACCACTGAGAGAAATTTTTCAGTCGACGTTCTTCGAGAGCAGCTGCTGTAATTTGTGGAATTTGTTTCTTGATATGATTATCATACAACCTATAAAAACCAAAGTTATTCACTGTAACATAAATGATAGAATAAGTGATATAAACACTTACAGTACAACTGATGTCATCTCTTCACAGTTGAGCAGAACATACATATGAGCTCTATGGTGTTCATCATCTGAAAGCCAGCATTCATAAACTCCACCAAAACCAAGCTCTGGCTAGTTGAAAACAGATAATTGATTGTTGATTTCATCAATATTCCTCTCATTCCGTCCCATTCAGTTGTGTTTTGAAGGATACTCAGATTCAAAATAATTGGAGCAGAAAAAAGATATTTCCTCTTGCAAATAAGCTTCTGCAATAGATCCTTCAACAGATGCTTTGTTACGTACTTTTCTTTTCAATTTTTTCATGCATCTTTCAAATGGGTACATCCATCGAAACTGTAATGGACCTCCACATTTGGCTTCATATGGAAAATGTAACATCAAATGTTCCATTGAGTCTAAGAAAGACGGCGGAAATATTTTTTCCAGTTTACATATAATTACAACAACATCTTTTTCAAGTTTGCCTAGAGCAGCATAATCTGTTGTAGCCGCAAAAATTTCCTGAAAAAAACAAGACATGTCTGTTATGGAATCCCAAATCATAGAATTCAACAGACCTCTTAATCCAATGGGTAGAAGTCTTTCCATTAAAACATGACAATCATGACTTTTTAATCCAGTAATATGACCATTCTTTACACATCTACCCAAATTGGAAGCACAGCCATCTGGAAGTCTCAAATCTGAAACCACTGACAAAATAATAAATGGTTTTCTTTAGACAGTGTATAAGTTGCTTTTGGTTTCAGTAACCTTTCTGTTCTGACATTCTCAAACAGTTCCAATTCTGGACGCCTGCAAATTTGGGCAAGATCTAAACGTGCATTTACATTGTCTTTGCTCTTTCCGGCGTATCCAAAACTGTATGAAACAAATTATCAAAACAGTTCTTATCAATATGCATGACATCTAACATGTGTCGGACCAACAAATCAGACCAATATGGCAAATCCCAAAATATTCTACGTTTAATCCAATTGTGTTCTTTCCCAAAACCAGAAATTTTTCGTTGGTTTATTGTGGACCAAGAGTGATGGGAGGTAATGAAAATACAACTGATTTTAACTCCGAACCTAATGGAATTTTTGGAAGAAATCTGCAATGACAATCAAAATAACAAGGTTTCTTTCCATGAATGAGCATAAATGCTTTGTTCTCTCCCATACAGTAAGGACATGATTTCTGACCATGTGTACTCCAGCCAGATAACATCCCATAAGCCGGGAAGTCACTAATTGTCCACATCAATGTTGCTCTCAGTATGAAATTCTATTTCGTTGCAACATCATATGTACTGACACCAGTACTCCACAATAAATTTAATTCATCAATCAATGGTTTCAAATAAACATCAATATTTTTCTTCGGATGTCCTGGAATTAGTAAATTCAAAAATATATATGGCTCCTTCATCAACATCCATGGAGGTAAATTGTACGGAGTTAAAAAAACAGGCCAACATGAATATTGACTACCATAAGATCCAAACGGACAGAAACCATCAGTGGAAAGGCCCAGTCGAACATTTCTAGCTTCTAAATCAAAGGATGGATGCACTCTATCAAAATGTTTCCATGAATCATCATCGGCTAGATGATTTAAGCTTTTATCGGTTGAAATATTCTATTTATGTCATAACATCATTGTCGCTGTATTCTTAGACATGAATAAACGCTGAAGTCTGGATGTAAGCGGAAAATATCTCAACTGTTTTACAGGAATCAAACCAGAATTCCCATGTTGTCCTTCTTTATATCTCAGTTGCCCACATGTGGGACAACTATCCAACGACTCATTTTCCCCAGAATATAAAATGTAGTCATTTGAACATGCATGAATCTTTTGACAAGTAAGTCCCAAATTTCGAACCAGCCTCTTACTCTCATAGTAATTTGTAGGCAAAACATTTCCTTCGGGTAACAGTGTTTTAAGCAAAGAAAATATCTGGTCAAAACAGGTTTTTGACATTCCGTTATCTGATTTGATAGCCATAAATTTTGCAACTGCTTCTAATTTGCTCATCTTGCAGCCAGGATATAATGCATCCTCAGCAGACCTCAACAACTCATAAAATTCAGACGGTGCCAACTCAGAATTTGAAGCTATATCAGCCGGAGTTTCTGTATGTTGAACAGATGAACCTGCAACATCATGTACTAAATCTTGAAACCGGGATGGATCCGGAATCAAGTTGGTATCACCTTCTCTGGAACTGCGTTCACCGTGTTGATACCAAAAAACATAATCTGGTTGAAAACCAAAACGCAAGAGATGTTCCCCCACTTTGTCAAACATGTCAAAAGTTCTTAATGCACATTTTCTGAAAGGGCATTTTATTTTTCCTTTTGAAACAAATTCTGGATTTGATGTCGCAAATGATAAAAAAGTCTCCACACCCTCTACATATACTGGATTTAAACCAGAACTATTTGGATTTCTACGTTGATTTATCCATATGCGGTCACCTAATAATGATTGTTGACGACCTCGTTGTTCCATATTTTTCTATAAAATATAAAAGCATTACTGGTTTTGAATAATTTGTTAGAACAAACACTCAAGCTAGGATAATTATAGAGTTTACATCATACACGACTGATGCAAACTTTTTATTGAGATAGACCTAAAAATTGACCCTTTAAGAATTAAATATGTTGAAAATAAAGCAAAACATGTTACAAATATTGATAATTTTAATATTATATAAATTTTTAATTATTTTCATAGTACTAATATTATTGGTAATTATTACTAATTATTGGTAATTATTACTAATTATTGGTAATTATTACTAACTATTGGTAATTATTACTAATTATTGGTAATTATTACTAATTATTGGTAATTATTACTAATTATTGGTAATTATTACTAATTATTGGTAATTATTACTAATTATTACTAATTATTACTAATTATTACTAATTATTGGTAATTATTACTAATTATTGGTAATTATCGGTAATTATTGCTAATTATTGGTAATTATTACTAATTATTACTAATTATTGATAATTATTACTATTTACCGGTAATTATTGGTAATTATTCCTAATTATTGTTAATTATTACTAATTATTGTTAATTATTACTAATTATTGGTAATTATTACTAATTATTACTAATTATTGGTAATTATTACTAATTATTACTAATTATTGGTAATTATTACTAATTATTACTAATTATTACTAATTATTGGTAATTATTACTAATTATTACTAATTATTGGTAATTATTACTAATTATTACCAATTATTGGTAATTATTACTAATTATTACTAATTATTACTAATTATTGGTAATTATTACTAATTATTACTAATTATTACTAATTATTAGTAATTATTACTAATTATTGGTAATTATTACTAATTATTGGTAATTATTACTAATTATTACTAATTATTGGTAATTATTACTAATTATTGGTAATTATTACTAATTATTACTAATTATTGGTAATTATTACTGATTATTAGTAATTATTACTGATTATTAGTAATTATTACTAATTATTGGTAATTATTACTAATTATTGGTAATTATTACTAATTATTGGTAATTATTACTAATTATTGGTAATTATTACTAATTATTGGTAATTATTACTAATTATTGGTAATTATTACTAATTATTACTAATTATTACTAATTATTGGTAATTATTACTAATTATTACTAATTATTACTAATTATTAGTAATTATTACTAATTATTGGTAATTATTACTAATTATTGGTAATTATTACTAATTATTGGTAATTATTACTAATTATTGGTAATTATTACTAATTATTACTAATTATTACTAAATATTACTAAATATTACTAATTATTACTATTTACCGGTAATTATTGGTAATTATTGGTAATTATTCCTAATTATTGGTAATTATTACTAATTATTGTTAATTATTACTAATTATTCCTAATTATTACTAATTATTACTAATTATTGGTAATTATTACTAATTATTGGTAATTATTACTAATTATTACTAATTATTACTAATTATTGGTAATTATTACTAATTATTACTAATTATTGGTAATTATTACTAATTATTACTAATTATTGGTAATTATTACTAATTATTGGTAATTATCGGTAATTATTGCTAATTATTGGTAATTATTACTAATTATTACTAATTATTGGTAATTATTACTAATTATTGGTAATTATCGGTAATTATTGCTAATTATTGGTAATTATTATTAATTATTGTTAATTATTACTAATTATTGGTAATTATTACTAATTATTACTAATTATTACTAATTATTACTAATTATTGGTAATTATTACTAATTATTACTAATTATTACTAATTATTGGTAATTATTACTAATTATTGGTAATTATTGGTAATTATTACTAATTATTGTTAATTATTATTAACTATTACTAATTATTACTAATTATTGGTAATTATTACTAATTATTGGTAATTATTACTAATTATTACTAATTATTACTAATTATTACTAATTATCGGTAATTATTACTAATTATCGGTAATTATTGGTAATTATTACTAATTATTACTAATTATTACTAATTATTACTAATTATCGGTAATTATTACTAATTATCGGTAATTATTACTAATTATCAGTAATTATTGGTAATTATCAGAAATTATTACTAATTATCATTAATTATTACTAATTATTGGTAATTATTGGTAATTATTACTAATTATTGGTAATTATTGGTAATTATTACTAATTATTGGTAATTATTGGTAATTATTCCTAATTATTGGTAATTATTCCTAATTATTGGTAATTATTACTAATTATTGGTAATTATTCCTAATTATTGATAATTATTCCTAATTATTGATAATTATCGGTAATTATTGATAATTATCGGTAATTATTTCTAATTATTACTAATTAGTGGTAATTATTAGTAATTATTACTAATTATTACTAATTATTGATAATTATTGATAATTATTACTAATTATTGATAATTATTGATAATTATTACTAATTATTACTAATTATTGGTAATTATTACTAATTATTGGTAAGTATTACTAATTATTGGTAAGTATTACTAATTATTGGAAATTATTACTAATTATTGGTAATTATTACTAATTATTGGTAATTATTACTAATTATTACTAATTATTCCTAATTATTGCTAATTATTGATAATTATTCCTAATTATTAGTAATTATATGAATAATTACCAATAATTAGAAATAATTACCAATAATTAGGAATAATAACATTATTAGTATATTTTATTATTAATATTAAAATAATATAATTTTCTATATTATATACAATTCTCCTTTAATCTGTGTGTTTTCTGTCTCCACATACAAATAATATATGTGGAGACAGAAAACACAGAGATGAAAGGAGAATTGTATATAATATAAAAAATTATATTATTTTAATATTAATAATAAAATATACTAATAATGTAATAATGTTATTATTCCTAATTATTGGTATTTATTACTAATTATTAATATTTATTCTTAATTATTGAAAATTATTACTAATTATTCCTAATTACCATTAACTATGAACAATACTAATAATTTAAATTTATTTAGTAACAAAACAATGTAAACATAATTAAATTACAACTAATTAAGAATAATTGAAACTAATAAAAAATTTAAAATAAATATTAAATTAAAATGAATATAAATACCTTGAAAATTGATCTGAGGTTGATCTCTGATCGTTCTTGAAAACTTCAATATCAACTCCGGAGAAAAAAATTAAACTTGAGAAAAGCTGAACTCTAGAAATAGAATTTTGAGAGAAGAAGAAGATGGAGTTTGAGAATGAATTGAAAAAAAACGGATGGGGGTATTTATAGGTTAGATTAATTGCGACGGGTCCATTTGCGACGGGTATCCCGTCGCAAATAATATTATTTGTGACGGTACCCGTCGCAAATACCTTAGCCATCATTTATTACGGTCAACGGTTAAATAGTTATTTGCGACGGGGGAATATTCCCGTCGCAAATACCTTTTACCGCCGCCGGTTATTTGCGACGGGCAATAACCGCCCGTCGCAAATATGTTTCCCGCGATTTGGCGCGCAAAGCGCGCCAGTCCTTTTGCGACGGGGAAAGCAATCCCGTCGCAAAAGGCTACTTAGTTGCGACAGGCAAATACCCCTGTCGCAAATAATTTTTTAACGGGGCTATTTGCGACGGGATTTATCCCCGTCGCAAATACCCATTTTTCCCGTAGTGTGTAGGCCAGTGGTAGGCGATAAAGGCCAGTCGCACTTCAGTTGTGGGTTCGATTCCCACTGCCTTGTCCGACACGATGGGTTGTCGCCCGTCCTGCAGGTTGTCCTTTTTCTAAAACTACATTACTATAACATCCCATAAATAATATCAAAAAAAAGTTCTATCCTTAAACAATACTAACTTATGTCCAACATAATCCATTCCAATCTTTAGGCTTATCTAAAATACTTCGGTCCAAGCTCATATTATAAAGAAAACGATTACTTGAAATGTCATCAACCAAGCATGTGAATACCATCATTTATCCCCCATATATCTTGTTGGTCACATTCCAATCATGTGAATACCTTAATCATGTATTCTCTTGAAAAATGAATACCCATTAAACCTTAGTGAAAACATGAATGCTGTCAAAAGTTAACTCTTTCCACATACCAAAATCCAAAAATTCTATATACTCAAACCATGATATAACCTTCTCCTTATATCAGTCATGAGCTCATGAATACTATCAAACATTTAATTTTCTTCTTATCCCTTCATTATGCGCATATCATCTACATTCCAAAAATATCTGAATAACCTTTCATGGATGCTGGTACCATTAATCATACACTTTCAAAACTCAAGGAAAGACAACAGTGTAACAATCCTTAGATGTCTCTTTATTCCAAGTACCATGAGATTACTTATACAACATTACACATGATAAACATGTAATCATTCCACTACATTCTTAAACCATTGACCGAGCTTCAACAATTCTTTCATCTCACATATCATTTGTAGTCTCTTCATCATCATCAACATAAATACTACCCATATGACCATACTGATTCTCTTCATGAGACTTTCCCTTAGGGCATTGGTTTGCATAATGCTCGTACATTCCACATTTAAAACATTTAACCATTGTTGATGTCGTAGCAATACCATTATCCTCATCCCTGGTGTTAACTGAACCTTTTCTTTTGCACTTACTGGCTTTGTGTCCTTCTTTTCCACACCCAAAGCATCTTCCAGTTCCTTTGAAACATTCTCCTTGATACCTCTTCCCACATGATTTACATAGGGGAAATTGAACTTTCTTTCCTCTATGATCATCATGAAACTCCATCTTTCTCTTATTAGCCGAGTCAGGAAACTTACCAAATTTTACTTTATTGATCATATTATGAGATTGCTGATTCGACATAATAATGATGTTTGGACTTCCAAATCCCATTTCATTTGGTTGCTCATGAAGAATATCATTCCATTGTCCATCATATCCTCCATTATTGTGAATAATCTTGTTTCCAGCCATTTTCTAAAACCCAAAAAGAATAGTGTGAGAGGCAAAAATCATAATAAAGGGGGAGTAACTTCAATATCTAACATCTTTGGTTTAATCTAATATCGTTACAATAGTTCTAGGACTATATCCTATACGTATACTTATCCTTAGGGACATCCCTAGACATACCTTAGAAATATCTCTAGGGATCTCACTAACGTTTTCGCATCCCAGTTTCCAAATGTTGACTAAACTTTTCCTCTGATACCAACTGTAGAGACCCAAAACTTGACATACATGTACATTACATTACTTTAGCAGAATAATTAATATATAACAAAAACAGACACACAAGGACCGTAATAGTTTAGTGTCTTTGGAAACTTGGAACGTAATCTTCTAATCGTGGTGAAAGATCTTCAACATCTCCCATAAAGATCTTCCCCTTTTTTTCTTACCTAAAACCATTCTTTATATCCTGGGGAAAAGAAAACATAAAAAGGGTGAGCTCAAATGCTCAGTAAGGGTAAGCATGGATAAAATAAAACATACCATATACATTTGAACTTAAAAACATGAACATAATGTTTAAACATCAAAAGCTTGAGAAATGACACAAAACATGGAAGTACGTAAGGCATAGATCATAAAGAAACATTAAGAATGATAAAATAGCATGGGAATAAAACATGTAATTGTGGCAACCATTAAGCACATGATATGATTTACATAGTAGCCAAGGCATTGCTGCCAAGGCCATCTTAGTGGACAAAGTCCCTTTCTGAATCGAGTTCACTCCTCGTTCCAGACCTGTATTACTGAATCGATTTAACTTGTCGTTCCATCCATGTCTATCTCATGATATATAAATCTTTACCCAATGCATTGGAGGGAGATATAGGTCCCACCCATCTCATAATGAAATCATTCTTTCGTGTGCCACAAAATCCTAAATCATACATCATAGCATAACCCATGAAATAAAATGGGATTCTTAAACATCATGCCATCATAACATAATCCATAAACAATTGATATCATTTCATCATAAGAAAATTTAAACCATTTAAATCATAGAGACATTTTACTTGAAACATACACATATGAAATAATGTCATCTGAGATGGAAAATAGTTTTGACAAAATACTTGAAATGAATTCTTGAGGAAAATATCCTTTCTTCTTTAAAATCATTTTCTTTTCACAAAATTCCATGAAATTTTAAAAGATAAGGGTTTTGTTGAAAATAATCATGAAATATTTTATAGGAAGATTCTTGAAAATGAGGCGTTATGAAACCGTAAAAATCCGTTCACGCCGTATAAGTTAAAAATAACATTCTCCTCGTACTTTTATCGGAAAAGTCAAAAAGTACCTTATATGGTAACCAAAGGAAAGATTCCATTCATACAATGTGTTAAAAAGTCAATAATGGGTAAAAATGACTTTAAACATCCATGGAATAATTTTAAACATTTTATGAAAGCATTTTTAGAAAACGTGGTCATGGATGATAAATGTAACCCCAGTAAATACTTACGTATAAGCAATCTCGGATAAAAATGAGATTGAAAATTTATCCCTTACCTTAGATACGATTTGCTTCGTAAGTGTCCGAACCTCCTGTATAATGATTTAAATAATGTCATTGACTTATTCCAGAATCATACTCATTGTTATGATATCATATATGGTTCACTTATGACTTTATATTACCCGTTCTTTTGTAAATTCCATGTTAAAGAGCGTTTTGGGTAAAATCGTTTCATTTGTCGTCCGTGTTTTGACTTGTAATTATTCATATGATTACTTAGATCATGATTACTTAATTCCAGAATATAAAACATGATTTATATAGAATATATATTCATAATATACATATATATAATAGATCAGTAAATGGAAAGAAATACACCGTTCATGGAGACGGTAGGGCGTATGTACGCATGAACGATGTTTTCGTTTCCTTATTGAGTTGAATGGAATTAAGTAGATGACATAAATATATATACACATAAATCCAGTATCATTATTATGTCATATATTTCATGATTACTCATTATATATACTTTATAATCATTCATGAATGGTTAATGTGGAGAATGAATCTCATCGCGTCGTGGAGACGGTAGTCCGTACGTACGCACGAGCGATGATATCATTCTCATGATCGTGGAATTGTATTGGAGTGTATGTATACTATTTCAGAATCAATATCACTTTACAATAATCATATATAGTTATTATGTACACCATTATACCCATCCAAGTAATGTGGTGGTGGAAAATAGATTACACCACGGCGTGGAGACGGTATTTTGTACGTACGCATGCGCGGTGATTTCGTTTTCCGTAGGATGGATGGATGGTGAAATAGGGTTGTTTCATACTTATAATAAAATATCAATATATGATTGATACTGATGTTATTACTTAATATTGAAACAACCTAAGAAGAAGAAGTGGAAGAAGAAATAAAGTTGAAAGAATCGGTAACGGACATTACCTCTTCTTTGAAGCGCCTCTTTGAGTCCTCCTCTTAGGGAACTAAAATTGATCTTTGAAGAAGACCAGAACCTCTAGGATGTTGATAGGGAAGTGGAGAAGAGAATTTGTCAGGGTTTGTCTGATCTTTAAGGCTCAAAGTTTTGTGAGGAAGAGAGGGAGGAGGTGCCCTTTTATAAGGGAGGAGAGGGGCACCTTTGGAATAACTAAAAATATTATTTTATTATAAAGCCAAATTCAGTTTTAAATAGATCCAAATTGATTTATTTCGAAGCTAAGGTGGGGATGGGTCGAAATCCTCTCATCCAATAGAATTTAGACAAGTTTAGGTTCCTATTTTAACCTTATCATTTATATTTAACCTTAAGTTAGATAATTTTTCTTTTACCGTGTCTTTTTGTGTTCTTACACTATAAGGTTAATAAACTTACTATAAGAAGCCAAACGAACCCCATGTTGTTTATTATTAATATATATAGCCTTATCTAAGTCATTTGGCTGAACCTTAGATTTTTAGGAATAAAATAACAATTAATAATATAATATTTGTTTTAAAAACTATTTAATGTCAATTTTGACACTATTTAGTAATTGATTTTTGTAAAAATCATAACAGAATGATTAGTTCTAAAAAAGTTAATTAAATCATTACTTACATGTCATATTAACCTAGAAAATTAGTTTAATTCATAAAAAGTCTCAAATTACATTTATTTTGGTATAACAACAATTATGTCAATATTTCATTAATAAGATAATTACTGCATCATCTTTGTGTCATAAATAAATTAAATTATTTGATGTCTAAAAATTACAAATAAAATACCATTATGTAGGAAATCTTTTTAGATTTCTAATGAATATTTATAGTCGAATTTATCTTATGTATAACCCTATATTAAAAATGATATACTTATTAAACTTTGATTTTAACTATTTTAACCCTTCTTTAAATAAATTAATAATAAATGTCCTAATCTAATCCAAGTGGGCCTAAATTGTCATATTTTATTAATAAGGTTGTTTTTGGTCGAATTACACTTATCCAATAGAATTATAACATGTGTTAGGGTAATAATAATATCATTTTTACCCTTAATTACCCTATTTACTTTTAACCGTGGTAAAAAAAAGTAAAAAGTTACTATTCACCAAAAATTATTTTCATCTCATTGAACCACATTTTACTTACTGACTTCAACCATGTCTCTCAGATTTTTGAAATTCCACTCACAGAAGTGGTAAAATTAAGTTTTATGAAAAATTCATTTTTTTAACTACCACTTAGTGGTTTCACTATTCATCAAAAAAATGAAAGTTTCTAGAAAAATTCCAAAAATTAGGCCTAAGATATATTTGATATTATGAACTAAAAAATGATGTCTATTTTACCAAATTCAAAACATATCAATTTCATTACTTAATTTAAAAATTAATTCCCGTCATCAAAACAAATAGCGTGTTCTTAAGAGATAATAACTATCAAAAGATTGACACTTGTTTATGTCTGGTTTAAATGTGAAATTACATCCAATGAACAAAATTGTATTAAATTGTAAAAAATATACTCTAAATATGCTTTAAAACCACTCAAATTAATAATTTATCACTATTAATTATTTCGATTAAAAAGGTTGTTTTTAATTAAAATTTAGTAATTTTCACTATTCATCAAAAAATGAAAGTTATCCGAAAAGTACCAAAATTTCACCCTAAGCTAATTTCGATATTCCGAATCCAAAAATGAAGTTCATTTTGAAAAATAAAATTTACAAAATTTCAAAAAGTGGTTATTACTATTCATAATGGCTGGTTTTAATAATATTTTAATAGCATATTGTTGTTTAGTGAAACTCGGTATTGCGTACTACACACGCTATTGAGGAAGGTCGCAATTGCGTGTAATGCAAGGCAAGTCAAGGATGCGTGTTGTGAAAGCTCCTTTTGGTGTAGCATACAACACAAGACATTAATGAAATTAAAAAGAATATTTTTCATAAAATCTCGGGGAGTTACAGAGACTTTTATAGAACTTCAAGGTGAATCTTAGATCTCGATCAGATACAATTGATAGTGGTACTCCATGCAGAATTACCTCCTTTTTGATATATATATGTTCAAATTGATCCAATGAGAGGTTATCTCGAATTGAAATAAAGTAAGTTGTCTTTTTAAGACATTCCACAATGACCCATATAGTATTGTTTCCTCTGGATGTATTTGGAATTCTAGTGCCAATTTTCATGGTAATGTTCTCCCACTTCCATGTTGGTATTGGTAGTGGTTGCATCATCCCCTTAGACTTTTTATTTCAACCTTCACTTGTTGACATACCAAACACTTTGATGTATATTCAGCAGTCTCCTTATTCATATTTTCCCACCAGTAGTTCTCTCGGAGATCTTGATATATCTTTATGCTCCTAAGGTGAATAGAGAAGGTTGATCTATGTGTGTCATTTATAAACTACTTCTTTATCTCAAGATTGGATGGTACACATAATCATGACCCAAATCTTATAAATTCTTCCTCATCAATCTTGAACTCAAAAGATTTCCCATTCCTAATAGATTCCATCCTTTAAAATTTCCACATATTTTCTTTGAGCATCCTTTATTTTCTCCATGAGGGATGGTTGAGAAATAATTTCATAAAGGATTTTTTGGTCGGATTATAGTACTCATTAGGGGGTGAATTGAGTATCTATAAAAAATATATTAAATATTAGCTCTTTGAAAATTTTCCCTAATTAAAAATATAATCCAAGTCAGTTTGTAGTGAATTTATAAGAGTCCTGAATGTTCGATTAATTTCTCAAGAGGTTGATTAGTTCTCATCTATACTAACCTGGAGATTAATGTAACTTTTAAAACTAACCTACTGGTCCAAAACTATTATAAACACATGCTAAAATTACTATCAGAGTTTGACTTTGTTTGAATAAAATTTATTATAAAACACATTAAAAGAAAATAATAACAGGTACAGCAGAATTTAAAAAAATATTTCCAATCTCAAGATGATACATATTCCTCTCCACTTGATGATCACCATCCACCAAGAAGTTTAACTTGAAAAAAAATTTTATCCACACTCTGGATCGGGGTTCCCAATAGTATAAAAAGCATTCCAGGTCACCCTTGACATCTACCATAGTTCTTCATGGGAAAAACAACAAACAGGTCACATACAACCTCTTCTATAGTTCTATGTGGGATACAAGTGGATAAATAGAGTGTGATATTGAGGATAACAAGTATCCTTCAGTTATGCATAGGATTTAGTGTGTGTAATAGATAGATACACACACTTCTTAAAAATGTAAATAAATGAACACAACAGAGCTAAAGATGTAGAGTTAGGATTAAAAGTCTTTGTGTGTTATGCAGTGCAACTCTGGACTCATTTTTTGTAGTGGAATTGAAGTCTGAGTCCTCTTCTAGAAGTTGAATCTGAAACAAAGTGTCAAAACCTCTATGTTATGGATTCCAGGAGTATGAGATGTTCATATTCTTGTTCAAAAGATGTTCTAATCAGCATAATAGGTTTAGAATGTTTTCTTGATCTCCTCGTGTGTTTTTACTTTTGAGTTCTTGGGTTTTGGAAGTATGCTAGAAAGTTACAGGAGTTATTAGGTCTTCTTTTCTGATTGCTACTCTTCTACATATCTCCACTTGTTTTTCACAACATCAAATGATCCAGCTGGTAATTATTTTATACATTGAGGCCCAGCAGACATAATGATATCCCCATGTGAATGTACCTCATACTATCCTCTGAATATCCTAAAAACAACATTAAATAATGTTACAAGCATTAGTTTGTCTAAATATGACCATTAGATATAATTTTTAATTAATAAAATAAAAGCAGTTTTTATGACTATGGTGAGTCATAAGTATCGGTGAGTCATTAGCATCAGTCTATCATCATCGGTGACTCTCTATGTCCACGATTCCTTTCCATCTATATCAGTGACTCTAGGCATCGATGATTCATTTGTACTATCGGTCTATCCAAGCATCGGTGAGTCGTTATTGGTGACTCATTTTAAACTATCGGTGTGTCTCCCATCGGTGTGTCTCCCATTGGTGAGTCATCCAACGGTGAGTCCTTTGAACTACCAATGCATCTCTCATCGATGAATCATCCATCGATAAGTCATTTGAACTATCAGTGCGTCACCCATTAGTGATTCTCCCATTAGTGAGTCCTTTGAACTATCGGTGCATCGCCCATCAGTGACTCGTCCATCGTTAAGTCCTTTGAACTATCAGTGTGACCAATCATCGGTGACATGTCCATAAATGACTTTCCTATTGCTGACTTGCCTATTGGTGTGACGTTTGTTCTATTGGTGAGTCCTACATCGGTGTCTTCTTTGATTGGTGAGTCCTCATCAGTGAGTCAGCCATCGGTGACTCCTTTGAACCAATCGGTGTTAGAGACTTTGGAAAACTTACAAAGTGTCTGTCTTATACAGAACATTACCAGATTAAGTGAAATTCATAATTACATGTAAATATACACTTGTTAATATATTGAAACATAAATATCCATAATTCATTGACTTATTGAAGTATATTATACCATGTGAGATAATTTATTCATTTATAAATATCCATTGACATGATTATCATTAGTTATAACATAATATGTGAAGTATCGTGATTTGTAAATTGGCATGATTTGTGATTATTAAAACAAATATCTCACAAAGGGTCCAAAAATCTACCCCTTTTTGATAATCACAAATTATGGTATGAATGAGTTATATAAGATGTTAAGGAAAAAGAATAACTTGTCTTAGCATACCAATAGGGAGTGTGAATTATCAATATAGCTATAAGGTCATTCCCTTTAATCTCCCCCTCAATAATTGTATCCGAGCATATATAGAAGGTTCTTACAAGAGATTTATATCATAGCACTTTCATGCTCACCCTTTAGAAGTTGTATTAGATCATTCTTAGTGATTTATATTAGAACTGGGATATATATTTATTTATTTATTTATTATCTATTGATTACATTTCATCTTTCCTATGCCTGAGTTATCCTCCATAGATTAAGAATTTATGCCATCCAGAGATTTATCCCCCTTTTAAGATTAGAAAAAAAGTGAAAAGAAACATAGAGGATAATGAAAAAGAACACAAGAAATATTTAAACACAGTGAAGGAAAACTTATATTCATGAAATTAAAAAAGAGTACAAACATCAAAAGATACTCATAAAAATAAAAGTACAAGGACCTATCAAAAAATGATCTCCAACAAAGGCTTGGGATTTTGAGGAGCTTTCCATTTGTCTGAAGGGTTAATAATTGGGTCAAAAGGTGGTTTGTGGATGCAGGAAGGGCTGGTCATATGGTGACAACAGGTAAATCAATGCCTATAGGGACTATAGATGTAATACTTGGTCTCTGCTCTGATAGAATACAACTGGGAAGTTTCTCTTGGATTACTAGCCTTATCTGAGATAAAGCTTGAGACACTAACATCTGAGTAGGAGGAATTGAAGAAGATGTGATGGATTCAACTACAGGGACCATTATAGCTTCAGACTATACATGCAGGTAGGGCTTCAAAATATTGATAAAATCATTGACGATTTTACCCCCATATTGCATGGCCTTCTCAAAATCCTCCTCTTTTTCCATGAATTTCTCCAATGTGGGTGTAAATGCTTTCAACTGGCTCACTTTCTTCTTGAATTCCTTGGTCACTGGTGGTGTTTTGAGGTTCTCATCCAAGTATTTAATGTTATTATTCAACTTAGGCTTTGTATAGATTTTAGAAAAGTACTTGTCCACTTTGTCCCTAATTTCCTTTAGAGAAGTAGTTGCCTAATTTTCACATTATCTCATCATGTTATATACACGGTGATTGATCCTTTTCACTTTGGAAAGGCTCTATTTATTAGAATAATTTTTCATTTACTTTATCTCTTCTATTATCACAGTTCTGAGGGACCCCATATCTATAGAAGGCTTGGTAAATCTAGAACTAGATGCATCAGAAATTATTTTTCCCAGATCCTCTTTCAATTTTTTCAAATTGGTATTTTTAAGATGTGTAATAAGGTTTTTAAGAACCTTCATAACTCCAAAAGTGTGGTTTTGAAAAAATTGGATAGGGATACAATTTAATGACCCATTTTATTCACTTCTTCTTTTAGTATTGAATTATTTCTCACAATGGTTTTAGTTGTAGTGATAAGATTGGACAGTATTTCCTAAATTACCATTCCTGCAATCCTAGTAGCATCTGCCTCTGAAATACTCAATGAAGTAGAAGCTTCATTTATAAATTAAATATAGGATCTCATAGATTCACATATGTCAGCTTTGAATTGTTTGAGATTAGTCTTGGTGACATAGTCACTAGGCACTAAAGGTGAAAAAGCTTCATCACTGGTGGGAAAAGAAGGTGAAGTAGGAGTAGTCGGTTCCACATCATCTTGTAGAGCAGGAGGAGCTACCATATCCTCATATGATTCATAATTTTTCCCTATCAGGATATATCCTGGATTTCTATTCCACTAACCAGTACAAGTCCAATTTCTAGGCTCCATAATATCAATTTTTACTCTTTTCCTTTGAGGATCCCCCTCAATATGAACTTCACCTTCTTCTTCTTGACCTCCAACCAAAATATCAATCTGAGGCACTGGTACAATCTGAAATTGAGATTCTTCTTCTTGTCCTCTAGCCATAATATCAGCAAGTACCTAAATTATTCTTGGATCATAATCAAGGTGGTCATGTCTATCCTCATTTCCATTATCTCCATCATCATGTCCATCATGATCAACATCATCAACATCAACCTATCCATCAGGGTCAACATCATCATGTCTACTAGCCTCATCATCATTTATATACACAGACTCCTAACCTGACCTAAATACTTCTTGTCTTGATTTTAGTGAGTCACTCACATGCTCACCATCATCATCCTCATCATCTTCATCATCCTCATCATCATCATCAGTCCTGCTCACATAACCTTCAACACCAGATACTTCAGTCTCTTCTTCATCATCATCTAATAAAGGTTCATTTAAATTTAATTATAATGGTGGACTTGTAGGTCCATATGCCATTTATCTAGGGATTTTGGCAATATCTGGGTCACACTTATCATCTATAGGAGACCCATCTTCTCTTTATAGCTTAGGCTCAGCTTGTTCTTCATCTAAATACACAACCTGATCACCAGGAATAAGACCTGGATCATCTTGATCCCTTGGTCTAGTATAATGATCAATGGGATTAAAATCCTCATACAATTTATCCTCATATGCTACACACATTCTCCTCCATGGGTTTCAAAAGATTTTCATCCTTTTGAATATGTCTTTGTGCAGGAAAAAATCACTATAATTAGTAATCACCACATATTCATCCACCATACATCCTAACCTCTTCAACATTATAGAGATCATTCTCGGATAATATAGAAAAGTGACTTTTCAATATGGTTTGATCATTTCACAAATGTGTAACAAAAGGTACCTACACAAGTTCACTTTCACCTCATTATTCAACAAATAAATCAAGAAAACATCATGATACTTTAAGGCATAAAAATATCCCTTACTTGGGTAGATTTGGTGTTTGATAAATTTGAAAAGCATTCTGAATTTTCCATCTAATTCTGAAGCTAATAACCTCCTATAATTATCATTTATAGTCAACTCTTTCAATGAATTTTCATAAGAAAATAAATCTGAAGTTGTTGGAATGTTACCCTGGTATTCATTTAATATTCCCTCATGCGGCATCATTAAGCATTCAGCCCACTCCTTTGAAGAAAATGAAATCTCTTTTCCCTTTACCTCATACTTCATTTGAGCCTCCTAAGCTCCTTCCAAAAACAATTCTAAGTAGAGATAAAATTGTTGTACCATATTGGGATAGAAAGGCCTCTCATTGTCTGAAAAACATCTAATCCACCCTTGTGATTCCATAACTTTCAGTAAGAGAGACTTTCTTGACAACAACCATTTGGCAGACACTTATTTCTTAGGAGTTACTATGAGGCTTCCCAATTATGGATTCACAAAACTTGCGAAACTTATTGATTCTCATTTATGGAACTTGGATGATGACGATTCACTTGGTTTCTCCATCGTACGCTTTTTCCTTTCTATTCTAAATGTTAGGGTTTGAATAAGTAATTCAAAAGGTCGAAGGTAGTGAGGGTAGTGAAGGGTCGAAGGGTAGAAGTAGTGTGGATATATTCAATTTTATCATTTGGGGGTTATAATTCATAAAAAAATAAAATATAATAATAGTAAAAAAAATTGTATCATTTTAATTAAAAGATACAGAAAAATAGTTTTACTAAAGGGTCCCTATAAGTATCTATTTCACTCTAATGGTGTTGGTCTCACTTGATCAATTTCATCTGATTGGTTTCATCTAATTAGTTTCACCTGATCAGTTTCACTTGATCAGTGTCACAGAAAAAATATATTTTTCTAAGGGGATAACATCAGATAGTCTTTATAGATTTATCATTCCTAGTTCATGTATGATGTAGCTCATTCTCTCATGGTTTAAGGGTTTGGTAAAGATGTTAGCAAGTTGTTGTTCAGTCCCAATAAACTCAAAATTTGTGTCACCTTTTTGATAGTGGTCTCTCAAAAGGTTATGTCTTACATCAATATGTTTTGTTCTAGAATGAGAAATTTGATTATTATAAATGTTAATAGCACCTATATTGTCACAATTTATGGCGATATGTCTGAATTAAAATCCATAGTCCAATAAAATGTGCTTCATCTACAAAATTTCTGCACAGTAACTATGAGTAGCAATGTAATCTACTTCAATAGTTGATAATTCAATATAATTATACTTTTTACAACACCGTGAAATTAGAGACTTTCCCAAAAAGTGACATGTTCCAAATATTCTTTTTCTATCTAACTTACACCCACCAAAGTCATCATTAGAATAACTAATCATATCAAAAGGTTGTCCTCTAGGATAGAACATTCCGAAATTAGTTGTATATTTTAGGTATTTGAAAACACTTTTAACAGTATTTAAATGTGACTCTTGTAGGTTTTTGTAAAATCTTGCACACATACACACACTAAACATGATGTCTGATCTACTAGCAGTTAAGTAAAGAAAACTCCCAATCATTCCTCTGTAAAAAATTTGATCAATATATTTCCCATTTTCATCAAGTTCAAACATAAAAGTAGAACTCATATGTGTTTCACTACTCTTAATACCATTAAATCCATATATTTTAAAAATATATTTAGTATATTTACTTTCACTTATAATAATACCTTATATTTTTTTAAATATTTTAAATCCAAGAAAATATTTAAGTTCACCCATCAAAATTATTTTAAACTCACTTTGCACCATTTTTTTAAAATCATTGCATAAATAATTCTTAGAAGATCCAAAAATAATATCATCTACATATATTTGAGATATTAAAACATCTTTAGAAATCATTTTTATAAATAAATTAGGATTTTCAACTCCTTTTGTAAAACCTTTAGAAATAATAATGTTACTTAACATATCATACCAAGCTCTTAGAGCTTGTTTCAAACCATATAAAGCTTTAGTTAATTTGAAAACATGATTTTGAAGATGCAGATTTGAAAAACCTATGGGTTTTTTAATAAAAACATCCTCAATTATATAACCATTTAAGAATTCACTTTTGACATACATTTGATAAAGTTTAAAATCCAAGTTTGTTGCATAGGAAAGTAAGATTCTAATGGCTTCAAGCCTAGATACTGGTGAAAATTTCTCCTCATAATCAATTCCCTCTTCTTGATTATAACCTTGTGCAACCAATATATCTTTATTTCTAACTATATTTCCAACTTCATCTACTTTATTCCTAAACACCCATTTAGTTCCTATGCTCAAGGTATATTTTGGTCTATCAATAAGATTGTAGAATTTATTTATCTCAAACTAATTTAGCTCTTCTTGCATAGCTATCACCAAAAATTCATCATTGATTACATATTTGATATTTTTATGTTTAAGTTGTGAAAATAATACTTGATGTTAAACTTGATTTCTCAAGGAAGCTCTGGTTTGTATTCCTCTGTCTAAATCTCCAACAACAGCATCTAAGGGATGGTTTTTAAGGGTTCTAGATGGTCTAGTAATAGTATGGATATTTACATCAAGTTCATCACTTAGGTCTAGTTCATTATGGCAAGAATATGTAGAATTTCTTGAACTAGAAGTTTTAATAGATTCCTTTATAGGATGGTCAGAGGTTTTTTCATTAATTTCTATATTATACATATTCACTTAAAAATTTTATAGAGAGGTCTTAGGCTCATGTGGATCTGTTTCATCAAACTTGACATGTACAGATTCTTCTACAAATTTGGTTCTCTTATTAAAGACTCTATATGCTTTCCTTGATGTTGAATATCCAAGGAATATCCTTTCATCACTTTTGGAGTAAAATTTATCTAGATTATTTTTAGTATTAAGAATATAAACTTTACATACAAACACATTAAAATAATTTACCTTAAGCTTCCTATTATTCCACAACTCATAAGGAGTTTTCTTAAGGATAGTTATGATTAAGAATCTATTTATTATATAAAATTTTATATTAATAGCTTAATCCCAAAAATAAATTTGTAGTTCATATTCATTGAGAATAGTTCGGGTAATTTCTTATAGGGTTCTATTTCTTCTTTCTACTACACCATTCTGTTGAGGTGTCCTAGGGGAAGATAAGTTGTTCCTATAGCAATTTTGTGAGAAAAAATATTCAAAGTATTGATTTTCAAACTCACATCCATGGTCACTTCTTAGATATTTAATTTTAAGACCACTAAGATTTTCTACAGTCCTATCATACTTTATAAAATGAGAGCAAGTTTAACTTTTATAAGCTAAGAATAAGGTTCAATTATACCTAGAGAAGTCATCTTAAAGAACATAATCATAGTGCTTCCCATTGAGACTTGAAAATATAGATGGTCCAAACATGTCAATGTGAACCAACTTGAGAGTTTGAGAAGTTGTAACTTCTTTATTTGGTTTGAAATAGTTTTTGTGTTGATTTCTCTTTTGATAAGGATTGCAAACTTTATTGTATGGAAACTATAGTTTGGGAAGGTCCTTAACTAAAACTTTTTTGGATAATTTCTTAAGTGATTTTATGTTTCAATTTCCTAGTCTTCTGTGCCAGATCTAAGACCCTTTGAGAAGGGAACTTAGGCAGGAAACATTTTGTGATGCTAGTGTGTCTAAATTTATGGCATATAAATTATCATTCCTAAGGGTAGTAAAAACTAATTTATTTTTTACATTAACCACATGACATGAATGATTTTAAAATTTGACATTAAATCCATCATCACAAATTTTATATATGATAACAAAGTTTTATTTTAATCCATCAATATAAAGTACTTTGGAAATTGAAATAGAGTTAGGGTTACCAGTCTTACCTAAGATGGTGATTTTTTTCATTACCATTGTCACAAAATGTGAAATTCCTGCATCAATATTGATGAGATTATTGAAGATTGAGTAATATTATGTCATGTTTCTTGCACAGCCACTGTCCAAGTACCAAATATTTTTTCAGGAACTCTTTAGGTATTTTACCAAAAAAAAAATTTATACAAGAAAAGATTTCGGTGCCCATATTTTTTTGGGTCTAGAAACATTAGTAATAAAGGATTTAGAAACCCAAAATTGTCTTATGGGTTTCCTATATATATAATGTAAATTATTTGAAAAATAAACTTTATTTGTTCTAGAAAAACATGATGCAGTAAAAGATTTTTCAAAACTAGAACATGCAGTATAATCTTGATTTTTAGATAGAGAAGTAGATTTTCTAGATTTAGTTATAAAATGTGTTTTAAATAAATTTCTTTGTCATGGCTGATATCTTTTTCTAGTAGTATACCTATGAGCTATCTTTTTACTATATAACTGATTAAGAGTGTTTTTTCCATTGGTAAAATTTTCTAAATCCTTATTTAATTGATCATTAGATAACTTTAGGTCATTATTTTCCTTTAAAAGTTTATCATTTTCTCTTTCTCAATAGTAAGTTTAGATTTAATATTTGTAGAGAGTGAATGTTTTTTCTTTAATGATTTATACTTATCCTTCAGTTCATTACAAGTTTCTTTTAGCGTATTACAATACTCAAACAGTTCATCATATTTTCATACTTTTATATTCAGATTCATCTCTAGAATAATTGTCATTAGGTATAGGAGATTTTAAGAGAACCTATCAAGTATTTTTCATAAAGAACATGTTTTCCATATCTTCTTTCTCATTCTAAGAATAAGTAGATTCACTAGAGTTTTCCTTGAATGAACTCTAGGTGGCCTTCATTTCTTTCTTATATTTCCTATCTTTATACTCATACTTCTTTTTATAATTTAATTTAGGACAGTCAACTTTGACATACCCTCTCCTTTTTCATTCATAAAAAACTATTTCTTCTAATTTTTTAGGCTTCTTCCAATCCTTTTTCCAACTACATTTGTTGTTGTATCTTCCTTTATAGATTGGTCTCTTGAAGAACTTTTTATTTCTATAAAAAAATTTGAATCTCCTAGCCAGTTGGGCCATTTCCTCATCACTTTCTGAAGCTGATTCTTCACTACTTGGGCTCTCAACAGTAGCTTGAACTTTCTCTTTGTCTTTTGTCTTGGAAGTGGTAGTATTAAAGGCTATAGATTTTCTCATTGGCTCTTCCTCCTCTTGATTCACCTTTATTTTCTCTTCATACATCATTAATTTTCCAATTAGTTGCTTCACTGATAGTTTATCATTGTCGCATAATTCTCTTATGGATACTGATGTCCCTCACCATTCTTTGGTAAGCATCATAGAATCCTCATGATCTGCTCCTTTTTTGTTATAATTCTTCCAAAAGAAATCATAGTGTTCACAATTTCATTGAACCTGAGATACATATCAGAAAAAAAATTCATTAGGATTCATTCTAAAATTTTAATATTTAATAGTATAAGTATTTAATCTCATATCTTTCACATTAATAGTTCCATCATGGGAAATTTCTAAAGTGCCTCAAATCTCATGAGCAGTTTTACAGACAGAAATATGATTAAATTCTTCATCTCCTAGTGCACAATATATACCATTCATTTCTTTACAGTTATTGTTATAAGAAATATTGGTAGCTTCATCCCAATTGTTTCTAGTAGTTTCAGGGAGTGAATATTTACTTTTAATAGAAGTCCATATTTCGAATTTCATGCTTTCTAAATGTATTTTCATTTTAAGCTTCCACTAAGAATAATTTGTTCCATTGAAAAATGATGTCTATTTTTATTATCTCCTTCTAATCTATTGTCCATAATAAAAATTTGGAAAAGCTTTAAAAGAGATAAAAATTTAGTACTAACAAAAATTTTAAGATCCCTGAAATTCAACTACAATCACAGTTGAAAATGTTTGAAAAAGATTTTAAGACTAAAAAAATTCTAAACCTGTGATACCATAATTTGGTAGGAGTAGAGTACTCAAGAGGGGGGTGAATTTAGTATTTATAAAAAAAATTAAAGATTGGTTCTTTGAAAATTTACTCTAATTAAAAATATAATCCAAGTCAGTTTTTAGTGAATTTATGAGAGTCTTGAATGTTCGATAAATTTCTCAAGATATTGATTAGTTCTCAGATTTACTAACCTAGAGATTAATATAACTTTTGAAAATAACCTACTAGTTTAAAACTATTATAAACACTTTCTAAACTAACAATCAGAGTTTGAATTTGTTTGAATAAATTTTTTTATAAAACATAGTAAAATAAAATAACACTAGGTACAGTGGAATTTAAAACAAGAGGTTCAGTCTCAAGACGAGAATTATTCCTATCCACTTGGTGATCACCTGTCACCAAGTAGATTAAATTAATAAACAAGTTTGATCCACACCCTAGATCAGGGTTCACAACAACATACAAAGTTATCTAGGTCACCCTTGAACTCTACCACAGTTCTTTGTGTAAAAAACAAAAAACAGATCACATACAACATATTCCATAGTTCTATATGGGATATAAGTGGATAAATAGAGTTTGAATTTAGGATAACAAGTATCCTTCAATTATGCACAGGAGTCAGTGTGTGTGTAACATACAGATACACACAATACTCAAGAAATTTAAATAAATTAACACAATAGAGCTAAATATGTATAGTTAGGTTTATAAGTCCCTGTGTGTTATGCAGTGCATCTCAGAACTCGTTTATTATAGTGGAATTGAAGTTAGAGTCCTCTTCTAGAAGTTGACTCCAAAACAAAGTGTATAAGCCTCTGTGTTCTAGCTTCCAAGAGTATGAAATGTTCATCTTCTTGTTTGAAACATGTTCTGGTCATCTCATCAGGTTTAGCTCGATTTATTGATCTCCCTGTATGTTCTTCATTTTGAGTTCTTGGGTTTTAGAAGTATGCTCAGAAGTTGTAGGAGTTATTAGGGCTTCTTTTCTTGTTGTTACTGTTTTGTGTATCTCCACTTGTTTTTTACTACATTGAATGATCTATCTGGTAATTATTTTATACTTAAAGGTCCAACATACATAATAATCTCCCCACATGCATGTACCTCGTATTGTTCTCTGAATATCCTACAAATAACATTAAATAATGTCAGAAGCATTAATTTGTCTAAATATGACTGTTAGATATAATTTTGAATTAATAAAATAAAAACAGTTTTTATAACTATCAGTGAGTCATAAGTATTGGTAATTCATTAGCATTGGTCTATCAGCATCAGTGACTCTCTATATCGGTGAGTCCTTTCCATCGATATCGGTGAATCAGGAATCAGTGAGTCGTTTGTACTATCGGTCTGTCGGGCATCAGTGAGTCGTAATCGGTGACTCATTTTGAACTATCGGTGCATCGCTCATCGGTGAGTTATCCATCAGTGAGTCCTTTGAACTACTGGTGTATTGCCCATCAGTGACTCATCCATCGGTAAGTCCTTTGAACTATCGGTGCAATTACCATTGGTGAGTCATCCATAGGTGAGTCCTTTGAACTGTCGGTGCATCGCCTGTCATGAACCAACCCAGGTCGACCATGAACCGGTCACCTGAGCCAGCCTGCGGCATGGCCCGAGGGGCGTTCCCGATACCCATGAGCTGGAAACTAGTGTCAGACATAAAAATATAACCGTTGGGAATGATTTGGCCCATGAAAAACAGATAACCAAATAAATAAAGATTGGCGATGAGAAAATAAAACTAGCAGCGAAAAGAAAATAAATGTACATACCTCCTTGTGACCCTTCAGGTCACCACCCAACTCAGGACCAAGTCTGCTCCAACATTGACCAGCTAAACCAGAAACCTAAACAAGAAACTGAACCTGTAATTGGAAAGATGTAATAGGCGTAAGAACCGAGATGCTCAGTAGAGATTCCAGAAATGAACCACTGAATCCATGCATTTTTTCAATTCCAAAATAGCCCAATAATACTAGTTTGAACTACAGTTATAAAAAAATAAGGTTTTCATATTTACACAATATTTTGTAAACTAACAATCACAAATCCATTGCCCTTATAATTCAAAAACAAGGAAACGAAAACAAAATATGGGCTCAAACAAACTTTTCCAAAACATCTACTTGGAAGTCCATTTTAAAACCAACCATACACGCACAAAACTTCTGCAAGAAAACACCAAAACCAAGTTCAAGGGTATGGTTCCACACACAACAAAGGAAATGGTACTAATAATGCTTGTACCAAAGGATCACATAAAACCTAGGAACTCAGAGGAAGACTAGAATATACTATACATGTGAATCGTCCTAAAGGCATGCCTACTCTCGATGACATCATAAAGACCTAACGCCTGATTGTTACCCTGCCTGGCTTGGTCGAGGGGCCCAATCCCATAACAATAATAATAATAAAACATATCTCTGTTTTGGGCCACTGGCCAGTGCGTAATCTAAACTAGTGTAGCAATCGTTCTTAGTAAACCGCCTTCCTATAATAAGTTTTAGTGTTATGTTCAAAAATAGGTGTGCCACACATTAAAATAACAATACATATATATATATATAATCAAGCACGCGACACAATCTAGCACCACCCCAACCACCTCAAGATTAGTCTTGTGCCTTAATATAAATATTTTCAAAAGGAGGCCCATACCGAGGACCCTCCTATCACATGATCGACAGATGAGTAAATAGGCCTAACCAAGGAGGGGTTTTCCAAACACACAGTTTCAATGATGCCAAACGGGCCTCATACAATTCACATACATCAAAACATTTCAAAACAGCCAATCTAAAATGTCATCCTGGACTTTAGCTTCACAACCCTCATACTTTTATCAAAACATTTATTAACTAGTTCAAAGACAACCAAAAATACCATCTTTATACCAAAGTGGCCAAATGGTCCCTTAAACCAAACATTTACCAAAAAAATCCTAAGTTTACTTAAAGTTAAGTTAAAACAACAACACCTAAGAAGGTACAAAAAAGTATTTCACAACACTGACAAGCCCCCAATCTTTCATAAAATGCCAAACCAAATTTGGCTTCCACATTCACCCAAACACGCCCTGAAAAACAAACACCCCTTTCATTTTCCAATAACTCACCTTATCATGTTTCCAAGGCCAACCGAGCCAAACCAAGAAGAACACTCTAAATCCAACCAAAACATTTGAAACCAAATTTCATAAATACACCCTTTTCTTTCAACCAAAAAAACCCCATATCACTCACTTATAAAATACCATACAGGTTCATAAACCAAAATCCCATTTTTTTATTTTAGAAAAACACCAAACCATAAAAAGGGAAATCATCACATTTCACACAAAAAATCCAAAACATGTTTCAAACCAATTTAACAAAACATTTCTATGGGAAAAACCCCACACAAACATCCAATTCCACCCAAAAAAGAATAAGTGGCAATTTACAAACACCTAAGGCATCATACACAAGGCATAAACCAAGATTCATGTAAAACCCTATCTTTAGCAAGACCAAAACACTTTAGAACACCACAACAAGATTTAAAGAGGTATCATGGAGATGCATAGAAAGATAATAAATTAACTAAAACATCAATCATTAAGGAAAAGCAATGGAAAGGAAATGCATCGATTTTCCTACCTCGAGGAAGTCGAGCCGAAACTTTCTAACTCAAGAAACATCCCGCTCGCACGCATGCACACACTTCCATGTATATATATACACCTTTAAACTGATTCACGTGTTTCCCAAGCCATGAGGGAACACACCCTTAGAAGACGGATATATATATATATATACCTGAGAAAATGCGTGTGCGCACTTGGAAACGATCTTGACTCCCTACAACAATTCCTGACACCCAACATTAGTGTGGTGAATACCATCGCACATCCAACAAAAGACCAATGAGTCACATAAACCAATTTCACAAGTCATAAAACACAACCAAACGCTACCCAAAAGGATTTTTATCCAAAACACACCCTGATATATCTAACAAAACCATTTAAATTATGATGACAATTATTCAAGACCAAAAGGTAAGGCATTTACATGCGCATAAAATAATGACACCAAAAAAAACTAATTGCGACCAATTCAACCAATACAAAATCACCACTACAAATTAACTAAGTATGTAATAAAAGTGAAAAACAAGTTTTCGAAATTATATAACAACACACAAGAACCACATGAATTAAAATTGGGAGTAAAGAGAATGAAATGCTTACCTCAACATGTACAAGAGAAACAGAACCATAATAAAGGAAATATCATATCTCCACGGGCCAATTTCAAACCCTAGAAACCAAACAAGATGCGTTAACACAACCTGAAGCTTTTATAATTTAGTTAAAATGAAGATAAAATCACCAAAATAAAGAAATGAGGTTATACCAAAAGGTCATCGCGCCGAGACAGAGAAACTACTGGGTGAAGGGGCTCTTACCGGAGCAGGTTTTATGGGAGGAGGGAGTGGGACACTGCCGATGGGGGAGGTCACCCCAGACAGGGGAGGTCACGCTGGACTGGGGAGAGGGAGGTCGTGATCAATGGGGGAGGTCGTGCTGGATGGGGGAGGTCACGCCGAACGAGAGGGGGCTTGGTGAGGCAGAGTCGGCTGGGTCAGCTGGGCGGTGGGAACCCGTAGGGCGAAGCGGAGCCAGTTGGGTCGGCTGGGCGGTGAGAACCCAGAGGGCGAGGTAGGCTAGAGTGGCAGGGGTTAGTGAACACCGACGGATGAAGGGGAGGGGTGGTCGGCGGTGGCATGCAGGTGCACAGTTCATAGGAGGAAACAGGTCGGTGGGGATGCGGGTATGGGGTAGATTTAGGGTTTTAAAAAACAATAATAAAATATAATAATAATAACAACAAAACAAATAATTATTTATAAAACAAATAATAATTATTATTTCTTATACATTTTTCTTTAAGTAGTAATAATAATAATAATGATATCGATGCTACAATAATAATAGTAATAGTATTAATATTAATAGAAAAATGATAATAATAAAATTAATAACAACAAAATAAATTAATAACAAACTTAATGATAATTAAAATGATAATTTTATTAAATTTCATTTTAAATAATAATTATATTTATAGAAATTTAATAATAACATTATTATTACCAAATTAAATAATAATAATATTACCATTTGTGTAAAATATTCTCATTGTTATAATTTAAATATTAACCTTGTTTTATTGATATAAAATTTTATTTAGCATCCTTTTTAAATTAAATTAATTTATTTGTTTATTTTATTATTTATTTGAAGTGCCGCTCCACCGCGCATTCACCAGGACCAAGTGTACGGTCACCGCTAATGGTGTGGTGATCGTACACTGGCCCAAGACCCACCTAAGACATCAAACTTCAAAAATTTAAAACTGGGACCCAACAAAACCTCATCCAAATGATGTAGGATAGAGTAAATAATAAAAATAAAATAAAATAAATAGGCGTATGAGGTCGGGGTGTGACAATTATCCCCACCATAGAAACTTTCTGCCCCTAGAAAGTCATCAATCCAATAGTAGACACAACTATTGTCCATGCCCAGAAAAAACCATAGGAAAACGAGAGCCTCAGAGTAACTACTCCTAAAAAATGTCACACCCAACCAATTCAAGGAGGAACACAACACAATTTTTAGGGGAGAACACGAGAGGGTTCTCCCCACCATGAGATTTCACTAATACAGAAACCCTTGAAACCTAAACAATCCACCCCCGAGGGGTCAATACGGGAACTCCCAAACAGAACTCATTCAATCTCTCCACATGGACCGAACAACACTCCAAAAACTTAGACAAAAACTTTCTATAAAACAGCCCAGAAACCTAAGGATGAGGAATGAACTCAAAACATCCCCTCAATTTCACAATACCAAACATTTCCCTAAAGGGTATAACTGAGACCAACTCAAAATCAGAATGGATCAATTTATTCATGAGCCTAACACCCTTCACGGACAATGAACGATTTGGAAACCACGCTAAGAGCAGATAAGACTGCTTGGATTGTGGTGGAATGAGCTCATCACGCCACCACAACAAGGATGAGCTTATGAAAGCAATGAGAATATAATGAAGAAATTTTGGATATTTCCATTACAAAGTGGAATACATTATCTGGGCCGAGGTTTCACACACCCTCGGAAACTCATGATAGTGCGCGAGCTTCACTCCGAGACCTGTGGTTGGGGACCTGATGGCTCAAGCATCTCTTGCCTCACAGTTAGGCATTTCTGTCCTCTGGTCTCTAACTCCTTCCTCCCGAATGACGCTTCTTTCAGAACTCTCCTCGGTGGCCTGAATAGTTTCACAGTAGAAAGACTTTGGAGGGATGCGACAAGGCGGCTTAGAATGCCTGAACCCGCCAGACTAGTCGCATGCAAGAGAACACTCCAACAAACTGGGAGTCAGTACAAACGAAGATCCTTTCCAGATGGGGGAACCTTCACAAGATCTGACCCCCACCAACAACACTCAAGACTCTAATGATGATGATACATCCCACCTTTACTAGTCCAGAACTAAAACCCTCAAATAACTCTAGGACGGTATGAATCTTAACTACCCTGGAAGTTCCCAACAACCCGATGACACACTATCTTTCTGAACTATACAATTGCCTTTAACATACTTTGATTACCTCAATAACCAGGCAACACACAAAAAGAACTGAGAACTGGGCATAACTCATTAAAAACTTTTGGAGGCTTTTTGGGCGACATACTCATAACAACATGAAAAACAACATCGAAACCGGCATTAATCCAAAACTCAATCAAAGAAACAACACAAGCCCAGGGAAATAGGCCCATAAGAAAAACATATACAAACACAAGAAAAAATCACTTTTCCAGAACCATTAGTTCTATAAAATTTTAAAACACACTTATGGAACCTTATGAACCATCACATGTGTGTTCATTCAATATCACTCACATCATCTATGAACAAGTTCCCACACGCACTCTTCGTACATACCCACACACATGTGACCCTCCATAATGAGTGTCAAGGTTCAAACACTTATTTTCCTTACCAAATCAAAACACATACCAAGTTTTTCCAAACCGATTCACTTTCTCTTTAAAACCACACTTTACTAATTTCAAAAAAAAATTGGAAGAAACCCCCTTTTTTTATTTCGAATCACTTTCATTTTTTTAACACGCACTCACATCAAATGATTTCAAAATGAAACACAACCAACTATAAACCATCGGAATGAGGAACTAGTGTTTGTGCCTAACCCGACGACATAGTGGTGATCCATTCCCCAAGTAAGGAATAACACTAAGAGGACCTTAAACTGGGCACTTGGAATCCACATGGGTCACCACCCCATGTGAGGCTGCAACGTGAACCGATTTTCCCCTATTGTCATCCCTCAATCCAAAATAACCAAAGACAAAAGACTCAAATCCCAGACTACCCATGGTAACTCAGGTCTTGTTGCAAGAGGTGGGGATCAAGCACCAAACTATAACCTACTTTCTGGGCTCTGACAATCCTAATATTCATCTACTGAACATCCCAAATAACAAGAACCTCCCTTTGATACCATTTTTTCACGAACCAACCCATGTCAACCATGAACCGGTCACCCGAGCTAGCTCGCAACATGTCCCAAGGGGCATTCCCGATCCCCACGAGCTGGAAACTAGTTTCGGGCATCAAAATCTAATCTTTGGGAATGATTTGGCCCATGAACAAAAGATAACCAAATAAATAAATATTGAAATGAGTAAATAAAACTAGAAGCAGAAAGAAAATAAATGTACATACCTCCTTGTGACCCATCAGGTCACCACCATACTCAGGACCAAGTCTGCTCCAACATTGAGCAGTTAATTTAGAAACCTAAACAAGAAACTAAACCTACAACTGGAAAGATATAATAGGTGTGATTATCAAGATTCTCAGTAGAGATGCCAGAAATGAACCATAGAATCCATGAATTTTCCCAATTCCAAAACAGCCCAATAATACTAGTTTGAACTACAGTTATAAAAAAATAAGGTTTTCATATTGACAAGGTATTTTGAAAACTCATAATCACAAATCCACTGACCTTATAATTCAAAAACAAGGAAAATAAAAAAAAGAGGGGCTCACACAAACTTTTCAAAAATAGCTACTTTGAAGTCCATTTTAAAACCAACCATACACACACAAAACTTTTCCAAGAAAACACCAAAACCAAGTTCAAGGGTATGATTCCACACACAATAAGGGTAATGGTACTAATAGTGATCGTACCAAAGAATCATAAAAAACCTAGGAACTCAGAGGACGACTAGAACGTACTATACATGTGACTCATCCTGAAGGAATGCCTACACTCGATGACATCATAACTCCCTTACACCCGACCATCACCCTAACCTTCCTAGTTGAGGGGCCCAATCACATAGTAATAATAATAACAAAACATCTCTCTGTTATAGGCCACTATCTAGTGCGTAATCTAAACTAGTGCAACAATCGTTCTCAGTAAACCCCCTTGCTATGATAAGTTTTCATGCTATGTTCACAAAGAGGTGTTTCGCACATTCAAATAACAAGAAATATATATAATCGAGAACGCAACACAATCTGGCACCACCCCGAACACCTCAAGGTTATTCCCATGCCTTAAAATAAATATTCTCAAAAGGAGGCCCAAATCGAGGACCCTCCTATCACATGGTCGACAAACAAGGAAAGTGGCCTAACCAAAGAGGGGTTTTCCAAACACATAGTTTCAAAGATTCCAAACGAGCCTCATACAATTCACACACATCAAAACTTGTGTAAACAACCAATCTAAAATGCCAACCAGGCCTTTATCTTCACAGCACTCATCCTTTTATCAAAACATTTATTAACCAATTCAAAAACAACCACAAATGGCATCTTTATACCAAAGTGGCCAAACGGTCCCTTAAACCAAACAGTTACCAAAACATTCCTAAGTTCACTTAAAGTCAAGTTAAAATAACAACACCTAAGAAGGTACCAAAAGGGATTTCACAACACTTACAAGACAACAATATTTCACAAAATGCCAAATGGGCTTTGGCTTCCACTATCACCCAAACACACCCTGAAAAACAAACACCCCTTTCATTTTCCAATAACTCACCCTAGCATGTTTCTAAGGCCAACCAAGACAAACCAAGAGGAACACTCTAAAACTAACCAAAACATTTGAAACAAAATTTCATAAATAAACCCTTTTCTTTCAACCCAAAAACACCCATATCACTCACTAATAAAATACCACACAAGTTCATAAACCAAAATCCCATTTTTTTTATTTTAGACAAACACAAAACCATAACAAGGGAAATCACCACATTTCACACACAAAATCCAAAACATGTTTCAAACCAATTTATCAAAACGTTTCTATGGGAAGAAACCCACACAAACATCCAATTTCACCCAAAAAGAACAAGTGGAAATTTACAAACACCTAAGCCATCATACACAAGGCATACACCAAGATTCATGTAAAACCCTATCTTTAACAACACCAAACCACTTTAGAACACCACAAAAATATTTAAAGAGGTATCAGGAAGATGTGTAGAAAGATAATAAATTAACAAAAACATCAAGTCTTAAGGACGAGCAATGGAAAGGAAATGCATGGATTTGCCTACCTCAAGGAAGTCAAGCTGAAACTTTCTAACTCAAGAAACATCCCGCTCGCACACACGCACACACTTCCATGTATATATATATAGACCTTTAAACTGATGCACGTGTTCCCCATTCCATGAGAGAACACGCACTCAAAAGATGTATATATATATATATATTCATACCTAAGAAAATGTGTGTGCGCACTTGGAAATGATATCGACTCCCTATAACAATTCACGACACCCAACATTAGTGCGGAGAAGACCATCACACATCCAAAAAAACCAAGGACTCACATAAACCAATTGCACAAGTCATAAAACAAAACCAAATGCTACCCAAAAGGATTTATCTCTAAAATACACCTTGATATATCCAACAATACCATTTAAAAGAAGATGACAATTATTCAAGACCAATAGGTGAGGCATTTACATGCACATAAAAGAACGACACCAAAAAAACTAATTGAAATCAATTCAACCAATACGAAATCACCACTATAAATTAAATAACTATGTAATAAAAGTGAAAACATGTTTTAGAAATTAAATAATAACACACAAGCACCACATGAATTGAAATTGGGAGTAAAGAGCATGAAACGCCTACCTAAACACATGCGAGAGCGACAGAACCACAACAGAGGAAAGAGCATTGCTCCGTTGGCTAATTGCAAACCCTAGATACCAAACAAGATGAGCGAACAAAACTCGAAGCTTTAAGAATTTGGTTAAAATCAAGATAAAATCACCAAAATAAATAAATGAGGTTATACCAAAAGGTCACCACATCGGGACAGAGAAACCACCAGGTGAAGGGGATCTCGCCAGAGCAGGTTGGCCGGGAGGAGGGAGTGGGCCGCTGCCAGTGGGGGAAGTCACACCGAACATGGGAGGTTGTGCTGGATGGGGGAGGGGGAGGTTGCGCTGGATAGGGGAGGTCGCACCGGATTGGGGAGACCACGCCGGATGGGAGGGGGCTCGGTGAGGCGGAACCTGATGGGTGGTATGGGCAACGGGAACCCATAGGGCGAGGGGGAGTCGGCTGGGTCAGCTGGGCGGTGGGAACCAGAAGGGCGAGGTAGGCCTGAGCGGCAGGGGCCAGTTTGCACCGGCGGACGAAGGGGAGGGGGGTCAGTGGTGGCGTGCAGGTGCATAGCGCGTAGGAGGAAACAGGTCGGAGGGATGCGGGTATGGTGTAGATTTAGGGTTTTAAAAAACAATAATAAAATATAATAATAATAAAAAAACCAATAATTATTAACAAAATAAATAATTATTATTTTTTCTTATCCATTATATTTTATGTAATAATAATAATAATATCAATGCTACAATAATAATAGTAGTAATAATAGTAATAGAAAAATGATAATAATAATATAAATAACAACAAAAGAAATTAATAAGGAACTTAATGATAATTTTATTACATTTAATTTTAAATAATAATTATATTTATAGCAATTTAATAATAAAAGTATTATTAAAAAATTAAATAGTAATAATATTACCATTTGTGCAAAATATTCTCATTATTATAATTTAAACATTAACCTTGTTTTATCGATATAAAATTTTATTTAGCTTCCTTTTTCAATTAAATTTATTTATTTATTTAATTTATTATTAATTTGAAGTGTCGCACCACCACGCTTTCACCAGGACCAAGCGCATGGTCGCCGCTAATAGTGCAATGATCGTACATCGGCCCAAGACCCACCAAAGACATCAAACTTCAAAAATTTCAAACTGAGACCCAACTAAATGTTGGGCGGAGAAGTGATGGAAAGAGGGGGGTGAATTGCCTTTTAAAAAATAATTAACAATTTAAAATCAAAGTAAAAGTGCAGCAGAAATAAAAGAGGCAAGACACGCAACTTGATAACGGAGTTCGGCTTAAACCCAAGCCTACGTCTCCGCTCCCAACTCAACCGTTGAGAGATTTACTACCGCTTGCTTTTTAATGGTTTTAGCAAGAAACCCACTAGACTTTAAGGTTAGTCTAGAACCTATTACATCTTGCTTTTAATGGTTATGCAAGAACCCACTTGCTTTTAATGGTTGAGCAAGAACCCACTAGCCTTCTTACAGGTGAAGGCTAGCTCACCTTTGATTCAAGCCTTTTAAAAGGGAAGGCTTGACTAACCTCTTCACACCTTGAAGGTGGTGTGAAAACCCAAATGAAAGGGAGATGAGAGAAAGAGGGGTTTGTAGGCACAAACCCAAATTGATGCTCAAAATAATAAAACGATAAAAACCGTAAAGAGGAGAAGCCTTGGGCGCCAAAGGATTGATGGAGTTGATGAAGGGCACTCCCAAGCTTCTATGGTGGTGCTCCTTGGATGTGGAAATGAGTTGGAACAATTGGGGGTTCCTTGGAGGAATGCGTCGGAGGTTCGCCAAATGATCAAAAATGTTCCCATGGGCTTCTGTTGGCTTGGTTATATTTCCGGGGCTTCCTAGTCCTTTATTTATAGAGGGGGAACCCTCAAATGGCCGTTGGAGAGGCCTTCGGAGCCGTTGGGAGTCAAGTGGACAAGCCTGGTCAAAGCCCAATGGCTAGTTTGACTGGCTCCACCGGCTGACCGGTGCTTGGCCACCGGTTGGCCGGTGCTTTGAAAAAGGTGAGGCCTTCGGGCTCAGGCACCACCGGCTGGCCGGTGATGAGGCCACCGGTTGGCCGGTGCTGAGGCAGTGGCTGACACTATTTGTCTGGGTCCACCGGCTGGCCGGTGGTGGGACACCGGTTGGCCGGTGGTCTGGACAGAGGGATGCCTTCTGTCCAGGCCTCCATCGGCTGGCCGGTGGTCTTCCACCGGTTGGCCGGTGGACTAATTTTCAGTCCACTTTTGTTCCTTCTTGTCCCAAATCCTTGGCAACCTTTTGCCTATCAACAAGAACACTAAAAACAAGATTGGATAAATAAGAGAGTGATTGTGATCATGAAAATTAAACCACGAGGGGTACGAGAGGTACAACAATCTCCCCCTATTTTGATGATCACAATCACCAAAACAAGCAATGTAAAATACTGAAATGAAAGGCATGCTTTAAAGGATAAGGCAAAGTAAAGTAAAGCATGAGAGAAAGATTTTTCCCCCAATCAACCAAGAATTTCTCCCCCTTTGTGATTATCAAAATAGCACGGGGCATAATACTTGATTGAGGGAAAGGTTGAAAAACAAGATAGAGATTTTAAACCAATTGAAATTTTTGAAATTTGAATGGAAAGTTTTGATTTGAAAGTTTTGATTTGAAAATTTTGAATTGAAAATTTTGAATATAAAAATTTTGAAAAGGCTTAAACAATCCTAACTCCCCCTAAATAAAAACAACAAATCACCGGGGAGAGGTTTTTGAAACCGAGACAAATTTTGGTCCGGTGAGACTCGCTAAAAGGGATTTTTCAATCCAAACTTGTCTTGTGGTGGGTCTTCTCCTATGAAATTCATCATTAAAGAAAATAGTTTTGGGCCTTCCATACCGGGCATTTTTGCAATCGCACTCATAGATTAAGTGCCCGGGTTTTTTGCAATAGTTACAAAATTTAAATTGGGAGCTCCCCCTTACAAAAATAGTTGGAGCATGGGAAGAGGAAGCTTGCTTGGAATAGCCAAGCCCTTGGGTGGTTCTAGATAAACGTTGGGAACCTAGCAATTTGGTCAAATTTTGTTCACCTTGGGTGAACTTGGCAAGAGATTCCCTTAAATCTTTGATTGTTGATTCCATAGAATCAACATCGGGAAAGTTTTGGATCTTGAGGGACAACTCCTCCTTTTCTTTGAGAAGTTATTCCTTTTCGGAAGAGAGTTTTTTGAAATTCTTTTTTAAAGCAACAAATTTGGAAGAAAGTTCGTGAAAACCTTCCTCCAATTGATCTCTAGCATGTTGGAGATCCTCATAAGATAAATGATTAAAATAATTTGAAGAACTAGAGGAAGAGGAGTCGGAAGATGTTACCTCATGGAATGCCATTAGACATTTTTTACCGTTGTCACTTGAGGAGGAGGAGGAGGAGGATGTGGAGCTATCACTCCATGTGGCCTTGAATGCCTTCTTCTTTTCCTTTTGCTTGGCCTTTTTCTTGTTGAGTGGACAATCGGGCTTGTAATGGCCTTTAGTACCTTCATGGATTACTTCTAAAAGTTTCCAAATTTCATAAGAAGATGAGCAAGAAGAAATGCGATTAAATTCATTACGGTCTAACCCACAATGAAGAGCATTCATGGCTTTTCCATCAAGCTCAAAATTTTTAATGTCGGCTTGAGTCCATTTGGATTCATCGGGAGAAGAAAGAGAATAACCATGCATGACAATTTTATAAATAGGGTATCCAATGATTCTAAGAAAAGTGGTCATGCGAGTTTTCCAATAAGTGTAGTCGGTTCCATCAAAGAATGGAGCACGACCCAAAGAATAGCCTTCGGGGGTGAAAGAAGTTGAAGCCATCAAAAAAGTATCTTGAATTTGAAACCGGTTAGGGTATTACTCAAACTTCCCTCTGATACCAATTGTTGGGCGGAGAAGTGATGGAAAGATGGGGGTGAATTGCCTTTTAAAAAATAATTAACAATTTAAAATCAAAGTAAAAGTGCAGCGGAAATAAAAGAGGCAAGACACGCAACTTGATAACGGAGTTCGGCTTAAACCCAAGCCTACGTCTCCGCTCCCAACTCAACCGTTGAGAGATTTACTACCGCTTTCTTTTTAATGGTTTTAGCAAGAAACCCACTAGACTTTAAGGTTAGTCTAGAACCTATTACAGATTGCTTTTAATGGTTATGCAAGAACCCACTTGCTTTTAATGGTTGAGCAAGAACCCACTAGCCTTCTTACATGTGAAGGCTAGCTCACCTTTGATTCAAGCCTTTTAAAAGGTAAGGCTTGACTAACCTCTTCACACCTTGAAGGTGGTGTGAAAACCCAAATGAAAGGGAGATGAGAGAAAGAGGGGTTTGTAGGCACAAACCCAAATTGATGCTCAAAATAATAAAACGATAAAAACCGTAAAGAGGAGAATCCTTGGGCGCCAAAGGATTGATGGAGTTGATGAAGGGCACTCCCAAGCTTCTATGGTGGTGCTCCTTGGATGTGGAAATGAGTTGGAGCAATTGGGGGTTCCTTGGAGGAATGCGCCGGAGGTTCTCCAAATGATCAAAAATGTTCCCGTGGGCTTCCGTTGGCTTGGTTATATTTCTGGGGCTTCCTAGTCCTTTATTTATAGAGGGGGAACCCTCAAATGGCCGTTGGAGAGGCCTTCGGAGCCGTTGGGAGTCAAGTGGACAAGCCTGGTCAAAGCCCAACGGCTAGTTTGACTGGCTCCACCGGCTGACCGGTGCTTGGCCACCGGTTGGCCGGTGCTTTGAAAAAGGAGAGGCCTTCGGGCTCAGGCACCACCGACTGGCCGATGAGGAGGCCACCGGTTGGCAGGTGCTGAGGCAGTGGCTGACACTATTTGTCTGGGTCCACCGGCTGGCCGGTGGTGGGACACCGGTTGGCCGGTGGTCTGGACAGAGGGATGCCTTCTGTCCAGGCCTCCATCGGCTGGCCGGTGGTCTTCCACCGGTTGGCCGGTGGACTGATTTTCAGTCCACTTTTGGTCCTTCTTGGCCCAAATCCTTGGCAACCTTTTGCCTATCAACAAGAACACTAAAAACAAGATTAGATAAATAAGAGAGTGATTGTGATCATGAAAATTAAACCACGAGGGGTACGAGAGGTACAACACTAAACCTCATTCAAATTACACAGGACCAAGTAAATAGTAAAAATAAAATAAAATAAATAGGAATCTGAGGTTGGGGTGTGACATTTCCCATCGGTGACTCATCCATCGGTATGTCCTTTGAACTATTGGTGCATCACCCATCAGTGAGTTGTCTATTGGTGAGTTGCTTGAACTATCGATGTGACCGATCATCGGTGACTTTTCCATTGGTGAATCACCTATCTGTGTGAAGTTTTTTCTATCAGTGAGTCTTGCATCAGTTTCTTCTCCTATAGGTGAGTACTCATTGGTGAATCATCCATCAGTGACTCCTTTGAACCAATCAATGTTAGAGACTTTGAAAAACTTACAATGTGTCTGTCTTATACAGAATAGTACCAGATTAAGTGAAATTCATAATTACATGTAAATATAAACTTGAAAACATATTGAAACATAAATATCCATAATTCATTGACTTTTTGAAATTTATTATACCATGTGACATAATTTATTCATTTAGAAATATTCATTGACATGATTATCATTAGTTATAACATAATATGTAAAGTATCATGATTTGTTAATTGGCATGATTTATGATTATTAAAACAAATATCTCATAAAGGGTCTAACAGGATTGATGATGTTCCACCCTTAATTATTCCAATTTCTATCCTCTGAAAATATAAGAAGATTTTATCCTTATCAATTCTCATCATTGATAAAGATATAGGATACTCTCTACTTAGAGCATTCATTGCCTTATTTTCCTTACCAGGATAATAGTGGATTGACCAGTCATAATCCTTGATAAGATTTAACCATATTCACTTGTGCACATTAATATACTTTTTTTTGAATATATATTTGAGACTATTATGATCATTATATATCTCAGACATCTCCCCATGGAGATAATGCCACTATATTTTAAACACAAAGACCACAATTGCCAACTCCAGATCATGAGTTGAATAGTTTTTCTCATAAATTTTCAACTTCCTTGAGGTGTAGGCTATCACATTATAATTTTTCATTATTACACAACCTAATACTTTATTTTAAGAATCTTTATACACTATAAATAGTTCTCCACTTGTTAGGAGTGTAAGTATTGGTGCAGTGATAAGCCTCTTTTTGAGCTCCTTAAAGCTTTCCTTACATTCTTGAGTCCAAAAAAACTTCACTGCCTTCCATGTCAGCTTGGTCATTGGGTTTAAAAATCATGATAAGTTCTTCACAAATCATCAGTAATACCCATCTAGGCCAAAGAAACTACGAATCGTTGTTACAAATGTTGGTATGGGCCACTCTTTAATTTACTTTTTCTTGGAAGGGTCCACAAATATCCCTTTTCTAGTGATAACATTCCCCAAGAATGATAATTCTTCCATATAGAACTAATATTTACTATACATTGCCTAAATTTTATCCCTTTTCAAATCCATCAACATAGTATTCAAATACACCTCATGTTCCTCCTTGATCTTAGAGTATATCAGACTATCATCGATAAAGACTACCAAAATTTTGTCAAGGTAATCCCTAAAGACTCTATTCATTAAATCCATAAAATTTTATGGATCATTAGTGAGACCTAAGGTAATCCTTATGAACTCATACTTTCAATACCTCATTTTAAAGACATTCTTTGAAATATCTTCCTTCCTCACCTTTAATTGGTGATATCCTGATCGAGGGTCCGCCTTAGCGAAATAACTGGCCCCACATAGCTGATCGAACAATTCACATATCTGTGGTAGGGGATACATGTTCTTTATATTGATTTTATTGAGCTCATGATAACCAATTCATAGTCACATTGATCTGTCCTTCTTCTTAACGAAGAGGATTGGTGCACCCCACAGTGAAGCACTCGGGCATATAAAACTCATCTCCAGATTCTCTTGTAACTACTTCTTTATCTCTTACAGATCTACAATGGCTATTCTATAAGGATTATTTTATATAGTTATATATACATGAATAAGCTCAATTGATAACTCAACCTCTTGATCGGGAGAAAGACCAGGCAACTCTTTAAGGAACACCTCAGTGTAATACCTCACGATGGGAATGTTTTTAGAATGATTCTCTCCTTTTTCTTAATCATTTGAGCTAGATATGCTTGCTAATAACTCAATTGTATCCACACTTGAGACAATTATTCTAAAGGAGATTCATCCTCCTCCTTACACCTATATAGAATTGGAGGATGTTTTATGATGTGAAGAGTGATCTTCCTTTCTCGACAGTCGATGTTGGTTTTGTATAGAGATAGCCAATCCATGCCCAATATAGAATCAAACTTCAACAAATGGAGTTTGACAAGATTATATTGGAGGTTCAATACATAAAATTTAACCGGGTATGATTTATATACTTTGGATGCAATAATTGCCCCATTTTTTGTTCTCACAGATAACTCAACATCCAAATTTTTAGGTGGTGATTGAATAGTTCTATTAAACTTGCAAGATATGAAAGAATACATAGAACCAGAATTAAATAGTATATTCGCTATTCATGAATGAATAACCAGCGTACCTATCACCACATCGTTTTTCATCTCCACATCAGTAATATTGATAGCATATGACCTTCCTTGTTTCCTTAGAGGTTGTTTTTTATTACCTCTAACAACCCTGGGATTAAGGAATTTATTTGAAAAATGACCTTGTTCATTGCAGTTGAAACACTACACTACAAGATAATTGTTGATCTGAACCATCTTTTCTTCCTCCAAATTAGTGAAATTATTTCTATCCCTTCGATAGTTCTTAGCCAGATGCCCCATTCTACCATATTTTAAGAATTTTATGGTTCCCTTTAAATAGTTCCCAGGATTATTATTCCCATAATTTTGACATGTGGAATGTTCAGTCATCTTTCTATTATAATATTTTTTTTTCTAATCCACCCATATAAAACTCCATTTTCCTCTTTTTTTTCACCAGGCCCATGAGACCACTGGGAGTCTTCAATATCCATTTTAACCTTAAGGGCATAGTGGAAAATACCCTCATAGTTATCAAAGTCTCAAATCGACAACGCTTTTTGTAGACTCGACTGTTGTCTGATAAAGAAGCGATCCACCTTGCTTTCAGTGTTCAAGAAAAAGCTGGATGTGTACCTTGAACGCCTTGTCATGTTTGATTCATATGCCTCAATAAACTCATCTCCTTTTTTCTTAAGTCTAAGGAATCACCTTTCCATCTTGATATGGAGGGTTTGGGGAAAATATTTATTGAAAAAAAAATTCTTGAAATATTCCCATTCCAAGGAATCAATTTTATCCTTGTACTTTGTGTTCTTAATCAGTGTCCACCACTGATCAGCTTCCCCATCAAAATGATAGACTTCCAGCACAACTTTATCTTCTTCTAAGCATTGGAGGACATAGAATATATTTTTAGGGGAGTCAATCCATTGTTCCACAAGGAGGGGATCAGAATATCCACTAAACATGGGAGGCCTTTTACACATGAAGGATTCAATGGAAACTTTATCTTTCCTTGGAGAATGAGGGATTTCCACACTATTCATGTTATTATTCATAACTGGAGCTAGTTAAGCGAGTACTACCATAATGTTTTGAGCACCAACTCCCATCATATTTTTCATATCATTAGGGAAATCATCACATTCTATATCACATTGATTATTGTCATGTGTTCTTCTATTTACCTCCATTAAATAAGAAAACTAAAGTGCAATTAGGGGGATTAAATACTTATCTAATAATCATAAAAGGAAACTTTGAACATAAAAGGATAAACTTGTAAAGGAAAAGTATATCCTAACTTGTGATTCCTTAGGTTTCAATCTAGGTTTTCCAGGATCTATTTCCTAACATATATTCATATGGTCTATTTTTTATTCCCTTAATAATGGTTTAAAACAAGATTATGAATTTACAAAAGCATATCCCCTGGGAGTGTGAAACCAGGTGCCCAGTAAGGATCATTATCGTGTATCAGGTTACCACGAGCTAGGCTCAGAACACCTTGTCAGAGTTGTTACTCCTGGGTACACCTATTCCAGAACCACATCCACTTGTAGTATCTTTTCTTGATAAACCACTTACTCTATACTTACCAAAATTTAGGGATGTTTTCTCATACTTATTCTTATCCTTAAGGTTCTTACTGAAGTGTTTTATTACTAATCTCTAAAAATAACTAGGATTTTCTCTGATACCAACTATAGTGACCCTATACTTTTACACATATCATTACATGATTTTATGCATAATTAAACAACATATTACTAGCCAAGGATCATAAATTATAGTGTCTTGGAAGATTAGGTACATAATTAAACAACATAAAAACAACTTTTATTTAATCTCCACATTGAGATCCTAACTTCCATTATGCTCAAACATCTGCATAGGATAACTTGGGGATAACTTGAATAAAGGGATGAGCTAAAAAAATCCAATAAGGTTATATTCATAAGAATAAATCTTAACACATGGGATAAAAGACATAACATAATGATATAAAAAGGCATGGAACATAAGGAATATTAACATATAGAGCATGGGATATTATAATCATGGAATCATAGTAATGTGGAAGCACCATAAAACATGACTTTATCATAATTCAATGATCATATCACATGGTGGAGCATTATTCAAGGATCGTTGCACATATAGTAGCATGAGTCAAGGATAACCACCAAGATCATTGCATATGGAGCATGAGTCAAGGCTAACCACCAAGATCGATGCACATAACATCTCATGAGACTAAGATTTACTGAATGAATTAGAGAGATATCTAGGTTCACCCATCATAAAATGTTCATGAATATGTGTTCCACATAAATAATAGTATGTAAGGAATCAGACATAAACATAAATTTTACCCATGGAAAGAAGCGGGTATCTTAATCATGTCTTAAAGCATAATAAATGTGTGTAACATAAAAGTGTCCATGAAAGAAATAAATTAAATCATACTTCGACATTAATAAATTATAATAGGCATATATCATGATAGGTGATTTCAAACTAAAGTGATAACATGTAAAAATAGTATTTAGGAATCTTTAGAATTAAAACATTTTAGTGAGGATTAAGGAAAATATCAAAGATCATTTAAAATGAAAAAAGGCATAATATTTTATATAAAACCAAAAGTAAACCAATAATTTTTTCATAATAAAATGAGTGGTTTTATAAAAATAATGGTAGATTAAAACAGGTTATAGAGTGCACTTGAAAATGGGTAAGAATTTGGGAAGTTCCCTTAAAATGGCTTGCTTATGAGGAAGTATCAAGAAGGGAACCACTTAAAACAAGTATATCCCCAAAGAAGGATGATGAAAATATCTTGATACAAGAGTTTTTAAAATTTAAATATTATTTATAATATTTACATAAAAAATAAAAGTTAATTTCATTTGGGTAAAAAGAAAGTAAGGGAAACTCAAAGGAATAAAGGAGGTTCGGGTAGAATCCATAACCTTAAGTACGAAGGTGTCCTTCACTTGATATTAATGTCCCAGATAACCAAATTAGGTTGATTAATTAATAATTACAGAACCTATTATTCATGAATTTTATTTAGTATCATTTTATTATGTTATTTTATAACCTTCTTGATGAGTTGTAGTGTTCAATTTCATCATTCATGAGTGCTTGTTTTCTTAGTTTTCATGATCAGTTCACTTGAATGGAAGTTCATGTAAAATGGGAATATATTTCTAGTAGTGTAATTGTATTATATTAATTAAATTATAGAATATAAAATTTTTATACCATTCATTTTATTAAATGAGATTATTATGAATCATTAGATAAAATTTTGATGATAATCGCTTGGATTAATTTGGCGGTTTTTCTATCACAATGAACTCATTTTGTTTTATAAATTAATATCATGCATAAAAAATGATTCAATAACATTACATGAGTTATAATAGATATATTATAATCTGGTTCAACCATAAAAAAGGTTTAATGACCATAATTGCATATGGTAATCGAAATTGAAAACCTGTCGTCCTTGAATGTGATATATTAACACATCTCGGACTGTGTTTTCATTTTTAGTATAATGGAGGGTAAATGAGAGATGATGGTGAATTATTAAATTAGAATAAAAAAATCAGTATATTTAAGGAACTGGATTTATCATACCATTTGTATGAGGTTATTTGAGGAGATAAAAAGAAAATAAATGAACTTGAAAGAAAATAAAATAATCGGAAAGAGGACTTTACTTCTTGAATCTATCCTCCTTGAGAGCCTCCTTAGGGAAGAGGTTTTTTTATTTTTATGAGACCAATAGCTCTTAGACATGGGGGAAAGTATTGGGAATATATTTGAGTAATTTTTACCGGGAAAAAGGCTTGAGAGGTGTGAGGATAAGAGGTGGTGATGGGTGGTATTTATAGTGGAGGAGAGGAGTGTTTTCTCAATATTTAATTCGTTAGTTTATTATTTTTTTCAAGACAAGAAATAGTGCTGAATCTTGAGACTAAATATAGTAATTAAATAATTTTATTTTTAACCAATGGTTCTTACATCATACATGAATCAATGAATAGTGTATTTATCTTATAATGTATATATAACGTAAATTACTGTATTTTACTATTCACCAAAAATTCACGTATTTCAGAAAAATCCCAAAAAATCACCCTAACCATTTTTTTATGTGTAGAATTCAAAAATGAACTCCATTTTTTAAAAATAATTTTATAAACATGAGAAAATTAATTTTTAATTAAAATTATAATTTACTTGAATAATATAAATTTTAAAATTAAAATTGATTTTTTAACACTTTGAAATTTTAATTAAGGTCTCATAAAATTATATTATAATTAAAAGACATCAAAATATTATTTTATAAATAAATTTTTTGAAAATAAATTTTCTTTTAATTTATTAAATTAATCAGAAAAATGTAATTAAATATACATGACTTACAAAAATACCAACACTTAATTAATAATTTTTAAAATATTTATTTACTTATACTATGATATAATTATATAATATTGACACTTATAAGATGGAAAAAAATTATTTGTACCTTCATTGGTGAGGTTAATTTTACATTGGTTGGTTTACTATTCATAAGGGTTGCATTACTATTCCAATGGTCAAGTTACTATTTCATTGGTATGTGTTCCTTAACTTCTATATATACCATTAATTCCACTCATTCTTCATTTATAAAGTTTTTATTGTGTTCTATATATAATCTTATGTGATTATACTATAAGACATAATTATAAGAAGGGACCATTGATAAAACATTGGGTCATTACAACACCCCTTCGACGGTGCGTAGAACTTTATATGTCTTCCAATGCAGGGAAATGCAAGTTTCCATAGTGAGGTGGAAAGGTTTCGTATTAGTTGAGTTGGGTATCTGGTGGTGATATGGTAGGAGTTTGTCCACATTGTTACATAGAGTAGTTGTTTGCTTTTGGTCCTTTGAATTTGGACTTGTCTCTTGGAGATTTTGGATACTTTTACAATTGTTTTGTTTCTGCTATTTTCTTACAGTTATGACATATATTTATTAGCTTTCCTCTATTCCTTCCTACTTCATGAATATATATTACTTGTGTTTTTTTAGGTTATGTGAAATAATTCCCTTTAGTTTTTTATTCGATGCTCGGGTGCTTATCATCAGCCCATGAGGATCGATAATAACCTTCAAGTATATGATGGAATGGTTTGAGTACTAGGTTTTAGGGTAACCCAGGTTGGTTCGTTAAATGAAGACTCAGGGACATGCCTAGATTCACCATATATCCCCATGAAGTGTACTCCCTGTAATTTAGAATGGACCTATATGATACCTTGCTATATCAAATCTATCAATAATGACAGTGATGAGGGTGTTCCATAATTGGCTGATACTCACTTCGGAAAAGGAATATCCTTATCTAGTCATTGAAGGAAATGATTGAGAGTAGGCATATCTCCTTCTTCAGTTTCTCCATTATGATGATAAGCATCTCCCAATCCAAATAGAGAGTCTATTATGGTCCATCCCAAATGCTTTCATCAGGTTGGAACTCATCAAACATCTCCCCAAGAGGATGTACCCCCCCCCCAAGATGGTGGATGTTGCATTGGTTGATCCCTACCTCACCATGAGGTAAGTTAAAAGAGTTGGAATCAAGACACCAATGACTTTCCAATTCTCAAATAATCTCCCATAGATAGTGCACAGTGAGTTGTGAGATCCATGATGCCTCATATAGATTGATGGCATGAATATAATCAACAAATTCTACATGGTTATGGTTAACCTAGAATGGATACACCCATTCATTGTAGAAATTGATGCCATGATGCAGGTCTAAATTTGAACTCTAGTTACCCTTCATATTATCCATTAAAGAATAAAGTTTAGTTTAGTAACTCTATGAGATATTTTGATGAGTGGAATCATGACCATATAGTCTTAAAGGGGAAATTTACAGTGCATAGGATAACCCATGGAACAATGCGGGGACCAATTGGCTATTCTCAGTGATGATCACCTAAATATAACCATAAGGAGATGAGAACTAGGAAGGTGGAAGATTATGGAAAGGTGTAGGAATATAATTTTCGTCTAGAATACCAAAGCTATATAACTCTAGTCTGTTTGATATAGGATAGTCTTGAAGATCAAGTAGACCTTTTAGAATTTCATTGTTAGAAAAAACCTGGTACCAGGGATTGGAATTATGATTCCTAATGATCCTATCTCTCTTCCTGGTTATGTTGGAAGAATATGATGGTCTTGAATCCATCTGTATCAAATAATGATAATAATATGTTAAGAAGAATGTGGATTTAAAAGGGTTAAAGGATTTTGTGTCTTAACTTAAGTCATGTGATCAAATATATGTCACAGGGTCAAGTGATCATGTGACCATGTAAGGGTCATGTGATCGCATAAAAACTCAAGGATTAAGAAATTGCATCCCCATTGGATGCTCATAGACTGTTTTATATAGTAACTTCATAAGAGAAATATTATCCACCAGTCTCTTTTTATATAGGCTTTTTTCACAAGTTATCACCTTTTGGACATATGCTATTCATCTAAGCAATCTGTATTATGAAATTATTCTTATTTATACAGCAGGATCATGTGATATAATCACATGAAGTAATCATGTGAAGGGCTCTTGCAAAGTGATCACACGGGAGTGAAAAATTCTGAGGGCTTTGGAAGCTTTCATTGAAAGAGAAATTTCATGCCATTTACCTCCTGTTTATATGATGTTTTCACAGAATACCAATGTTCACTCAAAAGACCAAAAGTCACCCAAAAAAACCAATAGGAAGAATCTTAAGGGACTCAGTAGGGAATTTAATTCCTCGTAACCAGGTCCTTTTTCTTTTTGAACATCACTTTTGAGGGGGGAAATTTGTTGAAACTCACCAAAACAATATTGGAAAAATCAGATTTGAAAAAATACCCAAAACACAAGTTCCATTTTGGTGTAAAGGAAAAGAAGAAAGAGAATGAACACTTGAGGGTTTTATGGTCAGGTTATGTGTTTGTGTAAAACTTAATGGGATCCACAATCACATAACCCCCCCCCCCCACTGATTTTTATTATGCATTAAATAAAATCAAATAGGTTGTCTGTGATATCATGAAATCGTATGACCCATGATTTCTTGGGCATTGATTGAACACCAAAATCCCCTAATGACCAAATTTATCCATGATGAGGCCTTAATGTGGTCTTCTTTCTTTACATGATGCTCATAGATTTATTTGATTGGCCCAATGAAGAACTGAATATGAGACTCTACTGGGAATGGTTGTCTGTGGTGGGACCTTAATGAGGTCTTTTATCTTTACACAATCCCCCCCCTTAAGTCATGTGATGACCCGTGGACAATCAAATCATATGACCAACTCTAAGCTGAGGTTTTCTGTGAATGACCATCCTTGAAATTGTTGTTTGTCACACGATGAATAGGGAAAGACTCCACTAATGATGAGTGACTTAGTCATGCAAGGAAAACAAGACATAGCTAACTTATTCAGAAAATCCTTCCACCGGCTAGAGCCTGGGTATGTGGCTTCTCCACTATGTGATGTGGCATAGATATAAGGGAAAGGCATATAAAACCTCATGGAGCTCAAAATTAGAAGAACAAGATGGAGGTAGAAAAGAATATGATGGATTTTTTAAATCAGATGAGTCATCTGATCTCAAAGCCTCCCACTCAATAAAATCTTGTGAGTAACTTGGGAAAAAATAAAGTGGAGTGAGTGATCTTTACACACGATTCAATCACATAATTACCCCTGGTCACATGATCTCATGAAGACTTATTGGCTATGTGATCATGAGATTTCCATAAGATTATGTGATGGCCTTTTAGTCTTGCATCCATGCCATGTTATCACCCAACCCTGCATTAGTTATTCGATTTCATGGCCCTCATGACATTGAATGTTCGCGTGACTCCATAGCCTTTAGGCAGAGCGCATGACCTCGCCTTCTTCATACTGAGCACATGACCCCATGAAATTAATTTGATTGATTAAACCTCACGGGTGACACTCTTTCCCTCCTAAGTCCCTATTTTAACCATAAGTTTATATCCCTTAATATCCTCTAAAACTCCCTAAATCATAGGGCTATAAGCCTTATGAGTTTAGTCTTGTTACCCCCTTTCATTTTCTCATCAACAGGAAAGGTACAATATGAAATCTGATGAATCTGATTCCTATAATAAATAGGATACATTGAACACCTTCCTAAGGCCTAATCCCCCCATATTTAATGAATATTTCTATAATTGTTCATTCCATGGTGTCTTATTCCCCATAAATACGGTGATTCCGCATATAGATTCTACATTTTCTATATTTCATGTGAATGTTTATCTATTTACTCATGGATCCATATCCTCCACGGGGCCTATAATCATATTTTCTTAGGGTGGCCTCAGTGTGTAATATCCAAACCTATATGAAATGCATCTGATCCCATGTTATATCTTGTTTCTCACACCGATAATGACTCATGTGGGCTTAAACACTTGCAATGATCATATCATTAGCATAATAAAAATCCCCCATTATGGGTATCCTCCCCATGTGCAAGCCCCGGTCATATCTTGCTTTTCCTTTAAAGGTCCATACTCCCAATGAAGTAGCTCAGGGAAGCATTATATGCACAATTCACGCTCCAACCTCTTTTTTTTCACCTTTTATGACACAAATTCCCATATTATACAAACTATGAGGACTCTGATTCCCATCATAATTAGGATATGTAGGATGCTTTTCTAAGGTATGGGTTGCATCCTATAATGCCCTAAAATATATCAGTCTTCCCATGAGGCTATATTCTCTGAGAAGACCAGAATACCCTCATGCATCTTTTCACATTTCAATACTATTTATGAGAGATCACGTCCTCTCTTGTGGATCCATATCCTCCATGAGACTTCTGGTCTGGTTTCTCTTAGGTTAGCCTCAGTGTATAATCCCCCATATTAAAATACCTCTAGCATGGGAATCTTATTTAAGTGTGAGCCATTCTCATGTGTTCCTTTTCTTCAAAGGGCCACATTCCCAATGAAGCATTTCAGGGAAGCCTCATAGTGTAATCCCCACATTGATTCAATATGTTTCTCTCATGCAACACATCTGATATTTTTTGTCACTTGTTTCTTACATCAAGCATGACTCGTGTGAGATTATAGATTTGTAATGATCATTCCATTAGCATGATGCAAATGCCTCCAAAGTGGGCCTCCTCTTTAAGCATAAGCCCCAACTATATCCTCACTTTCAAAGGGTTGTATTCTTGATAAAATGACTGAACTGTGAGGGTTCTGATTCTTTTCATAAGGATACATAGGAAGCCACTTTATGGGCCTGATCCCGACACCATAAATGCCTACCTTGCTCCTAAAAAATGATAAACTATATAGAATCCAGCTGTATGGTTTTAAAAACATAGCAAACCCCTAATCCCGGATCACTAAGTAATAATGGGTAATAATATGAAGAACCTTTGATACATATAGATGGTTACATTAATGGGATATCTCTGAGCAGTATAGATGCTTACATCAGTGGTCAATAATCGGTTCTAAATTGTTAGGGTAACCAGTATCATATCAGGATCTGAGAAAGATTCAAAAACATATCTTAAATCTATAAGAGCATTTTAGAGTAGGCAATAATTCCTATCAACATGGTGTGATGAGTTCGACCTCTGATCCTCTTGACCAATGTGATTTCCTGAGCAGCATTAATAAAGAACCACAATGACCGTATGCCTTTGGAAAGCATGTTTGTAACCCATTATGGATGTGGGAATCCATTGGGAGTTTCCATTAGAGACGAGATAGTGAATTGAGTAAGAATGATTTGGCAACCATGCTTAACCCCCCACAATCAAGCATCAGGTCATACCTTGTTCGGGATATAAATACTTATTAAAAGTATTGAATATTAATATTTTAAAAAATATAAATAACTATAAAAAATGAATACATTACAAAAATATTAAATGAATAAACATTAAGAATGGATAAAGATTAAAAATAAATAAATTATAGAAAATATTAAAAATAGATAAATATTATAAATAAATAAAGATTAAAAATGAATAAAATTTAATAATTAAAGTTAAATAAATTATAAAATACACTAAGAAATGAATAAATAATGTTAATTATATCAGTTACAAAAATAATAAAAAATAATAAATATTAAAATAAAAATGAATAATTATGAAAAATTACATTTAAAAACAAATGATTTCTAATAAATTACTAATTACAAATGAATAAATAATAATTGTATAAATATTTAAATTTAAAAGTATTAAAATAAAGACGAATAGATATTAATCATATAAATGATAAAGATATTAGAAATGTTAAATATTAATGATATAAATGCTTAAATAAATATTAAAAAATGAAAAAAAAATACGTAAATATTAAACATATATGTGTGTGTATTTATATATATATTTATATATATAATTGCATTGATTACATAAAGATATGTTAATATACATATACACGTACATACACATACACGCATACATATACATAGACATTAAAATACATGCACATATATACACATACATATATATACTCATACATGCATAACATGCATATACATGTATACAGGCATGTACCCACACATACACGTACATACACATACACATGCATATAGTTGCATACATGTACACACACATACTACATAAATGTACACATAAACATACACATACACATACACATATACATACATATACACATACACAGACATGCATGCATATATATCCACATACATACACATACACATACACATGCATCGACGTAAAAACACATACATACACAATTACACATACATGCACATATACACATAAAAACATACAAATACACAATATATATGCATACACATACACAATGCACATCGCATATACATGCATACAACACATACATATGCATACATACAGATATATACACTTACATGCACATTCATAAAAATACACACACATTCATACGCAAACATATGCATACAAACACATACATGCACACATATACAAACATACACATACATCCACATACATCCACATACATAAACATGCATACACATACATATATGTGTATATTTTAAATATTTCACTATTGTAAATCTAATTTATACCAATGGTTTGGGAAAACCATTTGTATAGGTATGGTATATGGCACTTATACCAACAGTTTGACCAAACCGCTGGTATTGGTATTGATTCTGGACACCTATATAGGTATTATTCTGGACACCTACACAAATGGTTTGACCAAACTGTTGGTATAAATCATGATTCCAGACACCTATACCAACGATTTTCCCAAACAGTTGGTATAGGTAGCACTACCATAGATCTGAGCAAGGGATGTACCGGGTTTTATCAGTGCTAAGTAGAAAGCGCTGATAAAAGGGGGGCCTTTATCAACGCTAATAAAAGTTTTTAATAAAAAATATTATTAATTTATATAAAATTATTATATTTATATTCAAAAATAATGTTTATTTTTATACATTAAATAAAAAATGCATGTTTATAGTTAATATTTTTTTAATAATTCGTATATATATATATAATAAATTTAATTAACTAATAAATATATTTATTATAGTTATATATTTATAATTATATATTTATAATTGTATATTTATAATTTTATATTTATAATTATATATTTATAGTTATATATAAATACTTTTTTAATATATATATTTATAATTATATATAAATACATTGTAAATATTTATAATTATAATTATATATATATATATATGTTTCCAATGAATGTGGTCAATTGATGCGTGCACATTCATATGTATGTATTCATCATGAATGTTCATTTACACATTACACCCTCATTACTATTTATGTTCTCCATATATATATGATAAATTATTTTTTATGATCTATAATTTACTATGTATATGATTCATTTATGTTCTCATGAAGCTATTATGTTCTCATAAATAGTTAAAATCATGATAAATATATTTAAATAATAAATATATTTATTATATTTATTATATTTATAATTATAAATATTTATTTATATGTAAATTCTATTTAAAATTTATTTATAATTATAATTATATATATTTATATATATTTATATATTTAAATAATTATAAAATTACAATAATTTTTTTTAAATGATAAATTTATTTATAATATTTATAATTATATATAAATACCTTTTAAATATATTTATTTGTAACTATAATTATATATATATATATATTAAATATATATATATATATAATTTTATTGTAATTTTTTAAATGATAAATATATTTATTATATTTATAATTATATATAAACACTTTTTATAAAATTATAATAAATACATTTATTATAATTTTTTAAATATAATTTTATATATTCATATTCATATATATATATTTATTTATAATCATATACAAATATTTATAATTATAATTATAAATAATATATATATATATATATATATATTTAAATAATTAGAAAATTATAATAAATATATTTATAATAATTATAATTTTATAAATGTATATAATTATATAAATATATTTAAAAATATTTACAAATATTTATACATATATAAAAATATTTATAATTATAATTATAAATAATATATATGTAAATAATTATAAAATTATAATAAATATATTTATTATATTTATAATTATAATTATAAATAATTATTTATTTATTCATAGTCATAAATATAAATTAATATATATTTATTTAATTACTTATGAAATTAAAATAAAGATATTAATTATATATTTCTTATAATTTCATAATTATTCAAGTAAATATATTTTTATATTTAAATATTTATAAAATTATAATAAATATATTTATAATAATTATAATTTTATAAATAAATATATTTATGGAAATATATTTATACATATATAAAAATATTAATAATTATAATTATAAATAATATATATGTAAATAATTATAAAATTATAATAAATATATATATTTATCTATAATTTTAATTATAAATAAATAAATATTTATTTATAGTCATAAATATATATAAATATATTTATTTATTTATTTATTAAATTATAATAAATATATTGGTTATAATTTTATAATTATTTAAATATATATATACATATATGGTAATAATTATAAATAAATATATATTTATTATATTAATAATTTTATAAATATATATAATTAATATATTTATTATAATTTTATAATTATAAATAATTATTTATTTATTTATAATATTTATAATTGTTTATAATTATATTAATATATTTATTATTTATTATTTATATAAATATACATAAATATATATTTATTTATAGTTATAGTTATAACTAAATAAATATATATTTATTATATATATAATTTTATAATTAGATATAATAATATAAATAAATTATTAACATTATATCTTTATCAGCGCTTTCTATTTTAGCACTGATAAAACATACCTTTATCAGCGCTTTGTAGATAGCACTGATAAAAGGTTCACTTGCTTTTATAATAAACCCTAACAGTCCCCTTCTTCCTTTGCACGCCTCAAGCTCTCGCGAATGTCGACCCCTGCGTCGCCAACCCCTCCTCTATCCTAACCTCATCTCTATTGCTACCAACCCCTCCTCGGCTGCGGACACTCCTCCACCACAGACACTCCTCTATCACGGACCCCCCTCCCCCATGGACCCATGTCCGTTGTGAACTAACCTTTGTTGTATGCCGAATCCCACTTCCGATGTGAACCCTCCTCCGCCATGAAACCCACCTCTGCTATAAACCCCTCCACGACCTCCACCACGAACCCACCTCCACTGCAAACCCCTCAACGGCCTCCGTTGTTACCGCTGCCACCACCTACCCCGACTCTACCACTACCGGACCCTACTGATGTTGCGGGTATGCTATTTTTCACATTATTATGAATTCCTATTATATAGATAGATTTTGGTTCAACTATCCTATGATACTTAGAAGACAATTTTAGTTGATAACAATTTTATAGTGGAGAATCCATAGGTTAGGGTGTCTAAGAAACTATGGTAATTAGGTGACTCATCTTAGATTCATTGTTTATTTATCCCAGATTTTCCAAGTAGGTGTTTATATGACATTTCTTATTCTTTTTATTCATGTTCTTTTTAAATTCATTTTTTTCATTTGAATTTGTTTAAATATGGTTTGATCATTTTGAAGCTTAAAATATCCCTTTTTGATGAAAACTGTATTTGGCATGGATGGTTTTATATTGGAAATTAATCCTTTGTTTTCAAATAAATTGGATTATTTTATAACCTTGGTGGATTTTATTTTCAGAGTGAAAAGCCTCATTTTAATAACAATAAGCTGATTCTTAAAATTTTTAAATGTTTTGGTATATGTGTGTATTCCTTGAAAATGTGTTTTGGAATGATTTAAATATTAACTTACAATGGATTATTTTAACACGGTTGATAGTTTTAGTATTTTAAAACATTAAGTAGGTTGATTGGTTTTTTTATTCTTTTTTCAAAGGCCCGATTGGTGCTTTAATTTTTTTTGGAAATATGATTATTCACATTGATTTCATGGTGGATTCATGTTGTTATCCTTGTTAATTGATATATCACTCACCTCTTTGGTCATGGAAAACCTTGGTTGCTATATGAGAGACCATAGATTTATGCTACACTTTTATGAACTCACACCCTGACCAGTGTCTCCCTAGAGAATGTGAATCTAGGCTAGGGATGTGCTTTGAGTAGTTGGGTGTGATCTAAGATGGGAATATTGTGTTTGTGATAGATTTAACATTTTCATGCATTCGTTTAGAATGCATTTGGACTTTTTTTATATTCCAAAAAATCCATTATCTAGATGTAGCCCATATTATGGAGGTGGTGCCTCTTTCGACTATGCATGATCAACTTCCTTGATCCCTCCTTCTACTGTGCATCCCCCCTTTAATGATCAACATCATTGAGACATGTCCTTCTTCCCTCTTGGATCCAGATTCTCTTATTAAACTGTAATTCCCCTATTCTTAGGATCTGTTTCCATTGATTTAGCCAAATTTCATTTGATGCTTATCTTTTTTATGGTAGTAATCTAATTACTATATTTACATATATAATTCTACTAACCATGTTCATTAGGTCCCACCCTCTTGTGTTTATCCTCCATTGGACATAGATTCTCCTCATGATTAAATTGTGGAGTCATTTGAATCATCCAACACATTATCCTTCATGAATTTATCGAAGACAATCACCCTTAACTTCTCAATGAATGAAATACGAAGAAGAAAACTCAATATTTTTTCCATAATTCATGATGTATGATCACTTGATCAATTCATAATTACAAAATAAATGTAGATACCTAACATAATTGTGTTTTAAGCACCTAGAACTCCACTATGTCATCTTTATATTTTATAAAGTTCCTCTCTTGGGATTTATGTCTTTGTGAAAATGTCTAAGTGCCTCTTTTATATTGATTCAAGTGTCTTGAAATGTTTTTTAAAAAATTATATCTATTAAACATATGCTTATTTTGTTTTAAATAGCTTTAAAATTATTTAAAAACTTGACATGGTCTTAGGTTGCATGCCAACTATTTGTAAACTCACCCGATTGGATTTCATAAAGGGATGTGAATGTTTTGAAAGCATATTTAATGTTGGTTTTGTTTTAACAAGGGGTGTGTGATGTTTTAAATGAAAATTTGAAAAATATAGAGGGTTTTTATTCATTTTAAATTATTAAGACTATTGGGTCATGAAGTTTCCTTGAATTATTTAAAAAGGAATTGTGGTTTTGTGAAAGAGTGCTTGGAATTCATTGGTTTGTTTTAAAAAAGGTGTATTATTTTAAAGAGGAATTTTTGTAAATGGTTGGTTTTTTTAATGGGATTTCAAATGTGATTTTATAAATAGTTTTCAAAGGACATATGAAATGTATTTTTTCCATAATATTTTAAGTTTATATTTTTATAGAATTAGTGAAATCAATACATTATATTTATTTATGTTATAGTAATTGGTTTTTTATTTCTCACTTCCACTTGTTTGGCTGCAAGGGAAGCCTATGAATTAAGAAATAATTCCAGATGTATAATAAACTAGTTAGATCATCACTAGCTTTTTTTCCCTAGTTGTGTGGTTTTCTTAGTCTATAGATGTGTCCCTAATGATGAATGTGTGGGTAAGTCATGTGGATTTCCTATTTTTTTAGGATTCAACATAGGCTGAATATTGGCCTCATTATAGTGTGAGTATAAAATAAAGAAATAATTAAATTCCATCTATGATTTTGATAACTTACAAATAATAGAATTGGTACCAGGAAAGATATATCTATAGAAAAATTGGATTTATCATCTAAAAGAGAAAGTGGATGATAGGAAATAGTGAAAGGTGTCTCTAGTTGTAAATGTATTTCAACAATTATAAGAATTGTATTTTAGTTAGATTTTATATCCTATTGTAAAGAATATAATAATTCAGATGGATCTCGGCTTGGTTTCAATAGATGGTTTATTTCTAGAACAAATGGATGTCATGATTATATTCCTTCAAGAAGATTCAGAGTAATATATCTATAGAGATCAATTGGAATCTTTCATGCTAAATGTAATATAATGTTCGGTTCTAGTCTCAAATGGAGTTTTGTGGGATTAAGTAGGCACCAAAATAGTGTAAATGGAATTTCAATGCTTTTATGGTAGAATTAATGTTCATGTAGTGTAATGTAAATAATTTCTACTATATGAAGGTGTATTATGATGGGAGTTTTGTCATTTCACTTATTTATGTGGATAAACTTCTCTTAGTTGGACCAATGAAGGAATGTCTAGAAGAGTTGAATATTGATTTATCTAGAAGATCCCAAATGACGGACCTTGGTTCTGGAAAGTGGATATTATGGATAAATACTGAAAGAGACTTAAAGTCTATAACTTTTTTTAGCATTGGATAATTTTTATATCAATGTTTTGTGTATTTATTTTGTTAAATATTAATATTACTTAATCAAATAGGATGTATATGAATAAAGAATGGATAGATTCCAATTGTTTAACAAAAGAGTATGAAGATGGTGTGAAAGAGTTCATCAAGTTTGAAAAAGATCATGCATGTGACCCATCTCAAATCCATTTTCTATGTTTACACTATTGTTATTCAAAACAAATTAGTCTATAGGAGTTGGAAGAATAGTTGATCTGTCATGGAATATATTGAAGTTATAAATGTTGGAATAAACATAGGGAAAAAGAAAATGTATCTAGTGGATGGGATAGAACTTCATTTTATGGATCATATGATATGATTACAAGTGTGGAAAATAAAGACTTTATCAAGGATGTGATTATAGATGTAAATCATGATGAAGATTGTGTTGAGTAAATGATAAGGATAGTTGAAGATGAACTTAGTGATTTCCCAAAATTGTTTGAGAAGTTAAATAGTTGTGAAAAGATGTCATTGTATGCTAGTTTCACTAAATATACAGCATTGTCAGTCATATTGATGTTGTATAATTTGAAATTAGGAAATGAATGGAGTGCCTATAATTTTATGGAATTACTTTCTCTCTTAAATGACATGATCCCAATAGATAATGAGATATCAAGCCGAACATTCAATGCCAAATGAATTATACTAAAATTGCATCACACTAGGTGGCTTACAAGTGAAATAATTTATAGAAGAGATATTGTCACAATTAATATTATAGATCAGGAGTAGACCCACCTTTACATTTTTCATAATAGTTTGGAGGTTTTCCCATACGTTGAAACCCACAAAGAAATTATTAGGCATTTGAATCCATGAAGGTCTGAAATATGGATATCAAATACATATAATCAATTGTTTATATGATGGTTTTGGAACCATATTTTTTAGGAGTGAGATGAAAATCCAGATTCAATTTCATAATGAATTTGATGTCTATTAGGAGGCCCAAGTGTGTATGTATTATCTTACAATGGTTATTTAATTAATGGTTCTATTTTCTACACAGATGAGCATGATGAAGATAGTACCATGAAAAATAATAGAGTTACACTTGTGACTGAAGCGGTGTATGTTTATGGTACTAAGGACATAAATCCAATTTATACAAATATGTCATACATTGGAATCATCAAACAAATATGGTAGTTGGATTATACAACATTCCAAGTGCCTATTTTTCAATTCAAGTGAGTTGATAATAGGAGGGTTGTTAAAATAGATGGATTTAGATTCATGAAAGTTGATATCATTAACAGAGGGTATAAAGATAAATTGTTTATAATGGAATCATAGGAAGTACAAGTATGTTATGTTCTAGATCCCAAAAACCAAAAGTGTTCAATTGTTCTATTATCGACCAAAACCACTGAAGGGTCTGATGAAAATTCAACTGAGGATGACCCTTTCATTGGGACATCACAAACATTTCGTACTGGTCCCAATGTAGATGATGTTTTTTATATCAGAGGAGACCATAATGAAGGGATTTGGATCATAAATTGAGGGGTTAGATTTTTTCAACCTTTAAAAAAGAAAAATCGAGTTCAATAATTAGGTTACAATTTTTTGTAATATAAATCATGTTACCTCATTTTATTATATGTTTATTTCTGCATTTATGTACTCTAAATTAAATGTTAAAAAAATTTGTAGATAATGACTTTTGTATGTACTGGTACTCCCAATCTTAAGGAACAATAGGTCTCTCAACCTGCTGCTGCTTGCAGTGTATAGAAACGGCCATCTACACATGTTGGTGCTCCCATTCCTAAGGAACAACAAGTTTCCCAACCTGCTGCTGCTCCTAGTGAAAAATTACAATGACCATCTACACATTTCAATGCTACTACTCTAGAAGAACATATTGTTGATGTTGTTTTCGGGGAAATGGTAGATAATAAAGGACTAGAGACACACACAAAAACAGAAGCATCATAGTTTAATGGTGTTATAAAAACTCATTAAGGTGAAAGTCAAAGGAATCAAATATGAGGTCAGATAGAATACATGAGGCTAGCATCTTAACCCCAATAAGGCCATGTTTAGTACTTATATTAGAATATTCACTCAGAAATTCATGTCAATTGATGTAGATTAGTGGCACCATGTTTTTCGTGGGATTAATACACTGATGTGGGAAAATATTATGGTAACATTATGATATCATTTATTTATTTTACTAAAAAATAAAATAATGAAACATTAACTTAATCTTCATCATCCATTATAGAGTGAATTTATAGTAGATGACTCCTGTAAGAAATATTTATTAATGCTTACTGGAAGAATTCATAGACTGTTTTTCACAATTCTAAAAAGACATCATCTTAAAGATATTGAAGGGAAAATAAACCCACACCCACCACTTATCTATGCACACCTAATAACCCAAGAAGCGTGGGATGCGTTTATTGGTCATTGTGAAGATGTGTCTTTTCATGTACATTGTTTCTAGTAATATATTGTTTGACAATATGTGTATTCATCACTTTTATTGAAAAAATTTTATTTATTAAACAACAACTGAGTACTAGAAATAAGGAACAAGTAGAAAAACCAGTGTACCCCTACCGTAAAGCAAGGATGGGTTACACTTCACTTGAAAAAAATCGGTATGTATTTTAGATATACTGTAATACTTTTATGTGAAATGAAACAACACAAAAATTAAGTTCCTCTAATTATATGTAGATTGATGACTCTGAATCCAAATCCACTTTCATCCCATTCCATGTGCTATAGAAGAGGCACGTGTAAATAAATATGGGATACTAATAGATGAAAACACACAAAAATTGTGGGAAACATGTGTAAGTATTACATAATAAAAATTTTGTTTTTATTTAAATTGATATAACATAACATGATCACTTATTTTCCAATATTTATTATCTGACATAGTCATAGGAATTATTAACACCTATACCAGATGAACACGTACTGTCGGTGGCCTTGAAGTATCCAGAACAATATGGTTATTTCATAGGTACGGGTTTTGGGGTGATACCCCGAACATATTTTGCGAAAAAAAACAAGAGGAGGATCAAAGTGAATTAATAAAACATATCAGAGAAAGAATAACTACCCTTGAAGAAGAATTACAATGATAGAGATAGATGATAGAAACATTAATGATGGGGTCAAAGAGAAGAAGCAACTCAATAATAGCCACTACGTGGAGATCTCGCCTCACCCCCCACCAACTATGAGGTAAGCCATTCACCTCACAGAGATGTCTTAGCCGAGGAAATAAATGTTCTAATAAATGTTTTTATAAAATTTGAATTAGATGGACATTGATACCTTTCCTATACTGATATTTTATAGTGTGATAATGACTATGATTTATATCTATCAACACCCACCAATTCCTATGTAGTGAGGGTTACAGTGTTAAATATTCAAAATGATATGCTACATAATAGATGGCTTCCAACAAGTCATGTGTGAATTTTGATTATCATAGACCATGAGTCGAGCGCCAAGCTACCTATTCCAATTTATGAGTAAGATATTCATATGGTTTAAAAGGATATTATAATTGTTGGACCCTCTTTAATATAGTGGTTTTCATAATCACAAATCATGTCAATCTACAGATCCTATTAATTCTTATATCAAGTAATAAATAAACTTGATCATGTCATTGAATATATATAAGTAAATCAATTATATCATATTGTACAATACATTTCAATAAATCGATAAACATTGTATATTCATGTTTCAATATGTTTACCAATGTGTATATATTCATCCATTTATGAATTTCACTTAATTTCGTAGTGTTCTGTGTGAGATAGACACTTTATAAATTTTTTCAGAGTCTCTAGCACCGATAGGTCAGAAGGACTCACCGATGGATGGCACACCGATTATTGACTCACTGATGGAAGACACACCGCTGATCGACTCACCGATGGAAGACACACCGATGATCGACTCACTAATGAAGGACACACTGATGATCGACTCACCGATGAATGACACACCGATGATTGACTCACTGATGGATGGCACACCGATGATTGACTCACCGATGGATGACACACTGATGAATGAGTCACTGATATTGATGGAAACGACTCACTGGTACACTAAGTAACTGCTAACGATGGAAATAAATCAACATTATAATGAGTCACCAATACCGATGGAAATGACTCACTGATACACTAAGTCACCGATACCGATGGAAATAACTCATCGATACACTAAGTCACTGATGCTGACAGACTGATGCTGACAGACCGATGCTGAAATACTGATGATGACAGACCGATTAAAATGAGTCACTGATACTTATGACTCACAGATAGTCATAAAAACTATTTCTAATTTATTAATTCAATTTTATTTCTAACAGTCATATTTAAACAAATTAATGTTTTTGACATTATTTAATGTTGTCTGTAGGACTATCTTTAGATAGTACGAGGTACATGCACATGGGGAGATCTTCATGCCTGCTAGACTTTAAAGTATAAAAGGATACAAGCTAAACCTTGCAGAAAAGGACTTTAATATCATTGCCACTACTTCAATCTAGTCCAGACCTTCACTGAATGACTCACAGAGACTTCTAAACTCTATTCTACATCTATATCACTATTTTGTTATTTTTGTATACATTTTTGAGTAGTGTGTGTATCTGTCTCACACACACACTGTATCCTGTTATTAACTAAAGAATACTTGATATCCTAAAAATCATTCATATTATTCTTGTATCCCACGTAGAACAGTGGAAGATTTCAAGTGTGAAATATTTGTTTTTTTTCAAAAATAACTATGGTAGAGATCAGGTGTGACCTGGAAAGCTTTGTATCCTATTGTAAACCCAAATCCAGGGTGTGGATCAGACTTTTTATTAAATTAAACTGGTTGGTGGCAGGTGATCACCAAGTGGAGAGGACTAAGTCTTAGCTTGAGACTGAACCTCTTATTTTTATCCACTGTGAATTTGTCTTTTAGTTTAATTTGATCTCTGTTTATTTCATTTCAAATAAAACTAAATTGAACTTTGATGGTTATTTTAGAAAGTGTTTATATCTATTTTGAATCAGTATATTAGTTTCAAAAGTTTGAGTAATCTTTAGATTGGTAATTCTGAGAACTAATCAATCTTCTGAGAAATTAATTGAACATTCAGGACATTTATAAATTCACTACAAAATGACTTTGACTATGTTTTAATTGGGATATATTTTTCAAAGAACCAATTTTAATATAAATTTTTATAGATACTCAATTCACCCCCCTCTTGATTCATCTACTTTAACAAACATTTGGTATCAGAGGCATAGAAATTTTTTTGTTAATTTTCAAATATTTTCAACTGTTATTGTAGTTGTTTTTCAAAGGCCTTAAAATTTCTATTATTTCTAAATTTTTATCACTTTGAAATTATTTTTCAATTTATATCATGGATAATATATTAAAAGGAATTGCTACTAACAAACCTCTATTTTTCAATGGAACCAACTATGCTTCGTGGAATCTTAAAATGAAAATATATCTAGAAAGCATGGGATTTGAAATCTAAACTGCTATTGAGAGTAAATATGCAATTCCTGAAACTACTAGAAACAATTGGGATAAAACTACCAAGACTATTTATAACAATAACTGTAAAGAAATGAATGCTTTATATTGTGCACTAAGAGATGAATATTTTAATCGTATTTCTACTTGTAAAACTGCACATGAGATTTGGGACACTTTGTCTATTTCTCATGAGGTAACATATAATGTTAAAGAAATGAGAGTAAATAATTATACTATTAAATATGAAAACTTTAGAATTAATCCTGATGAGTCTATTTCTGATATGTATCTCAGGTTCAATTAAATTGTGAATACCATTATTTATTTAGGAAGAGAAGTTATAGCCAAAGAGCATATTATGAGGATTATGTGATGCTTACCTGAGAGATGGTGAGGGACATCTGTGTCCATTAGAGAATCATGTGATATTGATAAGATGTCAGTGAAGAAATTGATTAGAAAATTAATGATGTATGAAGAGTAATTGAAGTTAAATCAAGAAGTGGATGAACCAAAATAAAAGTCTATAGCCTTCAAGACTATTGCCTCTAAAATTAAAGATAATGAGAAAGTTCAAGCTGCTGTTGAAAGATCCAGTAGTGAAGAATCAGCTTCAGATAGGGATGAATAAATGTCCCATCTGGCCAGAAGATTCAATAAATTTTATAGGAAAAAGAATTTTTTCAAAAATCCCAATTACAAAGAGAAGTATGATAACAGGGGCAACTGGAAAAAGGATTGGAAGGGAAATGGTAAATTAGAAGAGATAATTTTTTACAAATTTAAAAGGAATGGACATGATAAAGCTGACTGTCTGAATCTCAAATACAAAAAGAAGTATGAGAATAAGGATAGAAAGTATAATAAAGAAATGAAGACCACCTGGAGTGCCTCTGGGGATAGCTCTAGTGAATCTAATTCTTCTCATGATGAGAAATATTATATGGCTAACATGTGTTTTATGAAAAACGCAACTGAGGTAACCTTATACTCTCCTTCACATAATTATTATTATTATGAATATGAAAGTGAGTCTGAGAATATGAAAAATGATGAATTATTTGAGTATTACAACATGCTGGAAGAAACATTTAATTAGTTAAAAGATAAGTATAAATATTTAAAGAAACAACATGCTCTTACTATAACTATTAAATTTGAACCTACAATTGAAAAGGAGAAAAATGATCAACTACTCAAGGAAAACAATGAGTTAAAAATGACTAATGAGCAATTAAAGAAGGACTTAGAAAAGTTTACCAATGAAAAAAATAACCTTACCCAAATTCTTGGTAAACAAATAGATCCTAAGTATACTTATAGGATAGGATATCAACCATGTTAAATAAATTTATCCAAAACACATTTTATAATCAAATCTAGAAAATCTACTTCTTTCTTCAAAAACCAGAATTTTACTGCAAGTTCTAGTTCCAAGAATTATTTTACTGTGTCCAATTCTTCAGGACCAAACAGATTTTATTTTTCAAATACTCTATATTCTGAATATAATAATCCCATAAGACAATTGTGAGTTCCTATAGATTTTATCACTAATGTATGTGGACCTAGACAAATATGGGTACCAAAATCATTTCTTGGATGAACTGTTTTGTAGGTAAACCGACTAAAGAGATCTTGTAAGAATTTTTTGTACTTGGATAGTGGGTTATCAAGACATATGACAGGATACTATTCAAAAAAGTCTTATCAAAATCAATGGAGGACATGTCACATTTGGTGACAATGGTAAAGGAAAAAATCCTCAGCCTCGGCCAAATTGGTAACCCTAACTCTATTTCAATTTCAAAAGTACTTTATGTTGATGGACTAAAGTATAACCTACTAATAATATCTCAATTGTGTGATAATGGATTTAATGATAAATTTAAAAATGATTCATGCCCTATTTTTTATGCCAAGAATAACTTAGTATTTACTACCCTTAGAAATGATAATGTATATGTTATAAATTTGGACACACTAGCCTCACAAAATGTTTCTTGTCTAAGTGTCTTTCATAAAGAGTCATGGATATGGCATAGAAGACTAGAACATTGCAACATACACTCTCTTAAGAAGTTAACTAGAAAATTCCTAGTTAAAGACCTACTCAAATTAGAGTTTTTAGACAATAAGGTGTGAAATCCTTGTCAATAAGTAAAGAAACATAAAATCTATTTCAAACCAAAGAAAAAAGTAACTAATTCTCAACCTCTCGAGTTAGTTCACATGGATTTTTTTGGACTATCTAGAGTTTCAAGTATCAATGGGAAACACTATGTTTATGTTCTTATAGATGAATTTTCTAGATATACCTGTACCTTTTTCTTATCTCACAAGAGTGAATACTTCTCTCACTTTACCAAGTATGCTAGGACTGTATAAAATCTTAGTGGACTTAAAATTAAATCCTTAAAAAGTGACCATGGCTGTGAGTTTGAAAATCAAGAGTTTGAATATTTTTTCTCACAAAATGGATATAGGCACAACTTCTCTTCCCCTAGGATACCTTAACAAAATGGTGTGGTAAAAAGAAGAAATATAACCCTACAGGAAATTGACCGAACTATGCTTAATGAATATAACCTACCGATTTATTTCTGGGCTAAAGTTTTTAATACAACTTGTTACATAATAAACAGAGTCTTAGTCAGACCCATCCTAAAGAAAACCCCTTATGATTTTTGGAACAATAGGAAACCCAAAGTAAGTTATTTAAATGTGTTTGGATGTAAAGTTTATATTCTGAACACTAAAGACAATTTAGATAAATCTGCCTCTAAAAGTGATGAAGGAATATTCCTTTGATATTATATATCAAGAAAATCCTATAGAGTCTTTAATAAGAAAACCAAATGTTTGTAGGAATCTGTACATGTCAAGTTTGATGAAATAGATCCACATGATCCTAAGACATCACTAGAGAATATAGTAAAGGATATGTCCAATCTGGACATTAATGTTAAAACCTCAAATCATCCTGTGAAACAATATGTGAAAACTTCCAGTTTTGGAAATTCTTCAGATTCTAGATATAATGAACCAGAACCTATTGATGAACCCGAAATAACTATTCCCACCTTTACTAGACCAACTAGGATCCTTAAAAACCATCCCTTAGATGATATTGTTGGAGATTTAGATAGAGGAACACAAAATAGATCTTCTTTGAGAAACCAGGTTGAACATCAAGCATTCTTGTCACAACATGAACTTAAAAATATCAATGATGCAATCAATAATGAATTTTGGGTAATGGATATGCAAGAAGAACTTAACCAGCTTGAATGAAATAAAGTTTGGAAACTTTTAGATAGGCTAAATAATACTTTGACCATAGGAACCAAATGGGTGTTTAGGAATAAAGTGGATGAAGATAGAAATTTAGTTAGAAACAAAACTAGGTTGGTTGTACAAGGATATAATCAAGAAGAAAGAATTTTTTATGAAGAGACATTTGTACTAGTAGCTAGGCTGGAATCCATTCGAATCTTGCTTGCCTATGCAGTACACGTGGACTTTAAACTTTATCAAATGGATGTCAAAAGTGCATTCTTAAATTGTTATATAATTGAGGATGTTTTGTTGAACAACCCCCAGGATTTACAAATCCTCATTTTCCAAATCATGTTTTCAAATTATCTAAAGCTTTATATGGTTTAAAACAAGCTCCAAGAGCATGGTATGAAAGATTAAGTAATTTTCATATTTATAAAAGTTTTACAGAAGGAGTTAATGATCCTAATTTAATTATAAAAATAATTTCAAAAGAATTTTTAATAGCCCGATATATATGTAGATGATATTGTCTTTCTAACTTCTAAAAATTATTTGTGTAATGATTTTTCAAAAATGATGCAAAGTGAGTTTGAAATGAGTATGATGGGTGAATATAAATATTTTCTTAGATTTCAAATATTTCAAAATAAAAAAGGTATTATTATAAATAAAAGTAAGTACACTAAAGATCTTTTGAAAATATATGGCCTTGATAGCATTTAGAGTAGTGAAACCCCTATGAGTTCTACATGTAAGTTAGATCTTGATGAAAATGGGAAATCTATTGATCAAACTGCTTACAGAGGAATGATTGGGAGCTTGTTGTACTTAACTACTAGTATACTAGATATTATGTTTAATGTGTGTATGTGTGCATGATTTCAAGAAAACCCAAAAGAGTCACATTTAAATGTTGTTAAAAGAGTTTTTAAATACCTCAAATATAGAACTAATTTAGGATTGTTCTACCCTAGAGGAAAACCTTTTGATTTGGTTAGTTATTTAGATGATGACTTTGGGGGATGTAATTTAGATAGAAAGAGTACCTATGAAACATGTCACTTGTTGGGAAAGTCTCTAATATCATGGTGTAGTAAAAAGAAAATTCCAGTTTCATTATCAACTATTGAAGTAGAGTACATTGATACTGGCAGTTTTTGTGCAAAAATTTTGTGGATGAAACACACCTTATTAGACTATGGTTATCAGTTCAGACATATACCCATAAACTGTGACAATACAAGTGCAATTAACATTTCTAAAAATCCAATTTATCATTCTAGAACAACACATATTGATGTAAGACATCACTTTTTGAGAGATCGATATCAAAAAGTGATATAACTCTTGAGTATATTGAGATTGAGGATCAACTTGCTGACATATTCACTAAACCCTTAAACTCTAAGAGAATGAACTATATCAGACATGAACTAGGAATGATAAATCTCTGAAGTCATATCCAACCTCTTTTTCCTTGGGAAGTATTTGTTTGTCTATGTAACCGATCAGTGAAACCGATCAGTGAAAACGATCAGGTGAAACCGATCAGTGAAACCAATCAGTGAAATCGATCGCTTGAAACCGATTGTGTAAAACTGATCCTATGAAACTAATGCCTTCAAGGACCCTTTTGTAATTCTATCTGTTTTAAATAAAATGACACAATTTTGTATTCTTTTTACCGATTTTTAGTTTTGTTATTTACGATTTAAAATCCCTAAATTATATAATAAATTCAATCCAACTCAGCCTTTCGTCTTCCTCTCTGCCTTTGAACCTTCTTCTCTTCAACACTTTACTTCTCTACCCACGACCTTTTGACTCCCATAAAATATGAACCCTCGAACTGGTGAGGATAAATCATGTGATGGAAGATCCGAGTGAATCTCCATCAGCTAAGCGTCAGAAGGGTGAGTCCAATGGTACTGCAAAGCCAGGTTTGGGAAGCTGAGTTGTTACATCCAAGAAAGAAGTATTTGCATAATGGATTCTTTCAAGTAATTCATTTTTTCTAAGGGTGCTAGAATCTCAAGGATGGCTAAGCTGGTTCTTAAAAATTAAAATATTGTTTTATCCCCAACTTGTACATGAGTTTTATCTCAACTTGAAGATATCCCTAGATGGAACTGAAGAAGCTCAGGTGAAGATTGTAGTGAAGGGAAATGCGATAACTTTTTCATCCAAGGAATGGGCCGAAAGCTTAGAAATTCCTCATGATGGTGTCTATGCTGATTATTAGGGTAATATTCCTCCTTCCTATGATTTGTTTTCAAATGAGGATTCTCTAAAGGAGATGACTATAAGTAAATAATCGAGGAGAGATAATACCAGTGAGTTGGATGGAGAGGCAAGATTACTTTCTAGGTTTATTCAACATTAATTCTTCCCAAGTAAGGGAGATTTAGTCGCTGTGAAGTATCAATATGTATTCTTGATTTACCTATTGAAGAGTGGGATAAAGAAGAATCTTTGTAGGTACCTAATGGTACATATTTATTATAAGATAAAACCCTCTAAGAAATAAATATGTTTATACTATCCTAGGATGATCTTTACAATACTAAAGAAGTTGGGATTTTTGGAAGATAGAGATGAAATGATTAGTGCATATAGTGGTTTCTGCCTTCAAAAATAGATTTTCAAGAGAATAAATATTTTCTGGAACCCTTGGAAAAAATGATGGGTAGGAGATGAGGAAATACTATATGAAGATTACAATTTGATTTACCATTCTACTAGACCAAATGATCAAGTTGATCCAGGCCTAAAACCAAGAGAGGAAGCTGTCTATTCCGATGAGGAAGTTGCGGCTGAGTTGACAAGGGAAGAAGGATCTCCTATTTATGACAGGAGTAATCCTAATATTTTTAAAAGTATGAAGTACATGTATTATGGACCTGCTAGTCCACCATTGGATTTACCCTCAAGGGAACCTTTTTTAGGAGATGAGGAAGAGGAAGAGACAGAAGTCACTAGTGTGGAAGGCTATGTGAGTAATTCAGATGAGGAGTCTGATGATGATGATGATGATGATGATGAATATGATGAAGTGGAAAATGATGACCATGTCAGTGATTCTTTGAAAGTGGGTCAACAAGTAGTTGACAGATCCAGTGAGAAATCTATCCATGGAGCTGATGGAAAGGATGGTATAGATCCTATTGAACAGGAGGCTTCTGATCATGGAGATGCTAGTAATGAGAATATGATTGACCGTCTTGATGTTTAAAATAAAGAAATAATTCATGAGTTAAATGAAATTATGGCTGGTGTCCAAGAGGAAGAGGCTGAGGGTCAATTTACATAGTTAAATCAAATTTAGGAAGTGCCTGGAGAAGCTGAAGTGGTTGGAGAACTTGTCGAACCTAAAGATCAGTTGGTACCTATTCCTAGAAATGTTATTTTGGATAGAGGATATGATAAATAAGAATATTAAGATGATATTGTACCTAAGCCTCAGGGGAGAAGATTCAGTATTGACATTGTTGAGCCAAGATACTAGACATGTACTCATGAGTGGAATAGAGATCTAGGATACATTCTATTTAGATTGGAATATAACTCAGATGAAGAGATAGCAGCACCTCCTCTTGCTCCTCAAGTTCAAGCTGAAGCAGATCCTATAGAACCTACTTCTCTAGTTTCACCACCAGTAGTTGAGCCAGTAGCACAGCTAGTGCCTAGTGACTATGTCACTAAGTCTGATTTAGAGCAATTCAAAGCTGATATATGTGACTCAGTGAGATCCTTAGTCAGAACCAGAAGTGAAGCCTCTATTTCCATGAGTATTTCATATGATGATGTTTAAAAAAATTATAGGATAGTGATCCATGAGATTCAACCTAATCTCATTACCACATCTGAAACCATCATTAGGCATAATACATTAATGAGATAAGAATTAAGGATGATAAGAAATGAGTTAAATTCTCTTACCACTGATTTCAAAACCTATTTTAGTGGTGTGATGGAATTTCTTAGGAACTTAGTGACCCATATACTAAGTGTAGATTTGAATAAGTTGAAATAGTATCTTGGCAAGATGATCACTGGTCCATCTAGTTCTAGAGGTGGGTATGTTTTTGTTGTTGATTTAGAGTCTCTCAAGGTTGTGATGAGAGAAGATCTCAAGAATCTTCAAAGTGATTCAGACAAAGAAACTCTTGTGAAGGTACAAAAATACAGATCTTGTTTACAATATGTTGAGGCAGTGCACAAATTAATCCTCTACTGCTCAGAAGGAAATTTGAGAGAAAGTTGATAAGTATTTTGTCAAGGTTTATACCAAATATGATCTGGTCAACAACTTCAAATACCTGGATGAAAATCTCAAGATTCCTCTAGAAACAGAAGCCTTTAAGAAGCAAGTGCCACAATTGAATGAGTTTACTCCTCTGTCGGATAAATTCCTAGAGAATAAGGATTATTTTGAGAAGGATATGCAATATGGTGGTGGAATCATTAATGATTTCATCAAGCTCCTCAATTCATACCTACATGTTCAAGATGAAGCAATTGTGGTTCCTCTTACTGATTCCATTGGAACTACCTATCGGACTCCTGCTTAGATGACTGTCTCTTAGGCCATTTTGTAGAATCGACTAATCATTATAGAGAAAACTCATATCCATGTGTTGTCAGAAAAGAGACCTAGCCTTGCCGCAAATGTCCCTACCGGTGTTTCCTTGCCTTGTGTTAGCCTCAGAACACCTATTCCTATAGCCAAACAAACACCTTATGATCATACTTCTGATCCTTTAGATAAATACAAAGCACCTCATAGGCCCAACCCTTAGTGGTGGATTGTTTATTTGATATAAATTTTTACCTTTTTTTTCTTTTTATGATTGTACTCTCTTCAACCTTAATGAAAATACTTTTTGTTTTCACTGTGTTTCTCATTTTTCTTTATGTTATTTTTCTTTCTTCTTTCTCCTTATCATAACCTTTTTACTAATCTTAGAAGGGGGAGAAAGGTATATGCATACATTATTAATCTCAGGGGGAGAAACTCTAGCATAGGACACATGGAATGTACTCAACATAATATATATATATACATATATTTTCTCTAATCCAATAACTGATGAGGAGCTTTGTTTTAAAAAAAACCAAGGGAAAGCCTTAGTTATGTTGAAGTGAGGTATTATATGTCAAGTAATTATTATTCCTTAACATCACATGTATTCCATAATTTTTGATTATCAAAAAGGGAGAGATTGTTGGACCCTCTATGATATAGTAGTTTTCATAATCACAAATCATGTCAATCTACAGATCCTATTAATTATTATATCAAGTAATAAATAAACTTGATCATTTCATTGAATGTATCTATTTAAATAAATTATGTCATATTGTAAAATAAATTTCAATAAATCAATAAACTTTGTATATCCATGTTTCAATATGTTTACCAATGTGTATATATTCAAGTATTTATTAATTTTACTTAATATGGTAGTGTTCTATGAGAGACAGACACTTTATAAATTTTTTCAGAGTCTCTGGAACTGATAGGTTAGAAGGACTCACCAATGGATGACACATCGATGATTGACTCACCAATAGACGACACACTGATGATCGACTCACCGGTGGATGACATACCGATGATCGACTCATCGATGGACGACAAACTAATGATTGACTCACCAATGGATGAAAAGCTGATGATCGACTCACCAATGGATGACACACCAATGATTGACTCACCGATGGATAACACATTGATGACTGAGTCACTGATACCATTGGAAATGACTCACTAATACACTGTGTCACTGATACTGATGGAAATAACTCACTGTTACACTGAGTCACTGATAACGATGGAAATGACTCACCGATATATTGAGTCACTGATATCGATGAAAATAACTCACTGATATACTAAGTCACTGATGCCAACAGACTTATGAAAATGAGTCACTGATACTTATGACTCACTGATAGTTATAAAAACTGTTTCAAATTTATTAATCCAAATTTATTTCTAACGGTCGTATTTAAACAAATTAATGTTTTTGACATTATTTAATGTTGTCTGTAGAACTATTCATAGACAGTACGAGGTACATGCACATGGGGATATCTTCATGCCTGATATACTTTGAATTATAAAAGGATCATAAGCTAAACCTTACAGATAGAGAGACAGATCGGGCAAATGTACTGAAAAGTGAAAAACAGATAAAGAACTACAATCTCTTACAACTTTCAAAGCTATCTTCAAAATCTCTAGAACTAAAATATGGAGTACATAAGGAGATCAATAAGACAAGAAATAATATTTTGAATTCCTTTGAACATCCTAACAGTGAAGAGCTAAACTTTTCACATCTAGAAGCTATAGTACAACAGCTACGATACTCTGTTCTAAAACTAACTTCCAGAAAAGGACTCAAATATCATTTCCACCACTTCACTCTAGTCCAGAGCTTCACTACATAACTCACAAAGACTTTTAAACTCTATTATGAATCTATATATCTATTGTGTAATTTTGTATACATTTTTGAGTAGTGTGTGTATCTTTCTCACAAACACGTTGTCTCTTGTGATTAACTGAAGGATACTTGATATCCTTAAACTCATTCATTTTATTCGTGTATCCCATGTAGAATTGTGGAAGAGTTCAAGTGTGACCTATTTGTTGTTTTTACAACGAATAACTATGGTAGAGATCAGGTGTGTCCTAGATAGCCTTGTGTGATATTATAAACCCTGGTCTAGTGTTTGAATCAGACTGTTTATTAAATTAAACTTCTTGGTGGCAGGTGATCACCAAGTAGAGAGGACTAAGTCTTAGTGTGAGACTGAACCTCTTGTTTTTATCTGTTGCATATTTTTCTTTTAGTTTAATCTAATCTGTGTTTATTTCATTTCAAATAAAACTAAATTGAATTTTTACAGTTAGTTTAGCAAGTGTTTATATCTGTTTTGAATCAGTAGATTAGTTTCAAAAGTTTCACCAATCTTTAGGTTGGTAAAGCTAAGAACTAATCAATATTTTGAGAAATTAATTGAACATTCTGGACTTTTATAAATTCACTACAAACTGACTTTGATTATATTTTTATTGGGGTATATTTTTCAAAGAACCAATTATAACAGAAATTTTTATAGATACTCAATTCACTCCCCTCATGAGTCGTCTGCTCTAACCAACAATAATATTCATCGCATGGTCGTCACATCATGTAAAAAAGAATGTCAATGAGGAGGTATTCATTTCTAGTTTTCATTTCAAGATAAACCTTTAATAATTAAGGAGAAAAGTTCTGAATCGATGAATGTTATTAGAGACAGAAAAAGAGAAGATAATGAAATGAAATACTGTCTCAAAACCATATAAATGATCAACCAACCGATCAAAAATATCTACCAAAAACACCCTTACCTTGCCCATTCTATATCCACGTTATCATTGAAGGTTCATGTGGATACAACGTTTAAAGATGTTTGTAATCACATAGTTTATTTTTAAGAAAATATGTATGAAGATAAAGATCAAGACTTCATTAGTGTTGAGAGTGTAAGTGAAATCCTCAACTATGATTGGTTAGGTAGTTTAGTTTTAAATGTATACATTAGGTATGTTTTCGTGATTTAATTTTCCAAAAGTTGATATACCGTGTTAATTATGACTAAATACATTTCATATTTTTGGTAAATGTATATATGAAAAAATATTAAAGGATTTCCCCATGAAAAAAAATCAGACTCGTTAGTCCTCACATCTCCTCAACAGAACAAAAATAAATAGATAGAAAAAAAAAGATGAAATAGTGGAAGGTCTGGTAAAATTGTTTCAAAGAAAAAATTAAGAAAACAAACTTTGTTTAATACCAATGATGTGGGGGTGTAACTCTACAATTTAATCATATAAAATATATTTTTATTTCTTTCATTACTTATTCCTTTTTTGTGTTTTTAGGCACTATTGGATGCTCATTGCGGTAAATTTAGATACTCCAAATATTTATTTCTTGGATTCAATGCATGGATGTCCAAAAAACCATCCACACATGATGGAATTTTTCAATTTTTAATACACTACATCCAATGATTTATAACTAAACATCAAGTTATATAATTTATATTATTTTTAATTAGGATTTTATTATGATAGGGCGGTGAATCATTATTGTGAAAAACAAGGAATGAGGCCAGGGGATAGGCACAAGGATAAAGAAAATTTCTATGAATGGATAAGTATTAAGGTATATATAATAATATTTCTCTATCCAAACACATATCAAAACAAATTACTCATTCTACTCAATGTTTTTGCAGTGTTTGAAACAAACCAATGGAAATTATTATGGTTATTATGTTTGTAAATTTATGAGAGAGATTATATTCTATGAACAAACTAGCATCCCTAAAGAGGTATTTTAGAAGATAATTACTATTTAATTTAAAATATTTATTAATTATTTATGTATTTATATTTTTTTCAGTACTACTATGACTGTAGAAAAGACTCATATTCACAAGATGATATAGATGTGCTCATAAACAAATGAGCACTATACCTGATGGATGAATGTATACAATTAGCATGAAGATGTTACTTCCATAGAATTAGTGGATTTTTTCATATTTATGTTTAATTTACTTATTTTTATTATTACTCAAATAATAATTGTTTTCTTATATAGTTTTATTACTTTGTTCTAGTTGGGGTTGTTTGTTCGAAACTAATCATGCTCGTGAGAGATTGGACTTCGAGGCTAAAACTTAGAATTCAATGAGAAGGTAAAGTTTTTTTAATATACTATGTTTTTTATTAGATTATTATATATTATCTACTATATTAACATAATCTAAATTAAATGTTTGAATACTCATACAAACAATGTCTTCCACATACTTACTCTCCCTCAAAACCTTGTCACCCCTACATTGTCGGCATTTATCACTTTCCTTCAAAGGCAGTGGAGGGAACTTGAGGGAAAGTGATAAATTTTGAAAATGTAGTGTTTCCATTTTAACAAATAAAGGTAACACATGATGTGTCTGGTATGACTCAAAGTGTGCCTTTTTATGTAATTAATTAATTTTTTCATCATTTTAACTAATATTTGTAAGTTAATTTCCTTATATGATCATTGATATCTCCCTTGTTTACACTTATTGAGAATATATGATCACCATTTATTATGTTTTATATCCTTAGGTTATTAAGAATGGTTTTATAAATGATATTTCTAGGAAGGTTTCTAGAAAATAATAACTTAATAAGAGACTCTTATGAACTAGTTCCTTACGATTCCAGGTTTCCAAAACCACGAGACCTAAACTATTCTAGCATGGATCATTATGTTATGTAAGGAATATTAATCTACTAAGATTTGATATCTATGTATGAAATTTATGGGTCAATATAGTTGTTATCAGATCAACTGACCTACTCAAACCTGATTAAAAAGAACAAGTGACCGATATCACTCAAAGTGTCTCTTTTTATTTAAAATTGAAATTACTTTTAGTAAAAAAAAATGTGACATACTGAAAAGTGGTAAAATTAATTAAATTTGTTTTGTTACTTTAATAAAATTATCCATAAGTCATTTTTTATTTTTAGGAGTCAACCGCACCTAAATATGATACACAGTGTGGCCGATATGACTTTAAGTGTGTATTTTTATATTAAATTGACATTAAATTTAGCAAAAAGAACAAGTGACATGCTGAAAACTGAGAAAAATCTTTTGGATTGTTTTTATACTTTAGGCTAAAAAATCTATGAGTCATTTTTGATGTATAGTAATTAACCACACCTCAATCCAATGCACGATGTGACCAGTATGACTAAAAGTGTCTATTATTAGTTTAAAATTGACATTTTAGCTCAAAATGTGACACTCACCGAAAACTAAGAAAAATCATTCTGAATGTATTTATAATTTAGGATAGATATTAATAAGTCATTTTTGACATGTATGAAGTAATATCATGTCAAACCGATGTACTATGAGACCGGTATGACTCATAATGCATGTTTCCAGTTTGAAATGACATTTTAGTAAAAAAACACAGCTACCATACTGAAAACCAAGAAATTGAATTCATATTGTTTTGATACTTTAGTAAAATGATCTATATGTTATTTTTGATGTGTAGGAATTAGTCTCACCTCAATACGACGCACAGTGTGTCCAGTATAACTCAAAGTGTCTCTTTTTATTTAAAATTAACATTGATTTAAGTAAAAACAATAAGTGACATATTGAAAACTGAGAAAATGCATCCATATTGTTTTGATATTTTAGTAAAATGATCTATAAGTCATTTTTGATGTGTAGGAATAAGTTTCGCCACAATATGACCCACAGTGTGGCCAGTATCACTCAAAGTGCCTCTTTTTATTTAAAATTGACATTAATTTAAGTAAAAAAAATAAGTAACATATTTAAAAATGAGGAAACGCACTCATATTGTTTTGATACTTTAGGAAAATTATCCATGATTCATTTTTGACATGTAGTAATCAACCACATCTCAATTCGATGGTATTACTAAAAGTGTTTGTTATCAGTTTAAAATTGACATTTTAGTTCAAAACATGTCACTCACTGAAAACCAAGAAAACGCACTCTGATTGTCTTGATAATTTATGGAAAAATTTCATAAGTTATTTTTGATGTGTATGAAGTATTATCTCATAAAACTGACACACAATGTTACTAGTATGACTAATAATGCATGTTTCCAGTTTGAAATGTCATTTTAGTAAAAAAAACACAACTGGCATACTGAAAACCAAGAAAATTCATTCAAATTATTTTGATACTTTAGGAAAATGATATGTAAGTAATTTGTGGTGTGGAGGAATTATCCTCACCTCAATACAATGCACAGTGTGGTTAGTATAACTCAAATGTCTCTTTTTTATTTAAAATTGACATCAATTTAAGTAAAAACAACAAGTGACATACTAAAACATGATAAAACGCATTTGGGTTGTTTTCATATTCTAGGACAATGATATATACATCATTTGTGATGTGTAGGAATCACTCGTACCTAAATATGATTCACGGTGTGACTGGTATCACTCAAAGTGTCTCTTTTTATTCAAAATTGATATTAATTTAAGTAAAAACAAGTGACATATTGAAAACTGAGAAAATGAATTTAGGTTGTTTTTATACTTTAGGAAAGTTATCCATGAGTCATTTGTGATCTATGGGAATCAACCACACCTCAATCCAATGCATGGTGTAACAGGTATGACTAAAAGTGTTCATTATCAGTTTAAAATTGACATTTTATTTCAAAACATGTCACTCACTAAAAGCCAATGAAATGCACTCTGATTGTCTTGATAATTTAGTACAGTGATTCATAAGTCATTTGTAATGTGTATGTAGCAATCTCACATCAAACTGATGCACAATGTGACAGGTATGACTCTTCATGGGTTTTTTTGGTTTGAAATGACATTTTAGTAAAAAAAACACAACTAGCATACTGAAAATCATGGAAACATATTCGGATTTTTTTGATACTCTAAGAAAACAATCCATCAATAATTCTTGTCATATAGAAATCAGTCATACCTCAATATGACACATGGTGTGGCCGGTATAACTCCAAATGTGTCATTATTTAAAATTCACATTAATTTTAGTAAAAGAACAAGTTATATACTCAAAATCGAGAAAACACATTCAGATTGTTTTGATATTTTAGGAAAATGATCTCTAACTCATTTTTGATGTGTATGAATCAACCCCACCTCAATAGAATGCACAGTGTGACTGGTATAACTCCAAATGTGTCTTTTTTATTAAATATCTACATTTTATTAGTGTATTCATTCATATTAACATTTAATTTATTTCTTTATTGTATTACAAACATAATATTTGTTTTCATATATAAGAGGAATCTTTTTCTTGGGTTTAGATGATTTGTTCAGCAACTGATGCTAGGGGTGGACATTTTTTAGAGGGGATCATGACCGTAAAAAGATTAAAGAGTATTGTTTTTAAATGTTTGATGGATAATTGTATATGTAATTATATAAAACATTGTTTTAAATGTATATAGCAATGTTTTTTTTATATATACCATGGTTGGAAATTTTTTTATTCCTGGTGTTACATTAAATTTATATAGCATTGTTTGAAAATTATAGGTTTTTGTAGGTTTTTGTTGGGTGTGCTATTATATTAATAGCACATTGCAGCCAGCTAGGCCTTTATCAGCGCTATTTTTAGCACCGGTAAAGGGGGTCCTTTATCAGTGGATTTTTAGTGCAGATAAAGGACCATATTTATCAGCGTTTTTTAGGGCTTATAAAGGGGACCCCCACCCTTTATCATAACTGTGATTAATAATTATTTTTTAGAGTTGTTAAAATCCATTTTTTATGTTGTTAAAGGTTATATGTATTTTATTATGTTGTTTTTGGACACCTGTACCAATGATTTGACCAAACTATTGGTATAGGTATTGATTCTGGACACTTATACTAATGGTTTGGTAAAACTATTGGTATAGGTTGTGTCATTATTTATGAATAATAATAATAATAATAATAATAAATACTTTAACATAAATATTTTTTTAAAACATATTAATAACAGTAATAATAAAACATAAGCAAAATATAAACACAAACCAAAGAACAAAGCCAGCCAGAGCGTGGAAAATAAATCCAGCTAGAGCTCTGCTGTTTTTTATGATGTTTGGGATTTTTTTGCTCTGATACTAGTGGTATCATAGTGAAGGGAGAGAACAAATCCAGCCAGAGCACTGCTTCAATGGATTTTCTAGTAAGGAATTTCTAGATCCCAAGGGTAAAGGTCTTTATTATGATCAAAAATAGATATAAGGTAGGGTATAGTATTATAAGAAAAAATCTAGACATATTTGTCTTAGAAAGTATCGTCAAATTCCAAAAGCCATATTGGCTTTTGATAACAAACCCAAAGTAATCGAGTTAGGGGAGAAAGCCCAAGAAACTCATGATAAGATTGAGGAATTGAAGGCAGAAATCAGGAATACAGAATCTCAGCTTTGGCAAGCCAAATGGTTAGTCCAAAACCTAGAAAGAACACTATGATATCTAGAAGGATAAGTATTTTTCTTTGAATAGTATAATATGTAAGGAAGAGGATCTGGTGTCAGACCAAATATCTGAGATATTTGGAAGAATCTTGAAGGGAAAGCTTCAGGAGAAGCTTCCAATCATCCTGATGCCACTATCTCTGATATGAACCCACACAAAGATATAGAAATATCAAGTATATCAGTATGATATACTACAAAAGATTATGCATTGCCTTTATGACAACCCTGCTTTTTATTGCAACTTAAACATGATTTAATACATAAAACTTCACTTGATATAACAAAGAAGATCGAGATTTTTAGTGTCTTTGGGGATTAGGATCATTACATAAAAACTTAAAACATGAAATGCAACATCTTTATTGAAAACTTCCTTTACATGACCACTACATTCCTTCGTACTTAGCATTGCATGGGATAACCTGAGGACATGCTTAAGAAAAGGGTGAGCTATAAATCCCAGTAAGGGAGTACACATGGAATAACATGAGGAGTACAATACATGTTAGACAACAGGAATATCAATAGAGCATAAGAAAAACATGAACATAAAGGCATGATAAAGCATGATAATCATAACATGGAAATGTGGCAACAACACTTAACATGGAATTAGCATGAGCCAAGGCTCATTGCACATGAAGCATGAGTAAATCCTCATTGAACATAAAGCACGAGTAAACCCTTGTTGCACTTTAATTAGCATGATTCAACACTCATTGCACATTACTTATCAGGATACTATACTTTACCCAATTCATTGGAGCGCTATAAGGGTTCACCCTTCTTAAACATTCCATTTCATGCATAAGTGTGCCACATGGATCATAAAACATGGATTCATAAAACATAATCATTTATTACACGATAAAGGAATTTGGAATTCATATATGAAACTTTATAATAAATAATTAAATGTGCATAAAGGTGAATACCCTTGATGGAGAAATGGACATGGTATTCACTACACAATGGCATTGGCTTAGAAAATCAGTGCGATTTCGGCAGCGTAACGGCGTGACATAAGAATTCATAAAAAGGGTTGATGAAAGAGAAAGGGGTTCCTCATCATATTTACATGTAATGTACAGTAATTAGGTCATATAGATACATGTCCCAACAATTTTAATGTAATTTAGATTCATGATACAAAAGTATTGCTTGAATGTAAAAGAGGAGAGAGAAGTTCCTTTCGGAATTTCGGCATAGTAACGGGTGTACATGGGAGGCATTTAATGAGAGAGAAAGGGGTATCCCATCATTAAAACATAAAGAGAGCAGTATGAGGGAGTTGATAAACCATACCCCAACATTCATAATTGAAATTAAAAGTTCAAAACAACTTAAAGAAAATTAGACAAAAATGAGAAATGAAGAAAAAACCCTTACTTGGAAGTGTGCTTCCAAAGGCTAGAGAGAGGCTTGTGAGAGGATTCTTGGGAGCTTGGGGCACCTTGGGAGGATTCTAGAGATAGTAGGGTAGAGGTTGGACGAACTCCAAAGGCTTTGAGTGAGGAGGAAGTGGGATCTTGGGTGGGTTTATATAGGAAAGGTGAGGGAATTCTTTATTATTTAGGTTTGGGACCCCTTATATTAAATTAATCCAAACCACAAACCATCCCATGGTTTTTGCCCATGTTTTTTGGAAAAGGGAAGAGGAAAACTTTATTTTATAAGGACAAAGTCAGAAATTCTTAAAATAATAGGGTTGCTTATGTGGAGGTGAGTCATACTCCCATGGAAATTAATTTAAAAAGACAAGGTGTTTAATAAGTCTTGAGGGGTCCATTAATGCTTTGAAAAGTAAGTCAAACAAACCCAAAATCACATTATTTTAATTTTAAAACATATATTGGTTTAACATAAAGATTATAGTATTTTATTACATCACTATTGGGTCATTATGATGTCATAAAACACATTATATATTTAAACGGTATTTAATTTTTACCCAAAAATTTGACTATCTCAGAAAATTATGAAAAATTCACCATTGGATAATTTTGATGTCCTGATTCTAGAAATAACATTTATTTTATCTAAATAATTTTCTAAATATGTTAATTTTTAATTTTAAAATAAAAACTGACATTTATCGAAAATTCACGGGTTTTGACAGAAATGGATTTCAAACCTTAATAAAAATTATAATTGCATTCATACAATTACATGATCATTTATATATAATAAAATTAATCTAATAATAATAATAATATTTTATTAAAATATTATTTAATTCAAAAATCACTTAATTTAATAAAATATATTTCTTAATTAAATAATAACTAAAAACACCATTTGTACTTTAAAAACTATTTACAATTTATCAATAATGACAAGAAATTATATTCATTATTATATAAAAAAATATTGTACATGAACATAGTACTATCGATTAGTTACATAACCCCTTAAAATAGCCGCATAAGACCTAAGGGTAAGGTGTGCGATGGTGACAGACTCTTGGGGTGGCTCGGATAACATCGCTCGAGTGGTAATTTCTATCAACTTCCACTTCTCCCGTAGACGGTCCTATTCGAGCTTGACATGATGAAGCTCATCTTGGGCTTGGTCAAGAGCGAAGCCCAAGGATGCCACCTCTTTTCCGAGCTCCAAAAAATGGGCTTCGTATGGGGAAATTCTACTGGATGAGGTCATCGCTTCCTTTGTCTAAGTAAAATTGGATGTGTTAAAGCCATATATTTATACTAATCATGTGATCACTGTTCAACGGCTATAAAAGCAACGGTCAAAATTCTTAACATAAAACCAATGAAGTTGAAATTTTATATAAACATAAAGAGACATTTAATTAGATCAAGAGGGATTTCCATTAATGAAACTTTGGGTCGTTACAGCCTTTAGTAGGAGAATCTCAAGAATATATGGAAGAAGTTTCGAGTATTATTCAAAGTATCCAAGAATATCAAAAATAGATCTGTGATATTATTACTCGAGAGAAACGGGAACTTGGGGATATAGAATGTGTCTCCAAAAACCTAAATGAAAATCTCAATAAAGTTGAATACCTACAAGCCAAAATCAAAGAGAAGATGAAAAAGAAAGAGACTAAGTCATCTCCCACCGAATGAATCAGTGTAAACCCTAAGGAAGCCAATCCAGTGTGGCAGGAGATCTCCTAGAAACCAATTCCTTGGGAATGATAGAAAGGATCATTCAAGGATTTGTTTCAGAATATCAATAGGGAATCCAATCCCTCATATCCTAGCTATATTTAGGAACAATATAGGCCAAAGAAAACACATCCATAAGGTGTTTCTCAACATGGGACAATCCTAAAGCTATACTGTGAAATGGATCCATGATAATCCATAGATGAATGGGCTCTAGAGCTTTGATATTATATGATATCAGTTGGTTTATAGTCCTAGACCATAGATAGTGCACTTAATTTCACAGAATCTACCTTGAGAGGTAATTCAGGGATATTTTGGGATATGTTGCTGAGACACTAAGAAGTGAGAAAAACTATCCAATAATATGTTACATTCCCAATTGATGTTATACCAGTAGTAGTTGATTTCCTTAAATAGGATTTTATAGGAAATTCACTGGTAGATCGGGATAGATAACTAAAGAAAAAGCTAGAACGGCTTTAACCAAGATCCAAATTTGTGACATGTGTTACTTTGAAGAATATATCTACAAGTTTCAGTATTGGTATTATCTTCTTGGACCAGGAGATCAAGAATATGCTCTAGATGTCGTTATCTAGAATCTTCCAGGTAGTTGGCCTTAAATTTTTCAACAAGTGTTGAAGACTCATCTTTCCCAAAGGGAAGAACTACAATACACTCTACGAGTTTGAGCAGAAACAATAAGGTAGGTGATAAGACTTTATTGTATGCAGAGGAATGTCTTGTAGGATGTAAGAAATATGTCATACATGTGTTCTGCGTGTTTCCCAAAATTAGAGAGTGTTGCAGGAAGATATGGGTGTGGTCAAAGCAATCAGGATCTTAGAAAAACTCAACAAAGATCATTCAAAACACAATTTTAAGATGGATAGTGTGAATGAAAGAAATCACTCAAGAAAATTTAGAAATGGTTTGGGAAGTGAAAATCATCAAGTATATTTTCAGGCAGAAATCCATAAAAATATAAGAGATTTCATAGACCAAATAGAATCCATAAGGATATTAGAGAAAACATTAAGGCCAAATATGGGAATTATCCCAGATTACCTAAAGGAAAATATTTATCCAGTTGTGATTTGTTTTCGTTCTATGGAAAGAAAGGTCATAGATCTGACAGTTTCCCAGATGCATATCGAAGAAGGGGAAGTCTCAAATCAATAATGATGGAAGATTCATCAAAGATATTGTTTGATCCTATCTGGGGAGAAGATATAGACTCAGATGATGAAAGTTTATATTCTTTGTATTTAGAGTACTCATAGGAAGAAGATTCTATCTCAGATGAGGAAGAATGAAATAACCCTATTTTGATCCAGCTTCAAATAGCCATGATTCGAACAGGGGCTAGTGCATCTTATGACTCTTAAAAACTAGTAAAGCTATAGGAGATGGAAGTAGATCTGGTTCATTCTTCAGAAATTGGAATCCCTTCATAAGGAAGAGAATGTCAAGAATGGAAGATTCCTAGAGTTGATTGGTCTGAGGTATACCAGAATTCTTGGGTACCATATTGAGAAATGACCAAGATCTTTGAAGATGAAGAGACAGCTGAAGTCTATAAAAAGATAGAGGATTACGTACAATTTCATTGCTAAAACCAAAAAGGGTTAATAAGGAAATCTAGAAAAAATCGAAGTGCATTTTGGAATAATACAGATAGAAGTATATCCTTTTTCCAAAAAATAAAAATATATACCAGTCCTAATTGCAGTTGTGGGTGGAATTTTATCCAATTTCTCCAAGGCACTTAGGAGGTGCACGAGCAAATCTGCATGTAGGAGAAGCATGGGTAAAGGTGATACTAGACTTGCATGTAGTTATTATGGATAGAAGTACTAGAAAAATTTTAGAAGTAAATACCAACACGAGGAACTAGCATAAGACATTGGGATTTCCACCTGACAGAAGATGTGTTAGAGTGATTACTCATCTTTATGTAAAGTTCTATAATACTGGAAGACCAGCTCTAAAAAAATGTGTTGAAATATTTACACATCTTTTTAAAGATTAAGGAACATCAATTAGACTAATGAAATCATAGGTGATAAACCAAAAGAGGCTATCTTGTCCTAGAGAATAGGTTTCACCATGTCCAGAGGAAGAACGAAGACAAAATAAACTTCTTCCATATGTTATTTAAAAATTCATAAATAGACTTATCATATCTGAAGTCAGAGAAGATGAAGATGATCTTAGATCAGAAGGATCAAAATCAGGTAGATCATATTTGAATATAGAAGCTTTAAAATCAAAAATATTAGAGAACCCATTGGAAAATCAAAGGATCTCAATTTTGATCTTAATTGTGCCACAATGGATGATGGATAAAATCTTCCTAATCAAGAAGCTTTAAGAATAGAGATTAAGAAGGAAAGGCCAATGGTTTATAAGTTTGATCTCATGTCACAATATTAGCCAATTAAGATCAAAGAAGAGGTTATACCATTGACAGCATTTACAACGCCAGTTAGCTAGTTTTAATGGCTATTTAATCCATTCAGACACAAGAATACACCATGAATATTCCAGAGAAGAATGGAAAATCTATTCAGTAGATTAGCGCAGTTTTTGGTAGTCTATATTGATTATTTTCTCATATTTAGTAAAGATATAGAAGAACATATAAAACATTTTCAATAGGTTGTTGAAATGTTCATAGAATAAGGGGTGATACTTTCAGAAAGAAAGGTCATTTTGATGAAATCAAAGATAAAATTATTGGGATTTTAGATCCAAGGAAGTAGAGAAAAGATTCAATCTCATATTGTAGAAAACCTACAAACTTTCCCCGATGAGCTTATAGATTGTAAGCAGATACAACTGTTTCTTAGTATACTAAGTTATGCCAAAGCATAAATCATAGATTTAGCAAAAATCTCAGTTCCAATATAGAGAAAGGTGTCCATTAAGGTACCTTGGGATTGGATAGAAAAAGATTCTGAAGTAATCAGAATTTTGAAGCAGAAAGAACAAAATCTCCTAGAATTAGAGCATCCAAATGGGAGTGAAGATAAACTTATCCTAGAAATAGATGCATCAGACTCAGAATGGGTTTGTATCCTATAGATAAGTAAAAACCATAATGATAGTATCAGTAGATACTGGAGTGGATGTTTTAATAAGGCAGAGAATAATTATCCTATCCATGAAAGAGAATTTCTTGAATTCCTTAAAGGAATTAGGGCTAATAAGCTTTTCTTGGGAAAAAACTTTTACTATAAGAACATATAGTTCTTATATAAATAATTTTATGAGAATTAAATTAAAAAGTTTTACCCAGGAACAACTTGTAAGGTGGAGGAATTAATTTCTATACTATAACATTAATATATAAAATAAGAAAGGAAAAGATAATGTCATTCCAAATGTACTAACATGCTATTTTGACTCTTCCAGGTGCAATGGTAGAAAGTAGAAAATCAATAAGATGTCTTGTTTGCATTGATAATCATTATGTGGTAGAATGCCCGGTTATCAAAGAAACAAATAATAACATTGATAGAATTGAATATAGAAAGGGTATTTTAGCAAAGAATCGCCTTCAGAAGAATGGATCTTCATCCAGTAAGGTTGAAAGATAAAAAAGCACAAGTTCCTTAGCTAGAAAGTCTAAAAAACTAGTAAATACTTCAAAGAGACCTCTAGATAGCAAGTATAAGGATAAAAGTTATATTGAATGTTTTGTATGTGGTCAGAAAGGCCTTTACAGCGCTTAATGTGTAGATAATTTGAGAAATAGAAAGACTCAGAATAACCAAATGATTGACATGAATGTAAGCTCTAAAAGAAAAGATAAAACCATTAAAAGTTGGGCTGATCACATAGAAGAAGAAATTGAAAAGCAGCAAAGCTCTCAGAAAGAACCTCAGCGAAAAAAAATTCACCAAGAACAAGATCAGGAAAGTTTGGATGATGAGATAGATAAAGAGCCCAATTCAGTAAAGGAGATATATACATATTTGCAGAGGATTCCAAATATTTCAAGGAATAAATCTACATGCATTTATAATATGATCCAGAAATGTAAAGAAGGTCGGATATTTAAAAGAGGTTTGAACCATGTTTTGTACATGCTTCAAGAATCTGAAGAACTTATGGAGGATTAAAAAAATATTGATCGAGATATGATCAGTATGATCGTCACTGAAGAGATCAGGCTGAAGGTCCAAGTTTCTAGTCTCCTTAACAAAGTTAGAATAATCAAGGATATAGGTATGGAAGAATATCCATTATTGAAAAGGTTTTAGAGAATGTTAGGAATAGGGATTCCAAAACTCCACATACCAGACATGGAATTAGAACCAGAAGAGTTCATTGAATTCCAGAAAGCTTTAAGCATGGGAGGAGTACAATTCATGGGGTTTAATAAAATCAATTCAACATTCAATTGGTTACCTCGGATGATAAGAATGATTCTTTTTTTAACATGTGTAGGGTAACGCTCGCCTCCCACTGGGGGGCCTGCCATGCTCAGAGCGCGCCGCACGTTCCCTGACTAGGAAAATGGCTTTGAATCGTCATGTGCGTAATATGCACAGTGTATAAGTCTGGAAGGACTCGATCCTGGACCAGTTCCCACAGAGAGCGAGGGGTACAACCGGAGGGTACCACTCGGCTAACACCCCATGGGCATAACAACAAATATCCAAGTTTTCTATGGTTGGTTTCACATATTGAACCTATCAGATTGGTAGGCAGAGTGATCGTGCTATGGAATCTGTACCCTGGGCACTCGATTAAAGGACCTGTCCAGAAAGCATTTGAAGATTCACATTTTAGCAATGAAGATTGGCTAGAATTCTATTTGAATAAGATCCATTACGATTGTATCTAAATCACATGGAGTATTTATTTAATTGAATCAATATCAACATGAAAATATTATATATTCCTTGAAGGAGACAATGTGTTAGTCTCTATCCACTCTAGAGACATGCAACGTACAAAAATGGCACATCTAACAGACTTTGTAGTGGAGGCAGACACGATTTTTGAAGAACTCAAGGCGTGGAGAGGACATAAAGAAGATATCTTTATTTTCAGAGATCAGATCCAATGCGCCATCAAAGAATTGATGAAAATGAAAGAGTCGAAGAAGGAAGTCTCAGTTGGGAAAATTATCGATGCTCTGTACGACTTGAAGGGATTTTAGGCGTTCATCCAGACACGCGTCATATCTGACATGGAGGACTGGATCAAATCAGACATGTTAATTATGTAATTTGTTTTTAGTATGAAGTGTGTGGTGGAGGTTTCGCAGTTGTGCATCCCACCTTTTACTTTTTCATTTTATTTATTTGTTCATTATCAAAAGGCTTCTCAAGCAAGCTCAGTCCAAAACCCTATATAAGGGACCTCCGACCCTTTTGTTCGGAGGGGTGATTTTGAATAGAAATCAGAATGTTTTCATACATTTTCTCTAAGCCTTTGTGTTCTTCGTGCAAGGCGATTCCCAAAATGATCATTTGAAGTCGATGATAGGTAGTCCCCTTATCCTATTCATTGATAATGTTGTTTTGTTATTTGTTATTTTTGCAGCCTTTCTAGACTCCCAAATCGGGATCTCGTTGGAAACCTCGTCAGGGACTTCACCTACTAGTGGTATCAGAGCGCATGGGGAGAATAAAGTGAGTCAGAGCGCTGCTTCAACGGATTTTCCAGTAAAGAATTTTTGGATCCCATTGTTAAAGGTCTTTATTATGAGAAGAAACAGCTAGAAGTCAGGGTATGATATTATGAGAACAAAGCCAGTCATATTTGGCTTAGAAAGTATCATCAAATTCCAGAAGCCAAATTGGATTTTGAAAACAATCCTGAAGTACTCGAGGTAAGGCATAAAGTCCATGCAACTCGTGATAAGCTTGAGGAATTGAAGGCAGAAATCAGGCATACAAAATCTCATCTTTAACAAGCCAATTGGTTAGTCCAAAACCTAGAAAGGACACTAGGAGATCTAGAAGGAGATATATTTTTCTTTGAACAGTATAATATAATCGGAAGAGGATCTCGTGTCGGATCAAATATCTGAGATATTTGGCAGAGGCTTGAAGGGAAAGCTTCAAGAGAAGCTTCCAATCAGTCCAATGTCACTGTCACTGATATGCATCCACACAGAGATACAGAAAGAGCAAGTATATCAGGACGATATACTGTAAAAGATTACGCATGATCTTTAGCAGGAGAAGCTCAAGAATATTAGACACAAGTTTCATGTATTGGCTATTGAATTACTGGCTGTTTTGGGGAGGGGGGGGGGTTTGGAGCTTCCAGTGACTCTACCTAACACCTTTGAATAATACTATCTGCTTGTTGGGCAGGAAGGCTGAAATTGGATCGCCCTACTCTGCCCAACACCTTAATGATTCTAATTCGTATTCATTAAATAATAATTGGTTAATAATCAGTAGATAACAAAAAAATCAAATAATAATAATAATAATAATTAATTACTAATAATTAATAATAACTTGTAATTAATTGTTTTTTAAAGATTACTAATATTAGTAATAATTAATATTTGGTCTTAATTAGTAATTTATTGATTATTAATAGTTAATTACTAATTAATACAACTTAATAATTATTAAATATTAATAATTAGTATTAAAAAGATTTATTTAAAAAAATTAGTTACTAAATTTTAATAGTTATTATTGTTAATTAACAATTATTGATAGGTATTTTTTAATAATTATTAATTATTAATTATTAATTAATTACTAATTATGATTAACTAATCAATTATTTCCATTAATTATAATTAAGTAATTGCTAATTATTATTAATTATTATTAATTATTAATTATTTGTTTGCTAATTACAAATTATATAATTTCGAATTATTAATAATTATTAATAAATATTTCTTATATTTATTTATTTTTAATAATAAATTGTGGTTCCTTGATAATTATTATAAACAATTAATAACTACTGTTATTAATTTTATTAACATTTTTTAATTAAATATTATTATTTAATTACTAATTATTATTCATTTGTATTAATTAATTACTAATTATTAATATTTATTAATTATTTCTAAATTAATTACAAAATTTTATCAACCACTCACATTATCATTAATTATAATTAATTATTTACCCAATATTATTAATTATTATTAATTAATAACTAAATCCTACCTATAATTAATTATTTATTAGTTAATAAATTATTAATTTATTACTAATTATTTATAATGTGTTAATAATAATAGTATATTATTAATCAATACATGAAAAAGGAACCGAATCTCCCGCCCGAAATTGACAATAATTTCAAGAACACCAACCCTCAAGAAACCACCCGACGCAAGCGCCGATAAAGGCGCGGAAGTCGCCGGCCCCGAACGCGAGCGCTGCCCTTATTTGAACTTTAACTCAGTATTTGTCTCCCGGAAGCGATAAAGGAAAATAATTTTTTTTATATGTTTTTTTTTAATATAAATATATTTATTTAATAGTTCGTTAGAATATATTTACTTATATGGGTCTTCCCGGTTGGTAGGGTTTTTTTCAGAAACGAGGACACCCACCAATTCTGCCAAACTAATTATATGTAGGTAGGGTTTTTTCACTTGTTTTTATAGAGTTGCTTATTCTGATTTTTTTTTTTTTTAGAAACGGGGGCCCACTTATTCCTTCGTTTGACATAATTTTTCATTCAGCTGATCTGTACAGCTAATTTATCTTTTATTTTTTAAAATGTTTTATATTAAATATAATATGAAACATTTAAAACTAACAAACACACTTATTTATAATTATATATTATATAGAATGGATTAAAACAACCAAACACGTACACACTCATACTACTACACAAATGCCCTTTAACAACGCGCAAAAAACGTTGTTAATCACAACGATGATAAAGGGAAGTCTTCTTTTTCACCGTTAAAAAATCGTTGATAAATGCCTAAACGCCTGCATGCTGTTATTATAACACCACACCCAAAAAACCTGCAAATACAACCAACTCGCAAAAACCAACAAATAAAAACCAACCGACCAGCAATTTCAAATGCAAAAACCTGTTTCAAATGTTTTATACAACCAAACTGTAATTTCAAACAATGTTATATACATTTAATTGACATCATGAATACAAAAATATTCACTCATGATATATACAAAAAAAACATTGCTATTTACATTTCAAACAAAATGGTTTATATAATTACATTTACAATTATCCAAGAAACATTCTAAAATATTAATATTTCATCTTTTGACGTCCGTGATCTATACTCAAAAATGTCCGCCCGTAGTATCAGTTGCCGAACAAATCATCTCAACCCGAGTAAAAGATTTCACATATATAAGAAAACAAATATTATGTTAGTAATACTATAGAAAAATAAATTAATCATTAATATGAAAGAATACATTAATAAAATGTCAATATTTAATAAAAATGACACATTTGGAGTTATACTAGTCACATCGTGTGCCCTATTAAGGTGCGGTTGATTCCTACATGTCACAAATGACTGATGGATCGTTGTCCTAAAATATCAAAACAATCCAAAAGCGTTTGCTCGGTTTTGAGTATGTCGTTTGTTCCTTTACTAAAAATGACGTCGATTTTAAATAATGACACATTTGGAGTTATATCGGTCACACCGCGCATCAGATTGAGGTGCGGCTGATTCCTACCCATCACAAATTACTGATGGATCGTTGTCCTAAACTATCAAAACAATCCGAAAGTGTTTGCTCGGTTTTCAGTATGTCAGTTGTGTTTTTGTACTAAAATGTCATTTCAAACTGAAAACACGCATTATGAGTCATACCGGTCATATCATGCATCAATTTGACGTGAGACTACTTCATACACGTCACAAATGACTTATGAATCGATGTCCTAAATTATCAAGACAATCGAAGTGCATTTGCTTGGTTTTCAGTGAGTGACACGTTTTGAACTAAAAAGTCAATTTTAAACAGATAACGGACACTTTTAGTCATACAGGTCTCACCGTATGTCGGATTGAGGTGTGGTTGACCCCTAAACATAAAAAACGACTCACGGATCATTCTTCTAAAGTATCAAAACAATCCGAATGTGTTTGCTAGGTTTTCAGTATGTCACTTGTTATTTTTACTTAAATTAATGTAAATTTTAAATAAAAAAGAGACGCTTCGAGTTATACCGGCCGCACCGTGCGTCATATTGAGGTGCGTTTGATTTCTATACGTCATCAATGACTAATAGATCGTTTTCCTAAAATTTAAAAACAATCCAAATGTGTTTGTTCGGTTTTTAGTATGTCACATGTTGTTTTTACTTAAATTAATGTCAATTTTAAATAAAAAGAGTCACTTTGAGTTATACCGACCACACCCTGCATCATATCGAGGGAAGGCTGATTCCTACACGTCACAAATGACCAATATACCATTGTCCTAAAATATCAAAACAATCTGAATGCATTTTCTTGATTTTCAGTATGGAAGTTGTGTTTTTTTAATTAAAATGTCATTTCAAACTGGAAACACGTATTTTGAGTCATACCGATCGCATCGTGCGTCACTTTGACGTGAAACTACTTCATATATATCGCAAATGACTCATGAATCATTTTCCTAAAATATCAAGACAATCAGAGCATGTTTTCTTGGATTTCAGTGAGTGACATATTTTGAACTAAAATGTCAATTTTAAACTAATAACGAAAACTTTTAGTCATACCAGTCACATCGTGCATCGAGATTGAGGTGTGATTGACTCCTAGACATCACAAATGACTCATGAATCATTATCCTAAAGTATCAGAACAATTCAAATGTGATTTCTCAGTTTTCAGTATGTCATTTGTTGTTTTTATTTAAATTAATGTCAATTTTAAATAAAAAGAGATACTTTGAGTTATACCGGCCACACTGTGCGTCGTATTGAGGTGTGACTGACTCTTACACGTCACAAATGACTCATTGATCATATTCTTAAAGTATCAAAACAATCTGAATACATTTGCTCAGTTTTCAGTGTGTCACTTGTTCTTTTTACTTAAATTAATGTCATTTTAAATAAAAAGACACACTTGGAGTCATACCAGTCACACCGTGTGTCGTATTATGGTGCAATTGACTTCTACATGTCACAAATGAATCATGGATCATTGTCCTAAAATATGAAAATAATCCAAATGCATTTTCTCGGTTTTCAGCATGTCACTTGTTCTTTTTTACTTAAATTAATGTCAATTTTAAATAAAAAGACACACTTGGACTCATACCGGTCACATTGTGCGTCATATTGAGGTGCGATTGACTCCTACACATCACAAATGACTCATGGATCATTTTAATAAAATATCAAAACAATCTGAATACATTTTCTCAGTTTTTAGTATGTCACTTGTTCTTTTTACTTAAATTAATGTCAAATTTAAATACAAAACCAGTACATAAGAGTCTCTCATTAAGTTATTCTTTACTAGAAACCTTATTAGACATATCATTTCTAAAACCATTCTTAATAACCGAAGGATATGAAACATAAGAAAAGGTGATCATAGATGCTCAATAAGTGTAAATGTAAGAACCCGATTTTTGTTAAAAAAGACTTTGAAATTTTCTTGATGTTATTCCAAAGCAGGGCGTTCAGACGACGTGCAATTCTGAGGCCCGGTGTGTCTGGAATTAATTATATAAAAATGTTAAGTGTTTTTATATTACGCACGCGTGGTTAACTAAGGAAAATGTGATATCTCGTAGATGGTTGATCAGATCGAAAATCTGAGACCACGGTTGGGTCCGGAACGCGGTGTTTACCCTAAGCGCAACCTAAAATGAGTCGGCGCAGGCCGTTCGGACCCCTCGCTCGTTGGCGGTGTGTTAAATGGATAATTAAATTATCAAATTATTCATTTAATAGTCCGAACCCGAATAACTCCTAAACAGTAACTTGGATCGGAAATCCCAGGGCACGGTTGCGTTCGGAGCATGCCGTTTACCCTAGGCGGGGTGTAAAAGTTGCGGGCGCGGGCCTGCTGTGAGAGATGTCACTCAGGGGCAAAACCGTCTTTTTGAATTAATGACTAAGTAATTTTTATCACTGACGATATTTTCGAATAACTTTCAAACGGAGTCTCAGAATGGAAATCCGATACTTCCGTTGAGTTCGAAATGGGGCGTTTTGCCTAGGCGTGTTATAAAATGAGCGGGCGCGGGGGTTTCAGAATCCGCGCCCGTTGAGAGAGTTTCAGCGAATTTTTATAAATTCGCTTAAGTGTTGGGAGGGGACAACCCATTCTCTCTCTCTCTCTCTCTCTCTCTCTCTCTCTCTCTCTCTCACTCTCATCCGTTCTTCGGTGTTCTTCACCGTTCTTCGCCAGATCGAGGGGCGATCTTCGCCGAAACCTCGGCGGATCGAAGATGGAGCGCAACGAAGGCATCACCAACGACGAACAACGAGATTAAGGTAGGATTCTTGTTGAATTTCGCGCCCTCGTCGATTTCTTAATTTTTTTCATCAATTTTGTCTTTGATTTTTTTTATAGTTTTTAGAATTTGGGGCGTTGGCCGAACGAACACGACCAATGCCCGAGCCCCATTTAATTCCTCGTTCTTGGGCATTCTTGGTCCCAAATTTTCGGACGCGCGTGAACCTCAACGGATTGATGAGCAAGGGGCGGCATTGTGAAGATCCGGTCCCGGGGATCCCGAAAGCGGTGTCGGATAATTTTTCCGAACACCGGAGTGGTCGGAGGGACCGACCAAAGGTTCGGCTCCGGCGAGGGGCGGCGGCCGGAGGACGAACCGGCGGCAGAGCGCGGCGACCGCCTCTTGGAACACGACGGAGGCTCGGGATCCGGCGGAGGAGGGCCGGTCGGCGCGCGACGGCCAGCGGTCGAGCCGGAGGTGTTCGGGCGGCCGGTGAGCGGCTAGCTTGGGTGCGGCCAGGGGGAGCCGGTCGTCACGACGGAGCGCGGCGAGGCTGAGTCGGAGGCGGCGAGCTGCGGGGTGTCCAGGCGGAGCCGGCAGCGGAGCGGGGAGCCGGAGAGGGCGGCTTCAAGGGTCGGGGCGTCGGGTGTGAGGCGGCGTCGACCGGGGTAGCGCGACGGCGCGCTGCGGAAGGCAGAGGAGCTGAGGGCACCGGCGCCGTCCAGTCATGGTCAGCAGAGGAGGACCCTGAGGCGGTGACCTCGGGGGTGCGGAGGAAACAAGGACCCGTCATTTTCGGGTTCTGCGCGACGCGACGAAGACCGTCCAAAAGGCCGGTCTGCTTTGAAGAACTGGACCCAAGGGGGTCCGATGCGACTGGAGTGGGCCGCGGCCAGCGGGTCGCGGCGGTTCGGTCCGGGCCGACAGGGGTGAACCGGCCTGATTGGGCTCCTTTACATTCGGGGGGCCGTAACTTCCAAACGGCGCGTCTGTTGGATGCGCCGTCTGTGGTTGCGAGTTCGTATTGGTGAGACAAACTGTTTGAAGTGGGTTCTGGGTCTTTTGGGTTCTGCGCCCGAAGACGGGCGCCTAGAAATGTGTTAATTTAACAATATTAAATTATTATTAAAGTTGCGACGGACGTGGCTCGCGAGCCGGACGTCCGTTTGACGTGCCGTCACTGGCACGGTGGCCCCGAAGCTGAGAGGGTCCTTCCAAGGTTGGTTTGGAGCCTTTGCAGGTTGGATTTGTTGCTCAGTGACATGAAACGCTAAATGTAATTAATTAATTAATTAATTAATTAATTGCTGCGTCAGACCTAACTCCTGATTGGGACGTCCGATTGACGCGCCGTCAGCGACAGCGTGACCCTAGTCCTTGTACGGAATTTTTGAGATGATTTTTGAAGCGTTTGGGTTGGAGACAAGGTGCGGACCCACATGGCCTAGTTCGCACGCTTTACGACAAAACGCCACCTTTTCATCTGTCATCCGTTTGGGGTGATTGAGTACTCATTTCTGAGTGTTTTTTTGAGGGGATTGCAACGGTGCAATCCACCCGACTAAATTCGGGCTTAAGGCGTGGGTCCCATGAGGTAGCTTTCGGACGTATGTTGCATTTTTACGACTTATGCTTCATATGTCCGTTCAGGGCAAATGAATATCCTACGTCGCATGGTTATTAGCAAGGAACACAATGGTACGATTTGCGTGACGTGTTTCGAGGTCGATATGTGGGCCCCATAGAGCCCTGTTTGCGTATAACGCGGGGGTTGCAGCTTCTGCATCCAGATTTTATTTTAGGTGCCATTAGTGGCATTGTGACCCTGGCATCGAGACAAGGTTGACCGGGGTAGTTTCAGGCGTTGAAGTCGGAGTTGAGGCGGGGGCCCTACGAGCCGCCTTTTTGAGCTGTGTGCAGCGTACTGTGACTATTTCATCAGGAATTCGTTTGGGGCCTATGAATAGTATTTTCAGCTTGTTTTTCTAAGAGCATCGCGGTGGCGCCGTCGCCCGACCTCTTTAGGGACCGAGGTGCGGGCCCCACAAGACGCCGTATGGGCGTAAAGCGGCGTTGAGTAAATTTTTCATCGGGAGCCCGTTTCCAGCAAGTAAATAGTCTATCTCGCGTGTTTTTTCCACGAAGATTACAACTGTGTAATCTGTTCAGGCGAGCTGAGCCTCTTATGTGATCTTATTAAATGTGGAAATTTGAAAGGGCGTTGGTCGGAGGCTTCTTTGGACGTACTCCGAACCTACGCACGGTAGTAGTACTAGTGACACCCAGTGATGGCACGGACACTGTACCTCTATTAGGTGAATTGTTCTGGAGTTGGATGGTTGCGCGATACCCACTTCGTGTTCTGTTGGCTAGTGTTGTGCCATCCAGTAGGGATGGCCAGAGCAGTTCCGGGTTTACCCTCCAGTGGGGCTGGGCAGTGGGTTGCTCATCGACTTCTTCAGGTTTACCCTCCAGCGGGGCTGGGCAGTGGGTTGCTCATTAACTTCTTAGGGTTTACCCTCCAGCAGAGACTGGGAAGTGGGTTGCCCGATGACCTCTTATGGTTTACCCTCCAGCAGAGACTGGGCAGTGGGTTACCCATTGACATCTTCAGGTTTACCCTCCAGAAGAGACTGGGCAGTGGGTTACCCGATAACCTCTTAGGGTTTACCCTCCAGCGGGGTTGGACAGTGGGTTACCCGTCGACTTCTTTCAGACTCAGTCCTTCCTACTAGGGTAGTCTGTGCCTTTTATTCGTGACTTCCGGAGCGGGACCCTTGGTTGTACGGGTCAATGATGTGACACCTTTGGCAGTGACATGGTGTGGTTTGACTTACCCTTGAACTCTCAAGGATGAGGGGCACTTTCCCCACCAAGACGCATCCTTGTGATGTGACCTAAAACTGTGAGGGTGAGTCAGTGCCGCCCAAAGCAGATAGTATCAAGGTGTGGTGATTTAATCCCCTTGGCTTGCAGTTCAGGGAAGACGTGTGGGATGTTGGGCATCGATGATGTTTACTCCTGGGACTGTTGGCTACTCACTTTCTTGGGCTGAGCTACGGGATGGAGATCCCCTTACGATCTTGTTCGGGCTTCTTGATTGAGCATATGGATATGTATATATCTTGTTCCAATACCCACTCCTTGGGTTTTGGTTACTCTCTTTCTAGGAGAGGTGAAGACGCGCAGAGTATGCCACGTGCTTTCTGTGTCTAGCTTCTCGTGGTTGGATGAGTCTACTCTCCTACTATAGGCAGCGAAGACTCGACGAGAAGTTCATCTTCTCACCGTTTCCAGCTCCTTGTGTTTGGACGATTCTGCTTCCTCTCTCTTATTGGGTTGAGCTAGACTCTCTACTTTTACTTTAATGTACTCTTTACTACACTCTCGGTTGTACTTCTTTTCTACTCCCTGTTCGATCTACTTCTCACCCTTAGGTACCTCCTTTGTTGCTCCCTTGATCCTTCAGGGTATCCTACTAAGTATTTTTATACTCACCCCTGCTTGGGCATTGCCCACACTTGGTGTGCCCTTGCAGACGACTGAAAGGTTGGTCGTGACTTTAGCGGTGCTTAGGAGTTTGGGATCTTGGACCGCGTACGGTGGTCGTAGTCGGGTTCCAGGTGTGGGAATCTCCCAGCTGTTTACTTTTGTTTACCTGTTGCCGGGTTGTGGCACTTTTCTGGTTGGGCGCATGTTTTTCTCCTTTTCTTTTCAGTTTAACTTCACCACTTACCTTGTACTGTTTAGAGGTTGATGTACTTTGTGGTGTATTTATAGCAGTTGGTACTTTACTTTTCTTTTTACTCTACACTTCTGCATTGAGTGGGCTGCGTGTGTGTGCACAGGTACTCAGGAAAAGGCATCCCCAAGTTGTTTAGCCTTCGGCGCTTGTCGCCAGCCCCTAGCCTATGGAGGTGGGCTTGGGGTAGTTGCGGCTCGAGCCCGATTAGGGTTGGCTCGTGACAAAGTGGTATCAGAGGTGGTTGATTCCTTGGGACGTTGTTCGGACGTCCCTAAAAAGGAATTGGTTGGGATCTAGGGAAATGGTGTCAACGTGTCTCAAGAGCGTCTCTCAGGCCAGGGAGTCCAGTGATGGTGCGACAACCGACGTATCCATTCACCAGGACCCTGATAACCTGCTTGTCGACTCGACATGCTAAGACACTCGTTGCAGGGAAATTGGTTTGTGCATCACATAGGATTGAGTCTTGACTGTCCTTCTTGAGTCATCTCCCCATTGTTGTTACTGTTATATACATATATGCTCATATGACCATGACACTCCTTGATAACATTCAGGATGTCTCCACGAAGACACCCATCTAGGATACCAGCCTTGGTTCGCGACGACGACCCTGTGAGCCACAAGGCCTCAGTCCAGGACCCATCATGCGAGTCCCTTTCTCCGGGTGGGCCGGTAGCAGCACCCCCACCTGGTCAGTAGCAGAAAGCTCCAGTAGAGTAGACAGATCTTGAGCACAGGTTGAGTGCGCTTTCAGTGTTCCAGCATCAGAGACCACTGAGGTTCAGTGGTGATCTAGACCCTCAGGTATCAGAGGTTTGGCTCGAGACAGTGGTTTGCCTCTTCAGACTTGTGCAAAAACCGATAGATCTTATGGTGGCTTTGGCCACCAACTTTTTCCACGGAGCAGCTGGGCGTTGGTGGAGTCTGGTGACTCAGTTAATCAATGAGTCGTCGCTTTTGTGGGGTGACTTTCAGCTGCTGTTTCATGAGGAGTTCTACCCCTCTTGCTTACGATCTATTCGAATCCAGGAGCTCTTGCAATTTCAACAGGGAGGGATGATGGTGACTGAGTACATGACTAGGTTCACGGACCTTGCACGTTTTTACCCAGACCTAGTCCATGACGTCAAATTTTGAGTGCGAAATTTTGAGCAGGGTATCCACAGAGAGATTCATGCTATCATAGTACCCTTGGGAATTCCCATTTATTCCGAGGTTCTAGAGCAGACGCTAGTGACAGAGAGCTTCCTATCACGCTTTACGGTTGGTGGTGGCAGTAGGGGAAATAGAGTCAAGACGTCTGCCGCAGCTAGCAGGCGTCAGCAGGCAGAACCTCAACACAGGCGGCCTTCTCACCGCCAGTTTCGGAGACGTGGTCGTGCACCACTGTGGTGGCAGAACGCAGGGTCTCAACTGAGGATACCCTTCTGTGAGTGGACTCCGGGCCGTGGCCATACACCACAGTGGTGCCGGAGGGCACCGGGGCAGCCCAAAGATCGCTGGTGCTATGCTTGTGATCGGCGAGGTCACTTGGCATGGGACTGCCCAACTAGGCACGCTGAGAATATCGGGCAGGCAGTGGGTACACCACCACGATGGAGGTAGCACCATGATCAGAGTAGTCCCCAGAGAGGCGGTTCTAGCGGAGGAGCAGGAGGAGCTGGAAGTGGGGGACGACATTACGAGGTCTTCCCATCACCACCAGGCGATCCACGTTAGGCTCATGGAGCTGACAGTTGGTACCACAGACAATCGCAAGCTTTGGATGTCTACGATCCTGTAGAGCATGAGGCGATAAGAGGTATGCTCTATAGTTCTTCTACTTTTTGTAGTAGAATTGTTACTCTGTATGTGAAATGCTTTCCTCCCTGCTCCTTATTTGAGATGTTACCAGGGTGACATAGGGTGTCGGGGTGTAACCCTGTGTTGGTAGATTAGAAGGCGTAAAACCTTTTTCCGTTAGTCGATGGTGTCGAATCCATCGATCTCCAAGCGTGTAAGAGAGTCTTGGTTGGGAGACATCGACTGTGAAATCTTGCGTGACCAGATATCCTTGGGTGTTTCACCATATGGATATTCTGAAGGAGGGAATCACCAGGCTCTTTCCCAATTCCAAGTGGTGTTTTCAGTCACGGAATGCAACGTGGGGGTTCGACCGGGGAGGTGAGCTACCCCCGAGGGCCTTCGATCCGTTTGAGACCGTGCGGAGGGATGACGAGGTCCCTTACTACCTTGCCCTAAACCCAAAGGCTGGTTTGGGTGCATAAGGTCTCCCACGTGACTCACCTGAGAAAAAGTGTGTGTGCACCTATAAACGTCATCAACAAGGGAAGACCCCACGTGAACAGACCAAACCCTTTGGTCCTTACGCGGTGACACAGAACTGTGCAAGAGTTCTTCTGGGTACAGGAGAGCCAGGTGTGGGCTTAGTACCATGAGTTGTTTCCCTAGTTTTGCTTTTCAGGGACGAAAATATTGAAGGAGAGAATGATGTAAGAACTTGGTTTTTTTATAAAAGACTTTGGAATTTTCTTGATGTTATTCCAAAGCAGGGCGTTCAGACGACGTGCAATTCTAAGGCCCGATGTGCCCGGAATTAATTATATAAAAATGTTAAGTGTTTTCATATTACGCACGCGTGGTTAACTAAGAAAAATGTGATATCTCTTATACAGTTGATCGAATCTTAAATCCAAGAGCATGGTTGGGTCCGGAACATAGTTTTTACCCTAGGCGTGACCTAAAATGAGTCGGGGCGGGCTGTTCGGACCCCTCGCTCGTTGGCGGTGTGTTAAATGGATAATTAAATTATCAAATTATTCATTTAATAGTTTGAACCTGAATAAATCCTAAATGGTAACTCAGATCATAAATCCGAAGACACGGTTGCTTCCAGAGCATGCCTTTTACCCTAGGTGGGGTGTAAAAGTTGCGGGCGCGGGCCTGCTGTGAGAGATGTCACCCAGGGGCAAAACTGTCTTTTTGAATTAATGACTTAGTGATTTTTATCACTGAAGATATTTTCGAATAACTTTCAAAAGGAGTCTCGTAATTGAAATCCAAGACTTCCATTGATTTCGAAATGGGGCGTTTTTTTAGGCGTGTTATAAAATGAGCGGCCACGGGGGTTTCAGAATCCAAGCCCGTTGAGAGAGTTTCAGTGAATTTTTATAAATTTTCTTAAGTGTTGGGAGGGGAAAACCCTTCCCCCCTCTCTCTCATCCGTTCTTCGGTGTTCTTCGCCATTCTTCACCGGATCGAGGAGCGATCTTTGTCGAAACCTCGTCGGATCGAAGGTGGAGTGCAACGAAGGCATCGCCAACGAAAAACGACGGGATTGAGGTAGGATTCTTGTTGAATTTCACACCCTTGTCGATTTCTTAAATTTCTTCATCAATTTCATATTTGAATCTTTTTTTTATAGTTTTTAGAATTTGTGGCGTTGGCTGAACGAACACGACCAACGCCCAAGCCCCGTTTAATTCCTCGTTCTTGGGCGTTCTTCGTCCCAAAATTTCAGACGCGCGCGAACCTCGACGGATCGATGAGCAAGAGGCGACGTTGTGAAGATCCGGTCCTGGGGATCCCAAAACCGGTGTCAGATAATTTTTCTGAACACCGGAGTGGTCGGAGGGACCGACTGAAGGTTCGGCTCCGGCGAGGGGCGGCGACCGGAGGACAAACCGGCGGCGGAGCGCGGCGGCCGCGTCTTGGAACACGGCAGAGGCTCGGGATCCGGCGGAGGAGGGCCGGAGCGCGACGGCCGGTGGTCGAGCCAGAGGTGTTCGAGAAGCTGGTGTGTGGCCGGCTCGGGTGCGGCCAGGGGGAGCCGGTCGTCACGGCGAAGTGCAGAGAGGTTGAGTTGGAGGCGGTGAGCTGCGGGGTGTCCAGGCGGAGCCGGCAGCGGAGCGGGGAGCCGAAGAGGGCGGCTTCGAGGGAAAAGGCGTCGGGTGTGAGGTGGCGTCGACCGAGGCAGTACGGCGGCGCGCTGAGGAAGGTGGAGGAGCCGAGGGCACCGACGCCGTCCGACCGCGATCAGCGGAGGAGGACCCCGAGGCGGCGACCTCGGGGGTGCGGAGGAAACAAGGACCCGCCTTTTGTGGGTCCTGCGCGACCCGACGAAGACCGAACAAAAGGCCGGTCTGCTTTGGAGAACCGGAAACAAGGGGGCTCGGTGTGGCTGGAGTGGGCCGCGGCGGTTCGGTTCGGGACGGCCGAGGTGAACCGGCCCGGTTGGCCCCCCTTACATTCGGGGGGCCGTAACTTCCAAACGGTGCCTCCGTTGGACGCGTCGTCTGTGGCTACGAGTTTGTATCAGCGAGGCGGACTGTTGGAAGTGGGTTTCAGGGATTTTGGGTTCTACACCCAAAGACGGGCGCCCCAAAACATGTTAATTTAACAATATTAAATTATTATTAAAGTTGCGACGAACGTGGCTCGTGAGCCGGACGTCCGTTTGACGTACCGTCAGAGGCACAGTGGCCCCGGAGCTGAGACGGTTTTTCCAAGGTTGGTTTGGAGCCTTTGTGGGATGGTTTAATTGCTCAGTGGCACAAAATTCTAAATGTGATTAATTAATTAATTAATTAATTAATTAATTATTGCGTCAGACCTAACTCCTGATTGGGACGTCCGATTGACGCGCCGTTAGCGGCAGCCTGACCCCAGTCCTCATGCGTACTTTTTGAGATGCTTTTCAAAGCATTCGGGTTGGAGACAAGGTGCAGGCCCCACATGGCCTAGTTCGCACGCTTTACGGTGAAACGACACTTTTTCACCCATCATCCGTTTGGGGTGATTGAGTACTTATTTCTGAGTGTTTTTCCGAGGGGATTGCAACGGTGCAATCCACCCACCTAAATTTGGGCCTGAGGCATGGGTCCCACGAGGTGGATTTCAGACATATGTTGCGTTTTTACAGCTTATACTTCATTAGTCCGTTTAGGGAAAATGAATAGCCTATGCCGTGTGGTTATTAGCAAGGAACGCAATGGTACGATTTGCGTGACGCGTTTCGGGGTCGAGATTTGGGCCCCACAGGGCCCCGTTTGCGTATAACGCGGGGGGTTGCAGCTTCTGCATCCGGATTCCGTTTTAGGCGCCGTTAGTGACGTTGTGACCCTGTCATCGAGACGAGGTTGATTGGGGTAGTTTTAGGTGTTGAAGCCGGAGTTGAGGCGTGGGCCCCACATGCTGCCTTTTTGAGTTGTGTGCAGCGTACTATGACTTTTTCATCAGGCATCCGTTTGGGGCGTATGAATAGTCTTTTCGGCGTGTTTTTCTGAGAGCATCATGGTGGCGTAGTCACCCGACCTCTTTCGGGACTAAGGTGTCAGCCCCACGAGATGCTGTATAGGCGTAAAGCGGCGTTGAGTAACTTTTTCATCAGGAGCCCATTTCCAGCAAGTAAGTAGTCTATCTCGAATGTTTTTCCATGAGTATTACAACGGTGTAATCTGTTCAGGTGAGCAGATCCTCTTACGTGATATTATTAAATGTGTAAATTTGAAAGGGCATTGGTCGGAGGCTTCTTTAGATGTACTCCAAACCTACGCACGATAGCGGTGCTAGTGACACCTAGTGATGACACGAGCACTAAACCTCTATTAGGTGAATTGTTCTGGAGTTGGGTGGTTGCGCGATACCCACTCCGTGTTCTGTTGGATAGTGTTGCGCCATCCAGTAGGGATGGCCAGAGTAGTTCTGGGTTTACCCTCCAATGGGGCTGGGTAGTGGGTTGCTCATCAACTTCTTCGGGTTTACCCTCCAGCGGGGCTGGGCAGTGGGTTGCTCATTGACTTCTTAGGGTTTACCCTCCAATAGAGACTGGGCAGTGGGTTACCCGATGACCTCTTAGGGTTTACCCTCCAGTAGAGACTAGGCAGTGGGTTACCTGATGACCACTTAGGGTTTACCCTTCAGCAGAGATTGGGCAGTGGGTTACCTAATGAACTCTTAGGGTTTACCCTCCAGTAGAGATTGGGAAGTGGGTTACCCGATGACCTCTTAGGGTTTACCCTCCTGCGGGGCTGGGCAGTGGGTTACCCAATGACTTCTTTTAGACTCAGCCCTTCCTACTAGGCTAGTCTGTGGCTTTTCTCTAGGACTTATGGAGCGGGACCCTTGGTTGTACGGGTTAGTGATGTGACAACTTTGGCAGTGACATGGTGTGGTTTGACTTACCATTGAACTCTTAAGGATGAGGGGCACTTTCCCCACCGAGATGCGTCCTTGTGATGTAACCTAAAACCACCAGGGCAAGTTATTGCCGCCCAAAGAGGATAGTATCATGGTGCAGTGATTTGAGCCCCTTGGCTTGCAGTTCAGGGTAGATATGTGGGATGCTGGGCATCGATGGTGTTTACTTCTGGGACTGTTGGATACTCACTTTCTTGGTATGAGCTACGGGATGGAGATCCCCTTATGATCTTGTTAGGGATTCTTTATTGAGCATATGAATATGTATATATCTTGTTCTAGTACTCACTCCTTGGGTTTTGGTTACTCTCCTTATAGGAGAGGTGAAGACGCATGGGGTATGCCACATGCTTTCTGTGTATAGCTTATCATGGTTGGACGAGCCTACTATCTTAATATAGGTAGCGAAGACTCGATGAGAAGTTCATCTTCTCACCATTTCCAGCTCCTTGTGTTTGGACGAGTCTACTTCCTCTCTCTTGTTGGGTTGAGCTGGACTCTCTACTGTTACTCTACTATACTCTTTACTACACTCTCTGTTGTACTCCTTTAATACTCCCTATTCGATCTATTGCTCACCTTTCGGTACCTCTTTTGTTGCCCCCTTGAACCTTCAATGTATCCTATTGAGTATTTTTATACTCACCCCTACTTGGGCTTTGCCCGCACTTGGTGTGACCTTGCAGACGAAGGACAAGTTGGTCGTGACTTCAACAGACCTTAGGAGTTCAGGATCTTGGACCGCATATGGTGGTCGTAGTCGGGTTCTAGGTGTGGGACTCTCCCAGCTGTTTACTTTTGTTTACCTGTTGCTAGGTTGTGGCACTTTTCTGGTTGGGCGTGTGTTTTGACCCTTTTCTTTTCAGTTTACCTTCAGCACTTACCTTGTACTGTTTAAAGGTCGATGCAATTTGTGGTCTATTTATAGCAGTTGGTACTTTACTTTTCTTTTTTACTCTACACTTCTACATTGAGTGGGCTGCATGCGTGTATACAGGTACACAGGCAAAGGCCTCCCTGAGTTGTTTAGCCTTCAGTGATTGTCGCCAACCCCTGGCCTATGGAGGTGGGCTTGGGGTAGTTGCGGCTCGAGCCCAGGTAGGGTCGGGTCGTGACAGTAAACATAGAAGATATCAATAGTCATATAAGGATAACATTATAATAAAAAACTAAATAAGTATTAGATAAAAATGATAAGGAAATTAACTTACAAATAGTAGCAAAATTGATGAAAAAATTAATTAATTACATAAAAAGACACACTTTGAGTCATACCGGCCACATTGTTCATTACCATGCTTTCCATTTTCTTTCTTTATCGGCTTTTAACCCCTTCATTTTCGACATTTATCACTTTCATTTAAGTTACTTCCACCGTCTTTGAAAGAAAAGTGACAAATGCCGACAATGCAGGGGTGGGAAGGTTTTGAGGGAGAATAAGTCTGTGGAAGACATTGTCTGCATGATTAGTCAAACATTTAATTTAGATTATGTTAATGCAGTATAGAATGTATAATATTATGAGGAAAAACATATTATATTAAAAAAATATTTACCTTCTCATTACATTCTGAGTTGTAGCCTCGAAGTCCAATATCCCACAAGCATGATTAGTTTCGAACAAACCGCCCTGACTCGAACAATGGAATCCACCTATATAAGAAAAGAATTATTATGTGAGTAATACTAAAAAGAAGTAAATTAAACATATATATGAAACAATCCACTACTTCTATGGAAGTCATATCTTCATGATATTTGTGTACATTCTTCCATCAGGTATGCTGCCTATTCATTTCTGAGCACTTCTATATCATCTTGTGAATGTGAGTCTTTTCGATAGTCATAGTAGTACTGAAAAAACATAAATACCCAAAGGATGAATAAATATTTTAAATAAAATAGTAATTATCTTTGAAAATACCTCTTTAGGGATGCTAGTTTGTTCATGGAATATGATCTCTCTCATAAAATTACAAACATAATAACCATAATCTTTTCCATTGGGTTGTTTCAGACACTGTAGAAACATTGAGTAGAATAAGTAATTTTTTTTATATGTGTTTGGATAGTGAAATATTATTATATATACCCTGATACTTATCCAGTCATAGAACTTGTCTTCCTCCATGTGCTTATCCCCTGGCCTCAATCCTGGTTTTTCATGATAGTGATGCACCACCCTATCATAACATAATCCTCATTAAAATACAATATAAATTATATAACTTGATGTTTAGTTCTAAAACGTTGGATGTAGTGTATTACAAATTGAAAAATGCCATCACATGTGGATGGTTTGTTGGATATCCATGAATTGAATCCATGAAATAAATATTTGGAGTATCCAAATTTACTGCAGTGAGCATCCAATGCTGCCTAAAAACACAAAAAAGATTAAGTACTGAAAGAAATAAAAATATATTTGATATGATTAAATTTTAGAGCTTTACCCCTAAAGCATTGGTATTAAATAGAGTCTATCATCCAAAATTTTTCTTTCAAATGATTTGATTAGGCCTGCCACTATTTCATCCTTTTTATTGGTATCTATTTTCATTTGTTCTGTTGAGGAGATGTGAGGACTAACGAGTCCAAATTTTCTTTAATGGGAAAATCCCTTCAATTTTTTTTCATATATACATCTACCAAAAATATTAAATGTATTTAGTCATAATTAACATAGTATATCAGATTTTGGAAAATAAAATCTTGAAAACATACCTAATGTATACATTTATAAATGAGCTACTAGCCATTCATAGTTGAGGATTTCACTTACACTCTCAACACCAATGAAATCTTGATATTTCTCTCCACACATATTTTATTCAACATCAACCATGTGATTACAACCATATTGTAACTTTGTATCCTCATGAACCTTCAATGATAGTAAATATGGATATAGAACGAGCGAGATAATGGTTCTTTCGGTAGATCTTTCGGATCACTTGGTCGATCCTTTAGATGGTTTTGAGTCACTCTTTCATTTCATCCCCTTCCCTTTATCTGTCTGTAATAGTATTTATCAATTTAGACAATTTTTCATTAATTGTTAAAGGTTTATCTTGAGAAATAAATTGGAAATTAATACCTCATTTTGACATGTTTTTTACAAGATATGATAGCCATGAGATGAATGTTCCAACATCTTTTTCGACCGTATGAATATCTTCTTCATGAATTAGAACAGGTAGCTTGGTTCTCGGTGACAGAGAAAATTTACGTGCATACTTTTGATCAAATAATGAGTATTTTTTAATGTTTTTAGATGATAAAACCCATGTATTTCATTTTTTTATAAAAATAATGGGTAATTTGAGTTTTAGAATGAAAATGAGCAAAATTGTGAAAAATGACTAATTCTGGATTTTTGACAGATTTTTACGTCAAGGGTATTTTGGTCATTTCCGGAAAAATATAATTCCAAATTTTCTGATTCAAATTTTTTAGAATCATTATTTTATTTCCTTCATTTTTATCTTCTGTACCAAGAGCTGATTCGGCCATCTATAGGGTCTAAAATTCATTGAAGTTGGACATTTTTTCGGGCGGACAACATGGACACCACTAATGTAACGGAACCCAAACACGGCCTACACATATAAAAATGAGGTGTTTACACCTGGGATAGAACGGGGACATATTGGAATGACGCTAAAAGAACTTTTGGGAAGTTTAGAAGTCATTAAAGCATCCATTAAATGACATACTTTTAGAGGAACCTTCTTGGAAGTTTCGTCCAAAAACAGAAGCCTTCAATGAAAAATTCATAACTCCTTCATCCGGGGTCCAAATATTCTGGAATTTGGACATGAACTTCCAACACATTTATGAACAACATTTAAGAAGGGGTCCATGAGTGAATCTTTCATTTATTGGGTCAAAAATGTGCAAACTTTCTGAGGACAGAATGCTGCCTATAAAAGGAGGCCCTCCCCTCCTTCCAAAATCATCAGCTCGACACCCAAAGCCAAGGAGGGATCCCACCGGGGCACAGGATACTGCTACTCCTATCTTCCCCCTCATTTATTCTTTTATTTTTTTTCATTTTAGTTTTCATTTAGTTTCATTTACAATTGTAATTTTTATTTTTTAATTTTATTAATCCATACATCTGTGTTTCTCCATCCACTTTTCTTCTTTTCTTTCTTTCTCTCTCTCTCAATCTCTCTATCTTCCTACACCCAATCCACCAAGTAATATCATACTCTCAGAAATGAGAGGCTAACTCGAGACTTGGATTGGGGGGAGGTTAATATATTCATGAATTTTATTTAAAGTTTGTTTTATTGTTTGTGGTAGATTTGAGTATCATGCATTGGTGTGGCGAATGTCCCTGATTGGGTGACAGTCCCCAATGACATGAAACTCAAACTATTTATATTCTAGAAAATATTATTGATTCAAACATGAGATTTAATGTTTGTATTATCAAACTAAAATCAACATATAAAAGAGAATAATGATTGAATCCAAGACTGAACCCCAAAACCAAGTTCTTTCTTCATTAACTCATTTTATCTATAATTGCATTATAGTTTATATTTTTCATATAAAAAACATAAAAAATATTATTATAGATTTCATTTAAATAAAAAAATATAAAAAAGAGATAGATTAGGTGAATTAGATAAAGTAAGTGAACCAAATTGAAAGGCTCCTCAAGAGAGACGACCCTGGTCAGCCACTGTGATGTACTAGGAAAAAAAATATAATTGTTTTTGTCCATGCCCCACGACAGGCATGCGTCAAAACTGGCGCTGTTGCCGAGGATCCAATCAGTTATTCATTTAATTTTTCTATTTTCACATCTTAGTTAGATTTCATTTCTTTTTATAAAATAAAAAAACAAAAAAAATTCTTTCCATGATGAATTTAAATGATTATTATTATGCATGGATTGACAATTACTCACAGGCACATCAACAAAAATAAGAAGAAGAAGATTTTAAAAGTGCTCAGGTGCAAGAACTTAGGAAAATCATTGAACAATTGATAAGAAAATATGAAATATCATTTTACTATGTTTGTGCATTAATGGAGCATCCCAACACCGATCAGGATCAAGAACCCGAGGTGGCAAAGGATAATGACTTTCCTGCTGAGCTACAAGTGGGAGGTCAATAAGGATTGGATGATTTTTTGATTAAATATGAGTAACTGTCTGATCTCCCCATAAAATATAAGGAAGAAAAGCTATAACCACTGAAGGAAGAAACCACCCAAGTGGTGGAATTTGAAGTTAAGATGGAGTAGCCCGACTACCTGCCTCCATCCTCAGAGAGTCTACTCCAAGAGGCACTTACCACTGAGGCAGAGATTGAGGCTAAACCAACTCAGGGAGTTGAACCATTATTTGACTCTATATATTCTAATTTTATTTAATCTGAATTCTATATCACTCCTTGTGATTTTGATTATATAGATTCAAATAATCTCAGCTATACCTTGGAGGATGACGAAGAACCTGGATGTTCACCTGCTGAGAAACATATGGAGCTCCTTGGAAAAGTTGAATATTTATTGAAGGAAGCTTGTGAAGAGATTCTAGTGGATTTTCCTAAGGATACCATGAAAAAATATGCTTACTTTGAGGGGGAAGAATTTGATCTTAATACTTATTGTTTTAATTTTATTCAAATAGAATTTCACTCTGACTTTCCCATTGACTATTCTTTGGATGTAGCATACCTTGAGTAACCACTGGATATAGAAGAATAGGTTGCACAAGTAGCAACCAAGAAGAAGGATTATGGTCCATACTTCATCCTACCCCCACCATGCAAGCTATACATCATTGTGAAGGGTGAGGATATGGTTTACTCTACCCATGGATCATTCTTCACCCATAAGGATGAAGCACAAGATGGGAAAAGCCACATATTGTGGTTCAAATCATAGAAGCTTCATCCTCCATCAGACTTTGGATAACAACTGGTACTGCCCTCTAGAGGCAGTAAAAATTCAGGGCCCACTTGGGGGATCGTACCAAGATTTATCTTTACATGCTTTCTAGGAACATAGATTTCAATTTCTTTTCTTAGATGTAGTGCATCATGCATCCTACTCCCTCTATCTTTTTTGAGCTTAAATGAAATATTCCTTATGCTTAATTGAGTTGTTTTATTTTATAGGATCACGATGGTAGAAGGAAGTCCCAAACATTGAAGGATGAGGAAAGAATCTTTATTTTCAAAAGGGAGTTCATTTTCATTGTCTATCTTTTTAAACTCTCCACATTTTAGTCCACAACATGTTTTGAGCTTTAACGATAAAATTTCATGCCCACACTTGAATTCATTTTTACTCGACTTATCTAGAAGACATGAGTTTCTTAGGAACCCAATGATTCCATGTTTTAGGTTTCAATGTTTATATGATTAAATGATTGAAATAAAGAATTGAATTTTTAAATATGAAGCATAGATATTGAAATGATGACTCATGATTTGAAGAAATTAATTAATTCATGTAAATGAAATTTCTCAACCATCCTTCATGATTTGAATTTCTAAAATTTATGTGAATTGATTTATTATTATAATTCATGCCATGAGTGATTGTCCAATGTTATATTTCTCATTCCTGAGAGGATTTCTAGACCAAGTATTTCCTATTTATTCTTGAGCATATTTCTTGAGTGATCTTGGGACATGTAACTGACCAGAACTTGTATTGAAACTTGTCAAAACTATGACTGTACAAAAACACATTTAAAATGATTAAGGCATACTTTGAAAAGCCAATCATCCTTAAAATACCACCTTTAAATCAATCCTTCTTTTAGCCCATAGATTACATGAATGAACTTTATAGGGATGAGCCATGTTTCAATCCATTTTTATCCATTCCCACCATACTCTTGGTATTTGTATGATATTTTAAAGTTTAAGTGTGGGGGTAAAGGGAATCATGGTGAAAGGGATGATATATATTGTGAGGAAGAAGTGTGGGGGTGTTATTGTGGGAATTGTAAAAGGTTGTGAAATCATTCATTATACTCTATTATTTTCCCCTCTTGAATTAAAAAATAAATAAATAAAAATGACAAAAAGAAAAAAAAAATAGAAAAATGGGTTTTGATTTTGGAGAACCAAAAATCACCATTTTCCAGACTAACGATCTTATGATCGTATGTGGTTAGGTGATGGATGTGAGGTTTTATCTAATCATAACTTTCGAAAAAAATGAAAAAAAGTACAAAATAAAAAAAATCAAGAGGGTGCACAAATCATCCATTATGCTTACTTGATCATAACCTTTTCTTTGAGTTTTGGGAAGTGGGTGTTGCTATTTTGAAGGGGAGAATTTCATTATAGTTTTACTTTTAATATCATGCATTTTACTTTAGAGATTAGCCTCCTCCTTGAGCCTTAATTTTTAAATCATCAAATCCTACCAACCTTAAGCCTCATAGTCATTTGAACCTTTATTGAAAGTCCTCATGATTTTATGTGTCTTTTGTCTTTATAAAGTGGAGAAAGTAGTTTATTTACAAGCCTATGGATAAGGAACATGTTCTCATGATATGAGAATAAATCTACTTGAATTGTATCATGAGTGACAAGAGAGAAAAAGTGAGGTCATGACATGACATGTTTAATAATGATGAATCATGGAGCTTGAATGAATGAAAGGATAAGTTCCATCAATTTTCAAATGGGAAAAGTAAAATATGTGAATTATTTGTTTATTTGAAAGATGGGAACTTAAATTGATATTTTATGCATATTTTTGAAAGTTTAATTTTATATTGATTTTTTTTGATTTTATTGCATTGAAATTTGAATATTGGTAACATTGGTGTCCTCTGATTTCCATGTTGAGATTTAATGCTTGAGGACAAGCATGGTTTAAGTGTGGGGGTATTTGATAGAGCAAATTTACGTGAATATTTTTGATCAAATAATGAGTATTTTCTTAATTTTTTAGATGATAAAACCCATGTATTTCATTGTTTTATAAAAATAATGGGTAATTTGAGTTTTAGAATGAAAAGGAGCAAAATTATGAAAAATGACTAATTCTGGATTTTTGACAGATTTTTACATCAAGGGTATTTTAGTCATTTACTAAAAAATATAATTTTAAATTTTCTGATTCAAATTTTTTTAGAATAATTATTTTATTTAATTCATTTTTTTCTTCTGGACCAAGAGCTGATTTGGCCATCTAGAGGGTCTAAAAATTCATTGAAGTTGGACATTTTTCCGGGCGAACAGCATGAAAACCACCAATGCAACGGAATCCAAACGCAGTTAAACACATCCAAATGAGGTTTTTCTACCTGGGATATAACTAGGACATATTGGAATGACTATAAAAGAAATTTGGGGAAGTTTAGAAGTCATTAAGGTGTCCATTAAATGAAATACTTTTGGAGGAACCTTCCTGGAAGCTTCGTCTAGAAACAGAAGCCTTTAATGAAAAATTCATAACTCCTTCATCCAGGGTCCAAATATTCTGGAATTTGGAACTTTAACTAACAATACATTTATGAACAACATTTAAGAAGGGTTACATGCATGAATCTACCATTTATTGGGTCAACAACGTGCAAACTTTCTGAGGATAGAATGCTGCCTATAAAAGGAGGCCCTCCCCTCCTTCCAAAATCATCAGCTCGACACCCAAAGCCAAGGAGGGATACCACCGAGGCATGGGCCACCGCTGCTCCTCTCTTCCCCCATCATTTATTATTCTTTTTTTTTTAATTTTAGTTTTTGTTTAGTTTCATTTACAATTGTAATTTTTATTTTTTAATTTTATTAATCCATGCATCTGTGTTTCTCCATCCACTTTTCTTCTTTTTTTTTCTCTCTCTCTCTCTCAATCTCTCAATCTTCCTACGACCAATCCACCAAGTAATCTCATACTATCGGAAATGAGAGGCTAACTCAAGACTTGGATTGGGGTGAGGTCAAGATATTCATGAATTTTCTTTAAAGTTTGTTTTATTGTTTGTTGTAGATTTGAGTATCATGCATTGGTGAGGCGAATGTCCCCGATTGGGTGACAACCCCCAATGACATGAAACTCAAACTATTTCTATTCTAGAAAATATTAGTGATTCAAACATGAGATTTCATGTTTGAATAATCAGACTAAAATCAACATATAAAAGAGAATAATGATTGAATCCAAGATTGAACCCCAAAACCAAGTTCTTTCTTCATAAACTCATTTTGTTTATAATTTCATTATAGTTTATTTTTTTCATATAAAAAACATAAAAACATATTTTTATAGCTTTAATTTAAATAAAAAAATATCAAAAAGATATAGATTAGGTGAATTAGATAAAGTAAGTGAACCAAATTGAAAGGCTCCTCAAGAGAGACGACCCCTGTCAGCCACTGTGCTGCACTAGGAAAAAAAATATAATTGTTTTTGTCCAAGCCTTGTGACAGGAGTGCATTACTCAGATCATTGGCTACGCTGATTTACACTCACACATGATTTATTGGAAGTTGTCTGCTGTGTAGTATGTCGTTTTGAATATTGAACACCGTAGCCCTCACTACAAGGTGATGGGTGGGTGTTGCTAGATATAAATCATAGTCATTATCACCCTATATAATATCAATATAGTAAAGGTATCAGTGTCTGTATGATTCAAATTTTATAGAAACATTTATTAGAACATTGATTACCTCATCTAAGACACCTCTTTGAGGGGAATAGCTCATAGATGGTGGGGGGGGGGATCTCCATGCGGCGGCTACTCTTAAGTTGCTTCTTCTCCTTGCCCCCCATAAAAGTTTCCATAATCTATCTCTACAATTGGAATTGTTCTTAAAGGGTAGTTATTCTTTATCTCATATATTTTTTTAATTCACTTCGATCCTCCTCTTTTTTTTCTCTGAAAATATGTTCGGGGTGTCACACCAAAACCCACACCTTTGATGCGACCATATTGTTCTGGCTGCTTCAAGGCCACCAACATCATGTGTTCATCTGGAATAGGTGTTTCTGATTCCTATAACTATTTCAGATAGAAAATATAGAAAAATAAGTGATCATTGTTATGTAAGAGCAATTTAAAACAATTTTTTTATTATGTAATACTTACACATTTTTCCCACACTTTTTGTTTGTTTTCATCTATTAGTATCCCATATTTATTTACACGTGCCTCCTTTCATAGAACATGGCATGGTATGGAAGTAGATTTGGATTTTAATTAATCAATCTACATATAAACAGAGGAATATAATTATGGTGTTTCTTCATGTCACATAAAAGTATTATGGTATATTTAAAACATGTACCAATTTTTTTTCAAGTGAAGCGTACCCCATCCTTACTTTATGGTAGGGGTATGCTAGTTTTGCTGCTCGTTCCTTATTTTCAGAACTCAATTGCTATTTCATAAATAAAAAATGTCAATCAAAGTGATGGATACATGTATCATCAAACAACATATTACTAGCCATAATATACCTGAAAAGACACATCCGTACAACGACCAATAAACACATCCCACACTTCTTAGGTTATCAGGTGTGCATAGATAAGTGGTGGGTGTGGGTTTATTTTCCCTTCAACATCTTTAAGATATTTTCTAGTTAGAATTGTGAAAAATCCTATTTTAATCCTTCCAACAAGCATTAATACATATTTATTGTGGGAGTCATCTACTATAAATGCACTCTGTAATGGATTATGAAGAGTAATTCAATGTTTAATTATTTTATTTTTTACTAAAATAAAGAAATTATATAATAATGTTACCATAATCTCTTCCCACATAATTTTCTTAAGCACAAACACAACATGGTTCCACGAATCTACATCAATCGACACATGTTGCCAAGTGACGATTCCAATATAACTACTAAACATAGCCTTGTTGGGGTTGACATACTAACCTTTCACATTTTATTTGAACACGTATTTGATGTCTTTGGATTTCACCTTGATGATTTTTGATATTACCATCAAACTATGACACTCCTATTTTTTATGTGATGCTGGTCCTTCATCGCCTACCATTTCCCTAGAATCACCATCGTCAATATTTTCCTCTTGAGTGGTATAATTAGTATGTGCAGATAGTCATTTTACCTCTACACTGGGAGAAACAGTAGGTTGATAAACCTATTGTTCCTCATGAATTGGAGAACCATCACATGTAGAAGGTCATCCCTTTGCACTATGAGTAGAATCAAGTTGAGAGACCTGTTGTTCCTTGGGATTGAGAGAATTATCACGTGCGGAAGTCATTATCTGCAGAAGTGGTTTAACATTTAATTTAGAGTGCATAAATGAAGTAGAAAACAGATAATAACATGAGGTAACATGATTTATATTAAAAAAAATTTAACATGATTATTGAACTCTCTTTTTCTTTTTTAAAGGTCTAAGTGATTTTACCCCTCTATTAACAATCCAAATCCCTTCATTATGGTCTCCTATAACATAAAAAACATCATCTACATTGGGACCTCTTTGAAATGATTGTTACATCTAAATGAAAGGGTCATCCTTATTTGAATTTTCATCTTACCATTCAATGGTTTTGATCGATAATAGAATAATTGACCACTTTCATTTTTCAGGATCTAGAATATAAAATACTTGCACTACCTATGATTCCATTATAAATGGTTCTTCTTTGTACCTTTCCTTACTAAAATCAACTTTTACAAATCCCAATTCATCTATTTTAACAACACTCCTATTATCAACCCACTTGCATTGAAAAATAGGTACTTGGAATGTTGTATAATCCAACTCCCATATTTGTTTAATGATGCTAAAGTATGACATATTCACGTAAATTGGATTTATATCCTTAGTACCAGAAACATGCATCGCTTCAGCCATGAGTGTAACTCCATTATTTTTCATAGTATTGTCTTCATCATTCTCATTTTTATAGAATGTATAACCATTAATTATATAACCATTGTAAGATATTACATACACACTTGGTCCTATAGCTAGACATCAAAGTCATTCTAAAATTGAATCTGTATTTTCATCTAACTCCTTTAAAATATGGTTCTGAAACCACCCTATAAACTATTGATTATATATATTTGATATCCATCATTCATCCCTTCATGGATTCAAATGACTAAGAATTTATTTTTCGGTTTGAACATATGGGGAAACCTCCAAACTATTATGCAAAACTTAAATGTAGGAATTCTATCGATCTATAATATTGATTGTGACAACATATCTTCCAAAAATTCCTTCATTCGCAAGTTGTTTAGTGTGATGAGATTTCGGTAGACCAATGCTTTCCACACCATATAGGTATTCGGTACAGAATTCAATGGTTTACTTAACAATATATCACTCCGTAATAAAACCCTCTGCCTGACTTTGATTTTTGACATACCCTTTTAAAATATTCATATACCATTCAATGGGGTACATCCATCTATAGTGTACAGGACCACATAGTTGAATATCTCTCACCAAGAAAACCATCAAATGAACCATTATATCAAATAATGTTGGTGGGAAGAACATTTCAAATTCATATAATATGATAGAAATTTCTCCTTCTATAGTCAACAATTTCACCATGTCTATAACTTTGCTACATATAGCTTTGAAGAAGAAATAAAGCTTGGTTAATGTATGATGGACATTCTTGGGAAAAATGCAACGTAAAGCTATAAGAATTTGATCTTGCATCAAAATATGGCAGTCATGTGATTTTAGACCCTTTAAGTTTAAATCCGTCATTTACACGATGTTCTTGATATTCAATGAATACCTCTTTGAAACCTTTACATCATTCAAAAAGTTGAAAAACTAATATCTCTCCTGGTTGGAAAGAGTGTAAGTAGCTGGAGGAAGAAAAGTTCATTTTTCACCCTTCACTGGTGCCAACTCTTCTTGTATTCCCATGACAACCATGTCCAAACTAGACTTAATTACATTATTTTTTTATGTGCATTTAGAAACATTACAATGACACCATCACATATTTTATTTTCAACATGAATAACATCAATGAAATGTATGACGTACATACAATTCTACTATGGAAATTCAAAAAAATAGATCTCTTTTTCCAACCAGTTTTCATAAGGTTTTTCAAAAATGGTTTACCAAAAGCAGTGTCCACATATTTTAATTTCTCAAATAGTTGATCCATATTAGTGGAGAAGATGCTGTACATTCTTCTAAACTTCCATTTAAAGATGTTGTCTGAGATCAGTACTTATGCCGCCAGGGTAAAAATCTACGATGTCCCAGAAACACAATTTTAAATGAATGTTTCAACCTAATTGACTGTGTACCTTTTTCACAGATAGGACACCCTTGAGTTCCTTTAATTATATATCTTGAAAAATTTATATAAGAAGGAAAGTAATTTATCATCCCATTCAACATGACTCTCAATGTGAAATCTTTATTTTTGTAAGTATCATACAATGTAACACCTGAATCCCACAATAATTTCAAATATTCGGTCAATAGAGCCAAATAAACATAAATATCATTACCTGGTTGTTTTGGTCATGATATAAGCATAGATAACATGATGTATTTTCATTTTATGCACAACCACAATAGAAATTTATAATTTATCAACATAACCGACCATGTACTGTGAGTTCTGATTTGAAAAAACAAATGATTCACTCCATCTATAGATAATGTAAGACAAAGGTTTCTCAGTTTGTTTCCAAATTCAGGATACTCATGATCAATTATCTTCCACTGAGGAGAGTCTACCAGGTGACATAGTTTCCCATCTTTATTTCTTGTATATGTGTGCCACATCAAATGCCCTGTAGTCTCCTCACTTCCATATAGGTGCATAAACCATGGAATGATTGGAAAATACCATACAAATTTCATAGGACTAGATTAATCTTTATTGCATCGAGAATCACCACACTTTATGCATTATCTAAGTGATTTGTGGTCCTTGAGAAATAGTATACAGTCATTCGGGTAGGCGTGTATTCTTTCAGAGATCATACCCATCGAGCAAAAAATTTGTTTGACATCGTATGTTTGGATTAGGAGCTCATTATCTTCTAGGAGCATGTCATTCAAGAGAGCAGGTAGTTACATAAAACTGGAATCACTCCATCCATTGCCTGCTTTGAAATTATACAACTTCAGTACGAATGACAATGCTGTATATTTAGTGCAACCAGTATACAATGATGTCTTTGCACAACTCTTTAACTTCTCAAACAATTATGGGAAATCAAAAAGTTCATCATCAACTATCCTTGTCATTTCCTTAATATGATCTTCATTATCATTCAAAACTGTAATGAAAAACTTGATATAGTCTTCTTCATTGTACACACTTGTAATCATATCATATGATCCATAAAATGCAGTGTTATCCCAACCACTAGCTACATTCTCTTTTCCCCGTATTTATTCCAACATTTATAACTTTGATCTATTCCGTGACAGATCAATTGTTCTTCCAACTCATCTGGACTAATTTTTCTTGAATAAAAATAGTGTAAACACAGAAAAACGATTCGAAAAGGGTCATATGCATGATCTTTTTCAAACTTGATGAAATCTTTCACTTCATATTCATACTCTTTTGTCAGATTATTGGAATCCTATTTGATTTGGTAATATTTATATTTAACAAAATAAATACACAAAACATTGATATAAAAATTAACCAAGTCTAAAAAAAGTTATAGACTTTAAGTCTCCTTTGAAAACTATTTATAAAATCACAGTTGAAATCACATTAAAAAAGCAACCATTTACACAAATTCCCCTTTAAAATAACACACCCTTTTTAAACTAAACCAATCAGTTCCAAACACTATTTCTCTAAACCCCAATTCCTTTTTTTTAAATCATTTTAAAGATATTTAAAACCAAAAAAGGGTATGCCGAACAAATATATTTTTTTAAGAAACATTTCAAAACCCTTGAATCATTTAAAAGAGCCACTTAGGTATTTTTACAAAGACATAAATTCTTAGAGAGGCACTTTATAAAGGACACATGAATAAAAAATAACCAACATTTTATAAAATATAAATCTATAAAAGTTTTATCATGTACCTCATAAATAAATAGTATGAATTATATAATTTACTCCTGTAATACTACTAAGGAGTGAATAAGTGATAGATAAAGACATAAGTGTCACTTGGACATGATACTTTTGAACATAAAGTCACATCTCTTCAAAGTGGGCAACCATATTCTACTTAATGCTTGAATCATGTACTACTTAATCTTGATCCTTCCAACATGGTACATCAGATAAAATTTTCCCCTTCTCAAGTGTATACATTAGGTCAAAGTTAAAGGACTATAGGTACTCAAACTTTCTCCGATATCAACGGTTCATTTCAATTTGTGATTAAATATATTTCAAACACTTTTTTAGTGTATTAAAAAAATATCTCACCCTAAATATATTACCAATAAAACCTCATGGAAAGAACCACTATTTATAAATCTAGGAAAGGATTTGGAAAGTTTCTCTTATGTGTCCTTAATTGTCTGGACCCATAAGTAACTACATGACCATCATGGACTGGAAATGTTCAAATCCTAACTTCTGATACATCAAACAATATAAGACATAATCATTACCCATATCATTTATGGTTAAGATTGGTGTTTTTAATCAATCTTCCATTAAGATCTTATAAGGATATCTCATGAACATATAAGTAAAGGAACTATACCACATTCTTGGTTAAGGCCTTCTTAGTGCTTCCAACCAGGAAGAATCATGGTTGAACCTATGATATCAAATCGATCTTAGAGAACACTTTATCACCTCTAAGTTGATCAAATAGTCCATTAATACATATAAGTGGATATAACTTCATTTATATCACTTAAAATTATCCTCTAATAGTCCACACATATTATCAATGATCCATTTGAATTTTTATGGAAAAAACTAAGGCACCCCAAGGGGACATAATCATTCATATGAACCCATTCACCTCAAAGTCATTCAATTGAGCCTTCTTCTCTCATATCTCTATAGGATACATATTATATGGTGGAATAGATATATTCTCCACACCTATTGAGAACATAATCATAAACTCAACCTATCCCTCGGGTGGTAACCTAGAGAAGTCCTTGGGAAATAAATCTAGGATATCTATTAAGAAGTTATATATATGTAAGTATGGGTATCTATACTAGGGGTGGTATTAATACTGATGATAGGGAATATTCTCATAATAAGCATAAAAAAATACAAGCTGCTACATCTTATAAGGTCATCCATGAGAGAAAATTTACAATTTTACCAACATAATGAAACAAGACCCACAAAAATAAAAATATATTATCTATTACTTTTGAAAAATATAAGCCTCTACATCTTACCAATCATTAAGACATGTAATCTATATACTACTAAGAATACATTAACTCTTACTAATAGGGATAGATATTTTAAGTTCCTCATAGTAATCTCTATACTCATTCCTATTCTGGTAGGGAAAGAGAAAATGGTGTAAGATCATGTCATGTATATTATACCCTGATTCGACACCAATTATATTTATAAAAACTGATCATCAATCCACATATTAAGAAGAAAAAAAATAACCATAAACATCATCCTTATATAGTTCCATAATGAAGGGTACCATAAAAGAGATCATTATAGAACACACCTTTATTGAGAAACACAAAAAAAATGCTCACATAAATTGTTAAAATTTTTCTGGTTATGATATGATTTCTTCATATGAAAGAAACCTATGATCGTATCATGAAAAAATGCCAAAATAATCAAACCATTATACAACATACCCGAAGCTTATTGGTTACCCAATCCACCATAATTTCAAGAAGACAATCATGATATTTTAGATAACCATACACTATAGGCTATAGACCTTTAAATAACTCCTAACAAACTCGAGCGACTATAAATACAACACTTAGAATGAATACATTCATTGTGTAGATAAAATATTCACACTTAAGACATATATTTTCCACTATTACCATAGTCTAAAAAAATAGGGAACATGAATTCTAAAACAAACTTCACTACCCTTGCCGTTACAATACCTTAATTAATTTATAAAATAAAGAAGGAATGATCCGCACCTTTAAAAGAATTTCTATGGGGAACAATGATTGAATTATAGAATCAAAATAATCCATAATATAATGATTCAAAAATGGTTATCTCATGTTCATATATATAAATTGGACGACGAAACTAATGAAGAATAGTTAATATCTTTATCAATACCAAACATCTGAGTCTAGCTTCTCTGACCTAAAAAACATCCACTAATCATAGAAACAATTACTCAGGGTATAAGCTACCACAACACCAATGTGAAATACTATATGATATCTAAAATGCATTATATATAATTAAATTTCATGAAAACTGGCCCTGAAGATGATGTGGAGCATGAAACCTGTGTATGAGTGCTGGGGGATGAAGAGTCTGCAGCGACAGAGGGTGAGAGTTTGCAGCGGCGGTGACGAAGTCGACATTGAAGGAGGAGGAGGAGGAGGAGAAAATGGCGACGACGACAGAGGAGGAGTCAACAACGAAGGAGGAGGAGAAGGAGGCAACACAGGAGTAGTCAGCAGTGCTGGAGGAGGAGGAGGAGGTGGCAGAGGAGTAGTCGGCAGCAGAGGAGGAGGAGGAGGCAGGGTTTGACTTTCACGAGAGCTTCAGGCATGCGAGAGGAGGAGGTGACTTTTAGAGTTTATTTATAAAAGCGGGTAAACCTTTTATCCACGCTAGCTAAAAAGTGCTGATAAAACTATAATGATAATAAATTATTTATATTTTTATATATATTTATAAAATTATATGTATAATAAATATATATTGAATTATTTATAATAATAACTATAAATAAATAAATATTTATATTTATATATATAATAAATATATATTTATTCATAATTATAAATTTATAATAAATATATTTATTATATTTATAATTATATATAATTAATATCTTAATTATAATTTTATAATTATTTAAATATATCTATATTTATTTAAAATTATAATTATAAATATTGGTCAATATTTATTATAATTTTATAATTATTCAATAACTATAAATTTATATATATTTATTTATAGTTATAATAAATAAATATTTATTTATAGTTATAATCATATATATATATATATATATATATTTCAATAATTATAAAATTATAACAACATATTTATTAAATTTATAATTTTATAAATATATATAATTAATATATTTATTATAATTTAATAATTATTTTAATATATTTTTATTACTTAGAATTCTAAATATAAATATTTTTATTTATTTATAAATAAATTTATTTAATTATATAAATTTATTTAATAAATATATTTATTATAATTTTATATTTATTTAAACAATTATGAAATACTTATGAAATAAATATATATTTATTATAAATATATTTTTATTACATATATATTTTAATTATAATCATAAATATAAATAAATTTATATATATATTAAAATAATTAGAAAATTATAATAAATATATTTATAATAATTATAATTTTATAAATATATATAATTATTGAAATATATTTATAAATATATACAAATATTTATACATACAAATACTTATATTTATAAGTATAAATAATATACATATATGTGTGTAAATAGTTATAAAATTATAATAAATATATTTATTATAAATATATTTAATATAATTTTATAATTATTTAAATAAATAAATAAATATATATATATATTTAAACAATTATGAAATTATAAAAAATATATATAATTAATATATTTATTTAAATTTCATAAGTATTTAAATATATATATTTTTATTTATTTATTTATTTATATTTATGACTATATATAATTAACATATTTATTTATAATTATAATTATAAATATAATAAATATTTTTATGATAATTTTATAATTATTTACATATATATATTATTTATACTTATAAATATAAATATTTATATATATTTATAAATATATTTCTATAATTATATATATTTAGAAAATTATAATTATTATGAATATATTTATTATAATTTTTTAATTATTTAAATAAATAAATATATATTTATAATTATAATTATAAAGAAGTATATTTGTAAATATTTGTATATAATTATAAATATATATATGTATATATATATGTATATTAATATATAAATATATAAAATTATAAAATTACAATAAATGCATTTATTGTAATTTTATAAAAAGAATTTATATATAATTATAAATATAATAAATATATTTATCATTTAAATAAATTAAAATAAATATATTTATATTTATTTATAATTATAATTATAAATAAATATATTTCAAAGGTATTTATATATAATTATAAATATAATAAATATATTTATTATTTAAAAGAATTAAAATAAATAAATAAATAAATAAATAAATAAATATTTATAATTATAATTATAAATGAATATATTTAAAAGGTATTTATATATAATTATAAATATAATAAATATATTTATAATTTTAAAAAATTACTTTAATTTTATAATCATTTATATATATATATAGTTATATATAATTATATTTATATATGTATTTTAAAAAGTATTTATATATAAATAAATATTTATAATTATAAATATAATAAATACATTTATTATTTAAATATATTTATCTTGATTTTAAGTATTTAGGAGAACGTAATAGCTTCATGGGAATATGAATGAATCATATACACCGAGTAAAGTATAGATAATAAAAAATGGGTCATCATATATATGACCAACCTGAATAATAATGAGGGTGTAATGTATAAATGAACACTCATGATGAATACATAACATATGAACATCAATTATATTTTCACATCAATTGACTAAATTCATTGGAAAACATATATTTATTTAAATAAATAAATAAATAAATATATATATATCTTTACTTATAATTATAATTATAAATATACATATTTAATATAATTAAAAATATACATATTTAAAAAGTATTTATATATATATTTTAAAAGCATATATATATAATTATAAATATATAAATATAATAAATATATTTATTATTTAATGAAATTTATTATATATATATTTGAATTATTAAAAAATATATATTAATTATAAACATGTATTTTTTATTTAATGTATACAAATAAACATTTTTTTTGAATATAAATATAATAATTTTATATAAATTAATAATATTTTTTATTAAAAACTTTTATTAGTACTAAAAATAGTGCTGATAGAGGCCCCCCTTTTATCAGCGCTTTCTGCTTAGTGCTGATAAAACCTGACACATCGCTTGCCTGAATCTGTGATAGTGCCAGACACCTCAGTGAATAAGAGATCATGGAACACGTTTTGTATTTCAGATTGTTACATTTTGGGGAGGAGTTTGAATTTTGAATTAGTAGGCAAACCAAGTTTCAAATCGGGATTTGGAGTTGAATTCCAAAGGTTGGTACCCCCTAAAAAGAATGTTTTTGGATGAGGTTGAGGCTTAGTTGGGAGTTAGAGATGCTTGGGTGACAAACACAAGAGGTCGAGAGGTGGTTGGAGGGGTGTTGCATAAATGTAGCACTCACAGGCTAGCCGGTGAGTGGGACAAAACCGAGAGGTTCTTCCTGGGCACTCTAGCTAGGTGGTGGCTCAAGACAGGCTAGCTGATGGGGGTGCTGGAGGGGAATTTTTAATGAGAGGAATTTTGGTCTTGGTGCTATCCAGAGCCTTCAGGTTTTAGGTGGCTTGGGGTTCTGAAAGAATCCATTTCTGGAAAGAACTCCCTTCACTCTTTCTCCCTTCAAATCCCCATGGTGGGTAATGAATTTTGTGTGTTCAAGTGAGTTCTTCCTTCTTCTTTCCACTTTTTCTCCTCCCTTCACCACCTTCTTAATCCATTCAGAAATAGATAGGTTTTGATGACAATTTCACAAGAGCATGGTGAAATCATCAGCAGTTGATGAGGCCTTTGTGCGCAACTCATAAAGGGCATCCCAAGATGCACTACTACAAATATTCCATTTAATAGTGCATAAAAAAGATTTTAACAATGCTAAAAAATCAATGTTATCCTCAGTGTTGATAAATGGAGGTCTTTATCAGCACTAAAAATGCAATGATTAAAGCCCCTCATTACCAGCACTTGAAAAAGTGCTGATAATGGGGGGCCTTTATCAGCACTAGAAATAGCGTTGGTAAAGTCCAACCTTCTATAATGTGTCGTTTTTATAATATCACACTGCAGTATATACCCATAGCCTGTATAAAAAATATATAATTTAATTGAAATAAATTTTACATCATGAATACAAAAAAACACTACTATATACATTTCTAACAATGTTCAGTATTATTAAATTTACAATTACTATCCACAAACATTTTAAAACATTAATGTTTCATCATCTTTGGCACCCATGATCCCCTCCAAAAAATTCCTCCCATGGTATCAGTTTTTGAAAAAAACACCTCAGCCCGAGCAAAATAATCCACCTATATAAGAAAACAAATCTTATGTTAGTAATATTATAAATAAATAAATTAAACATTAAAAATTACTCATGGATCATTTTATTAATGTATCGAAACAATCTGAATGCATTTTCTCAATTTTTAGTCTGTCGCTTATTCTTTTTACTAAAATTAATGTCAGTTATAAATAAAAAGACACACTTGAAGTCATATCAGTCACACCATGCATTGGATTGAGGTGATATTGATTCCTACATTTCACAAATGACTTATGGATCATTTTTCAAAATTATCAAAATAATTTGAATATGTTTTCTTAGTTTTTAGTTTGTCACTTGTGTTTTTTACTAAAATTAATGTCAATTTTAAATAAAAAGAGACACTTTAAGTTATACCAGTCACACCGTGCATCATATAGTGGAGTGGTTGATTCCTACACATCAAAAATAACTTATGGATCATTTTTCTAAAGTATCACAACAACCTGAATGTGTTTCTTCATTTTTCAGTATGCCACTTGTTCTTTTTATTAAAATTAATGTCAATTTTAAATAAAACTACCCACTTAGGGTTATACTGGTCACACCATGTATTAGATTGAGGTGGGGTTGATTCATACACATTATAAATGACATATGTATCATTTTCCTAAAGTATCAAAACAATATGAATGTGTTTTCTCAGTTTTTAGTATGTCACTTTGTTTTTTTACTAAAATCAATGTTAATTTTGAATAAATAGACACACTTGGAATTATACCGGTCACACTGTGCATCTGATTAAGGTTTCTCTAATTCCTACATGTCAAAAATAAAAATGGATTGTTTTACAAATATATCAAAATAATCCAAATGTGTTTTCTCAGTTTTGAGTATGTCACTTGTGTTTTTTTTATTAAAATGTCACTTGAAAATGGAAACACAAACTTTGAGTCATACCGGTCACATCGTGTGTCAGTTTGACATGAGACTGATTCCTTCACATAACAAATGACTTATGAATCATTTTTATAAACTATTAAGAAATTCATAGTGCATTTTATTAGTTTTCAGTGAGTGACACTTTTTAGACTAAAATGTAAATTTTAATCTCATAAAAAACACTTTGAGTCATACCGGACACATAGTGTATCAGATTGAGGTGTGAATAATTCCAACACATAAAAAATGACTTATGGATAATTTTTATAAAGTGTCAAAATAATTTGAATGTTTTTTCTCAGTTTTGAGTATGTCAGTTGTCTTTTTTACTAAAATCAATGTCAACTTTAAAAAAAATACACACTTGGAGTCATACCAGTTACACAATGAATCAGATTAAGGTGAAACTAATTTATAAATGTCCCAAAAGAATTATGGATAATTTTTATAAAGTATCAAAATAATTTGAATTAATTTTCTTATTTTTGATTACATCACTTTTCGTTTTTACTAAAATTCCATTTTTAAAATGGAAACACACACTTTGAGTCATACCGGTCACATCGTGTGTCAGTTTGATATGATACTAATTTATAAACGTTAAAAATGAATTATGAATAATTTTCCTAAATTATTAAGAAAATCTGAGCATGTTTTCTCAATTCTCAGTGAGTGACACTTTTTAAACTAAAATTTCAATTTTAAACTGATAACAGACACTTTGAGTCAACCGGGCACATCTTGTATAAAATTGAGATGCACCTAATTTCAAAAAATAAAAAATGAATTATGGATCATTTTACTAAAGTATAAAAACAATATGAATGTGTTTTACTGGTTTTTATTATGTCACTTGTCTTATTTACTAAAATGACATTTTAAACTGGAAACATACACTTTGAGTAATTCTGGTCACATCATATATCAGTTTTACATGAGAATAATTATTACACATAAAAAACGACTTATGAATAATTTTCCTAAATTATCAAGTCAATCCGAACATGTTTTATTAGTTTTTAGTGGGTAACACTTTTTGAATTAAAATGCTAATTTTAAAATTATGACGGACACTTTGAGTCATACCAGACACATCATGTATTAGATTGATGTGAGGCTGATTCCTACACATAAAAAATGACTTATAGATCATTTTAATATATTATAAAAACAATATAAATGCTTTTTATTTATTTTGAGTATGTCAGTTGTCTTTTTTACTAAAATTAATTTCAAATTTAATTAAAAATAAGCACTTGGAGTCATATTGGTCACACCATGTGTCAGATTGAGGTGCAGTTGATTCCTACACATCCCAAAGTCTCAAAAAAATATTAACTTCCAATTTTACCATACTTTCCATCAGTTTTATTTATCAAACTTCGAATACTACATATTGAGTCGATGTTTTTATCCGAAAAACTTTTTTTTGTTTAAGAACATCAACTCAATATGCAGTGTTGGAATTTGGACAAATAAATACAATGGAAATCATGGAAAAATTAGAATAAAGGAACATGTTATCACTTTTATGTATTGTTGTATATAGTTGAAAGAAAAATATGACTTCTCAAAATATCTGTGAAAAAAAGTAAATAAGTATTAGATAAAAATAATAAGGAAATTAACTTACAAATAGTAGATAAAATGATGACAAAATTAATTAAATAAGTAGTATAAACTCACCTTTTCATGATGGTTGTATGAATTCTTTAAAAATTTACTTGTTTTTATTATATCAGTTGTAATCTCGAATGAGCATGAGCAGCTTCGAATAAACCACCCCAACTTGAACAAAACAATCCACTTGTATAAGAAAACAATTTTTATGTGAGTAATACTAAAAGAAATAAATTAAACATAATTATGAAATAATACATTAATACTATGGACAATGATTTTACTATGTATACATCAATATTACCTCTATGATTGAGCATAGGTATAATCTTTTCTCTTCCTTGAAAGGAAGTGGAGGGAACTTGAAGGAAAGTGATAAATGACAACACTACAGGGGTGAAAAGGTTTTGAGGGAGAAGTCTATGGAAGTTTTGGTGTAGAAAGGCATGAAATATGGATATAAATATTATAAAATAAACAAAATGTGTAAGGAATAATGAAAATTAAATCAAAGTATCATTATATATTTTTTTGGAAAAATAGAGAAATCATATCATAACATTACCTTTACATCTTCCCACAAGGTTTCCCTCATTATAGTATGTTCTTACATAGGATTTGTAAGACCATCATGTACAAAAAAAAATTTCTGTATGATTAGCCAAAAATTTAATTTAGATTATGTTAATGAAGTAGAGAACTGATAATATTACACTACTAGAAATTTGACCTATACCAATGGTTTGGACAAAACTATTAGTATAAGTATCATAGAGAGACCCTATACCAACATTTTTGGCTAAACCATTGGTATAAATTACATAATAAGACCCTATACCAGCATTTTTTGGAAAAATTATTGGTATAATTTCCCTAATAAGCCCCTATACCAACGGTTTGGGAAAAACCATTAGTATAGGTCCCAAATGTAAGAACCTAGATCTTCTTTTTAGGTATGTTTTTCCTTTTCTGGTAGTTTTTTAGAAAAAGAGAAAATCTGGAAATTTTCAAAGTACACGCCGTGTACTTTATGAGTACACACCGTGTACTTTCTTTCCACTGGAATCTGTGTGCTGGCCGTGTCCTGGACACACACACAGCCGTGTAAGGGTGACTTGGAGGCTACCTAAAGTGGAGTACGGAAAAGGCAAGTACACGCTGTGTACTCCAAAAGTACACGTCGTGTACTCCAAAAGTACACGCCGTGTACTTTTTTTTCGTTAAACATACCGGGGTCACGTCTAATCCCTATTTTCATCTTCTTCTTTGCCTATTTCTGTCCAAAGTGTCTGAGGTGGCTGAATCTTCTCTGAGACGCCGATCCTTCACCAGTTATCCGAATTGATCACCGTTGGTTGCAATAGAATCACAATGGTGAGTTCTTGGTTCTTCTTTGGCCACGTTTCCTGATTCCTTCTCTTATGAGAGTTATCATAGGTTGAACTTTTTAGACGTTTTGCAGATATAATCCATTCTAGACCGATTCACGGGATGAGGTTTAAGTATATAGGTCTCCTAGGATCAAGTTAGGTGGTTTGTTGCCTTACGTTAAATGTCTTTGAGTTTTTGTGCAAAAGTGCCGAATTCCCATGTTTTGGGTATCCTGGATTACAGACTTTGGTCCTTTTGTTTAATTGCCTTATATTTACTATTAGCTTCAGGTTAATTGATAATAATATATGCTTGTTTTCATGTTTGAGGATCACCCCATGGGTGTTATCCCTGTTTGGCTATTTATCACCATTTGGAACAGTTTTCCTGTAAGGCAAACCCTATTCCAATTGCTAGTTTGCTTGTTATAACTGATTGCATTTGTTGCTTGCTGTTTTAATGATTTTGATGCATTGTATCTTTTATCCAAGCAATTTTCAAACTTACTTAGGGCCGCTGACAGTCGATTACACACGACTGGACTGCTCAGGGCTATGATAACCTAGTGTAGGAGACCAAAGAGAGAATAGACGGTTTAGTGCTTCCCTAGGGGGTCTGTTGAAATTAGTTTCATATGTAGGACCTACGGGAATTTGAATTTGTGCTTCCTAATAGTGTCCTTAGTTTATACACGTATTGAGACTATAAGAGGAATTAGACGTAAGAGCTTCCTCAGAGAGTCAGTATCTATTGTTGCAATACCACAAAGGAATCGACGGGAGTGCTTCCCAGAGTGTCTGTGCCTTTGTATGTTTACTTGACTATAGAGGTCTTCTAGATTGATCCACCCAGAGAGTCAGTGTGTTTTTGGATTGGTTGGTTAGTTTAGATGAGTCTACCAATCTAAAGTACAATCTTGGATCTTTTGGCCTGATTGTTTGTTTGGTAGTCTTTTGATGCCTGCTGTGTTACCTGTTTACCTTGGAATAGAGAGCCTTGCTAGATTCCTTGGTTGTTTGATTAAATAAATGAATAAATTTTTAAATGAATGTTAATGGTAATTGGTAGTATTGTTTACTTGTGTGATCCTAATTAATTACTGCATTTACTTTCATTACTTCTTCTATATTACTCACTGATAGTAGGGCACATATCTCGTGGTGGTTGCCTAATGAGATTAGTCTCACACCCTGTTTGGGTCCTGCTTTTTATCCCAAAAAAGTTATATGGTTGTAGGTGTGGATAGGGATTGTGGCCCCTCTACTTCAGGTACATGATTTCAAGTTGGAGCTGGATAGCATTGGGCTAAGCTTAGGCTTGTGATGCTGCTGGAGTTACTGCTTACTTTTCACACTTTGTTTCTCAGTTGTATTTCATCACGTTGTTGTGTTTGATGCTTTCATTAGATACTTGTACATGCTGCATCATTATCATCATTATTATATATTAATTTCTTCTGTTGTTTAGTTTTAGTTATTGTATGTTGTTTACTGCTTCCGATATTGACTGTTATTTCCTTTCCCTTTTATACCTTACCAAATGAGGGCATAGTTTCCCTAATGACTCACCAAGGCCCTCACTGCTAGTTGGCAGCCTCTGGTGTTTGGGGAAATGCACTTTAGGTCATGTGGCGAATTGGGTATGGGGAACCAGTTGAGTGGCTCTGGATTTGGCTCGTTACAAAGTGGTATCAGAGGCAGTTTCTTTTCTTTTCTATTGACTTACTATTTAGCAACATTAGGCAAGGATAGGACGAATTAGGTAAATGGTAAATAGATATTCCCGGGAGTTCTAGAACCCGTGTATAAGAAAAAATCTAGGTTACCTCGAATATTGCAATTTTAAAGTTTTGCAAGTGTTACATTTTAATTGACTTCACCGTTGGGTGGTGCACTTGTGTTGTGCTGTTACTGTTTATATGATTGTGGTTCTATTTTTTTACAACCTGATGAGATGAGGGTATGACATCTCATACATCATATAGGAACTTGTTATAAAATCACATGTCATGAATTTTTCCATGCCATATAAATTTCATTAGAAGTTTCATGCTGTTGTGATGGAATTTGTGATAGACTATGCATGCTGTTGTGATAGCTGTTGTGATAGAATACCTGCTATGTTGATAGGGTATAGTTTTTTTAGGGATTCTTTATTATGGATGCCAAACTTTGGTCTTAGAGGTGTTATGGGCCCTCAAGGATCGGAATTTGGTGGATCGTGAGTTTGTTATATTGTTTAATTGTTATATGCATTGTTAAAGATACCAAACTTTGATTCGTGGAGAGTATAGGCCCCCACAGATTGGAATTTGGCACCTTAATGCTTGTTTTTCTATGTTTTCGGGACTCTAGTGTAGTTCTAAGGCTACTGTCTGGAAAAACCCAGAATACATGGTGTGTACTTTATGAATACACATTGTGTAGTCTATAGCCGTGTCACTGACCATGCGAGAAAGGACACGAGGTTGTGAAAAATCTGGTAGGAACACACCGTGTACTAGTTTAGCATGCCGTTTAGTAAGAAATAGGTACCCCGACCATGTCACGAACAAAACGAGTTAGTGTTATCCTTTCTCATACACGCCATGTCCACCTGAAACATGCTGTGTAGTGTCAGCCGTGTAGCCGGCCATGTAGCTAACCACACGATCTGTTAGGACTTTTTAGTACAGGCCGTGTCCTTCTGGAACATTCCATGTAGTGTGACCTGGGTACATAGGCCGTGTCACTAACAACATGGGTCATGTTATCTCTTCACATACATGCCATGTCTAAATTTTACACACTGTGTAGTTTGATCTCGGTACCTGACCATGTCTCGAACAACACGAGTCGGTGTTACCCTTCCTTGTACATGCCGTGTCCATCTGGAACATGATGTGTAGTGCCGGTCGTGTGTCAGGCCGTGTCACTAACAACATAGGCCAGGTAAGGCATATCTAGAACATGCTTTGTCTTCCTTGAACACACCGTGTAGTTTTGTCTTAGAGGAGCTATGTGGCTTAACCGTGTAGAAGGACTCAGGAAGAGAAGAGAACTCAAGTACATGCCATGTGATAGGACAACAAGCCGTGTATTTGGGGTGTTACACAACCAGTTTAGGTAGAAGTAAAAGCCCATGTGAATGACCTAAGGGAACATGCCATGTAGGTAAAGAACACACCGTGTGGTCATGTTTTACATAACTTAAATGTCTTCTTTTCCATGTTTCTTCTTGTGCCTTCAGTTTTTATGTCCTTGTTAATCTTGAATCTGAGGTGTGATTTTGACCTTTCAGAGCTATGGAACCGAGACATCCTCCCGTTGCACGTCAGGAACCAGGCAGTGACCGTATGCCTGATACGGTAGATAAGGGACTACCAGTAGTTCTACCTATCGTTCTAGACATGGAACCTGTAGTGATTCTAGAAACTGGTGCTGACGCTCAGTTTAGGGAGGGTTTCATGAGATTCATGCAGACCTTCTAGGGAGCTCAACATCCTGCCCCATCTATGGCAGAGATGATGCGGGTTTTTTAGCAGCAACATCCTCCCACGTTCACAGGGGATGGAGGACTGTATTATATTATCCTGACTTTTTATCACATAAACTTTCATTACAATTTACAAAACCGAGGATCTTTAAGGTTTAGTTTCTTGGAAACTGGGAACTTAAAACATGAAAACATAAAAAATTCTTCTTAAACACTTCAAAGGCTTATCCTTAAGTTCATACTAGGTTCATTACTACATCTCATAACCTAGGTACATACATCAAAAGAAAGGGTGAGCAGAAGGCCCAGTAAGGGAAAAAAGAGAAACATTTTATATGTGAACTTGAGATACTTCAATAAGGTCATGAAAAGAACTTTAAGGCATGAGAAAGAAATAATGAGATATATCATAATAAAAATAACATTTTTCATAACTTGAAGATGTGTCTACAACATTTAATATTGAAAATCGTTTCGTTTCACCAAGGTCTATCCCCAAGGTGTCATTAAAAATTACCAAGGTTATTCACCAAGGTATCAGTCTAAAAAGTCATCTCTAGAGATTAAGTCTTTACCCAATGCATTGGAGCGCTATCTGGGCGCACCCTTGACATGTCTTTATTATAATGTGAGCCACATATATCATCATCAATCATTTCATAAACAACCCATATATAATAAAAGAAATGGGTTTCATTTCATAATCATAATGTTTTAAAAACTGCTTTAAATACATGATCTTTATGTCACATTAAACCCACAAAAAGGGAAAGAGGGTTTCATGTATGTAAATCCCAGAATTTAAAATAGAATATTTTGGTATATATGTGAATACCCATATAGAAGAGAGAGCTTTGAGTATTAACTTAATAAAATAAAAGATCTTTAGAAAAAGAGAGACATTTTGAGACGAAAATTCTGCAGCATAATGGCTATGTTACAAGGTTTTAGAAAACATTGAAAAGAGAGGGTACATGGGTAAAACATTCATAAATGACCCATAAAACAGTAGAGGGACAGAATATAAGGGATTTAAGAACATGGTAATGAAATTTGAAAATATACCATATGAAATGAAGAACATGAAAGGAAGACAAAAATAAGATTTCTCTTATGAAAATTTGGCAGCCTAACGGCGTCACATAAACTTCAACCAAAAATGAATTGATGAGATCAAATAGGGTCTCTCATCATATGAACATAAAAGATAAGTATGATAGATATATATATCATAACCCAACATAATAAAAAGGAAATTTTAAGACTTGACATGGAATTAGAACTTTGAAAAAGGAGAAAGGTGAAAGGACCACTTAAAAATTCGGCAGCCTAACGGCGCCACTTAAACTTCAAAATACTGAATTTAAGAGATCAAATTGGGTATCTCATAATATAGTCATAAAAGATCAGTATGATAGATATAGATATCATACCCGAACATAATAAAAAGGAACTTGAAATACTTGACATGAAAGTAGAACTTGAGAAGGGTGAAAGAACCACTTAAAAATTCAGAAGCCTAATGACGCCACTTAAAACTTCAAAATACTGAATTGAAGAGATAAAATGGGGTCTCTCATAATATGATCATAAAATATCAGTATTATAAATATAGAGATAATACCCCAACATAATAAAAAGGAACTTGAAAGACTTTACATGAAAATAGATCTTGAAAAATGAGAAGGAAGAAAGAATCCGTTACATAAATTTCGGCAGCCTAACGACGCCACTTAAACATTCATAAAACGAAATAATGAGAGTAAGAGAGGGCCTCTCATCATATGAAAATTAAAAAGTCAGTAAGAATAATATAAAATAACATCCTTTAACATAAGAACATGGAGCATAAAAGAAATTACATAAAAGAGATTTCTTGAAAAGAAAGAGAGAGGTCGAATCCCTTACCTTAAACGTAACTCTTAAAACTCAAAGTTTGGGACCTTGAGAGGCTTGAGGGCACCTTGGGAGGACTCATTGGGAGTTAAGGAGACCAGAACTTCGTTTAGAATGATTTTGGAGTCCAAAGGAAGAGAGAATGGCTTGGTATTTATAGGGAAAGTGAGGGGACAAGGCATTAATGGCCAAGGGACACCTCACAAGTGCTTTTCTCAAAACCATGTGCTCTCCCATGATATTTCCCATGAAGTTAGGCCACATGGGGCCCCCAATACAATTATTCATCACCTTAGGTAGGCCAACCCTTAAAATATCTCATGACATCATCATGACACAGTTATGATGTCATTAAACATACCAAAACCCTAAAACTGTTTTTTTTACTATTCACTGAAAATTTATCTTTCTCAGAAAAAACCCAAAATTTAACCTTAATAAAATATCAAAGCTCTGATTACAAATATGAACTCCATTTTATAAAAATAATTTTCTAAATATTTTTAATTTAATTTTTAAATAAAAACACTATTCACCAAAAATTTATTTTTTCAGAAAAAACCCCAAAATTTACCATAACATAATATCAGTGCTCTGAGTTCAAAAATAAAGTCCATTTTATAAAAATATTTTTCTAAATATTTTTAATTTAATTTTTAATTAAAAAACACTATTCACCACAAAAAACTAATACTTGAATAATAATTTATGAAACTGTTATTTAACCATTTTATTGAATCACATTACTTAATCAAGGTGCCTAGATTATTTTAATACTTTATTTAAGTGAGGTTACTAATCCATTTGGACACATTACTAATCCTAAGCATAAAATCACTATTCATAATTTACTATTCATCAAAAATCAAGTTGATCTTATTAGACTCTAAATTTCATACTGAACATAATTGTAGAAGACCATTTTTTGAAAATCATTACACATTTTTAATTATTTAAGGTTTACATAAACATTTTTTAAAATATCATTTCTCTAAAATTCACCAAAAATATGCATACTATATTTATCCGGACATTTGAATAGTCATAAACATCATCATAGGAAGAAATCCCAATTTTTATTTAAAACAAAGGATTACCCAAGGCAGTTACGGTCTCCTTACATAGCCCTTTATCACACCATCATAGGACCTAAGTGTAAGGTGTGCTAAGGTGAGAGAATCTGAGGGAGGCTCGGCCAACATCGCACGAGTAGTAATTTCTATTAGTTTGAACTTCTCGCAAAGGCGATTCCATTCTAGCTTCATATGATGAAGTTCACCTTGGGTTTGGTCTAGAGCAAAGCCCATTGGTGCTACCTCCTTCCCAAGTTCTGTTAGATGGGCTTCGATCGGTCCAAGACTATTAGGTGAGGCCATCGAATCTTCTTTCTATATTAATTAACCAAGGTCACTTGTATTTAGAGACAAATATCAAAATGTTTAGTTTCCAGCAGTCATATTGACCAATGGTTATATAACAGTCAAAACCCAATAGTCTCATTTTAATTATACTCATGTTATCCAATGAAATAGTTTTCTTGAGTATATATAAATAAAATAAAATAAAATAACACAAAAAATTAGGAAACAAGATTTATTCAAAATTTCAGGTCGTTACACGTAGGCTGCGGTGTCATGGCTAGAAGCAATGTTATCCATCTTCGAGCACCTGGAGACGCCTCCAAAGAGAAGAGTGAATCTCACAACGTATATGCTGCGAGATTCTTCCAAAAGATGGTGGGATGTGGTTTTGCGGGCATGGTGCCAACAGGCTATGGATTGGGATAAGTTTCAGCGTATATTCTACGACTACTTATACCCGGAGACACTGATGGCTGACAAAGCTAGAGAGTTCATGAAACTGCAGTAGGGTACTCTCACAGTTATAGATTATTCCTCACGCTTCACAAAGTTACAACTTTTCACTCCCATTCTGGGGAATGATGAGCTGTTTTTAGTAAGGAAGTTTGAGGAAGGCCTCATACCGGACATCAGATCATAAGTTAACGTATTTCAGTTGACTTCTATTACTCTAATAGTCAACCAGGTGCTTATCATAGAGACAAATCTAAGGGATACTAGAGGTATGGACTAAGGCGGTTCAACACCCAAGGATGATTCATTTCAGATAGATAGTAGGAAGAACCACCGAGAGTCTACACGAGGTGACTCGAGGAAGTGAGGTATTCCTTATGGTTGATGGGATCTTCCTTATGGCAACCAATTCATGTTCTATCAGTGTGTAAGAAGCTGGAATAAGAAGCCTCAATGCCCGAAAGACCCAGTGGAGTGCCGATCTTGCGGTAAGATGGGCCATCTACAACATTTCTACAAGGTTTCCCTTCCAGCGGCTAGTGAGGGAGGATCAGTTTCTACTCTGCGTACAGGAGTAAGATTACCAGTTCTGCAGTAGATTGGGGGCTAGAGTTATTTAGGTCATTCAGGCCAGGGTAGAGGCCATGAACGTAGTGTTTAGGCTCAGGGAGGGTCAGATTAGGGATCTCAGGCTGCTACATAGGGTCACGGTGCTGGCCAGACTTTTGCGGTAGAGTAGATTCATTAGAAGCAGGATCCTAGACCTTTTACAGTTCAAGGTACGATTTTAGTAGCCTAAGTTTTATCCTCTACACTTTTTGATACAGGAGCTTCTCGTAGCTTTATTTCTGTGCATACTGTGGAAATCCTTAGACTTACTATTTATACTTCTGAGGATATGATGACACTAGACACTCCCTTGGGAATTAGAACTGTTAGCATGCATCAGTGCTTAGACTGCCCCCTTGAGGTTGGTGGGTGTCATTTTTCATGGAATATCTATGTTTTGGAGATGATAGGAAATGATTTCATTCTTGTGATGGACTGGTTAGTTCCCTTCTAGGCCTTTGTCGATTGGTATCACTGTAGGGTGAGTTTCAAATCACCGGAGGGTGGATCTTTTCTTCACAAGGGCGAATGGAATGTCCAGGTGAGCAGAGCTGGACCAGAGTATCATGGGTTGGGTGGTGTTATGACCCAGATTTCTAGCTTATATCTAGATGACCAGGGGACTTCTCAGAGATATTTTCCTTCAGTGGTTGATTTCTTTCCAGATGTCTTTCCAGAAGACTTTTCAGGTTTGCTTCTGGAGTGAGAGGTAGAATTATCTATTGATATTGTTCTAGGAGTAGCACCAGTATCCATACCTCCTTATAGTATGGTTACACCTGAGTTATAGGAGCCCAAGAAGCAGTTGGAGGAGTTTCAGGCAAAGGTTTTTATCCGACCCAATACTTCTCCTTGGGGTTCGCTCGTTCTGTTTTCAAAGAATGTGGATGGTACTTTATGGATTTGTGTGGATTATTGGAAGCTAAACTAGCTGACGGTCAAGAACTGATATCCATTGCCACAAATAGATGATCTATTTGATAAGATTTGAGGATCCAGAGTGTTCTTGAAGATCGACTTGAGATCCGACTATCATCAGTTGCGTGTCAGACCATCTGATATACCTCTTACAGCCTTCTGGAGCAGATATGGTCTGTATAAGTATTTGGTTATGCCATTTGGTCTCACGAACACACCAACAGTTTTCATGGAACTGATGAATAGAGTTTTCCATCCTTACATGGATTTTTTCATAGTGGTTTTCGTGGACGATATCTTTGTGTACTCTCACACACAACATGACCGTGCTACCCATCTTGAGATTGTTTTGAGTACACTGAGGGAACATCAGTTATATGTTAATCTCTCAAAGTGACACTTTTGGATGAACTAGATTCACTTCCTAGGTCATGTCATCTCAGAGACAGGAGTATCAGTAGACCTAGAGAAGGTGGGAGCAGTAGTTACCTGGGAGCAGCTGATGAATGTCTTTGAGGTACGAAGTTTCTTAGGGCTGGATGGTTACTACAGACGGTTTATATAGGACTTATAATGCTTAGTAGCGCCTTTGAAGGTCTTGAATAAGAAGGGGGTGAAGTATGTTTGGTCAGAAGCCTGCGATTCAGTCTTCTAGGAGCTGAAGGGGAGATTGACTTCAACACTGATTCTAGTTTTGCCGGAGTTGAGCAAGAGTTATACAGTTTTCTATGATGCATCTGACATCGGGCTTAGAGTAGTGCTTATGTAGGAGGATTGTGTTGTTGCATATGGATCTTGGCAGTTGAGGCTGCATGAGTGGAACTATCCTATGCATGACCTGAAGTTGGCTGCAGTTTTTCATGCTTTGCGTTGTTGGAGACATTATCTTCTGGGAGAGCATTTTGTGGTATATACTGACCACAAGAGCCTCAAGTATATCTTCACGCAGTGTGACTTGAATCTGAGACAGCAGAGGTGGTTTGAGTACCTACAGTCTTTCAATTTCAAGCTTGCTTATATGCCTGGGAAAGGAAATGCTGTGGTAGACGCACTGAGCAGGAGGACACAGATATAGGCAGTTCAGGAGGCCAGCAGTGAGTGGAAGCTTATGGATCTATTCTTTGAAATGCATTTGGAGGTTCACGACAGACAGAGTCAGAATTTTCTTTCTTCTGTAGCTGTTACCTCTACCCTTCTCGACCGAGTTCAAATGAGGCAGCTATCAGATTCTAAAGGCCTAGTCCTACGGGAAAGCATGTCAGGAGAGGACCTTCTTCCCGGATGGACTGTAGGCAAGGGTGAGATCTTGAATTTCTAGGGACGTATATGGGTGCCAACAGATATACGCGAGGAGCTTATGTGAGACTTTAATTCCTCAGTTTGGGTAGTTCATCCTGGCGTCACCAAGATGTATCGTGATCTACACTGCCAGTATTGGTGGCCAGGTATGAAGAGAGATGTTTCTGGTTTTTTCATGAGGTGTTCCACCTACCAGCAGGTGACGGAAGAGCACCAGTGACCAGCAGGGCTTTTACAGTAACTACCCATTCCCGAGTGGAAGTGGAATGATGTTGCGATAGAGTTCGTGACAGGGTTACCAAGATCGCCTCGAGGGAATGACGTGGTATGGGTTGTCATTGACAGGTTCATGAAGGCTTATCACTTATTTCTGATTAAGTATACCTTCAGTGTTGATGAGCTTGGATGGTTTTACATTCGTGAGATTGTACGCTTGTATGGGGTTCTGAGTACTATCATTTCAGATAGGGACGCCCACTTTACATCACATTTCTGGCAGGGGCTACAGAAGGCTTTGGGTACACAGGTACTTCTGAGTATAGCTTACCATTCCTATATAGATGGCCAGTTAGAGTGCACAATTCAGGTGCTAGAGGACATGCTACGAGCATGCATCCTTGATTTTGGAGGTTCTCGGGAGAGACATATACCTCTAGTGAATTTTTCCTACAATAATATTTTTCAAGCAACTATTCAGATGGCACCTTACGAGGCTTTGTACGGTAGGCTGTGCCGATCACTCTTGTGTTGGCTGGAGGTAGGAGAGGCAGCTATGTTGGGACCTCCTCTTGTTCAGGATACCACAAAACATGTGGAGTTGATTAGAAAAAGCATGTCTACTGCACAGTCTCGGCAGAAATCTTATTCTGATCAGCAAAGATGACCTTTGGAGTTCAAGGTTGGAGATCAGGTTTTCCTACATGTTACCCCAAGGTTGGGACACAAGAGGATCAGGAGATAGGGTAAGATTTCACCAAGATACATCGGGCCGTTTGAGGTTCTGGAGAGAGTTGGGCTGATTGCTTATAGGTTGCAGTTACCTCAGAGGTACCCGACTATGCACGAAGTCTTCCTTGTTTCTCAGATTCGACGCTATTTCTCAGACCCGTATCATGTTTTTCAACCTGAGGAGGTTGAGCTGGAGCAGGATGAATCATTTGAGGATCATACTATCAATATTTTTGATCATATTTCAAAGGTACTCCGTGGACAGTCTGTTCCTCTGGTGCGAGTGCTATGGCAGCACGACCGTGTACAGGATGAGACTTGGGCGAGAGAGGCCGATAAGCGATCACAGTGGCCAGAGTTGTTTGAGGTTTCTTCTTCACTACCTTGTTAGGGAAATTTAGGGACAAATTTCTTTAAGTGGGGAAGTTTGTAAGAACCTGGATCTTCTTTTTAGGTATGTTTTTCCTTTTCTGGTAGTTTTTGAGAAAAAGAGAAAATCAGGAAATTTTCAAAGTACACGCCGTGTACTTTATGTGTACATGCTGGGTAATTTGTTGCCACTAGAATCCATGTGCTGGACATGTCATGGCCACACACATGGTCATGTAAGGGTGACTTGGAGGCTTCCTAAAGCGAAGTACGGAAAAGGAAAGTACACACCGTGTACTTTCTTTTTTTCGTTAAATGGAACAGGGTCACGTCTAATCCCTATTTCCGTCTTCTTCTTTTCCTATTTCTATCCAGAGCATCTGAGGAGGCCGAATATTCTCCGAGCTACCGATCTGTCACCGGTTATCTGAATCAAACACCGTTGGTTGCAACAGAATCACAGTGGTGAGTTCTTGGTTCTTCTTTGGCCACGTTTCCTAATTCCTTCTCTTATGAGAGTTATCGTAGGTTGAATGTTTTAGAAATTTTGCAGATCTACTCCTTTCTAGGACAATTCATGTGCTGAGGTTCAATTATATCGATCTCCTAGGATCGAGGTAGGTGGTTTTTTGCCTTACATTGAATGTCTTTGAGTTTTTGTGCAAAAGTGCCGGATTCCCATGTTTCGGGTATCCCTGGTTAGGGACTTTGGTCATATTTTTTAATTTCCTTAGATTTCTTATTAACTTAAGGTTAATTAATAATAATATATTCTTGTTTTCATGTTTGAGGATCACCCCATGGGTGTTATACCTGTTTGGATGTTTATCGCCGTTTGGCACAGTTTGCCTTCAAGGCAAACCCTATTGCAATTGCTAGTTTGCTTGTTATAATTGATTGCATGTGTTTCCTACTATTTTAATGATTGTGATGCATTTTATATTTTATCCAAGTAGTTTTCAAACTTACTTAGTGCTACTGACAGTCGATTACGCATGACTGGACTGCTTAGGGCTGTGAGAACCTGGTGTGGGAGACCAAAGAGGGAATATACGGTTTAATGATTTCGTAGGGGGTCTATTGAAATTAGTTTCATATGTAGGACCTATGGGAATTGGACTTTGTGCTTCCTAAGAGTGTCCTTAGTTTACGCACGTATTGAGACTAAAGGAGGAATTAGACGTAAGAGCTTCCTCAGAGAGTCAGTAGCTATCATTTCAAGACCACAGGGGAATCGACGTGAGTGCTTCCTAGAGTGTCTGTGCCTTTGTATGTTTACTTGACTATAGGGGTCTGCTAGATTGAGCCACCCAGAGAGTAAGTGTGTTTGTGTATTGTTTTTTTGGTTTAGATGAGTCTAACATGCCAAAGCACAAGCTTGAATCTTTTGGCCTGCTTGTTTGTTAGGTAGTTTTTTGATTCTTGTTGTGTTACCTGTTCAACTTAGAATAGAGAGCCTTGCTAGATTACTTGGTTGTTTGATTAAATGAATAAATAAATTGTTAAATTAATGTGAATGGTAATTAGTAGGATTTTTTACTTTTGTGATTCTAATTCATTACTGCATTTACTTTCATTACTTCTGCTATATTACTCACTGACAGTAGGGCACAGATCTTGTGGTGGTTGCCTAATGAGATTAGTCTCACACCCTATTTGGGTCTTGATTTTCAGCCCAAATAGGTTATATGGTTGTGGGTGTAGATAGGGACTGTTCCCCCTCTACTTCAGGTACATGATTGCTAGTTGGAGCTGGAGAGCATAGGACTGAGCTTAGGCTTGCAATGATTTTAGAGTTACTGCTTACTTTTCGTACTTTGTTTATTAGTTTTATTTCAGCACGTTGTTATGTTTGATACTTTCTTTAGATAATTGTACCTATTGCATCATTATCATCATTATTATATATTCATTTCTTCTTCTGTTTAGTTTTAGTTATTTTATGCTGTTTACTACTTTCGCTATTGACTGTTTTTTCCTTTCCCTTGTATACCTTACCAAATGAGGGCATAGTTTCCCCAATGACTCACCAAGGCCCTCGCTGCTAGTCAGAAGCCTCTAGAGTTTAGGGAAATCCACTTGAGGTCATGTGGAGAACCAGATATGGGTCACCAGTTGAGTGGCTCCGGATTCAGGTCGTTACACAAAAATTCCAAACACCTATACCAACGACTTAGAAAACCATTAGTATAGGTCTATACCAACGGTTTCTAAAACCATTGTTATAGGTTTTCAGATTTTTTATGTATTCTTTTATAAAATAACATTGAATAAATTAAAATTTAAATTAATTTTTAATACACACACACAGACATATATATTTATCATATTATGTTCAAAAAAGTTATTGCAGCTCAGTGGTTAGGTCATTGAGGTATAATCCAGAGGTTCTAGGATCAAATCCACTGAATATTTTTTATTTTACATTACCTATACCAATAGTTTTCAAAACTGTTTGTATAGACCTATACCAATAGTTTTTAAAACCATTGGTATATCCCTATTGGTATAGGTTTATACTGATGGAAGATAGGACACCGTTCCTCCAAACCGTTGGTATAACCTATACTAATGGTTTGGAGGAAAACAACAATAGTTCAAAACAATTGGTATTAGATTTTTTCTCCATTAGTGTTATGAGGAAAAAACTATCATATTAAAAAACACTTTTAACTTCTCATTGAACAATTAGTTACAACCTTAAAGTCTAATATATCATGAGCATGAGAAACTTCAAACAAACTACCCCAACATGAAAAAAGGAATCCACCTGTATGAGAAAAAAATTCTTATGTGAGTAATATGAAAACAAAATAAATTAAACATAAATATGAAACAATCCATTACTTATATGGAAGTCACATCATCATAATATTTGTGTATATTCTTACATTAGGTATGCTTCCCATTCATTTCTAAGAAAATATATATCATCTTATGAATATGAGTATTTTAAATGGTCAAACTAGTACTGTAAAAATATAAATACGCAAAGTATTAATAAATATTTTAAATGAAATAGTAATTATCTTCAAAAATACCTCTTTGGGGATGATATTTTGTTTATGGAATATGATCTCTCTCATAAATTTACAAACATAATCACCATAATATTTTCTATTTGTTTATTTCAGAAACTACAGAAACATTGAAAAAATAATTAATTTGTTTGTATATGTATTTAGATAGTAAAATCTTATTATATATACCATAATACTTGTCCATGTGTAGAACTAGTCAAGCTCTTTATGCACAAGTCCTGTCCTTATGCCATGAATTTCATAATATTTAAACACCACCCTATCATAACAAAATTCTCATTAAAACATAATATAAAATATAAAACTTGAATTTAAGTTCTAAAACATTGGATGTATTGTATTAAAAATTAAAAAATGATATCATGTGTGGTCAGTTTGTTGGGTATCTATGTAGTAAATCTAATAAATAAATATTTAGAGTATCCAAATTGACCGTAATGAGCATCCAATGTTTCATAAAAACATAAAAAGGAATAAGTAATGAAAGAAATGAAAATGTAATTGATATGATTAAATTGTATATTTTTACCCCTGCATCATTGGTATTAAGAAGGGTTTCTCATCTGTAATTTTTCTTTCAAACAATTTGGCCAGTGTTTTCACTATTTCATTATTTTTTTTGAATATATTTCTTTTCATTTTGTAGAAGTTATGTGAGGACTAATGAGTTAAAATTCATGTTCACGGGGTAATCCCTTCAATTGGTATTGTTATATATGTTTGTAAAAAATATGATATGTATTTAGTCATAATTAACATAGTATATCAGCTTTTGGAAAAAAAATTATGAAAACATACCTCATGTATACATTTACAACTGACCCTCCTAGCCATTCATAGTTGAGAATTTCATTTACATTTTCAAGAGAAATGTAGTCTCTAATGTACTCTTCATACATTTTTTCTTCAAAATCAACCATGTGACTACTACTATTTTTTAACTTTGTATCCACTCGAACCTTTAATGTTAGTAAACACAGATGTTGAATGGGAAGGGTAAAGGTGCTTTCAAAAGATATTTTCAATTGGTTGGTTGATGCTTTAGATGGTTTTGAGTTGACCTTTCATTTCAACCCCTTCCATTTTTCCATATGTAATAACATTCATAGAATCAGAACTTTTTTTCATTAATTGTTAATGGTTCAACATGAAAAATAAATTGGAAATGAATATGTCCTTGTCAACATGTTTTTTTTAAAAGATATGATGGCCATGATATGAATGTTATAATAGCTGGGTCAACCATATGAATATCTACATCATCAAGCGGAATAGGTATCTTGGTGCTCAAATCATGAGATAAAATAATACCCACTCTCACATGACCTATTGTAAGTGTTCTAGTGTGTATACTATTGTCTTGGATATTGAACACGGTAGCCCTTGCAAAAGGGCAGTGGATGGGTGTATATAGATATAAATCAGATTCATCTTTGCCCTATATAATATCAGTATAGGAAAGGTATCAGTGTATGTCAGATTCAAATTTCATAGAAACAATTATTATAATATTTATTACCTCAACTAATCCATCTCTTTGAGGGGAATAACTTACCTAAAAGATGGTGGGGTGGGGGTGGGGTGTGGTGGGGTGATATCTTCATGCAATGGTTGTTCTTGAGTTGTTTCTTCACTTTGCTTCCCCCCATAACAGCTTCTAGAAACCCTGTATTCCATTAAATTTTTTCTTCAAGGTCATCTAATCTTTATTTTATCTCTTCCATTTCTTTATATTTATCCTCATGTTGTTTTTTTCTCAAAATATGCTCAAGGTGTCACCCCAAAACCTAAACCTCTGACGAGACCATACTATTATGGCCATTTCAAGGACACCAATAGTAGGTGTTCATCTGGTACAAGTGTTGATGATTCCTATGTCTATGTTAGATAGAAAATATAGAAAAATAAGTAATAATTATTATATAATAGTGATTTAATGATTTTTTATTATGTCATACTTACACATGTTTGCCAAACCTTTTGTGTATTTTCATATATTAGTATCCTATATTTATTTACACATGACTCCTTCCATATCACATGACGTGGGATAGAAGTGGATTTGGATTCAAATTCATCAATATATATATATATATATAAATATAGTAACATAATTGTACTATTGTTTTATGTCACATAAAATTATTATGATAGATTTAAAATACATACTATTTTTTTTCAAATGATGTGTACCCCATCCTTACTTTACGGTAAGGGTATGTTGATTTTTCTACATGTTTCTTATTTTCAGCACTCAGTATCTGTTTCATAAATAAAAAATTCTCAACCAAAGTGATGAATACATGTATTGTCAAACAATGTATTACCAGCCACAATGTACTTGAAAATATATTACCACACAATGACTAATAAAAACATCCCATACTTCTTAGCTTATCAGGTATGCATACATAAGTGGCGGGTGTGGGTTTATTTTACCTTCCTCATCTTTAAGATGAAATCTCATTTGAATTGTCTGAAAGCCTTAGTGAATCCTTCCAAAAATAATTGATAAAAATTTCTTATGGGAGTTATCTACTATAAATGCACTCTACAAGGGATTATGAAGAGTAATTAAATGTTTCATTATTTTATTTTCTTGTAAAATAAATAAAGGATATCATAATGTTACTATAATCTATTCTCAAATGAGTATATTAATCATGGGAACAACATGGTTCTATGAATCTACATCAATTGAAATGTGCTGTTGAGTGATGAGCCTAATGTCACTACTGAACATGACAATGTTGGGGTTAACAACTAGGCCCTACACATTCCATCCAACCTCAAATTTGATTCCTTTGCTTTTTACCTTAATAATTTTTTCTAACACTATCACACTACAATGCTTCTATTTTTTTTGCATCATCATTTCTTCATTTCTTACCATTTATTCAAATTCAACATCGTCAATATGTTGTTCCTATGTATTGGTAGCATTGGCATGCATATAAGGTTACTGTACCTCTATAATGGTAGCAGTAGTAGGTTGAAAAACCTATTGTTCCTTAGTATTAGGATCACCAACACGTGTAGAAGGTCATTGTTCCTCTCTACTGGGAGTAGTAACAAATTAAGAAATCAATTGTTCCTTAGTATTGGGAGCACCATCATGTGTAGAAGTCATTATATTTTTAAGTGGTTTAACATTTAATTTAGATTACATAAACTAAATAGTGAATATATAATAATATGAGGTAACAGATGAAGAAACCCGTTGTTCCTCATGATTGGGAACACCGGTATGTGTAAAAGTCATTATATTTAGAATTGGTTTAACATTTAATTATTTAACTCTTTTTTTAAAGGGATGGAGAGATTTCCCCCCTCTATTGAGTATCCGAATCACTTCATTTTTTTCTCCCCTGACATAAAAATCCATGTCTATATTGGGATCACTGCGAAATGATTACGACATCCCAATGAAAGGGTCATCCTCAATTGATTTTTCATCTGAACCTTCAGTGGTTTTGGTTGATAATAGAATAATTGAAACTTTTAGTTTGTGATATCTGGAACATAAAATACTTGTACTACCTATGATGTCATTTTAAACAGTTTGTCTTTGTACCCTTCCTTACTGAAATTCACTTTCATAAATCTCAATTCATCTATTTTAATAGAACTCCTATTATCAACCAAATTTCATTGAAAAAACATCACTTGGAATGTTTTATAATCCAACTCCCATATTTTTTTGATGATGCTAAAGTATAACATATTCACATAAATTGGATTTATATCTTTATTACTAGAAACATGCATCGCTTCAACTAAAAGTGTAACTCTACTATTTTACATGGTACTACCTTCATCATGTTTATTTGTGTATAACACATAAACATTAATTACATAATAATTTTAAGATAATATATACACACACTTGGTCCTCTAGCTAGCCATCAAAGTCATTCTGAAATTGAATCTGAATTTTCATATGACTCCTTAAAAATATGTCCTCAAAACGATCCTATAAACTATTAATTATGTGTCTTTGATATCCATAATTCATCCCTTTATGGATTAAAATGATTAATAATTTCTCTGTGGGTTGCAACATATGGGTAAATCTTCAAACTATTATGAAAAATGTAAATTTGGGCCTAATATCGATCTGTAACATTGATTGTGACAACATATCTTCTAGAAATTCCTTTACTCACAATCCACCCAGTGTGATGAGATTTTGGTAGACCAATGCTTTCCACACTGGATAGGTAGTAGGTATATAATTCAGCAGTTTCTCAACAATATATATCTCTAAAATACAACCCTTTGTCCGGCTTTGATTTTGGACACACCATTTCAAAATATTCATATACCATTCAATGTGGTACATCCATCTATAATGTACATGACCACATAGTCAAATTTATCTCACCAAGTGAATCATCAAGTGAACCATCATATCAAATAATTATGGTGAGAATAATATTTCCAACTCACATAATATAATGGAAATTTCCTTTTCCATAGCTGGATATTTTTTCAGGTATATAACTTTGTTGCATATAACTATAAAAAAGAAATAGAGCTTGGTTATTGTATGATAAAAATTCTTGAAAAAAATTCAATTTAAAGCTATAGTAATTAGATCTTTCATCTTAGTATGATAGTCATGTGATTTCAGACCCTTTAACTTTAAATCAGTCATTGAAATAATATTCTTGATATTAGATGAATACCCCTATGAAACCTTTACATCATTTAAAAAGTTTTAAAACTAATATATATCATGCTTGGAAAGAGTGTGAGCAGTTAAAGGAAGAAAAGATTATTTTTCACCCTTTACTGGTGCCAACTCTTACTATATTCTCTTGCCAACAATGTTCAACCTAGCCTTAATTATATCCCTTTTTTTCCAAGTGCATTTATTAATGTGCCAATTACACTATCACATACATTTTTTTCAACATAAAAAACATCAATAAAATTATTGACATACAAACAATTATAGTATGGTAATTAAAAAAATAAATCTCTTTTTTCCAATCAATTTTCATAAGGTTTTTTGAAAATGGTTTACTAAAAGTAGTGTCCACATATTTTACTCTCTTAAGTAGTTTATCACTCATTTGGGGAGATGGTGCTATATGTTCTTATGAACTTCTATCCAATGACATCGTCCAAGATCGGTACTTATGTCATCGAGGTAGAAATATACGTTGTCCTAGAAACAAAACCTTCAATAAATATTTCAACCTAATTGACTGTGCACCTTGTTCAGAAATGTGACACCCATGAGTTCCTTTAATGATATATCCCTAAAAATTTACATAAGAAAAAAAGTCATTTATTGTCTTTTACAATATGGATCTCAACATGAAATCTTCTTTTCTATAAGCATCATACAACATAACACCTAAATCCCAAATTAATTTCAAATCATCAATCAATGGAGCCCAATAAACATCAATATCATTACCCGGTTGTTTTTGGTACTTATATAAGCATAGATAACATTATGTACTTTCGTTTTGTGCATAACCGTTGTGTAAAGTTATAATTTACCAACATAACCACCCATTTACTATGAGTGCTACTTTGAAAACCAAAAGGATTCAGTCTATATATAGATATTGCAAGATAAAGGTTTCTTGGATCATTTCTAGATTCATGATACTCAAGATCAATTCTATTCCACTGAGGAGAGTCTAATGGGTGATGAAGTTTCCCATATTTATTTATTGTATCTTCATGACACATCAATTTCCTTGTATTATCCTCACTTTCATATAGGAACCTAAACCTTGTAATGATTAGAAAGTACCATAAAACTTTTTTAGGACCCAGTTCATCTTTCTTGTATTGATAATCATCACACTTTGGGCATTCTTGAAGTGATTTTTGGTCATTAAGAAATAGTATAAAGTTATTTAGACAGGAATGAATCCTTTAAAAGATCATACCCATCAAATGTAGTATTCCTTTAGCATCGTTTTTTCGTCTAGGGAGATCATTATCTTCTAGGAGTATATCATTCAATAGAACGAGTAGTTCAATAAAACAAGTGTCAGTCCATTTGTTTCCTATTTTCAAATTATAGAGATTTAGTATAGCTGACAATGTTGTATATTTAGTGCAACCAACATAGAATGGTGTCTTTCAATAACTCTTTAACTTATCAAACTATTTTGGATAATCCTGAAGTTCATCTTCAACTGTCATTTTTATTTCATCACTATGATCTACATCACCATTTACACTTGTAATCACATCCTTGATAAGGTCTTCTTCATTGTCCAAACTTATAATCATATCACATGATCCATAAAACATAGTGTTATCCCAGTCACTAGCTACATTTTCTTTTCCCTATGTCTATTCCAACATTTATAACATATATCAATTCCATGATAGATCAAGTGTTCTCCAAACTCCGGTAGACTTATTAGTATAGAATAAAAATATTGTAAACATAGACAAAGGATTTGAGAAGGGTCATATTCATGATCTTTTTGTAAATTTGATGAAATATTTAACACGAACTTCATACTCTTTTTTCATATGATTTCTATCCATCCATTATCTATTCATATCCATAATATTTGATTCATTAATATTAATATTTAACAAAATAAATACACAAAAGATGTTCAATTGAAGATGTATCTCATGAATTTCTTGAAATAAAATGGAAAAATGGTTCATCTTCCCACATAATCATAAATAAAAACTTATTGAATGAAATTTATAAATATAATGGAGGAACCACCATCTATATACTTTACCTTCCAAATTATAAGTGTATATCCATTTATTCAAAACTAATTGATCAAAGGAAACCAAAAAATTAGATAAAATTACCGCATGAATGAATCCATGATGATTTGTTTCATCCTTAGCATGTTTGGAAGTTTGAAATGGTTCATATTATTATTCATTTCTTGAGAATGTTGAGTAGGTATTATCATGATATTTTTCACTCTATATATATTTCCATTTTTTGGGACAATCACCTCATTGTCAATTGCACCTATTGTTATATTGGTTCCTTTAGGATCTAGCCCTTACTAAAATCAAAAGTGTGAATCATGTGTAATAAATAATAATTATGAGCCCCAGAGCATAATATAAACATGTGTAATAACTTAGAAATGTGTCATAAAAAATGTGGCACATACATAATCATAGTAAATCATTGCATATGTCAAGTTTATCTAGGAATACCATCATAACATAGTGGATCAAGAACCAAAACCTATTTCTCATAGTTTATTGATCACCATAACTCATTTACTATAGTGGATCAAGCATCAAAACTCCTTTCCCACAATTGATCAATCATCAAAACTCGTTTCCCATTTTAGATTGAGCATCACAACTTGTTTCCTATAGTAATATCATGAGATATTATACTTTACTCAATATATTAGAGGGATATATAGACCCCAATCATCATATAATGATAAAACATACATATGTGGGCCATATGAAATTAATTATATATCACATTATAAAAATAATGCATATAAAAAATGGGATACATAACATTTTACAATGACATCAAGAATGAGAGCTACTATTAGGATGCAGATGCTGGGGAGGGGCAGTTTCTTGTAGATAGTCTGGTTGAATTTCCTAAGACCTTCGGGTCATGTAATATCCTAAGCCTATGATCCATGTAATCTCTAAGCCTTCGGGCCTTGTAAGGGTTCCCACTCATCCGTTGAAAGGGGGGTTATCAAAAATCAATAAAAATGAAGGCCTTCGGGCCATTCAGGCAGGCATGAATAAAAAATCCTTAGGAGATATATCCTTTAGATATAGATGGTAAAACTGAATTTAAATCATTAAAAAAGTTTTCATAATTTTTTTTGAACATTATCATAAAAGGAAATGTTATGATTAACTTTAAAAAATCATTTTTAAGATTGTTGGGCAAAAATCCCTCAAGGTAACATTGCAGTATTTTTGGGTTGATTGTGTTTGTTGACAAAGCCGGTTTCCATGGAGAATTGTTGAGTTCCCGAGAAGTTGTTGACATTACATGTTGACAAAGAACTATGACAAAGGAAAGGACGATATGGAGGCGGTACAAAAGAGCTGTACAAGGTGGCGCCGTTTCCCAGTGTTTGCCAAATTTTTGGGGTCCAAAATTTGGAGTTTGGTGAGCATCGCGAAAAGTGGATTTCCATGAAGAGAATAATTTCATATGGAAAAGGCATGAATTTCGCGAAGATAGGATGCATGGTTTGGAAATCATGAAGAACAAAAGAATGGAGGCGGTGATGCTTCGCGATTATGTCAAGCTTCGCGAACGGCAGAGGCTGAAGCGCATCGCGGAGGAGAAGGGCTTTGCGAGAGAGCTTTGCAGCGAAGGCGCGAAGGAATGTTGGGCTTCGCGAGGGAGCTTCGCGGAAAAGGCGCGAGCCGCGAAGGTAAGTTGACGGTGATTCATCGCGACTACGTCAAGCTCCGCGAACGGAAGATTGCCGTGGAGCTTCGCGATTTGGACAGAATTCCGACAGAAACTTTGGAGCTTCGCGATTTGAGATGACGTGGCGTTGACTTCACGTGGAAAGTTCGAGGGTCGGTGGAATCGCCTATAAATAGAGGCCGACCCCTTCGGGCGAAGTAGAGAGAATTTTCAGAGAAAATCCATTGCTCTCGGTTCGCAGAGGTGGTTCGCGAAGGCAGTGTGCTTCGCGAAAGGGGAGCTTCGCGGCGGCTATTGTAGCTCCGTGAAAGTTGTGTGCTCCGCGCTGGCTCAGTGAGCTTCGCGAGAGAAGTTGCTTTGCAACGAGTTGAGCTTTGCGAGAGAGCTTCGCGAGAGAGTTTCGCGAGAGAGCTTCGCGAAAAGGAAGGATCTTTGTGAAGGCTTGTTTGAGCTTCGCGAAATTGGGAACTTCGCGAAGTAGGGTGCTTTGCGAAGGTACTTTCCAAAAGTAATTGCCCAATGGTCAGAGGCAAAGTGATATTCATCAGTGGATGAAAGTTGGACTTTAACAGAGCATCTATCTATAGTTAAGGATGCATTACTTCATGCAAGTGAAGAGACCTACAGGTCTATAAACTGTGAGTTGATTCACTTCACAGAGCAGTGAGCTTAGGAAGAGGAATAAGGTGATCCTCTCCACCGGCAGTGAGCCAGAGAGAGAGAAACAGGGAGTGACCCTTGGGAAAGCAGTGAGCTGACCCTAAACATTGTAAAGGCAGTGAGCCTGGGCATAGAAGTGATCTAGCCCGGACCTTGTAATCCACAGCTAGTGAAGATTAGTGGAATTTGGTACGACCGGCAACCTGTCGGCGTATGCTCCTTGGACGTAGCCCTTAGCAGTGAACCAAGTAAAATTGCTGCGTCCTGCGCTTGCTTTACTTTCTGTTTATATTGTGTAGCAGGAAAGAGAGAGAAGAGTGTTTTTCTTAACAGCGAAACAAGATCAGAACGGGCATTTTTTTTAATTAGTCATACCCTGATTCACCCCCCCTCTCAGGGTATTCAGCCTAGTGGACCTAACAAGTGGTATCAGAGGAAAGGTTGAAAGTTTTTCTTCTATCAATGGAGGTAACCAATCATAAAGGGATTCCGATCTTCGACGGATATAATTTTCAGATATGGAAGAATCGGATGCAACACTATTTCCGATCCTTGGGAATGGATGTGTTTTCAGCAGCTATGCATGGTATCACAGCTGATATTAATAGTGGTGTCTTATCAGAAGCTGAGCATAGAGAGTTGGATGCTGATTCCAAAGCAATCAATGCCTTAGGGGGAGCCCTTTCCAATCCCATATATACAAAGGTGATGTCATGTAAAACGTCACATTCCATGTGGGAAAAGCTTTTGAATATATATGAAGGGGATACAAAGGTCAGAGAGGCAAAGCTGCAGGTGTTGTGGAACAAATATGAAGATCTGAAAATGAACCTGAATGAGTCTGTTGACGCATTCTTTGACAGGGTAAACACTGTTGTAGAAGATATGCGAGGTCTTGGAGAAGTCATTGAAGACATAAAGATCGTAAAGCGCATCTTGAGGAAACTTCCACCTCGGTTCAATCCGAATGTTTCAGTACTAGAAGATAAAGATCCAAAAGAGCTAACACTGGACAACTTGCACAGTACCTTGGTTGCTTATGAAATGAGGAACGATGATAATGAGGCTGTGGAAAAGGGGAAGTCCAAAGAAGTGGCATTTAAGTCCATGAAGAAGCTAAACATTGAAGATTCTCAGGAGGAAGAAGAGACAAATGAGGTAATGTCATTCCTCTCCTCAAATCTTCAAAGAGGAAAAGGAAAGTTCAAATGGAAGCTTTTACTTGCTTACTTTAGATGTGAAAAAGTTGGTCATCTTGCTGCAAGGTGCCCCAAAAAGTTTCAAGAAGATAACGATGAAGATGAAGTTGAAATTCCCAAGAAGAAATCTTCAGCCTATGTGAAAGGGAAGAAGAAGTTCAAGAGAAATTTCTTCAAGAGGAAGAATTTTCTTTCACAAGAAATAGATAGTTCAGATGAGTCTGAGGATGAAGAGGTTGAGGAGTTTGAAAATTTTAAAGATCATAGACAAAATTCTATGGTAGCGGTCGTCGGTAGTTCTCAGGAAAAGGAAGAAACTGACTTTGGAGAATAGGAAGAAGAAGTTGAAGGAAGAGTTGATATGGAAGCCGAATTGGAAGCAGCTCTTGAAGAGATAGATGTTTGGAGAGCCAAAACGAAGAAATCCAATAAAGTGGTTCGTGATGCCAAACTCTATATGCAACAACAGGATGAAGAAAAGTCAGAACTGTTAGAAGAAATTGAAAGACTAAAATCCTTAACACCAGAGAGCTCAGAAAATATTGCTGAACATAAGCTTAAAATTTAGGAACAAAAGAAGGAAATTGATTGTTTGACTAACATAGGAAAGGAGCAGGTCAGACGTATCAAAGAGCTTGAAGAAGAAGTGGTCAGTCTACGACGAAAAATGAAGGATCAAGAAAAACTCTTAACCCCCAATGTGATATCAGAAAAGCAGGCCATTCAGAAGACAGAAAAGATGAAATATGAGGCTCGTAGTTCATCAGGAGTGAAGCACCAAGAAAGCTCAAATGATAAGGTTGATTCAGGGCTTGATAAGAAACAAAAATCGGTGGCAGTTAATGTCAGACCGCAAGCACCCGTTCTGAATTTGAAGGTTGATTTGGGCACAAAACAGAATCAGAATATTTATAGATCCCAAAGGGAAAATCATAGTGCTGAAGTATCACGAAGGAATGTATCCTATATCAGGTGTTATTGCTGTGGGAAAATGGGACATTCAAAGTATGTGTGTTCCATATCCAAGATATATAGAAGGGAACAAGAACAGAGATGGCAGCCAAACAGAGAACGGTTTTCCAGAACATATTTTGAAGGTCACTGTTTTTGGTGCGGAGGATTTGGGCACATGTCTAGGTACTGTACTTCGACCATTCAGAGAAATGTGCCAAAGCAGAATCAAAACACTCACAAGCAGCAGGTCAATAAACCGACAGGTGAGTTAAAAACGCAGAATAGATTTGCGGCTTTGCAAGATGAGGGTGGTCCATCATACTCTGAGAACGAACAGAAGCCTCAATCCATGCCGAGTGTGAAAGAAAAATTATGGACCAAGGAGAAGAAAAATGAGAAGGCTGTGGTGGCGGAGATTTCCCTTAAAGCATCAGATCGATCTGGTGTTTGGATCCTTGATAGTGGTTGCACATCCCACATGACGGGTAATAAGGATCTTGTTACAGGCATCAAATATGATAAAGAAGGAGTTGTCAAATTTGGAAATGATGAAGGCCTAAAGATTGTTGGCTCATGGAAAGCCAAGTTTGGGGGCAAAGAGATGAGACGTGCTGATGTCTTGGTAGTAGAGGGTCTCAGTCATAACCTACTCAGTGTCAGTCAACTATGTGACTCTGGGCACTCTATCCAATTTACCAAGAAGATGTGTGTTGTGAAAGGAAAAGATGGAGCACCTGTTCTGCAGGGAAAAAGGTCAAAGGGAAATCTCTATATTGTAGGTGGGGAAGAAGATACTTGTCTTTTATCCAGAGAGGAAGAAAACCAGCTGTGGCATAAGCGACTTGGTCATCTATGCCAACAATCTATGGAGGATCTCGTTAAATGTGATGCTGCTAGAGACCTTCCCAAACTATCATGTGATCGCACTCATACATGTGATGCTTGTCAACAAGGGAAAATCATCAGAAAGACATACAGGCCAAAGGAACAGAAATCAACTAGAGTGCTCGAATTGGTGCATGCTGATGTATGTGGACCTATCTCACCACGAGCTATAAATGGGCAAAGGTACTATGTTATTTTCATTGATGACTATAGCAGAATGGCCTGGGTATTCATCATTACCCATAAGACAGAGGTGTTCAGTTGCATAAAGCAGTACAGGAGGGAATCAGAAAAGATGCTTGGGCAGAAAATTCTAAAGTTTCGTACTGATAACGATACGAAATTTACAAACAGTCATGTTGAAAAGTATCTCGAGAAACATGGGATAAGGCATCAAGTTTCATCAGTAAGAACTCCCCAAAAAAATGGAGTAGTTGAAAGGAGAAATCGGATCATCAACAACATGGCCATAACAATGCTTATTGATAAGGACCTGCCAGAGAAATTTTGGAAGGAAGCAGTTTTGACATCGGTCTATGTTTCAAACAGGTCCCTGTTATGTCCGAAGCAAGGGAAGACTCCGTATGAACTGTGGTACGGAAAGAAGCCAACATTGAAGTACTTTTGAATCTTTGGAAGTAAGTGTTTCATTCTCAACAAAGAACATCATAGGAAGTTTGAGGCACGAGGAGATGAATGGATATTCCTTGGCTATTTCGGGAAAAGCAAAGCGTATAAATGTTTCAAAAAAAGGCTGGGAAAAATCATTGAAAGCAATGATGTCACTATAGTTGAAAATGAGAAGAATACTCAACGATCCAGTGAACAGTTCCTAGATGAAAGTGATGATGAGGTAAGCAACCCAGGGGGAGCAGAAGTGGCAAAAGCTGACTCAGAAGAAGATACTGATGATGAAGAGGAAAGTGTCAAGTCGGTGTCGGTGTCTGTGAGAAAGCCAAAGAGTCGAGATGAAATTGATAGGCAGAATATCATTGGTGATCAAACAGCTCCAGTTCAGACTCAAAGAATGAAATCATCACAGCAAGCATCGTTTTTGTCTCAAGTGGAGCCGAAATTTTTTTCTGATGCAGCTGAAGATGAAAACTGGGTTCAGTCCATGAACGAAGAGATTGATCAGATTGAGAAGAACCAGACATGGGAGATTGTTTCGAGGCCAGCAGACAAGAATGTCATCGGGACTAAATGGGTCTATCGCAACAAGATGAATGAAGATGGCACAGTGATTCGGAACAAAGCACGACTAGTGTGCAAGGGATACTCCCAGATAGAGAGAATAGATGTTGATGAGACATTTGCACCGGTTGCAAGGCTGGAGACAATCAGATTATTTTTGGCCATAGCAGTGCAAAGAAAGTTCAAAGTGTTCCAGATGGATGTCAAATCCGCATTCTTGAATGGGGTTCTGGAAGAAGAGGTGTATATTGAGCAGCCAGATGGTTTTCTCATTCATGAGGATGAGAACAAAGTTTGTAGGCTGAAGAAGGTGTTGTATGGGCTGAAACAAGCACCAAGGGCATGGTACTCAAGGCTTGATCAGTACTTGAAGAAGCTTGGTTTCCAGCGTGGAGGAGTTGACTACAACCTCTATTTCAGCAATGAAAGTAATCAAAGGATGATGGTGCTAGTGTATGTCGATGACATAATTTTTGGCGGATCAGATGAAGCTCAGTGCAGATAGTTTTCCGAATTCATGAAAAATGAGTTTGAAATGTCAATGATTGGAGAGCTAACGTTTTTCCTTGGACTACAGGTTACACAAGGAAAGAATGGAACCTTCATTTCTCAATCCAAATATTCCAAGGAGGTTCTAAGAAGGTTTGGAATGGATAATTCCAAGGAAATGAAGACTCTGGTTGCTACCCGGATGAAATTATCAAAAGATGAGGATGACAAGGCAGTTAATATCACAGAATACAGGCAAATCATTGGAAGTCTGTTGTACTTAACCGCAACAAGGCCTGATATTGTTTTTGCCACATGCCAAGCAGCGAGATATCAGAGTAATCCCAAGGAAAGTCACATGCTTGCATTGAAAAGAATACTTCGGTATATCAAGGGCATGGTGGACTTTGGCTTGGAATACAACGACAAATCTCAGACAGAGTTATTGGGATATACTGATGCAGACTGGGCCGGTTCAGCAGATGATAGAAAATCAACGTCAGGTGGTGCATTTTATCTTGGCGGACTATGTATTGCTTGGTTAAGCAAGAAGCAGGATTGCATTTCATTAAGCACCGCATAAGCTGAGTATATTGCGGTCACTCAAGCATGCACACAGTTATTGTGGATGAAGAAGCATCTTGAAGATATGGGAGTTGAAGTGAAGTCTCCGATCGGAATCCAGTGCGATAACTCAAGTGCTATAAATCTCAGCAAAAATCCCGTCCATCACTCTAGGACAAAGCACATTGAGATAAAGTATCATTTTATCAAGGATAAAGTTGAGCAGGAGATCGTGAAGTTGGAGTATGTGCCTACAGAGCTACAGGTTGCAGACATTCTGACAAAGGCCTTACCCAAGGAAGCTTTTGAGAGGCATCGACTGGCTCTTGGAGTTCAGTCGATTCCCCACACTTGAAATAGTGTGGATATGGGACCCCCACCTCTCCCCGAGGTATGATGTGTTTTTCCCTACTGTACTGATATGTGTTCTCTACTATGTTACAGACTACAAAGGAGTGACCTTTGGGTTTGTTGACAAAGGGGGAGAAAAGTGTTTGTTAATGGGGGAGAAAATCGTGCAGAGATTTGATAAATCATAATTGATATGGGGAGAAGCTGACAGGTGGAGCAGCTAGAAAGGGGGAGCAATGAGAAAGGGGGAGAGTATTTTAAAATCTGACGATGATAGAAGTGTTCGACCAAAGCATAGATATCACGACAGCTGAGGATCATGATAAAAGCAGAACACTGATGTTGGAATGGTGTGAGACGGTGTCCAGCTATCAACAATTGGTATCAACTTAGGAATTCACCAATTGGTATCAGTGTGGTTCAACAACTGGTTTTATTTTAAGAATTGGTATCAGGGTGGAATCAAAAATTGGGGTCTGACATGAAGTGATTCATTGATGAACTTTTCATACTACTCTTGTTTCTCACGCCGATCATTGCTCATGTGGGCTTAGAGTACGTGTTAAGTGAATCCTTGAACGCTATCAGAATCGCAAGAGGTGAATGGTGGTAGCGACTGAAAGAAGACTCAGTGAGGTATCAAGGTGCGGAAAATCTTTCTGAGCAGAGTTGTGAAGAGTTGTCAACAAACCCAAAGGGGGAGATTGTTGGGAAAAAATCCCTCAAGGTAACATTGCAGTATTTTTGGGTTGATTGTGTTTGTTGACAAAGCAGGTTTCTATGGAGAATTGTCGAGTTCCTGAGAAGTTGTTGACATTACATGTTGACAAAGAACTATGACAAAGGAAAGGACGATCTGGAGGTGGTACAAAAGAGCAGTACAAGGTGGCGCCGTTTCCCAGTGTTTGCCAAATTTTTGGGGTCCAAAATTTGGAGTTTGGTGAGCATCGCGAAAAGTGGATTTCCATGAAGAGCATAATTTCATATGGCAAAGGCATGAATTTCGCGAAGATAGGATGCATGGTTTGGAAATCGTGAAGACCAGAAGAATGGAGGCGGTGATGCTTCGCGATTACGTCAAGCTTCGCGAACGGCAGAGGCTGAAGCGCATCGCGGCGGAGAAGGGCTTTGCGAGAGAGCTTCACGGCGAAGGCGCAAAGGAATGTTGGGCTTCGCGAGGGAGCTTCGCGGAGAAGGCGCGTGCCGCGAAGGTAAGTTGACGGTGATTCATCGCGACTACGTCAAGCTCCGCGAACGGAAGATTGCCGTGGAGCTTCGCGATTTGGACAGAATTCCGACAGAAACTTTGGAGCTTCGCGATTTGAGATGACGTGGCGTTGACTTCGCGCGGAAAGTTCCAGGGTCGGTGGAATCGCCTATATATAGAGGCCGACCCCTTCGGGCGAAGTAGAGAGAATTTTCAGAGAAAATCCATTGCTCTCGGTTCGCAGAGGTGGTTCGCGAAGGCAGTGTGCTTCGCGAAAGGGGAGCTTCGCGGCGGCTATTGTAGCTCCGCGAAAGTTGTGTGCTCCGCGCTGGCTCAGTGAGCTTCGCGAGAGAAGTTGCTTTGCAACGAGTTGAGCTTCGCGAGAGAGCTTCGCGAGAGAGCTTCGCGAGAGAGCTTCGCGAAAAGGAAGGAGCTTTGTAAAGGCTTGTTTGAGCTTCACGAAATTGGGAGCTTCGCGAAGTAGGGTGCTTTGCGAAGGTACTTTCCAAAAGTAGTTGCCCAATGGTCAAAGGAAAAGTGATATTCATCAGTGGATGAAAGTTGGACTTTAACAGAGCATCTATCTAAAGTTAAGGATGCATTACTTCATGCAAGTGAAGAGACCTACAGGTCTATAAACTGTGAGTTGATTCACTTCACAGAGCAGTGAGCTTAGGAAGAGGAATAAGGTGATCCTCTCCACCGGCAGTGAGCCAGAGAGAGAGAAACAGGGAGTGACCCTTGGGAAAGCAGTGAGCTGACCCTAAACATTGTAAAGGCAGTGAGCCTGGGCATAGAAGTGATCTAGCCCGGACCTTGTAATCCACAGCTAGTGAAGATTAGTGGAATTTGGTACGACCGGCAACCTGTCGGCGTATGCTCCTTGGACGTAGCCCTTAGCAGTGAACCAAGTAAAATTGCTGCGTCCTGCACTTGCTTTACTTTCTGTTTATATTGTGTAGCAGGAAAGAGAGAGAAGAGTGTTTTTCTTAACAGCGAAACAAGATCAGAACGGGCATTTTTTTTAATTAGTCATACCCTGATTCACCCCCCCTCTCAGGGTATTCAGCCTAGTGGACCTAACAAGTGGTATCAGAGGAAAGGTTGAAAGTTTTTCTTCTATCAATGGAGGTAACCAATCATAAAGGGATTCCGATCTTCGACGGATATAATTTTCAGATATGGAAGAATCGGATGCAACACTATTTCCGATCCTTGGGAATGGATGTGTTTTCAGCAGCTATGCATGGTATCACAGCTGATATTAATAGTGGTGTCTTATCAGAAGCTGAGCATAGAGAGTTGGATGCTGATTCCAAAGCAATCAATGCCTTAGGGGGAGCCCTTTCCAATCCCATATATACAAAGGTGATGTCATGTAAAACGTCACATTCCATGTGGGAAAAGCTTTTGAATATATATGAAGGGGATACAAAGGTCAGAGAGGCAAAGCTGCAGGTGTTGTGGAACAAATATGAAGATCTGAAAATGAACCTGAATGAGTCTGTTGACGCATTCTTTGACAGGGTAAACACTGTTGTAGAAGATATGCGAGGTCTTGGAGAAGTCATTGAAGACATAAAGATCGTAAAGCGCATCTTGAGGAAACTTCCACCTCGGTTCAATCCGAATGTTTCAGTACTAGAAGATAAAGATCCAAAAGAGCTAACACTGGACAACTTGCACAGTACCTTGGTTGCTTATGAAATGAGGAACGATGATAATGAGGCTGTGGAAAAGGGGAAGTCCAAAGAAGTGGCATTTAAGTCCATGAAGAAGCTTAACATTGAAGATTCTCAGGAGGAAGAAGAGACAAATGAGGTAATGTCATTCCTCTCCTCAAATCTTCAAAGAGGAAAAGGAAAGTTCAAAGGGAAGCTTCCACTTGCTTGCTTTAGATGTGGAAAAGTTGGTCATCTTGCTGCAAGGTGCCCCAAAAAGTTTCAAGAAGATAACGATGAAGATGAAGTTGAAATTCCCAAGAAGAAATCTTCAGCCTATGTGAAAGGGAAGAAGCAGTTCAAGAGAAATTTCTTCAAGAGGAAGAATTTTCTTTCACAAGAAATAGATAGTTCAGATGAGTCTGAGGATGAAGAGGTTGAGGAGTTTGAAAATTTTAAAGATCATAGACAAAATGCTATGGTAGCGGTCGTCGGTAGTTCTCAGGAAAAGGAAGAAACTGACTTTGGAGAAGAGGAAGAAGAAGTTGAAGGAAGAGTTGATATGGAAGCCGAATTGGAAGCAGCTCTTGAAGAGATAGATGTTTGGAGAGCCAAAACGAAGAAATCCAATAAAGTGGTTCGTGATGCCAAACTCTATATGCAACAACAGGATGAAGAAAAGTCAGAACTGTTAGAAGAAATTGAAAGACTAAAATCCTTAACACCAGAGAGCTCAGAAAATATTGCTGAACATAAGCTTAAAATTTAGGAACAAAAGAAGGAAATTGATTGTTTGACTAACATAGGAAAGGAGCAGGTCAGACGTATCAAAGAGCTTGAAGAAGAAGTGGTCAGTCTACGACGAAAAATGAAGGATCAAGAAAAACTCTTAACCCCCAATGTGATATCAGAAAAGCAGGCCATTCAGAAGACAGAAAAGATGAAATATGAGGCTCGTAGTTCATCAGGAGTGAAGCACCAAGAAAGCTCAAATGATAAGGTTGATTCAGGGCTTGATAAGAAACAAAAATCGGTGGCAGTTAATGTCAGACCGCAAGCACCCGTTCTGAATTTGAAGGTTGATTTGGGCACAAAACAGAATCAGAATATTTATAGATCCCAAAGGGAAAATCATAGTGCTGAAGTATCACGAAGGAATGTATCCTATATCAGGTGTTATTGCTGTGGGAAAATGGGACATTCAAAGTATGTGTGTTCCATATCCAAGATATATAGAAGGGAACAAGAACAGAGATGGCAGCCAAACAGAGAACGGTTTTCCAGAACATATTTTGAAGGTCACTGTTTTTGGTGCGGAGGATTTGGGCACATGTCTAGGTACTGTACTTCGACCATTCAGAGAAATGTGCCAAAGCAGAATCAAAACACTCACAAGCAGCAGGTCAATAAACCGACAGGTGAGTTAAAAACGCAGAATAGATTTGCGGCTTTGCAAGATGAGGGTGGTCCATCATACTCTGAGAAAGAACAGAAGCCTCAATCCATGCCGAGTGTGAAAGAAAAATTATGGACCAAGGAGAAGAAAAATGAGAAGGCTGTGGTGGCGGAGATTTCCCTTAAAGCATCAGATCGATCTGGTGTTTGGATCCTTGATAGTGGTTGCACATCCCACATGACGGGTAATAAGGATCTTGTTACAGGCATCAAATATGATAAAGAAGGAGTTGTCAAATTTGGAAATGATGAAGGCCTAAAGATTGTTGGCTCATGGAAAGCCAAGTTTGGGGGCAAAGAGATGAGACGTGCTGATGTCTTGGTAGTAGAGGGTCTCAGTCATAACCTACTCAGTGTCAGTCAACTATGTGACTCTGGGCACTCTATCCAATTTACCAAGAAGATGTGTGTTGTGAAAGGAAAAGATGGAGCACCTGTTCTGCAGGGAAAAAGGTCAAAGGGAAATCTCTATAATGTAGGTGGGGAAGAAGATACTTGTCTTTTATCCAGAGAGGAAGAAAACCAGCTGTGGCATAAGCGACTTGGTCATCTATGCCAACCATCTATGGAGGATCTCGTTAAATGTGATGCTGCTAGAGACCTTCCCAAACTATCACGTGATCACACTCATACATGTGATGCCTGTCAACAAGGGAAAATCATCAGAAAGACATACAGGCCAAAGGAACAGAAATCAACTAGAGTGCTCGAATTGGTGCATGCTGATGTATGTGGACCTATCTCACCACGAGCTATAAATGGGCAAAGGTACTATGTTATTTTCATTGATGACTATAGCAGAATGGCCTGGGTATTCATCATTACCCATAAGACAGAGGTGTTCAGTTGCATAAAGCAGTACAGGAGGGAATCAGAAAAGATGCTTGGGCAGAAAATTCTAAAGTTTCGTACTGATAACGATACGAAATTTACAAACAATCAGGTTGAAAACTATCTCGAGAAACATGGGATAAGGCATCAAGTTTCATCAGTAATAACTCCCCAAAAAAATGGAGTAGTTGAAAGGAGAAATCAGGTCATCAACAACATGGCCAGAACAATGCTTATTGATAAGGACCTGCCAGAGAAATTTTGGAAGGAAGCAGTTTTGACATCGGTCTATGTTTCAAACAGGTCCCTGTTATGTCCGAAGCAAGGGAAGACTCCGTATGAACTGTGGTACGGAAAGAAGCCAACATTGAAGTACTTTCGAATCTTGGGAAGTAAGTGTTTCATTCTCAACAAAGAACATCATAGGAAGTTTGAGGCACGAGGAGATGAAGGGATATTCCTTGGCTATTCCGGGAAAAGCAAAGCGTATAAATGTTTCAAAAAAAGGCTGGGAAAAATCATTGAAAGCAATGATGTCACTATAGTTGTAAATGAGAAGAATACTCAACGATCCAGTGAACAGTTCCTAGATGAAAGTGATGATGAGGTAAGCAACCCAGGGGGAGCAGAAGTGGCAGAAGCTGACTCAGAAGAAGATACTGATGATGAAGAGGAAAGTGTCAAGTCGGTGTCGGTGTCTGTGAGAAAGCCAAAGAGTCGAGATGAAATTGATAGGCAGAATATCATTGGTGATCAAACAGCTCCAGTTCAGACTCAAAGAATGAAATCATCACAGCAAGAATCGTTTTTGTCTCAAGTGGAGCTGAAATTTTTTTCTGATGCAGCTGAAGATGAAAACTGGGTTCAGTCCATGAACGAAGAGATTGATCAGATTGAGAAGAACCAGACATGGGAGATTGTTTCGAGGCCAGCAGACAAGAATGTCATCGGGACTAAATGGGTCTATCGCAACAAGATGAATGAAGATGGCACAGTGATTCAGAACAAAGCACGACTAGTGTGCAAGGGATACTCCCAGATAGAGGGAATAGATGTTGATGAGACATTTTCACCAGTTGCAAGGCTGGAGACAATCAGATTATTTTTGGCCATAGCAGTGCAAAGAAAGTTCAAAGTGTTCAAGATGGATGTCAAATCCGCATTCTTGAATGGGGTTCTGGAAGAAGAGGTGTATATTGAGCAGCCAGATGGTTTTCTCATTCATGAGGATGAGAACAAAGTTTGTAGGCTGAAGAAGGTGTTGTATGGGCTGAAACAAGCACCAAGGGCATGGTACTCAAGGCTTGATCAGTACTTGAAGAAGCTTGGTTTCCAGCATGGAGGAGTTGACTACAACCTCTATTTCAGCAATGAAAGTAATCAAAGGATGATGGTGCTAGTGTATGTCGATGACATAATTTTTGGCGGATCAGATGAAGCTCAGTGCAGATAGTTTTCCGAATTCATGAAAAATGAGTTTGAAATGTCAATGATTGGAGAGCTAACGTTTTTCCTTGGTCTACAGGTTACACAAGGAAAGAATGGAACTTTCATTTCTCAATCCAAATATGCCAAGGAGGTTCTAAAAAGGTTTGGAATGGATAAATCCAAGGAAATAAAGACTCCGGTTGCTACCCGGATGAAATTATCAAAAGATGAGGATGACAAGGCAGTTAATATCACAGAATACAGGCAAATCATTGGAAGTCTGTTGTACTTAACCGCAACAAGGCCTGATATTGTTTTTGCCACATGCCAAGCAGCGAGATATCAGAGTAATCCCAAGGAAAGTCACATGCTTGCATTGAAAAGAATACTTCGGTATATCAAGGGCATGGTGGACTTTGGCTTGGAATACAACGACAAATCTCAGACAGAGTTATTGGGATATACTGATGCAGACTGGGCCGGTTCAGCAGATGATAGAAAATCAACGTCAGGTGGTGCATTTTATCTTGGCGGACTATGTATTGCTTGGTTAAGCAAGAAGCAGGATTGCATTTCATTAAGCACCGCATAAGCTGAGTATATTGCGGTCACTCAAGCATGCACACAGTTATTGTGGATGAAGAAGCAGCTTGAAGATATGGGAGTTGAAGTGAAGTCTCCGATCGGAATCCAGTGCGATAACTCAAGTGCTATAAATCTCAGCAAAAATCCCGTCCATCACTCTAGGACAAAGCACATTGAGATAAAGTATCATTTTATCAAGGATAAAGTTGAGCAGGAGATCGTGAAGTTGGAGTATGTGCCTACAGAGCTACAGGTTGCAGACATTCTGACAAAGGCCTTACCCAAGGAAGCTTTTGAGAGGCATCGACTGGCTCTTGGAGTTCAGTCGATTCCCCACACTTGAAATAGTGTGGATATGGGACCCCCCCCCTCTCCCCGAGGTATGATGTGTTTTTCCCTACTGTACTGATATGTGTTCTCTACTATGTTACAGACTACAAAGGAGTGACCTTTGGGTTTGTTGACAAAGGGGGAGAAAAGTGTTTGTTAATGGGGGAGAAAATCGTGCAGAGATTTGATAAATCATAATTGATATGGGGAGAAGCTGACAGGTGGAGCAGCTAGAAAGGGGGAGCAATGAGAAAGGGGGAGAGTATTTTAAAATCTGACGATGATAGAAGTGTTCGACCAAAGCATAGATATCACGACAGCTGAGGATCATGATAAAAGCAGAACACTGATGTTGGAATGGTGTGAGACGGTGTCCAGCTATCAACAATTGGTATCAACTTAGGAATTCACCAATTGGTATCAGTGTGGTTCAACAACTGGTTTTATTTTAAGAATTGGTATCAGGGTGGAATCAAAAATTGGGGTCTGACATGAAGTGATTCATTGATGAACTTTTCATACTACTCTTGTTTCTCACGCCGATCATTGCTCATGTGGGCTTAGAGTACGTGTTAAGTGAATCCTTGAACGCTATCAGAATCGCAAGAGGTGAATGGTGGTAGCGACTGAAAGAAGACTCAGTGAGGTATCAAGGTGCGGAAAATCTTTCTGAGCAGAGTTGTGAAGAGTTGTCAACAAACCCAAAGGGGGAGATTGTTGGGAAAAAATCCCTCAAGGTAACATTGCAGTATTTTTGGGTTGATTGTGTTTGTTGACAAAGCAGGTTTCTATGGAGAATTGTCGAGTTCCTGAGAAGTTGTTGACATTACATGTTGACAAAGAACTATGACAAAGGAAAGGACGATCTGGAGGTGGTACAAAAGAGCAGTACAAGGTGGCGCCGTTTCCCAGTGTTTGCCAAATTTTTGGGGTCCAAAATTTGGAGTTTGGTGAGCATCGCGAAAAGTGGATTTCCATGAAGAGCATAATTTCATATGGCAAAGGCATGAATTTCGCGAAGATAGGATGCATGGTTTGGAAATCGTGAAGACCAGAAGAATGGAGGCGGTGATGCTTCGCGATTACGTCAAGCTTCGCGAACGGCAGAGGCTGAAGCGCATCGCGGCGGAGAAGGGCTTTGCGAGAGAGCTTCACGGCGAAGGCGCAAAGGAATGTTGGGCTTCGCGAGGGAGCTTCGCGGAGAAGGCGCGTGTCGCGAAGGTAAGTTGACGGTGATTCATCGCGACTACGTCAAGCTCCGCGAACGGAAGATTGCCGTGGAGCTTCGCGATTTGGACAGAATTCCGACAGAAACTTTGGAGCTTCGCGATTTGAGATGACGTGGCGTTGACTTCGCGCGGAAAGTTCCAGGGTCGGTGGAATCGCCTATATATAGAGGCCGACCCCTTCGGGCGAAGTAGAGAGAATTTTCAGAGAAAATCCATTGCTCTCGGTTCGCAGAGGTGGTTCGCGAAGGCAGTGTGCTTCGCGAAAGGGGAGCTTCGCGGCGGCTATTGTAGCTCCGCGAAAGTTGTGTGCTCCGCGCTGGCTCAGTGAGCTTCGCGAGAGAAGTTGCTTTGCAACGAGTTGAGCTTCGCGAGAGAGCTTCGCGAGAGAGCTTCGCGAGAGAGCTTCGCGAAAAGGAAGGAGCTTTGTAAAGGCTTGTTTGAGCTTCGCGAAATTGGGAGCTTCGCGAAGTAGGGTGTTTTGCGAAGGTACTTTCCAAAAGTAGTTGCCCAATGGTCAAAGGAAAAGTGATATTCATCAGTGGATGAAAGTTGGACTTTAACAGAGCATCTATCTACAGTTAAGGATGCATTACTTCATGCAAGTGAAGAGACCTACAGGTCTATAAACTGTGAGTTGATTCCCTTAACAGAGCAGTGAGCTTAGGAAGAGGAAGAAGGTGATCCTTTCCACCGGCAGTGAGCCAGAGAGAGAGAAACAGGGAGTGACCCTTGGGAAAGCAGTGAGCTGACCCTAAACATTGTAAAGGTAGTGAGCCTGGGCATAGAAGTGATCTAGCCCGAACCTTGTAATCCACAGCTAGTGAAGATTAGTGGAATTTGGTACGACCGGAAACCTGTCGGCGTATGCTCCTTGGACGTAGCCCTTAGCGGTGAACCAAGTAAAATTGTTGTGTCCTGCGCTTGCTTTACTTTCTGTTTATATTGTGTAGCAGGAAAGAGAGAGAAGAGTGTTTTTCTTAACAGCGAAACAAGATCAGAACGAGCATTTTTTTTAATTAGTCATACCCTGATTCACCCCCCCCCCTCTCAGGGTATTCAGCCTAGTGGACCTAACAAGTGGTATCAGAGGAAAGGTTGAAAGTTTTTCTTCTCTCAATGGAGGTAACCAATCATAAAGGGATTCCGATCTTCGACGGATATAATTTTCAGATATGGAAGAATCGGATGCAACACTATTTCCGATCCTTGGGAATGGATGTGTTTTCAGCAGCTATGCATGGTATCACAGCTGATATTAATAGTGATGCCTTATCAGAAGCTGAGCATAGAGAGTTGGATGCTGATTCCAAAGCAATCAATGCCTTAGGGGGATCCCTTTCCAATCCCATATATACAAAGGTGATGTCATGTAAAACGTCACATTCCATGTGGGAAAAGCTTTTGAATATATATGAAGGGGATACAAAGGTCAGAGAGGCAAAGCTGCAGGTGTTTTGGAACAAATATGAAGATCTGAAAATAAACCCAAATGAGTCTGTTGACGCATTCTTTGACAGGGTAAACACTATTGTAGAAGATATGCGAGGTCTTGGAGAAGTCATTGAAGACATAAATATCGTAAAGCGCATCTTGAGGAAACTTCCATCTCGGTTCAATCCGAATGTTTCAGTACTAGAAGATAAAGATCCAAAAGAGCTAACACTGGACAACTTGCATAGTACCTTGGTTGCATATGAAATGAGGAACGATGATAATGAGGCTGTGGAAAAGGGGAAGTCCAAAGAAGTGGAATTTAAGGCCATGAAGAAGCTTAACATTGAAGATTCTCAGGAGGAAGAAGAGACAAATGAGGTAATGTCATTCCTCTCCTGAAATCTTCAAAGAGGAAAAGGAAAGTTCAAAGGGAAGCTTCCACTTGCTTGCTTTAGATGTGGAAAAGTTGGTCATCTTGCTGCAAGGTGCCCCAAAAAGTTTCAAGAAGATAACGATGAAGATGAAGTTGAAATTCCCAAGAAGAAATCTTCAGCCTATGTGAAAGGGAAGAAGCAGTTCAAGAGAAATTTCTTCAAGAGGAAGAATCTTCTTTCACAAGAAATAGATAGTTCAGATGAGTCTGAGGATGAAGAGGTTGAGGAGTTTGAAAATTTTAAAGATCATAGACAAAATGCTATGGTAGCGGTCGTCGGTAGTTCTCAGGAAAAGGAAGAAACTGACTTTGGAGAAGAGGAAGAAGAAGTTGAAGGAAGAGTTGATATGGAAGCCGAATTGGAAAATAGCTCTTGAAGAGATAGATGTTTGGAGAGCCAAAACGAAGAAATCCAATAAAGTGGTTCGTGATGCCAAACTCTATATGCAACAACAGGATGAAGAAAAGTCAGAACTGTTAGAAGAAATTGAAAGACTAAAATCCTTAACACCAGAGAGCTCAGAAAATATTGCTGAGCATAAGCTTAAAATTGAGGAACAAAAGAAGGAAATTGATTGTTTGACTAACACAGGAAAGGAGCAGGTCAGACATATCAAAGAGCTTGAAGAAGAAGTGGTCAGTCTATGACGAAAAATGAAGGATCAAGAAAAACTCTTGACCCCCAATGTGATATCAGAAAAGCAGGCCATTCAGAAGACAGAAAAGATGAAAGAGGAGGCTCGTAGTTCATCAGGAGTAAAGCACCAAGAAAGTTCAAATGATAAGGTTGATTTAGGGCTTGATAAGAAACAAAAATCGGTGGCAGTTAATGTCATACCGCAAGCACCCGTTCCGAATTTGAAGGTTGATTTGGGCACAAAACAGAATCAGAATATTTATAGATCCCAAAGGGAAAATCATAGTGCTGAAGTATCACAAAGGAATGTATCCTATATCAGGTGTTATTGCTGTGGGAAAATGGGACATTCACAGTATGTGTGTTCCATAGCCAAGAGATATAGAAGGGAACAAGAACAGAGATGACAGCCAAACAGAGAACGGTTTTCCAGAACATATTTTGAAGGTCACTGTTTTTGGTGCGGAGGATTTGGGCACATGTCTAGGTACTGTACTTCGACCATTCAGAGAAATGTGCCAAAGAAGAATCAAAACACTCGCAAGCAGCAGGTCAATAAACCGACAGGTGAGTTAAAAACGCAGAATAGATTTGCGGCTTTGCAAGATGAGGGTGGTCCATCATAATCTGAGAAAGAACAGAAGCCTCAATCCATGCCGAGTGTGAAAGAAAAATTATGGACCAAGAAGAAGAAAAATGAGAAGGCTGTGGTGGCGGAGATTGCCCTTAAAGCATCAGATCGATCTGGTGTTTGGATCCTTGATAGTGGTTGCACATCCCACATGACGGGTAATAAGGATCTTGTTACAGGCATCAAATATGAGAAAGAAGGAGTTGTCAAATTTGGAAATGATGAAGGCCTGAAGATTGTTGGCTCATGGAAATCCAAGTTTGGGGGCAAAGAGATGAGACATGATGATGTCTTGGTAGTAGAGGGTCTCAGTCATAACCTACTCAGTGTCAGTCAACTATGTGACTCTGGGCACTCTATCCAATTTACCAAGAAGATGTGTGTTGTGAAAGGAAAAGATGGAGCAGCTGTTCTGCAGGGAAAAAGGTCAAAGGTAAATCTCTATACTGTAGGTGGGGAAGAAGATACTTGTCTTTTATCCAGAGATGAAGAAAACCAGCTGTGGCATAAGCGACTTGGTCATCTATGCCAACCATCTATGGAGGATCTCGTTAATTGTGATGCTGCTAGAGACCTTCCCAAACTATCACGTGATCACACTCATACGTATGATGCTTGTCAACAAGGGAAAATCATCAGAAAGACATACAGGCCAAAGGAACAGAAATCAACTAGAGTGCTCGAATTGGTGCATGCTGATGTATGTGGACCTATCTCACCACGAGCTATAAATGGGCAAAGGTACTATGTTCTTTTAATTGATGACTATAGCAGAATGGCCTGGGTATTCATCATTACCCATAAGACAGAGGTGTTCAGTTGCATAAAGCAGTACAGGAGGGAATCAGAAAAGATTCTTGGGTAGAAAATTCTGAAGTTTCGTACTGATAACGGTATGAAATTTACAAACAATCAGGTTGAAAACTATCTCGAGAAACATGGGATAAGGCATCAAGTTTCATCAGTAATAACTCCCCAAAAAAATGGAGTAGTTGAAAGGAGAAATCAGGTCATCAACAACATGGCCAGAACAATGCTTATTGATAAGGACCTGCCAGAAAAATTTTGGAAGGAAGCAGTTTTGACATCGGTCTATGTTTCAAACAGGTCCCTGTTATGTCCGAAGCAAGGGAAGACTCCGTATGAACTGTGGTACGGAAAGAAGCCAACATTGAAGTACTTTCGAATCTTGGGAAGTAAGTGTTTCATTCTCAACAAAGAACATCATAGGAAGTTTGAGGCACGAGGAGATGAAGGGATATTCCTTGGCTATTCCGGGAAAAGCAAAGCGTATAAATGTTTCAAAAAAAGGCTGGGAAAAATCATTGAAAGCAATGATGTCACTATAGTTGTAAATGAGAAGAATACTCAACGATCCAGTGAACAGTTCCTAGATGAAAGTGATGATGAGGTAAGCAACCCAGGGGGAGCAGAAGTGGCAGAAGCTGACTCAGAAGAAGATACTGATGATGAAGAGGAAAGTGTCAAGTCGGTGTCGGTGTCTGTGAGAAAGCCAAAGAGTCGAGCTGAAATTGATAGGCAGAATATCATTGGTGATCAAACAGCTCCAGTTCAGACTCGAAGAATGAAATCATCACAGCAAGAATCGTTTTTGTCTCAAGTGGAGCTGAAATTTTTTTCTGATGCAGCTGAAGATGAAAACTGGGTTCAGTCCATGAACGAAGAGATTGATCAGATTGAGAAGAACCAGACATGGGAGATTGTTTCGAGGCCAGCAGACAAGAATGTCATCGGGACTAAATGGGTCTATCGCAACAAGATGAATGAAGATGGCACAGTGATTCAGAACAAAGCACGACTAGTGTGCAAGGGATACTCCCAGATAGAGGGAATAGATGTTGATGAGACATTTTCACCAGTTGCAAGGCTGGAGACAATCAGATTATTTTTGGCCATAGCAGTGCAAAGAAAGTTCAAAGTGTTCAAGATGGATGTCAAATCCGCATTCTTGAATGGGGTTCTGGAAGAAGAGGTGTATATTGAGCAGCCAGATGGTTTTCTCATTCATGAGGATGAGAACAAAGTTTGTAGGCTGAAGAAGGTGTTGTATGGGCTGAAACAAGCACCAAGGGCATGGTACTCAAGGCTTGATCAGTACTTGAAGAAGCTTGGTTTCCAGCATGGAGGAGTTGACTACAACCTCTATTTCAGCAATGAAAGTAATCAAAGGATGATGGTGCTAGTGTATGTCGATGACATAATTTTTGGCGGATCAGATGAAGCTCAGTGCAGATAGTTTTCCGAATTCATGAAAAATGAGTTTGAAATGTCAATGATTGGAGAGCTAACGTTTTTCCTTGGTCTACAGGTTACACAAGGAAAGAATGGAACTTTCATTTCTCAATCCAAATATGCCAAGGAGGTTCTAAAAAGGTTTGGAATGGATAAATCCAAGGAAATAAAGACTCCGGTTGCTACCCGGATGAAATTATCAAAAGATGAGGATGACAAGGCAGTTAATATCACAGAATACAGGCAAATCATTGGAAGTCTGTTGTACTTAACCGCAACAAGGCCTGATATTGTTTTTGCCACATGCCAAGCAGCGAGATATCAGAGTAATCCCAAGGAAAGTCACATGCTTGCATTGAAAAGAATACTTCGGTATATCAAGGGCATGGTGGACTTTGGCTTGGAATACAACGACAAATCTCAGACAGAGTTATTGGGATATACTGATGCAGACTGGGCCGGTTCAGCAGATGATAGAAAATCAACGTCAGGTGGTGCATTTTATCTTGGCGGACTATGTATTGCTTGGTTAAGCAAGAAGCAGGATTGCATTTCATTAAGCACCGCATAAGCTGAGTATATTGCGGTCACTCAAGCATGCACACAGTTATTGTGGATGAAGAAGCAGCTTGAAGATATGGGAGTTGAAGTGAAGTCTCCGATCGGAATCCAGTGCGATAACTCAAGTGCTATAAATCTCAGCAAAAATCCCGTCCATCACTCTAGGACAAAGCACATTGAGATAAAGTATCATTTTATCAAGGATAAAGTTGAGCAGGAGATCGTGAAGTTGGAGTATGTGCCTACAGAGCTACAGGTTGCAGACATTCTGACAAAGGCCTTACCCAAGGAAGCTTTTGAGAGGCATCGACTGGCTCTTGGAGTTCAGTCGATTCCCCACACTTGAAATAGTGTGGATATGGGACCCCCCCTCTCCCCGAGGTATGATGTGTTTTTCCCTACTGTACTGATATGTGTTCTCTACTATGTTACAGACTACAAAGGAGTGACCTTTGGGTTTGTTGACAAAGGGGGAGAAAAGTGTTTGTTAATGGGGGAGAAAATCGTGCAGAGATTTGATAAATCATAATTGATATGGGGAGAAGCTGACAGGTGGAGCAGCTAGAAAGGGGGAGCAATGAGAAAGGGGGAGAGTATTTTAAAATCTGACGATGATAGAAGTGTTCGACCAAAGCATAGATATCACGACAGCTGAGGATCATGATAAAAGCAGAACACTGATGTTGGAATGGTGTGAGACGGTGTCCAGCTATCAACAATTGGTATCAACTTAGGAATTCACCAATTGGTATCAGTGTGGTTCAACAACTGGTTTTATTTTAAGAATTGGTATCAGGGTGGAATCAAAAATTGGGGTCTGACATGAAGTGATTCATTGATGAACTTTTCATACTACTCTTGTTTCTCACGCCGATCATTGCTCATGTGGGCTTAGAGTACGTGTTAAGTGAATCCTTGAACGCTATCAGAATCGCAAGAGGTGAATGGTGGTAGCGACTGAAAGAAGACTCAGTGAGGTATCAAGGTGCGGAAAATCTTTCTGAGCAGAGTTGTGAAGAGTTGTCAACAAACCCAAAGGGGGAGATTGTTGGGAAAAAATCCCTCAAGGTAACATTGCAGTATTTTTGGGTTGATTGTGTTTGTTGACAAAGCAGGTTTCTATGGAGAATTGTCGAGTTCCTGAGAAGTTGTTGACATTACATGTTGACAAAGAACTATGACAAAGGAAAGGACGATCTGGAGGTGGTACAAAAGAGCAGTACAAGGTGGCGCCGTTTCCCAGTGTTTGCCAAATTTTTGGGGTCCAAAATTTGGAGTTTGGTGAGCATCGCGAAAAGTGGATTTCCATGAAGAGCATAATTTCATATGGCAAAGGCATGAATTTCGCGAAGATAGGATGCATGGTTTGGAAATCGTGAAGACCAGAAGAATGGAGGCGGTGATGCTTCGCGATTACGTCAAGCTTCGCGAACGGCAGAGGCTGAAGCGCATCGCGGCGGAGAAGGGCTTTGCGAGAGAGCTTCACGGCGAAGGCGCAAAGGAATGTTGGGCTTCGCGAGGGAGCTTCGCGGAGAAGGCGCGTGCCGCGAAGGTAAGTTGACGGTGATTCATCGCGACTACGTCAAGCTCCGCGAACGGAAGATTGCCGTGGAGCTTCGCGATTTGGACAGAATTCCGACAGAAACTTTGGAGCTTCGCGATTTGAGATGACGTGGCGTTGACTTCGTGCGGAAAGTTCGAGGGTCGGTGGAATCGCCTATAAATAGAGGCCGACCCCTTCGGGCGAAGTAGAGAGAATTTTTAGAGAAAATCCATTGCTCTCGGTTCGCAGAGGTGGTTCGCAAAAGCAGTGTGCTTTGCGAAAGGGGAGCTTTGCGGCGGCTATTGTAGCTCCACGAAAGTTGTGTGCTCCGCGCTGGCTCAGTGAGCTTCGCGAGAGAAGTTTCTTTGCAACGAGTTGAGCTTCGTGAGAGAGCTTCGCGAGAGAGCTTCGCGAAAAGGAAGGAGCTTTGTGAAGGCTTGTTTGAGCTTCGCGAAATTGGGAGCTTCGCGAAGTAGGGTGCTTTGCGAAGGTACTTTCCAAAAGTAGTTGCCCAATGGTCAGAGGCAAAGTGATATTAATCAGTGGATGAAAGTTGGACTTTAACAGAGCATCTATCTACAGTTAAGGATGCATTACTTCATGCAAGTGAAGAGACCTTCAGGTCTATAAACTGTGAGTTGATTCCCTTCACAGAGCAGTGAGCTTAGGAAGAGGAAGAAGGTGATCCTCTCCACCGGCAGTGAGCCAGAGAGAGAGAGAAACAGGGAGTGACCCTTGGGAAAGCAGTGAGCTGACCCTAAACATTGTAAAGGCAGTGATCCTGGGCATAGAAGTGATCTAGCCCGAACCTTGTAATCCACAGCTAGTGAAGATTAGTGGAATTTGGTACGACCGGCAACCTGTCGGCGTATGCTCCTTGGACGTAGCCCTTAGCGGTGAACCAAGTAAAATTGATGTGTCCTTCGCTTGCTTTACTTTCTGTTTATATTGTGTAGAAGGAAAGAGAGAGAAGAGTGTTTTTCTTAACAGCGAAACAAGATCAGAACGGGCATTTTTTTTAATTAGTCATACCCTGATTCACCCCCCCTCTCAGGGTATTCATCCTAGTGGACCTAACAAAGATCATGATGAGAATAATTTTTTAAACATTATTATTTAATAATAATAAATAAGTGATATTTTAAAGGTAATAAATTTAATGTTTTGAAATGTGTATTAGAAGATATTGAATTGATGAAAGTGAAAGGAAATTCCTTTTTTAATATTTTTAGGTTGTTTTTGAGAAGAACTTGTATTGATGAAATTGTTATAAAACTATCATTTTAATGAAACAATTCGATGCCCATTCTATTAATTGAATAAAACATTTTAATTTATAAAAACTAAAAAAATATTATAAAAACAAACTATATTAGAATGATATGAAATGTTAATGAAAACAATGAACATAAAATATAAAATATAAAACAAAAATATATTGAACATAGGGATTTATGTGGTTTGTGAAATTTACCATATGTCCACAATGGATGAAAAATTCACTATTTTTGGAAACAATTACTAGGACATCTATTTTGGATATATAAAAAAAATTTCAAGGTGAAATATGTTTTATCAAATTCATTTGTATACTAATGTGATAGGTGACTTCCAAATTTCTATGTGCATCATGTGTAAAAATTATTTTGAGAAACATTTCATAGAAACCCATGAAAAAATTATTTTTACAAATCAATGTTTTGTATAAACCCAACATAAAATAATCAGAAACAGTTTTATGTTTTAAAGATACCCCATGTAAATCTCATTATACAATCTAGACCACATAGAAATATCCTATATACATATCTCAATAATAAAATTGATCCCTTTTGTTAAATATCACATTCTAAGATTAATAGAGTGACCAATTTTCTAAAATGAGGTCCTTGATTTCCCCCAGACCCTAACTCTATCCACCTCACCCACCACCCCCTCCTACGTGATCCACCCAACCTAATGCCCCATTATTTATGACCAACCAATCACCTTCCATCTAATTCACCAATCACCCCATTCTCTATGATTCACCAAACCCACCACCCTCCTCCAACAAAGCTACCACTTTCACCCTCCTTTAAAACCTACCAAATTGGACACCCACCTCTAGAGAAGTAGATGCCCCTCTGTGCCATCCTCGTCATCCCTATGGGACCCCACAACCCTACAACCCCCAATGTCCCAATTCACCCCCACTATCCCCAGCATCCCCACTAGAACCTCAAAATCCATATAATTATGAGCACAACCATGACATACCCCCATTCTAGGCATCCTTTCGCCACACTTTCTCACACCCCAAACATTCAACCCCCACTACACACAACTTTATCTAACCATGGTAATCACTGAATAGATTATTACATTACACAAATCCAACAAAACATACAAAAGAAATCCATAGAGAACTCAAGTGACCTTTGGGAAGACATACCTTATATTTGGAGAGGGTTTGGCAGTAACAGTAGGGTTTGGTAGTAGTGGTTGTCAGTCACGGTGGTGATGGTAGAGGTAATGATTGACAATGGCGGTATCAGGGATGAAAGCAGTGACATAAGCAACATTGGTAGGGTTTAATGGTGACAGAGGTAGGGTTTGGCATGGTAGAGGTAGGGTTCAATGAGAGAAGAGGCTGAGTTCAGTGCTGGTAGAGGTTGGGTTCTTCAAAATTTTAAAGGCATGAGAGAAGGATACCCTATTAGAGTTATTTTTATAACATCAGGGATGACATTTATCAACACTTTAAAAAATGTGTTGATAAAGAGAAGTTTTATCAACGCTAAAATAGAAAGCACTAATAAAGATCTAATATTAATAATTTATTTATATTATTATATATATTCATAAAATTATATATATAATAAATATATATATTTTATTATAATTATAACTATAAATAAATAAATATTTATTTATAATTATATATATAATAGTTATATTTATAAATATTTGTATATATTTATATAATTATATATAATTATATAATTATAAATATAATAAATATACTTATGATAATTTTATAATTATTTAAATAAATAAATAAATATTTATAATTATATTATAAATATATATATATTTATTTAAATAATTAGAAAATCAGGATAAGTATATTTATTATATTTATAATTTTATAATTATATATAATAAATATATTTATTATAATTTTATAATTATATATATATATATATGAAAAAGGTCTATCCAGAATTCAAATCTCTTGACCATTTATTAAATTTAAGATAAAAATAAAGCAAGCACAAGGAAAGATGGATGGAGTTAAACAAAGAGACAAGCCCTCATCCATAGTGAAAAACTAAAAATCAAGAGTCACCATAATCATGACCAGAATATCCAACTTCATCAGAATATTCACACTTTGATTGTGACTTCTTTTTATTAAAGAGCACAATATACTTCTCCTTAATCTTCTCCTACTATTGGGTGAGTTTATTCTTGGAATATGTACATCGGGCACACCCCCGTGCTGCATCACTATCCTCTTGGACACATCCTTGGGCACAAATTTTGGGATGCCTACCCTATATCTAATATTTTTGATGAAAAATTACTCCATTATCTCTCATCCTAACAGCCAAAATGTCCTTAGAATCACAAATTAAACCCTCATTAAGAGATTGAAGTACCTCAAACCTATTTATGTTTATAAAATTCATTAAATTATCATTATTTTGTTCAGAAACCTTAACTAACTCAAATTGAGATCCGTTTTTCCTTAAAATCATCTTAAAACCTTCATTGTACACATAGACATTCTTCTCTGTCAATTTACCAGGGTAACTTTTATTACCTCTTGATTCCATTTGGTCATGTATGATGAGCTCGTCATCCAGGGATCACATGTCAATCTCTATGATATCTTTCTTCTCAACGAGATCAATTTTTTCCACTAGAGGTGTGAAAATAGAAGCAATCCCACTGGTTTTTTGAACATCCTCGGCATATCCTTCCAAATTTCCCTGACTTCCATTATTTTATTCATTAGAAACAATATCCAACCAGAGTTTCTTTTTATCAAATCACTGCACAAGTGTTGTAGATTGAAAATTTTCTTCCCCTACCTCTACTTGCATTTTACAAGTAGGCTATCCATTAGATTGGACATTGGAATGCCCTGTAAGGGAAGAAAAATGATCAATCTCCATATACCTAGAATTAACAACTTCACTATTCTGATCATCATTACTCACTGGTTGAAAATCTGAAACAGAAGCATTGTCCAGCTGCCTAGAAATTTCACATTCAACATTCTTTTAAGACCCATAAAAATGAACTGGTTTCTTACCTCGTTTCAATCATGAATTCTTATCACGACCATGATAAAACAATGCTCACATACAATAATACTCCTATAGTTAGAATGATCATGCCCGATAACACTGCATTCTAAGTAGAATTTTGGAAACCTATCATAAACAATCTTTAATTCAAACTCCTCATCATTATTAGATAGAAACACTCGATCAACCAGTGTTAAAATATGATCAATCTCGACCAGGAACCAGTAAAAGTGCCCATACCTAGCATATTTAGTTTTATTTTCCATCTTTATAGGAAGACTAGGTGACATAGCTATGTCATGAAGAATTCTTGTATGCTAAAGTTTCCAATTAAGTGCATAAACCTTAACCCATATTTGCATAGAGGAACAACCTACATTCATCAGATCAAATTTACTATCCCATTCCTTAATATAAAGGCAATCAGACTTCAAGGAAATAGACTTGAAGCCCCATTCCTGTGACTTAAGCACCTAAAAAGGGAAAAGAATGAGAAATAACCTGTATCCCAGAAAAACACATCGCCAGTTGGAGAATCCCCAAATCCTCGATAGTCAATCAACCAAATCATCAACCTTCAATAGAATTGAACCCCTAGGTAGTATAAGTCAAGCAATAATGTAATTTTTACCAGATTAATGTCTCACTGACATCGCATCCTGATCCGCTTTAACATGGAAAACACATCCCTTATGATGAATATTAAAATTAGTCGATCCTTTATAGAGAGAAAAGGAGCGCCTAACCCTACCTTCATCACACTCGAATGATTCCTCGCAAAGGTGCTTCTTTGAAGATGATTCAACATAGAGAGGCTTATAAGCATTGAAACACACCTGTATGAGAAAGAGATTATCCATCGATGAATAAAAAGATGACTTTGAGAACCCTAATTGCCATCTTTGGGAGAGAAAATCTCCCAATGGCCGAAACCCCCCCACATATATATTTATAATTATAATTATAAATATTTGTATATATTTATAAATATTTGTACATAATTATAAATATTTTTTTATATTTATATAATTTTGTATATTTATAAAATTATAAATATAATAAATATATTTATTATAATTTTATAATTTTCTAAATATATATATTTATAATTATAATTATAAATATATATAATTATAAATATTTTTATATAATTATATATATATATATATTAATATATAAATATATATATTTATAAAATTATAATAAATGTGTTTATTTTAATTTTAAATTTATTTAAATATATATATAATTATAATTATAATTACAATAAATATATTTAAATGGTATTTATATATAATTAAAATTTTATAATTATAAATATAATAAATATATTTATTATTTAAATATATTTATTATAATTTTATAAGTATTTACAAGAACATAGTAAGTTCATTGGTATAATATGAATGAATCATACCTAGTAAAATATAGATCATAAAAAACAAGTCATTACATATATGAAAAACATGAATAATTAGGGTGTCAATATATAAATTAACATTCATGAGTCATGAATACATAACATATGTATGCATCATCATAATATAGGTAATCTTAACATTTGGAACATAGCTACCCATAATCATGTCTACAAACTTATGATCATATAGTGTCAATTATACTCACACATCAATATATGAGCATAAATAACGAGAATCATGTAATGAATGTCATCATTATCTCATGATATATATATATATATATATATATATATATATATTTATTGACCAAATTCATTAGAGACATATATTTTTTAAATATATATATATATATATTTATAATTATAATTATAAATAAATATATTTTTAAAGTATTTATATATAATTATAAATATATAATTATAAACATATTATTATAATTATATAATTATATATATATAATTATAAATATAATAAATATATTTTTTAGTTAAAAAAATTTATTATAATTTTATAATTATTTAAATATATATATATATATATATATATTTATAATCTTATAAATACCTTTTTTAAAATAATATATATATATATTTGAATTATTAAAAAATATATATTAGTATATCATATTTATATTAATTATAAATATGGGTTTTTTAATTAATTTATATAAATAAACATTATTTTTTGAATATAAATTTAATAATTATATATATATATTAATAATATTTTTTATTAAAAACTTTTATTAGCACTAAGAATAGCGCTAAGAAAGATAACCTTTATCAGCACTAAAAAAGCTCTGATAATGGTGTGCCCTTTATTAGCATTTTTTTAATATTGATAAAAGTCAACTTTATTAGCACTTTTATCTATCACTGATAAAGGTGAGGCTTTTATCAGCACTTTCTATTTAGCACTAATAAAAGCAGGAACATCCCTTACTCTGATCTGTGGTAGTAACACCAAAATCAAGCCATTATTTGTCGTTTATCGGAAGGTATGTTGCTCGGTGACTTTTCAAAGGATTTTTGACGAATTTGGGATCAATTGGCCTTCATTTTGGGTTTATAAATTAAATACTTTATGTTTCCAAGGATTGGGTGAGCATTGAGAGTAGAACATACTCAGTTGCTCACAATTATGACGTCATTGGTTTTCTCGGTGAGTTTGCTACCTATTATGACAAATGAGGTTTTGGTTTGAATTAATTTAAATAATTAATTTAATAATGTTGGGTGTTGATTCAGGGGATCTTAGACTTGATGGAAATTAATACGGGCTTGAGATGAGTTATCGGAATATCGGTTGAGGTAGGGGGCCTTGACCTTTCTATGACTTTTGTTTAATTGGTTATTTATTTTTGTGTGCCTAATTATAATGAATGCCTACATAGATGGTTGATATAGGTCCATGGCACCTGGGTGAGTGCTTGTGCGTGGGACTAGGTCCCATGTGACTAGTTCCCTGATGATGAGTTGGTGAGTTGTGAGAAGGGATGCATATCTTATTTGATTTTTTCCGATGTGTTCTAACCTTTTTCTTGATGTAACATCCTTAAATGCATAGAGATAGGTTAGGGTACTTGGCATTTGGGAATCCCAAGAACCTACGGGATAGTCTGGTGTGACTAATGGGCCTCCCAAGAAACTGTGGGGTGGGATAGTGTGATTTGGTCCTCCCAAGAACCCATGAGATGGGCTGGTGTGACTGATGGGCCTCCCAAAATCCCACAGGATGGGATGGTGTGATTAATGGGCCTCCCAAGATCCTATGGGATGGTTGTAATGGTCTGTGTCTCTTTAGTCCATTACTTTTTTGGTTTTGGTTGTTGGAGGTGTTTTAGAGGAGGCTTCAGAAGGTTCCATGGTGGTTGGAGGTGCAACAAAGCTGCTGTAGGAAATACACGCTGTGTATTGTTTACATGATGTGAATTAATGTTTTACAACTTGTGAAGTTGGTTGGTTCACGAATTTTATGTGGGAATATGGGGAAACCCATGAGACAAATTCACATTGTGAAAGTTGAATTCATGAAGTGTAATTAATTTAGGTTGAGGATATGCAATTTTTGGTAAAAGTAGAAATTTTTGGGAACCCCGTGAATTACACACCATGAATGTATTACACAACATGAAAATAGCAGTATCTAGGATATAATGTTCTTTTATTAATACAATTTTATTCATTTAGTCATGGATTCTTCCCCTCTCATTATAGATGAACCCTAGACACCTCGAGGAGATCTTCCATCCCTCCTTCTCCTCCTTTGATCCATTACTTCTAGTGGTTGTTTATTGGGAATCTGTGGTGAGTGCTTCTCCTTTCCCTAAGGTTTCCATTCATTCTTATCTTAGGGATTCACTACAAAGATGTTGTTTTTGTTTGGTATGTGTGTTTGGATACATTTTTGTGACCCTTGATGCAGTGTAGGTCGATTAGTGGTTTCCCATGTGTAGCTGTGGTTTTCTGGAATTTCTTCCTCGCCCTGTGGTCCACATAAATTCAATAAAGCTTCTTTAAGGTAGGGAATCCTTCATTTTCACTTTTTTGTATCATACAGGAGGGGTTTACTCTTTTTTATCCATGGGGAATGGTTGTGTTGGATAAATTAAAGATAAATAATTGGATAATTGAAATTTAAATGGGAAATAGGAATGATTCACATGCTTTTATAGTTTTTATATGATTGTGATATTATGATTATACGGGCTGAATGAACTGATGAAAGTCATGGATGTTGGGAGCCTTTGATTACACTGTAGTTGTTGTGATATATAAAATTTGTTTTCTATTGTTGTGATATCACCTTAAAATGGAAATTGGATAACCACTTATATTTGGTTAATAAAATGGTTTCCATTGGATTTATGAATTGTGTGATAAAACCCTAAAATAAAGTGAAATTTGATAAAATCCCCTTTTCTAAATCTGTAAAATAATACTTGATGTGTTGTGATGTGTGACCATGCTTTTAGGGTGGTGATGTGTGGTTGTGATGCAATGTGGGGCTGATGGGTGAGATGTGACTGTGCTTTTGAGGTGGCGAGGTGATGGTTGTTTGTCTATACCATTGGGGTGATAAAGTGATATGCATTTGTTTGAACATGATTTTGGGACAACAAGGTGATGTGCTGTTGTTTGGAAATGCTTTTTGGGTGGCGAGGTGATGTGTGGTTTGTTTGGCCGTATTTGTGGGATGACAAGGTGATGGTTTGTTTGACAGTGATTTTGGGGTGGTTAGGCAATGGTACTTTGAGAGTGATGAGATAATTTTGATGTGTAGTTGTGTCGTGAGATATGCCCAGGTAATGATGGAATAATTGTTTGATAATGATTGAAATGGAGGGGGTTTGGTTTGGTTAATGAGATGAAAATTATTAATGAACAAATAAATGATGGTCCATGGGGTTAAATGTGGATGATGTATAATAATGAAATGAATGGTATAGATAATGGGGTTATATGGAAATGTTAATTGTACCTTATATATCATGGCATGTGGATTGTGTGGTGTTAATCATTTAAAGGTGGTAACAAAAGTGGGTATGTTGTGAGTTGGTTAGTGTTTGGTTGTGAACTTATAGTTTGGGATTGTGTGTGTCTATATTTATATACTTGTATATTCCTTGTGATTTCTACACGCACCCCAACTATGTCGAGAATTATGTTCTGACACCCATATTTTCACATGGGGGTGTTTTACCCAACATCCTGGAGATGATGATGGATGGTTGGCTACCCACTCTTTCCCGCTCTCTTCCAAGAGAGTAGATATGCACAGGTTGTGATGGATGGAAGTCTGTTAGTTAAATAGGTGATAACCCAGGTGTTTTCAGGTGAGATATGATGTGACTATGCTATGGGGTGGTGGCCCAGGTGTTTTTGGGTGAGATGTGACGTGACCGTACTGTAGGGTGGTGGACCAAGTGTCAGTGAGAAAGATGTGATGTGACCATACTATGGGGTGGTGGGAAATATGTCTGAGGTCATGATGTGATGTGACTGTGTTTATGGTGTGGTGTTATATGTTATTCAGAAGAGATGATATCATTAGGAAATATGACATTGGGTGTGAGAGTGGAAAATTAGTTGTAAAGTAGTGTGGGGTACCCTTTATCTATGCACTTCTTATTATGTTAAGATACTTGTATTGTGTTATTTTGTGATCATGCCTTGGTGAATTTTTGTTTGGTTAGTATACATGTATTGGTGTTGTTTAGTTCTATTGTTTTTTCATGGGTGCATTAGTATTCTTCTTTCACATATGCACGAGAGACCTTGGTTTTCCCACTGAGTATACTTGTATTCTCACCCTATGTATATAAACTAATTTTTAGGTTTTTAGGAGGACTACATGGACCATGATAGACATTACTAGTTTGGATATTTGTATAGTTATTATTTCATTGCTTTAACTTTACTTTTGAGTATTTACTTTTGGAGACTTTTATTTGTATCATCTTTATTTATACATGCATTGTAGGATGGTTTTGGTTTATTTTATATTATGTCATGGAGTTACTTGTGGATGATTCATCTTATCTCCTAATCCTATTTTATTATAGAGGTAAATGTGGCCCATATTATGACATTTTTATTCCCTTGGTGATAGTTTCCAACCTTGGGCCTACTAAAGGTGGGAATCAGGGGTTATTCCCACTCTCCCCTCATTTTGGTTTCTTTGGCAGGAAGGGGTTGTGATAGAGTGGTATCAAACATGATGGTTGAGAGATAGGATAAAGTTTAGAGTTAGGTATAGTGAATATTTCATGGGTTGGTATGACAATAGTTCCCAATAACCTTGGTGAATGGAATAGGCTAGGGATACTGGCTAGGACATGATATTTTAGCCCCCCCCATGATCCAGTGCATGGACTATGAGTTTATTGAATAACCAAGTGAGGTGGACCTATTTATAGGGTAGAGACCTATGAGAGGTACATGCATCATGATGACTTGTGTTCCTATTTGAGTTAGGTTTTTTTGGGAATGTTAAAATGAATAAAATGAATAAAATAAATCTTAATAAAATTCCATAATACCTATGATTGGGAAAATCTTGTTTTTATTTTAGCTGTGGCTCCTAGAAATCATTCTCATGTGGTTTAGGTAGTAGAGGTTTAATAGGCTGATATAGTTGATCGCCAAAAGTTTGATATAATAGAGGAGGATGAGGCTTATAATCAGTCATTACACACTTTTTAGTGGTAGATTTTGGGGAAGTACAAGGAATTTGTTTTGAATGTGGAGACAAAGAGATGGCTGGAGCATATTGATATCGCTTTCAGTTTGATACGGTCTCTAATGAGATATTGGGTCACTTTGGTATTTAATCAGATGTAGGGAGTTCCACATCAGTGGTGTATGCTATATCTAGGTGATAAAAAGGTGTTTGATGTTTCATGGGTCAATTTTCTAAAAGAGTTTTGGGTAGAGTTCCTTTTTCGACCATGAAGGAAGAGAATAGGCATACACTTATTTCTATTAAGGGAGTATTCCAGTGTAGGAGTTGTGAATTAAGTTCAAATAAATTATACATTTTCCCCAAATCATTTTTCAGGATGAAGAGTCTCATATAAGACATCTTGAGGAGGCACTCCATACTTCTATCCATTATATAGTTACTCCTTTTACATTTCCAATGTATCTGGAGGTTCAGAAGAAGGTGAAGGTGATCGATCAGATGCACCCAAGAGGATGTATATGATGAGAGGGGAACCGGCATGGTTCTTCAAGGAGGAGAGTTGTCAGTGGAAGGTATTATGTGTTGAGAGCTTCAAGCTTTTGACTAGCAGGGGGTCGGCCTCAACTGTCTCCCTTTTGGCATTTTGGGCCCAATGGTTTTCACAATTTTCTTGGAGATATCTAGCCAGTGTGTTTTTTCTATGGTGTTCATGGACATCACCATATCTAGTGAACAATAGTTCTTGGTGATCAGTTAGGTGTATTTATTAAGGTTTAATGCCATCCTTAGTAGTATTTGTTAGTGAGGCCATTTCAGTAGCAGGGGAAATAGGATTATGCTCCACTGAGGGGAGGTAGAGTAGGTAGAGGATGACCGCGGGATGTTCCTCATGTTTGGAGACCTCAACCTAAGCATGGTCATGGAGGTGGCCATAAATAGAAAGGTAGATGAGGTAGGCATTGTCAGTTTTATATAGTGAAGGAAGAAATGCTAGAGGGGCCATAAATCATTCGAGGTACGCTCAATTTTTTATCTACCCTTGTTTGTTCCTTATTTTATTTAAGAGATTTTTACTCCTTTGTTGAACCTACTCTAGTACATGATTTGGAACTAGATGTAGAAATGATTTCTATGCCATTAGTGTTGAATATACTAGTTAGAGACCAGACTGACTTGTTTAATGTATGCTGTGGGTGTAGACTGATTATGGAGCCATGTTAGTCCCATGGGAATATTTTCTTGATAATTATGAAACTATAAAATGTCATATTAGGTATCAATTGTTTATATTTCACACGTGTTGTTATCGAATACAATCATAGGATAGTTTTGTTCTCGGATGTGAATGGAAAATTTGTGGTTTTTATTAGAAATACGAGTTTTCAGGTGGGTAGTTAGTGTGTGGAGATCCCTATCTATTTGATGGAAGATTTATCTCTGGAATCAACAGAGGATGGGATGGTGGAGGTTCCTAGGGTTTTTGGGTAATTTCTATATTTTATTTCTGAGGTGGTTATGACGCTACCCCCTCAATGTGATATTGATATTGGGATTGAATTTTAGCTTGGTGCTTCTCTAATTTCAATGGATCCATTATCGAATAGAACCTTCTGAGTTGTGAGAGTTGAGGATTCAGATAGATGATATTATGTGGAAGGGTTTTATCTGGCCTAGTGTGTCACCATGGAGTGATCCGGTGTTGTTCTGCAAGAAGGTGGATGATAGTCTGAGGTTATTTATAGAATAACAGAGGTTGAATAAGGTAATGGTCAAGAATCATTACCCTATTCCAAGTATATATGATCTTTTAAACCATATTATATGGGTGAGTTGGTTTTCTAAGATTGATCTATAGTTTGGATATCACCAGTTGATGGTAAAGAAGAGAGATATCCTAAAGAATTCCTTTAGATATCAGTATGTACACCTTGAGTTTGTAGTCATTCTATTCTATGTTAGGAACACACCAACCATATTCATGGGGATTATAAGCTCTGTGTTCTATGAGTTCCTATACCGGTTAATTTTCATATTCATCAATGATATCTTGATCTATTCTAAGTCAAAAGTGGAGCATGCTGATTATCTTAGAACCATTTTTTAGGTACTTTGACACCACCATCTATATGTAAGGTTATCCAAGAGTAGGTTCTAGACATGATATGTGTATTTCCTCTTACATGTGGTGTCCCAATAGGGTGTGGTAGTAGAACTGTTGAAAGTTGAGGTATTTGATTCTTGGGAAGCACCAAAGAGCATGGTAGAGGTTTGTAGTTTTCTTGATCTTGTAGGCAATTATCAGATGTTTGTACCCGATTTCTCTCGAGTTATATTCCCATTTACAACATTGAATAGGAAAAATAAGGTTTTTGTGTAGAATGATTTGTTTTTGAAAAAATTAAGTTATATAAAGGGGAATTTCTTCAATGATCTAGTGCTTCAGTTTCCTGAGGAGGGTGTGATGCTTGAGGTGTTTTGTGATGCTTACTTTCTGGGATTGGGATGTGTGTTGATGTAGAAGAGGTCAGTGATATCTTATGGGTCTAGGAAGTTATTTCCCCACAAGAGTAACTATGCAACCCATGATCTAAAGCCATCAATGATTTTTTATAATGTTTTGGTAGCATTACCTCATTGGGGAGAGCTTTGTGGTTTTTGTGGATCAAAATATCTTGAGGCATATCTTTTCTCATCATGATATGAATTTGTGGAAATGGATGTGTATTATGTTTCTTTAGGATTATGATTTTGAGGTCTCCTACACCTCAAGAAAGGGAAATTTTTTGACCAATGCTTTGAGCAAGTAGTTGTGGAAGGGTTTGGTTTTAGAGTATAGGAATTCTTAGAGAGAAATAGAGGAGTTGGAAGACTTTCAATTAAATGAAATGGTGGATGATGGTAGATGATATTTGTTTTAGATGATGGTGCAGTCTTATTAGATGTGGTAGGTTGAGGAACCTCAGTGGGGAGAATTAGAGGTAGAGGTGATGCACGATCGTGTTGGCCATGGTGATGCTCCAGAGGGATGGTCAGAACTAGGTATTGTTTCATGAGAATTTGTTTTTTCTGACAGATATGCATGAGGGAGTCCTTCATGAGTTTCATAGATCACATTTGGAGGTAATCCCAGAAGTATCCAAGATGTAACATGTCTTTAGGATGCAGTTTTTGTGGGTTGGGAAGAAATGGGTGGTGGTAGAGTTTATGGAAAAGGTGTTTGGTTTTCTAGTAGGTAAAGGATGAGCGTCATATCATTGGTAGTTTTTTTCATCCTTTGGATGTTCTTTAGTGGAAATTAGATGACTTATAAATGGGCTTCATCATAGGGTTACCCCGAGCTTAGGGAGGTTGTGATGCTATTTGGGTAATCATGGATTTGTTGATGAAATTGGTCCACTTCTTAGTGATCAAGTATTCAAGAATAGTGGATGTTTAGGATAAGAGTTATGTGGATGAGGTGGTGTGTATTAATAGAGTTATGAGGTCCATAATCTTGGATTAGGACAAAAAAATTTCCTCAGATGTCTTTAGGGTATTACAATATGATTTTGGAACTCAGTTATGCCTAAACACCGCTTTCCACCCTCAAACAGATGGGAATATAGAACAAATTATCAATACATTGTAGGATATGTTACGAGCATGAATCTTTGACATAGATGGATCATGGGAATGACACATAAATCTGGTCAAGTTTTCATACAAAAATAGCTATTACTCCTCTATTATCATGGATATATTTGAGGCATTGTACGGGAGACTGTTTTGTTCTTAACTATGTTGGATGAAGGTTGGGGAGACAACATATCTTGGTTATGATGTGGTGTAGAGCATAATAGAGAAGATTTAGTTGGTTCGAGAGAGGATGAAAACAACACAATACTGATAGAAGTCTTAGATAATCATAGTATGAGGCCCTTAGAGTACCTCTAAAGGTGAAAGTAGAATAGGACCAACAAATTGTAATTTCCTTCTTATTACAATAGATTTTTTCATCATATTTTGAAAGACAGTCCATGTCGAGGATTATGTTAAAGTAGAACATAGGTATGAAGAAATAATTAGCAGATAAAGCACATTTATATTCCATAATGGGAAATTCCTAACACTTCTTTGTTACAATGAGACTTCCCTTAGGGGTTTTGACTGAAAAATACATTGTTAAATAGAATTGGAAATATCTAATTTTTAAAGTGAATTGGGAAGATATATAGGAATGAGATGATATAGAATCAAATAAATCTTTATCTAAATTTGAGGAGATGATTAATGTACCTGCAACCACATCATTAGTAACTTCATCCTCAGCTGTTGTGATCACATAATCTTATCCTTACTCCCATGGCCTTTTCTGAGAAAAGTTTCCTTGATGCTTCAAAAAATAATTTTCATAATGTCCTATTTCTTTAAAATTTTAGCATTGAACATTGGTATCTTATTTCTTTCCATTGAAATCATGGGCTTAGTGGCATTTTTCTCTAAACTTGTAACATACTCTTTTTTCTTTTAAGCAGGATCCATGGCGTTTCCTTCCACAAGTATCACATGTTGGAAAACTCCCTTTTTATTCTTCCCTTTATCCATTATTTCCTACGACACCCTCTTGTTTTATTTTTTACCTTAAAGTCATAATACTTAGAGAATTATTTATCTATCTTGATAGCACATGAGACTATATCTTCGTATGATGAGAAAGTTTGGGAAACCAATTCCCTTTGGAGGAATGGTTTTAAACCATCAAATAATCGATTAATATTGCTCCTTGTATTACGTATGTAGTCCATGACATGCATTTCTGGCCTCATAAAGTTGGATTCAAACTTGAAAATATCATCATCTCCTTTTTCCTAAGATTCAAGAATTGAATTTTCATATTCCCTCATTGTTCGCGAGGAAAATATTTTTCTAGAAAAATTAGCTTAAAATTCCTCCATTCTATATTTGTAATTTTTTCCTCCTCATTTTTATTTTGGATTAGTGACTACCATTGATCTATATCTCCTAATATACGATAAACTACCATGATAACATTATCCCTTTCGTTACTTCACAAAGCAAGAAATATCTTCTCTAAGGAACTTATCCACTGATCAGCTACAAATGGGTTTGTAGTCCCATTAAATAGTATAGGTTGTTGTCATATAAAGAGGTCTAACATTTCTCCTCCACATTGTGTATCAGGATGCTCCATACAGGTATGGTTATTATTCATAACTTGAGTTATATTTCCCAGTATAGTTATAATCTACTCAACACCAGTTGCAGCTCTAATACCAACATAATTATATTTCATAGGAGATAAATCCCTACATGGTATAGGAGCATTGATACAGTCTCCATTCCTTATACTAGGCTACAGTTATAAATAATTACATACACTAGATTAGGTTTTGAATCATAATGCATAATCTCAAACTAGAAAAACACGTAACTTAAATTGAAATTTTATGCATATATAATCTCATAATCATAAACATAGTTTCTTTGATGAAAAATTTATTTTTAAATCCTTTATAGTGGGTTTTTAAGAAAATGTAAATTATCCTAAGAATATCCTCAGGGAGTATCAAACTAGGTGAGTAGTAAACCCCGTTTTCATGTACCAAGTTACCCTGATTTAGTCCCAGGAAACCTTTTTAGAGTTGTTACTCATAGGTACACTATGCCAGAACCACCTCCACCTGTAGTATCCAGAAATGGATGTATTTCTAGGAAGATACACACAATCACTAACTTACCAAAATTCTAGGAAGTTTCTTTTATATCTATCCTCAAAGTCTATCTTAGGGATATATTCCCTAGTCTATGTTTTCTAAATATAGTTTCCAAGGTTCCTACTAAAATTCCTCTCATACCAACTATAGAGAGCCCAACCCCAGTAACCTAGAGCTAGAGCCTTAATTTATTACATTGGTATGATTACAAGAATTCACATACCAAAGGACCAAATAGTTTAGTAGTTTTTGAAAACTAAATAAAAACATTAGATTTACATTAAAATTTGAATGGAAAATACAATATAGCAATTCCATTGGAAACATCCAAAAAATCCTAGATTATCCCTGCAAGTCAATCATAATAATATTCATCTTTGTATCATGGGGAAAAATAAAACATAAAAAAGGGGTGAACTCAGATTCTCAATAAGGGTAAGTAATTAAAAATAAGTTATCATAAAAATAAACATTAGGCATGGTGAATAACTAAAAACACATTACTTTTAAAATAATCTTTAGCATAATATGGTAGGAATGAAAGCTGAGTAAATAAATACATAGAAATAATCATAAGAGAGTGAACCATAGTCATGTATATTCTAATAGTAAAATATAACATGGTTTATTAATCATAATATCATAATGATGGAATGCATAATGTTAGACATTTGAAACATATTGTCAAGGCCTCAGCCAAGATTTTTGAAAATACTAGGGTAAGGCCTTAGCCAAAACCCAATTTTGTTTTGTCTTATGAGACCTACTGATGCATCGAGGGGATATAGCAGGCCCCACCCATAATTTTCTAAGTCCAATGCATTCCTCATATGAATGAGGATAAGAATAAATAACATGAACATATGAAATGTAAATAACGTTCCCTAATCTGTAACCATAATCACTAATCAATCCGAGTAGCATTCTGAATGGTATGAAGATAGCACATCCACAGTCAAAACAGTCATAAACCATTTAATAACTTATGGTAGATGAAAATCACAAGATATAAATCTTAATAAATCATAAAGTTAAACATATATGTTGAAATAGATAAAAATACTCTAATAAAATCATTGAGGAATTCTTAAGAGAAATACCCCTTTTACTTTTCAAAGAAGAGTTCTTTTGGAAAAATCATTTTTATTTTTCATAATTATTTGTATAAAACCAGTAATGAAAAAAATACATTTTTTACAAAATTATTGATTTTATAAAAATAAAGGTGTTTTAAAATAGATTATGGATGACACTTGAAATGGGTAAGAAATTGAGATGTTCCCTTTAATCAGGCTTGTGTATCGAGGAGAATTGAAAAGGGAACCTTGAAAAAACAAGTATTTATTATAAAAGAAAAATTAAATGATCTGGAAACATGAGTTTTTAATGTATAAATAGAATTTAGAAGAATTATATAAATGTAATTATGAATTACATTGGTGTATAGAGGGAGAAATCATAACCTAAATAAAAATGGAGGTTTGGGAAGAAAACCCTTACCTTATGTCTATATGTGTTCTTCCGTTGGCCTTAAAATCTTGTAAAATCAAATTAAATCAATTAATTAATTAATTAATAACCTTATATACATGTATTTTATTTAGTATAATTTTATTAAGTTTACTTATGGTCTTTTTGATGAGTTATAAGATATAATTTTATTGCTCAGGAGTGTTCATTTCCTTGGTTTTCATGACTGGTATACTTATATACGAGTATGTAAGTTCAAGTGGAATGTGTATAATTCTACAGAATAGAATTTTTATGATATTAATGAACATAAAGAATTTTAAATGGTTATACATATCATTTTTTATATGGAATGAGGATGAATCGTTTGATAATACATTTAGTGATAATCGTTTTCATTATTATGACGGTTATTGATTATAATGAACTCATTTTGTTTTATCGTTTAGTATTATGTAAATATGCTACTTACAGAACATAATAAATATTTTAATACATATATTATAGTATTTTTAACCATAAATATGGTTTAATTACCATCCTTGAAGTAGAAATTGAAGAACAAAAGTCCGTCGTCCATGATGGTTGTAAATTGTCACCTCTCATACGATGATTTCATTTTTAAAATAAAAGAGAGAGAAAGATTTTGAGTAATGATATTCCACTAACATGATATAATTATATTATATAGATGATTATGGAGTTATAATGATCATTTTGATAGAGTTTGTGAGGAGATAATAAGAAAATAAAATAATTAAAATGAAATTAAAAGAAAAAGGAAGATGATTTACCTCTTGATTTATCCTCCTTGAGAACCTCCTTAGGGGAAGGGGTTTTGGTATTTTGGAAATACAAATATCTATTGGACATGGGGATAGACTAGGGAAGATTATTTGGGTATAATTTTGACAAGATTTAATGCATAGATGTGTGAGGAGAGGAGGGGGTTAGGGGTGGTATTTATCGTGGAGGAGAGCTGTGAATTCTCATTATTTTATTCATTATTTTATTATTTTGTTCTTGAAAACCAATAGTGTAGATTATTTTGAATAAATACAGTAATAAGTTTATGTGAGTTCAAACCAAGGGTTCTTACATCATTCAAACATCACATATGATTCAATAAACCATGTATTTATCATTTATCATATTTTACTATTCACCAAAATTCAAGTATTTTAGAAAAATCCTAAAAATTTACCCTAACCATTTTTCAATGTGTAGAATTAAAAAATGAACTCCATTTTATGAAAATATTTTTCAAAATATTAGAAATTAATTTTTTAATTAAAATCATCATTTACTTGAAAAATATAGTTTTTAAAATTATAACTGATTTTATAACACTCTGAAAAATTTACTATGGTCTCATTAAATTATCCTAAAATAATAAGGAAAAAAAATATTTATTTTTGAATAAATTTTAAGAAAATTAATTTTCTTTTAAATCATTTTATTAATTATAAAATTGTAATTAAATATTTATGAATTACAAAAATACCAACACTTAATTTAACAATTTTTAAAATATTCATTTAATTATACTTTGATATAATTATATGAAACTTCCATTTATAAGGTTCCTAAATTTTATTTATAATTTCTTAGTTATTTTAATATTCATTAGTCTAATTTACTATTCATAAAGGTTATATTACTATTCCTTAGGTCAAGTTACTATTTCATCGATATAAGTTCCTTAAATTCTAAAAATACCTCTTATTTCATTCATTATTCATTTATGATGTTTGTATTGTGTTCTATAAGTGATTTTATGTGATCTATACTATATGAGATAAAAATAATAAGGGAAATATCATTGATATAATTATGGGTCGTTACATTCTTCCCTTATACACAATTTTTTTCCTCAAATTTACAGATTGTCACCCCACAAAAAGATTTGGGTAGTTTTTCATCATAAGATCCCCAATATCTCATGTTGCTTATTCAATTTTATGATTTTTCCAATGTAACTTTACCAGCCGAGTCATCTAATTCCTCAACACCTATTTATTAGTGTCTAGAATTGGGATAGGCTCTTCACAGTAAGATAAGTTGAGTTCCAATTCTATTCTTTCAGAAGTGAGTACTTGTGTTGGGTCTGGAATTTAATTTCTTAATAAGGAGATAAAAAATTTCCAAATGATAATCCAAAAATCTAATTTTCTCCAGAATTTCCAAAGGGCTAATGTACCTGGAACTCAGTTTCCCTTTCTTCCCAAATATTATAACACCCTTCAATGGAGATAATTTTAATAAAACTTGATCTCCCACTTGAAATTCCAAATCATTCCTTAAATTATCAACATAGTTATTTTGCCTAATTTGATCTTATTTGATATTATTTTTAATAGTATTTACCTTTTCTTCTGTTTCCTCTATAAGATCAGGGCCAAAAAGATTCTTTTCACCAAATTCACCCCAACATGTTGGTGTATAACATCTCTTTCCATACAATGCTTCATATAGCACCATTTGAATACTTGAATGGAAACTATTATTGTAGGAAAACTCTACCAAAGGTAAATAATAAAACACATAACTTGAAATTCAATCGAGCATGATCTCAATATGTCTTCTAATATTTGAATGGTCCTTTCAGACTGCCTGTTAGTTTGAGGGTGATAAGTAATATAAAAATGAAGGCCAGTATCCAAAGATTTCTAAAGAATTTTCCAGAATTTTGATGTAAATTATGGATCATGATAAGAAAAAATAGAAATAGGTGATATATGAAGTCTTATAACTTCATTAATATAGAGTTTTTAAAGGTGATATAGTGGGAAATCCTTCTATATAGTGAGGAAATGTGCATATTTGTTAAGTCAATCAACAATCACCCATATTACATCATTCTTTCTTGGAGTTTTTGGTAATAAAGTGAAAAAATACATAGTGATTTCATCCCATTTCCATGTTGGAATAGAAAGGGGTTTCATTAAACCTCTAGGATATTATATTTCAGCCTTCACCTATTGAAAGACTAAACATCTGGATACCTAATCAACAATTTCTTGCTTTATATTATCCCACTAGAAATGTTCCTTCAGTTCTCTATACATCTTAGTGATACCAAGGTGTATAGAGAAATTCAAGATATGGGAATCATATAATAAATCCATTTTTAGCTCAGGTATAGATGGAACACATAGATTCCTCCCAAATTTAATAATTCCATCCTCACACATGAAGTTTGGCACCTTCCCATCATTCACATCTTTAATTTTCTTTTGAATATTCTCATCATCACACTAAGAAATTTTAATTATTTAAAATAAATATGGTTGGACAACTAGTTGAAAAAGTAATTATGTTTCACATTACTTTATAATTCCCATATCAATATTTTATAGATCCATGTACATATGGTCCTTATCAATCCTCATTTTTTTTATGACTCCATGTTACTTCCTACTCAATGCATCTACTACCTTATTCTCTTTCTTAGGGTGGTAGTGTGTTAAAAAATCATAATCCTTAAGTAGATAAATCCATATCCTTTTCACCATATTGAGTTCTTTATGTGATAATATATATTTTAAACTCCTATGATCTTTATATATCTCACATATTTCACAATAGAGAGAGCGTCTTGATATTTTTAGAGCAAATATTATAGATACTAACTCAATATCATGAGTTGGATAGTTTTATTGGTGAATTTTTAATTGCCTTGATTCATAGGAAATAACTCTATCATTATTCATAAGGACACACTTGAGTACCTTCTTTGATGCATTAATATAAATCACAAACCTGAAATTTCCTGATGGTAGAGTCCAGATTGGAGAATTCAATAATCTCCTCTTCAATTATTCAAAACATTATTCACATTATTTTTTCCATATGAACTTAACCACTTTATAGGTATTATTGGTTAACATGTTTGCTAATCAAGAAGAGTTCTGAATGAAACACTGATAATAAAATGCTAAACTAATAAAATTATATACCTCAGTTATGTTTGTTGGTGTCAGAAATTTTTGAACTTCCTTTATCATCAAAGGATCAAATGATATTCCATCCTTTGAGACAATATTGCCAAGAAAATAAACTAATTGAAGCCAAAATTCACACTTTCTAAACTTCCCATATAATTCATTTCTTTTAAGATCCTTCAATATAATCCTTAAGTTGTTCTCTTGGTGTTCATAGATTTTGGAGTATACTAAGATATCATTAATAAATACCATAACAAAGTCATGAAGATAGTCCTTGAAAAATTTGTTCATTAGAACCATGAAAATAGAGTATGCATTAGTCAGTCCAAATGAAATTACTATAAACTCATAATATCTATACATAGTTCAAAATGATGTCTCGAGAATATCTTCCTTCCTCTCATGCAAATAATGATATCCAGATCGAAGGTCAATATTCGAAAAATATTGAGCTCCATGAAGTTGATATAATAAATCATCAATATGAGGTAGGGGATACTTATTCTTTTTTATAATATCATTGATTTCTCTATAGTCAATTCACCACCTCATGGATCCATCTTTCTTCTTGACAAAGAAAATAGAGGCTCCCCATAGAGAAACAATGGGGTGGATAAGGCCTTTATCACTCAATTCCTCCAGTTGTTTATTCAGTTCTACTAAATCCATAGTGGTTATTATACAAGGTGTATTTGATATAGGCCTTAAACCATGAATTAAATCAATAAAAAACATAATTTCCCACTATGAAGGATTTCTAGGTAAATCCTTTGGAAATACATTAATATATTCTTTAACAATAGTTACATCCTCAATTTGAATATTTTTTTCCTAATCCATAGATGATTTTTTTATTCCTCCCCAAAAATTTCATTTAGTATAGATATTAGGGGTGGATCTAGATAAGAATCAGATAGTGATGTTTTATCTCTAAAGATAAGGGATTTTACACATTTTCCAAAAATTGTAATTTCTTACTTCTTGAAATATATTTTCACATCATATTTTGAAAGCTAGTGCATGGTGAGGATTATGTCAAAGTCAACCATAGTTATGATGAAAAAATCAGCATAAAAATCACATTTATATGTCATAATGGGAACTTCCTAACACATATTTGTTGCAATGAGACTTCCCTTAGGGTATTTGACTGACAACTCCCTTGTTAAAGAGAATTGGAAATATCTAATTTTTAAAAAAAATTGGGAAGATATAAAGGAATGTGATGATCCAAAATCAAATAAATATTTATCTAAATTTGAGGATATGATTAATGTACCTGAAACCACATCATTAGGAAATTCCACCTCAGTTATAGTGATAACATAATATTTTCCTTGATCTCATGTCTTTTTCTGAGGAAAGTTTCCTTGATACTCTAGAAAATAATTTTCATAATGTCCCATTTCTTTAAAATTATAACATTGAACATTTGTATCTTATTTATTTACCTTGAAATCACCAGTTTGGTGGCCTTTTTCTCCCCACTTGTAATAGACTCCTTTTCCTTTTAAGTAAGATCCGAGGTGTTTCCTTACACAAGTATCACATGTTGGAGAACTCCCTCTTTTATTATTACCTTTATCTATTATTTCTTATACCACTATCTTATTTTCTTTCTTTCCCTTAAGTTCATAAGACTTAGAGAATTATTTCTCTATCTTGATAGCACATGGAACTATATCTTTGTATGATGAGAAATTTTGGGAAACAAATTCTCTTCAGAGGAATGGTTTTAAACCATCAAATAATCGATCAATATTGATCCTTAGATTATGTATGTAGTCTGAAACATGCCTTTCTAGACTTGTAAAGTTGGATTCATACTTGGAAACATTATCATCCTATTTTTTCCATATATTCAAGAATTGCCTTTCCATATCTGATATTTGTTTGCAAGGAAAATATTTTTCTCAGAAAATTCCCTTAAAATCCCTCCATTATATATTTTTAATTTCTTCATCCTCCTTTGTGTTTTGGAATATTGATCACTATTGATCCACATCTCTAGATAGATGATAAAATGGAATGAAAACCTTCTCCCTTTCATCACTTCCCAAAGTGAGAAATATCTTCCCTAAGGAACTTATCCACTGCTCAGCTATAAATGGATTTTTAGTCCCACTGAATGATGGAGTTTGTTGTCAAATAAAGCGATATAACATTGATCCTCCATGTTGAGGATTAATATTCTCCATATGGGTAAGGTTATTGTTATTTACTTGAGTCACTTTTCCTAGAATAGTTAAAATTTTCTCAACACCAGTCAGAGCTCTAATACTGATATCATTATATTTCATAGAAGGGAAATACTTACAAGGGATATTTTCATTGATATGGTTTCCATTCTTTCCAATAGGTACCATTTCTAAATAATTGAATACACTATATTAGGTTATAAATCATAATGGATAACCTCAAACTAGAAAAACACTTAAGATAAATTGAAATTTTTTTCATATCTAATCTCAAAATCATAAACATAGTTTCTTTGAAGAAAAATTTACTTTTAAATCCTTTATAGTGGTTTGTAAATAAAATGTGAATTATTCTAATAATATACCCCAAGAGTGTCTAACCAGGTGCACAATAAGGCCCGTTTTCAGGTACCAGGTTACCTAGAGTTAGGCTTGGGACACCTTGTTGGGGTTATTACTCCTAGGTACATAGATGCCAAAACCACATCCACTTGTAGTTTAAAAATAGGGATGTATTGCTAGGAAGATCCATATAGTCACTAATTTACCAAAATTCTAGGTTGTTTCTTTTATTATTATCCTCAAAGTCTATCATAGGTCTATGTTTCCTATTATATGTTTTCTAAATCTAGTTTCCAAGGTTCCTACTAGACTTCCTCTGAAACCTACTATATAGACCCGAACCCTAGTAACCCAAAGCTGATGACTTTATTACATTGGCATGATTAAAAGTAAGTTTCATCCTAAAGGACTGAATATTTTAGGAGTTTTGGAAAAATAGATAAAAACATAAGATTTACATTACAACTTGAATGAAAAATACAATATAGAAATTCCATTGGAAATATCCATAACTCCTAGATTATCCCTACAAGTCATTCATAATAATATTAATATTCTTATACTATGGAAAAATAAAACATAAGGGGTGAGCTCAGATGCTCAGTAAGGGTAAGTAATACAGTGGATGTTATAAAAAACATAAACATTAGGCATGGAGAATAACTAAAAACACATTCCTTTTAAAATAAACTTGAGCATAATACGACATGAATGAAATTTGAGTAAATAAATTCATATAACTGATCATAAGAGAATGAACCTTAGTCATGGATATTATAATAGTAAAATATCACATGGTTTACCAATCATAATATCATAATTAGGTAATGAATAATTTTGTACATTTGAAACATATCTTCAAGGCCTTGGCCAAGACGTCTAAAAATACTAGGGTAAGGCCTCAGCCAAAACCCAATTCTGTTTTGTCTCATGATAACTACCAATGTATCTAGGGGATATAGCAGGCCCCATACATCAATTTATAAGTCAAATTAATTACTCATATGAATGGGTCTAAACATAAATAACATGAACATATGAAAATTAAAAAACTTTCCCCAATCTATAATCATAATCACAAATCAATCTGAGTAGCTTGGTGAATGGTATCAAGATAGCATATCCATAGTCAAATGGGTCATAAAACATTTAATAACATATGGTAGATGGCAATAATAAGATATCAATCTCAATAAATCATAAAATTCAACATAGGTGTTGAAATAGATGAAATTACTCTAATAAAATCCTCAAGGAATTCTTAAGAGAAATACCCCTTTTACTTTGCAAAGATGAGTTATTTTAGAAAAATAATTTTTATTTATCAAAATTGTTTGTATAAAACCAATAATGAACAAATATAGTTTTTCATGAAAAATTTTGTGATTTTAGAAAAATAATTGTGTCTTAAAATAGATTATGAATGGTACTTGGCATGGGTAAGAAATCGAGACGTTCCCTTTAACTGTGCTTCTATATCGAGGAGAATTGAAAATGGAACCTTGAAAAAACATTTATTAATTATAATTGAAAGATGAAATGATTTGGAAACATGAATTTTGAATGTATACACAAAATTTATAATAATTATATAAAAATAATTATGAATTACATTGGTGTATAGAGGGAGAAATCAAAACCCAAATGAAAATGGAGATTTAGTAAGAAAACCCTTACCTTATGTCTGTATGTGTTCTGCAATTGACCTTAACGTACTAGATACTAAGATTAAATCCATTAATTAATTAATCCAAAACCTTATATACACGTATTTGATTTATTTTAATTTTATTAAGTTCATTTATGGACTTGTTGATGAGTTATAAGATATAATTTTATTGCTCTGTAGCGTTCGTTTCCTTGGTTTTCATGATCAATATACTTGTATATGAGTATAAAAGTTCAAGTGGACTAGGTATAATTCTCAAGAATTGAATTTATATGATATTAATGAACATAAATAAGTGTAAATCGTTATATATATATATATATAATATTTTATATGGTATGAGGATGAATAATTAGATAATACATTTTGTGATAATTGTTTTCATTATTACGGTGGTTATTGATCATAACGAACTCATTTTATTTTATCATTTAGTATTATGTAAATATTTTAAGTCTAAAAAATAATAAAGGTTGTAATAAATATATTACCATCTATTTTAACCATAAAAATGGTTTCATTACCATCCTTGAAGGAGAAATTGAAGAACAAAAATCCTTCGTCCACTAAGGTTGTAAATCGGCACCTCTCAGACGATGATTTCATTTTTAAAATAAAAGAGAGAGAAAGGAGTTTGTGTAAGGATATTCCATTAACATGATATAATTCTAGTATATATATGATTCTAGAGTTATCATGATTATTAAAATATAGGTGGTGAGGATAGAATAAGAAAATAAAATAAATTGAAAATAAATTAAAAGAAAAAGGAAGAGGGTTCACCTATTGAATTATCCTCATTGAGAACCTCCTTAGGGGAATGGGTTTTGGTCTTTTGGAAAGAAAAAAAGATCCTAGACATAGGGTGATACTAGGAAAGATGATTTGGGTATAATTTTGACAAGATTTAAGGTTTAGAGGTGTGAGGAGAAGAGGGGGTGATGGGTGGTATTTATAGTGGAGGAGTGGGGTGATTTCTCATTATTTTATTCATTATTTTATTATTTTTTTCAAGACAACCAATTGTGTTGATTCTTGTGAATAAATTAAGTAATAAGTGCATTTTAGTTCGAACCAATGGTGCTTACATCATCCAAAAATCACCTACGACTCAATAAATCATGTATTTATCATTTATCATAAATTATCGTATTTTACTATTCACAAAAATCATGTATTTTAGAAAAATCAAAAAAAAATTCACTAAACATTTTTAATCATGTAGAATTAAAAAAGAACCCCATTTTATGAAAATAATTTTCTAAATATGATAAATTTAATTTTTAATTAAAATAATCATTTACTCAAAAAATATAGTTTTCAAATTATAACTGATTTTATAACACTCTTAAAAATTAACTAAGGTCTCATTAAATTATCCTAAAATCATAAGAAAAATATATATTAATTTATGAATATATTTTATGAAAATGAATTTACTTTTAAATCATTTTATTAATTATAAAATTGTAATTAAATATTTATGACTTACAAAAATACCAACACTTAATTTAACAATTTTTAAAATATTCATTTACTTATTCTATGATATAATTATATGATTATTTCATTAATAAGGTGCCTACATTTTATTTATACTTTCATGGGTGATGTTACTATTAATAAGTTTGATTTACTATTCATAAGGGTCATATTACTATTCCTAAGGTAAAGTTACTATTTCATTGGTATAGGTTCCTTAACTTCTAGAAATACCTCTCATTTCATTAATTATTCATTTATGATGTTTTTTTATTGTGTTCTATAAATGATTTTTTGTGATATATACTATATGAAATAAATATAATAAGGGAAATATCATTGATAAAATTATGGGTTGTTACATTCACCCTCCTACAAATATTTCATCCTAAAAAATTCTAGATTGTCACCCTATAAAAAGATTTGGGTAGTGCTTTATCATAAGATCCTATGGATCCAACTTAACCTCTTCAACATTATGATTTTTCCAAAGTACCTTTACAAGCTGAGTCATCTGATTACTCAACACCTGTTATTCATTGTCCAGAATTCAGATAATCTCTTCACAGTAAGATAAGTCAGCTTTTAATTATATTCATTCTGAAGTGAATTCATGTTTCGGATATAACATGGAATTTCTTAACAAGGATATTTGGAACACATTGTGTACCTTATAAATTCTAGGAAATATTTCCAAATGATAATCCACAACTCTAATTCTCTCAGAATTTCAAAAGGGACAATGCACCTGGGGCTCAGTTTCCCTTTCTTCCCAAATCTTATAACACCCTTCCTTAGAGATGCTTTAAAGAAAACATTATCTACCACTTTAAATTCCAAATCCTTATTTCGATTATCAGTATATATATTTTTCCTACTTTGAGCTGCTTTGATATGGGTTTAAATTTTCTTTACCTTCTCTTTTGTTTTCTCTATAAGCTCTGGTCCTATAAGCTTCCTTTCACCAACTTCATCCCAACACGTTGGTGTTGGAAATATCTTTCAATACAATGCTTCATATGGTGCCATTTGAATACTTTAATGAAAACTATTATTTTAGGAAAACTCTACTAAAGATAAATATTGACTCCACATACCTCGAAATTCGAGGGAGAATGATATCAACATGTCTTCTAATGATTGAATGGTTCTTTCAGATTGCTTGTCAGTTTGAGGGTGATAAGCAATACTCAAACGAAATTCAGTATCTAATTAATTATGAAGACTTTTATAGGATTTCAATGTAAATCATGGATCATAATAAGACACAATATAAAGAGGTTTTACATGAAGCCTTAGATCTTCATTAATATAGATTCATTCAATGTGCTCTAGTAGAAAATCTTCTCTTATAGCAAGGAAATGTGTAGATTTGGTATGTTGATCAACAATCACCCATATCGTGTCATTATTTCTTGGAGTTTTTGGTAATATAGTGACAAAATATATAGTAATTTAATCCCATTTCCATGTAGAAATAGGCAGGGGTTGCATGAAACCTATAAGATGTGGTCTTTCATCCTTAACTTGTTGACAAACTAAACATCTTGACACATAATCAACAATTTTACATTTCATATTATCCCACTAAAAATGTTCCTTTATATCTCTATACATATTAGTGATACCGGGGTGTATAGAGAAATTTGATCGATGGGCATCATCTAATAACTCCATTTTTAGCTCGGGTGTAGAGGGAACACATAGCCTCCTCCCAAATTTTCAAATTCCATCATGACCCAAGAAGTATGGAAACTTCCCATCATTCATAACTTTAATTTTCTTTTCAATATTCTCATCATCACAATGAGAAATTTTAATTATTTCCAATAAAGATGGTTGGGAAATTAGTTGAAGAAGTAATGATGTTTCACCTTCCTTGATAATTCCCATATCCATGTTTTTCTAGATCTATGTACATAGGGTTCTTTTCAATCATCATTTTGTTTAGGAATCCATGATCGTTCCTACTCAATGAATATTCTACCTTATTCACCTTCTTAGGGTGGTAGTGTACTGAAGAATCACAATCTTTGAGTATCTCAAGCCATCTCCTTTTTCTCATGTTGATTTATTTCTATGAGAAGATATATTTTAAACTTCTATGATCTATATATATCTCACATATTTCACTATAGAGATAGTGACTCCATATTTTCAGAGCAAGGATTATAGTCGCTCACTCAAGATAATGAGTTGGATAGTTCTATTCATGAATTTTTAATTTCCTTGATGCATAGGTAATAACTCTATCATTCTATACAAGGAATCACCTGAGTACTTTCTTTGAAGCATCACTATAAATAAAAAATCCACCATTTCCCAATGGTAGAGTCAAGATCAGTGAATTAACTAATCTTCTCTTCAATTATTCAAAACATTTTTCTCATTTTTTGTCCTTATGAACTTAACCCCTTTATGGGTAATCTTGGTTAACGGGTTAGCTAATCAGGAGACGTTCTAAGTGAAATGTTGATAATAACATGCTAAACTAATAAAACTATGTACCTTAGTTATGTTAATTGGTATAGGCCATTCTTGAATCACATTTATCTTTTTAGGATCAAATGAGATTCCATCCTTTGAGACAATATGTCCAAGAAAAGAAACTAATTTAATCCAAAATTCACACCTGCTAAACTTCCCATATAATTCATTTATTCTAAGAGTCTTTAGAACAATCCACAAGTGATTCTCATGGTCTTCTTAGATTTTAGAGTATACCAAGATATCATCAATAAATACCACAACAATGTCATTAAGATATTCCTTGAATTTTTTTTCATTAGTTTCTTGAAAATAGGGGGATCATTAGTCAGTAAAAATGGCATTACAGTAAACTCATAATGTTTATACTTGGTTTGAAATACTGTCTTTGAAATAACTTCCTTACTTACATGCAATTGATGATATCCAGATCAAAGGTCAATCTTCAAGAAATATTAAGATCCATGAAGTTGATCTAATAAATCATCAATACGAGACAAGGGATACTTGTTCTTTTTTGTAATTGCATTGATTTCTCTATAGTCAATTCATAACATCATGGATCTATCTTTCTTCTTGACAAATAGAATTGGGTCTCCCCATAGAGAAACACTTGGGTGGATAAATATTTTTTCACTCAATTAATCTAGCTGTTTATTCATTTATACTAATTCCATAGTGGCCATTACATAAGGAGTCTTTGATATAGGCCTTTAACCAAGAATTTAATCAATAGAAAGATTAATTTCCCACTTTAGAGGATGTTCAGGTAAATCCTATGGAAATACATCAACATATTCTGGCACAATAGGTACATCCTCAATTTTAAGATTTATTTTCTCATCTATAGATGATGTTTTTTCTTCCTCCCCAAGAATTTCATTTAGTAGAGATACTAAGGGTGAATCTAGATGAGAATTAGATGGTGATGTTTCTACTCTAAATATAAGGGATTCTACACCATCCTCTCAAATCATAATTTCCATCTTACAATATATTTTTGCATCATATTTTGAAATCTAGTCCATGCCAAGGATTATTTCAAATTAGACCATAGGTTTGATGAAATAATCAGTTGATAAAGCACATTTATATTCCATAATGGTAACTTCCTAACACATCTTTATTAAAATGAGACTTCTATTAGGGGTTTTTACTTAAAACTCCCTTATTAAAGAGAATTGGAAATATCTAATTTTTAAAGAAAAATGGGAAGATATAAAGGAATGAAATGATATAGAATCAAATAAAAATTTATCTAAATTTGAGTAGATTATTAATGTACCTACAACCAAATCATTAGAAACTTCAACCTCTGTTGTTGTGATCGCATAAGCTCCTTCTTTCTCTTGTGGAATTCTTTAAGGAAGGTTTCTTTTATGCTTCAGACAATCATTTTCATAATGTCCCATTACTTTATAATTACATCATTGAACATTGGTAGATTATTTATTTCCCTTGAAATCACAGGCTTAGTGTCCTTTTTCTCCACACTTGTAATAGACTCTCTTTCCTTTTAAGAAAACTCCGAAGTGTTTCCTTCCACAAGTATCACATGTTAGAAAAATCCATTTTTTGTTTTTCCTTTTATCAATTATTTCCTATGAAACCATATTATTTTATTTCTTTCCCTTAAATTCATAAGACTTAAATAATTGTTTCTCTATCATGATATCACATGGAACTATATCTTCATATAATGAGAAATTTTGGGAAACTAGTACCCTTAAACATAATGATTTTAAACCATAAAATAATTGATAAATCTTGCTCCTTTGATTATGTATGTGTTCTACAACATGCCTTGATAGACTTTTAAAGTTGGTTTAATACTTGGAAACATTATTATCCTCCTTTTGCCTCAGATTCAATAATTTTCTTTCCATATCTACTCATTATTCATGAAGAAAATATTTTTTTAGTAAAATTCCCTTAAAATACCTCCATTCCATATTTTTCATTTCTTCATCCACCTTTGTGTTTTGGATTAGTGAACACTATTGATCCACATATCCCAATAAATGAGAAACTACCATGACAACCTTATCCCTTTCAATACTTTGCTAAGTGAGAAAAATCTTCTCTAAAGAACATATCCACTACTCTGCTACAAATGGGTTTTTAGTCCCATTAAATGATGGAGGTTGTTTTCACATAAAGTGGTCTTCCAATTCTCCTCCACATTGTGGAACAGGATTCTTCATAAGTGTTATCATACTGTTAATAACTTGGGTCAGCTATCCCAATATTGTTATAAGTTACTCAGCACTAGTCACAAATTCAATACCGACTTCATTATCCTGCATAGGAGGGAAATATCTACATGGGATATGTGTGTTGATACAGCTTCCATTCCTTCCACTAGGTACCATTTATAAATAATTTCATATTCTAGATTAGGTTTTGAATCATAATGGATAATCTAAAACTATCAAAACACTTTACATAAATTGAATTTTTTTGCATAATTAATCTCATAATCAAAAACATAGTTTCTTTGAAGACAAATTTACTTTTAAATCATTCATAGTGGGTTTTAAAGAAAATGTGAATTATCCTAAGCATATCCCCTAAGAGTGTCAAACTAGGTGTTTAGTAAGGCCCATTGTCATGCACTTGGTTACCCATAGTTAGGCACAGGACACCTTTTTGGAGTTGTTACTCATAGGTACATCTATGCCAAAACCACTGCCACTTGTAGTATCCATACGTGGATGTATTTCTTGGAAGATGCACATAATCACTAACTTACCAAAATTATTGGATGTTATAATGCCCCATATTTTTCTGTGTATTATTTTAAGTATTATATAGAATTATTTTAAGACTAGGCATTGATATGGTGTGAAATTTCGAGGCCCAGTGTGCTCGGAATAAATGTTTGAAAAATATTAAACTTTAAATAGCATGTGCAGGAATTTTTCTTAAAAAAGTGGAATAACATCCAAAAGGGTGACAAGATTAGAAATATGAGAACACCATTGTGTTTAGAGTAATGGATTTACCCTAGGTAGGGCCGAACATCGGCCGACATGGGCTATCTGTGAAATTTTGTTTTCAAACATTTAATGAATAAAATAAATTGTTAACTTATTTTATTTTGAACATTATGTTGAGACATTGATGTTTATTTTTAATTATGGATTTGTAAAAAATTTAGGGTTATAATCATAACATTAGAATTCCTCTCAGACATAGAGGATGGACTATGGAGAAAATGGTAGAGAACGATGACAGATCGATAACCTCAGATTCAGTGTATCAAGGATCGACAGACGAAGACGATGCAACTTCACTCTTCATCAATGATTGTTCCCACTCAAGGCAGGGTGTTTTAATTTTTAGTTATTTATTTCCCTATTCTTAGAATCAATGAAGAATGTGGATCATCCTAGGAATAGATTGACCTATGGTTTGATCGTCCATGCGGGATGTGTTTTGATTGCAGGTTTATTATCAGGGTTTGTTTATGGAGATTTGCTTTTGTTTTGTTGATCATTATTGAGGAATGGATTGAGGCTAAAACAAAAAATGACTGATGTTCATTCCTTGGGTTGTTAATTGTTATTTTATCCCAAAAATTTCTTCATTTTTTTCACATTTATTGTGATTTAATAATGAACGATCATTGCACCCTCAATTCCTAGCACAACGATTGGAAATTGAAGATCAAACCACGTGACGATGTAGTGGAGGTGCGGCGGTGAAGGCACGATGTGGTTTGGATGGGATGGTGGCACATGATGGTGTATATCATCAGCTTGGGAGGCAGCTCTTGTCGGTTGAGGTGAGTGAGGGCATGGGTCCAGGGGGCCGATCCAAGCTGACGGTGAGGCGAACGACGAACCGGTAGTGTGGTGGTCGGTGGAGGCAAAACGCAGTATGGAAATAGTCCATGTGGGAGTCTGTGGTAGCGATGAGGATGTGGGAAGGCAGAGCATGGAGGGTGTGTAGACGTAGTGGTATGACCGTGTGGGAAATAGTGTGGCACCATGAGACCAGGAAGGCACATGGTTGGGTTGAGATTTGTGCGGCGAATTAGCCGGCCTGTGTGCGTGCGGGCCGGACCAGGGGAACCAGGCCACACCAGGCAGCCCAACAGGCTAGGCGAGGTGGCCTATTAGGTAGTAGGCCCAATGGGATAGGCCGGACCTGGATTTGTATGCTGGGTCTGGTCGAGTCGACCAGACTGAGTCGGGTCGGCTGGTGGGTTGGGTCAGATTCGGACCAGACTCAGGTCAGAACTTTTTACTAAAAGAATCATAAATTTCCAAGATGGTGTCTGTTTGATGTGCTATTAATGGCGTTGGGACCCTTGCTATGTGATGGTATTTATTATACCAACGGTGAGTTTTAAATTGGATATATTTCTTGTGACATGGTCCATTTACACAGTAAGTACCCGGGCTCAAGGGGTGCGTCAGGTGTGACTACTACTCACCCTGCACCCTCTATTTTCTATGTGAACTGATTCTATTATACACTATATATTGGATGATTTTTGTTTGGGTTTATTTCATTTATTATTTCCCTATAGGTTTTCACATTTGGGATCATCCCCTCCCCTCCTCCGGCGTGGCGCGATGCGGGTCGGCGTCGACGCCCTTTGCTCAGTGTCAGTGTGGCTTCGATGAATTGGAGAGGCTTCCAATTTTGACTACCCTGGTGTGTCGTGCTGGTGTTGACTCAAGAGTGGCCCCGACTTCAATTTCTGGCGAGTCAGCTTAGAGTTGGATCGTGTGGCTTCTCAGGCGAGCGTCTTGGATTTGGATCTTGGCTCTACGTCAGTGGTGAAGTCTTTGTCAGCCTGAAGATGGATTTGGCGAGGCTTCGTCATCCTCAGGCAAGTGTCTTAGCATTCTCAGCTCGACATTGTCGGCGAAGGCTCTGGATTGGCTGGTTTCCTTCAGGTGAGGCTCAGCATTGGCCCCAATGCAGTGCGGAGGGGGGAGGGTCTCTTGTTCTAGCTTCTGGCATCCTACGACATATCTCACAGGTTTGATTCTGGTGTTTGTTGACTTTTATGTTAATACATTGAATTGGTGGATCTATTGTTGAATGCGTTGAAGTGGTGGAGCTTTTGGTGTGCTGCTGGACATTGGTGAATGGGAGGAATCTGCTATTGGTTTTCATGGAATCTGCTATCTGGATGTCATTCTATTGTTCGTGATCTGTTTCTTGATGACTGTTTGAATTCTTTGTGAAGTTTTTATGTATTTTCAACTGACATAATAATTTTATCTGCTCTAGATGAGGTTAATAACAAGAAGTCTTCACCCATGCATATCATTTGGAATTGGAAGTTCAAGAGGGTATGGCTCTGCCATCGGTTCCATGCCCGTGCAACTCTGCACGAGACTGCTTGCCGAGTGGTCATGCGAGGGTGGAGGTTTGTCATCAAGGTTTAATAGCTGGGGAAGAGAAGATTTGGTAGCTTTGATTTGGATTATCCTTTTTAATGGTTTTTTTGGCTGTAAGTTTGAATTATGTGGTTTCTCACTTTTCCCTCAAAAGTGTTTTTGATAATAAAAAAAGTTAATTTTCAGTCAGTTTTGGGAATCCCTTGAGAGGCCCAGAGAAGATTCTCTATTCTTTCTTTGTTCCCTAGGTAGAGTCTTTAGTATTTATGTGACCAAATTAACTGGGAATTGATCCTATACTTAGTAGGTTAATCCAGATTGAGTTGATGGTATCATCCCATAGCCCTGGCTATGATCCTCATCTGATGTATCATACCTATCTTCATATCTTTTAGCGTATCTCTCTCATGATAGTTTCTGATGAACATTAATTCTTGGATGGACATCATCAGAGCTATCAGACTCAGAAGTGTGTTCTCCCAGATGTGTTCTTCATGTAATATTCGAATTGAACCCCAAGTTTCAGTATTCAGTAGTTGTGACATACCTCTAGACTATTTGGTATGGTTTGAGTATATCTGGATATTCTTGTTATATGTGTTGTAGAAATATACTGTGCAGAGATGACTGTATCTTTCCTTTTTGTATTTCTTTATGGTTCCAGGGTGTCCTACTGAGTATTGTTATACTCACCCCTGCACGGGATTTTCCCGCACATGTTGTGTCTTGTGTAGACGAATGACCTTTTAATAGAGTCCAGGTTGGACCAGGACTGGATGAAGCCTTGTGAGATTAGACTGACTGTGGTTTCCCTATGACTTCAAACAGTATCCCCAGTACCTTTCCTTTAGGTAGGGTTTTCTATGGATGAGTTTCGGGAATTTTCTTATAGACTTTCTCTTTGGTGGGCTTGTATTCTGGACCTATTTACTTTCCACCACTTTCACTATTGTACTCTAGTTGTTTGTTTTAGTGGTTTGAATGCATTGTTTACTTAGTTTTTTTTTATATTTTATCATTTTTGGGATTGGATATGTGTGCATTAATATAGGTACTAAGGCAGTGCCTCCATGTTAGTGATATGTGTACTCAGTGAGAGTCACTAGCCCTTGGCCTATTGGAGGCGGGATTGGGGAGTCACAGTATGGGCCCCTCTGGGATGAGTCATGATAGAGTGGTATCAGATGTGGTTAGTTCTATCTTAGAACTGGGATCATATGAGATTGGTTTGGGGCGCCAATGTTAAGTATTTCGAGTTCAGATTTCAAGCCAAGGATTCCAGTGTTGGTACGGTGGTCAGTGCATCCATACACCAGGACTCTGATAACCTTATTTTTGACTCGGTACATGAGATCACTATTCACAGGGAAAATAATGATACATGCATCATATTGGAATGGGTTGTGATTTCCATGTCCTTCTTGAGTTAGCTATACAAATATACTCATTGACCATGCTATATCTTGTTTTCTTACAGGATTCCTCCATAATGCATACCAGCTAGGATTTGGTAGGTGGATCACAAAGATGAACCCCTTAATGATGAGGCTTCAGTACATGGAATAGTTTCCTAGATGTTACCACTAGGTGGTGCACCAGCTATACCACCACATATAGAGATACCCATGGTACCTGTAATACCAGAAGATGAGGAGCGTAGGATGAGTGTTCTTGATGAGTTCCAGAGACAGAGACCCCTCAGGTTCTATGGTGATCCCGAACCTTAGGAAGCTAAGGACTGGCTTGAGGTGGTGACATGAGTTTTTTAATCTAGTTAGGGAACCAACGAATTAGATTGTGGTCTTGGTGGCAAGCCTTCTGTAGGGCTCAACAAGGTGATGGTGGAGTTTGTCTATCCAGGCTCATGCCGAGGTGACTCTTTAATGGATAGAGTTAGAGCACCTCTTTGAGTGAGTAATGTGTAGAGAAATTAAAGCCAGTATTATCCCTTTGATAATTCCTACTTATGATGGGGTGATTGAGATGGATTTGGTTGTTGAGAGCTTCCTAGATGAGCAGAGAGAGCCGGTGACAGTCAGTAGTGGATGGGAAGGTGCATAGACCTTGGAAGTAAGGATCCAACATCAGTCTTAGGGATCTTAATGTTGGGTATGTTTCAAAAGGAGGTCCTTGGATAGAGGATCTATAGTTCAGGGTTCACAGGGTAGATCCAGTTATACTAGAGAGAGGTGGTTCTACTCATGTGATGATAGGGTACATATCACTTGATATTTTCCAACCCACTATGCTGCTGACATAGATAAAATGGATGAAACATAGAGGTTGATAAAGAGGCAAGAGCATGTAGATCCTCAGGGTGGTAGACATGTAAGAGGAGCTAGGAGAGTAGTAGTAGGTGGTCAACATTTCAACTTACTACCACCACCACCCCCAGGTGGTCTGCACTAGGCTCAATGAGCTGAATGATAGGGGTGGGGACAACTGTATGCGGTCAAGGATTATGACCCAAGGACTTCTGGGATGATTCGAGGTATGATTTTTTTTCCACTTTAGCTGTAGTATTAGTAGACGTAGGTTCTATTCATTACTTCATCCCCAAATATCTTTTTTGAGATATTTAGGTTCCATTAAAACCTTTGACTCAACCCTTATTCTTTGATACACCTACGGGAGGAGACTCATTAGTCACACATCTATGCTGACAGTGTGACCTTACCCTTATAGGAAAGAGTTTTAGTTTTATTCTCTTGGTGGAAATGTCAAGGCCTTATGACATCATTGTTGGAAAGGATTGGTTATATTTGGTCCATTCCTAGATTGAATATTTTAGGCGAAGGGAGCGGTGTGTCTGCATTGATGGGATGAGGTTTTCCTTTTTCTAAGAAACGGAAACCCAAGTAGCATAGGATGGAATCATGCATAGGAGGGTGCAACCAATTACTCATTATTTGGATAGCCTAACCCTTAGTGAAGTAGATGTTATGAGTTTCTAGTTCCCAACAATAGTGCTAGAGTATGAGGACGTCTTCCCAGAAGATGTTCTAGGATTATCTCCCCCCTAATAGATCAACTTATTCATCAACTTACACCCCGGAACAACACCGATATCCTCAACAGTATATCGGATAGAATATAAAGAGCTTTAGGAGCTAAGGGTGCAGTTGGAGGATTTGTAGAGGATAATATTTGTGAGACCCAGTGTTTCACCCTGGGCAGACCCAGTGTTGTTTATTAAAAATGCAGACATGAGCATGAGGTTGTGTGTGGATTACCGGTGACTAAACTAGGTAACCATTAAGAACAAGTATCCACTACTGAGGATCGATGACCTCTTTAAATAGTTGAGAGGTAATGATGGTTCTTGAAGGATTACCTTTGATCAGGCTATCACCAACTATGAGTATGGAATGAGGATATATCGAAGATGGATTTTAGATTACACTATGGTCATTATGAGTACTTGGTGATTACTTTTGGCATAAAAACACCCCAGAAGTGTTCAGGGGACTCATGAATTAGATCTTACAGACCTAATTGGACTATTTTATGGTGGTCTTCATTGACGATATCCTTGTGTACTCTACATATGAGGAGGATCATGTGAGACACTTAAGGATGGTTCTGGGTGTACTCCGAGAGCATCATATTTATGGGAAAATCTCTAAGTTCCAGTTCTAGATTAACGTGGTCCACTTTCTGGGACATGTAATCTTAGTGGATGGAGTGGCAGTGGACCCAACTAAGGTGGAGGTAGTATGATCACGGGAGCCACCTAGGAGCATTATGGAGGTACAAAGCTTCCTTAGGATGGTAGGCTATTATTATAGATTCATACCTGATTTCTATAGGATATCAACACCTATGACATCTTTGAACTGAAAGGGGTAACATTTTGTGTGGATAAAGAAGTGTCAATTTGATTTTAATCAGTTGAGGAAGTGTTAGATGAGTGATCTGATCTTGTGATTTCCAAAGGAGGGTGTCGAGTATGTAGTGTTCTATGATGCATTAGGGACTTAAATTGGTTGTGTCCTGATGCAGAGGCAATAAATGATTTCTTATGGTTTGTGCTAGTTTATACCACATGAGTAGAACTACGTGACCCATGATATCGAGCTTGTAATGGTAGTCTTCAAATTGAAGATATTACGATACTACCTGATGGGTGTTCCATTTATCATCTACTCTGATCACAAGAGTCTCAATTATATCTTCAGCAGAAGGACATAAACTTGAGATAGAGGTGGTATCTAGAGTTCCTATAAGATTACGCCTTCGAGATCATCTATACTCTTGGGAATGGGAACATGGTGGAGGATGATCTCATTAGGATACTGAGTTCATAGTTGCTGGAAGAGGAATTATAGCAGTTGGCCTAATTTTAGTTATCATTTGTGGATGGATATGGGGGAGATTACCTACAATCGATGGTTGTTACCCCTACACTCTTATATCTAGGAAAGGATGTGCAAATTGGGGATACCAACTATGAGACTCTACATGCTTAGTTATCCATAGGACATACTCTTAAAGGATATTCGAAATGTGGGGAGCACATTTTTCTTTTCAAAGGATGCACATTTGTACTAGTGGTATTATGGGAGGAGGTTTTGAGGAAGTTCCACACATCCCCTTTGGTAGTACTTCTAGGTGTGGTGAAGATGTACCAGGACCCCTTACATTCATTTTGGTAGGCATAAATGTAAAATGGAGTTGAAAGTTTGTTTCTCGCTACCTCACTTGTTAGTAAGTGAATGTCGGGCACTAGATTTTAGTGGGACTCACCCAACACCTTGAGGTTCCAGAGTGGAAGTGGGATGGGATATCGATGGACTTCATGACGGGTTTACCATGTATGTCCAAGGGAAACAATACCATATGAGTGATAATTGACTGACTCACCAAGTCGTCCCACTTTCTACCTATCTGAGAGCAGAGTTCAATAGAGAGCTTGGGACGCTTGTACGTAAAAGAGATAGTTTGAATTCATGGAGTTAATCAATAATTATTTTAGATTGTGATGCTCGGTTCACATCCTGACTATTGTAGGGATTGTAAGAGGTGTTTGGGAATCAGTTACTCTTAAGTACAATGTTTCATCCCTAGACAGATGACCAGATAGAGAGAAACATTAAGGTTCTTGAGGAAATGCTATTGGACTACATCTTAAACTTCAGTCATAGTTCGTAGGATCACCTACCACTAGTGTAGTTTTCAAATAGTGATATATACAACTCCAACATTGGTATGGAACCATTCGAGGATCTGTACAGGTGACCCTATGGGCCGTTACTTTGTTAGACTAACCTAGGAGAGCCAATACTCATGGGACTAGAGTTGGTGTGAGATACTACTAAGAAGGTGAAGATCATCTAGGAGCGTATAAAGATTTTAAAGATCTATTAGAAGTCATATACCAATAGGATATGGAGAACCTTGGAGTTTGAGGAGGGATACCATGTGTTCATTTAGGTCTCACCTCGATGTGGGTTGAAAATATTTGGCTAGGGAAACAAGTTATTTATGAGGTTCATTGACCCTTTTCAAATACTACTTAGCATTGATGAGGTGGCATACCGCCTAACTCTACCCCCACAATTGAACTAGGTATAGGGTGTCTTCCATGTGTTGCAATTGAGGTGGTACATGCATAGCCCATTGCACATCATCAACTAGGGTGAGCTGGACATTGAGGATGGGTATAATTTCGTGGAGTACTTGGTGGAGATCGAGAATCAGCAAGAGGGGATCCTTCATGGGTAAGATATTCCATTGGTGTGTTTTCAATGGTAGCATGATAATCTCCAGGAGAGCACGTGGGAGCGAGATGCTCATATTTGTACATAGTACCCTTATCTTTTTGAGTAGCCTTTTGTTTTGGATTTTTGGGGACGTAAATCCCTAAGGTGAGGATAATGAATTGTCCCAAATTTTGTCACGTATTATTTTAAATATTAAATGGAATTATTTTGAGACCATGTGTTGAGACGATGTGCAATTCTAAGGCCCGGTGTACCCAGAATAAATGCTTGAAAAATATTAAACTTTAAATAGAACACACAATAAGTTTTAATGAAAAATTAGAATAACACTCAAATGGGTGCTCAAATCATAAATCCAAGGGCACAATTGCATTTAGAGAAACAAATTTATCATAGGTGGGGCCTAACATCAGCCGGCACAGCTTAGTTGTGAAAGTTAATTTTAGGAAGTTTAATGAATAAAATAAATTGTTAATTTATTTTATTTTGAATTTTATGTTAATGCAATGCCATTTCCTTTTAATTAAGGCTTTATCAAGAATTTAGGTTTTTCATCATAAACCTATAATTCCTATGAGATTCAGATAAGGGCCTCTAGAGAAAGCATTGGTGAACGACGATGGATCAAAAACCTTGGAGTCGGTGGATCAAGGATCGATGAATGATGATAATGCAACTTCTCTCTTCGTCAACAATCATTATAACTTGAGGTGGTGAATTATGATTTTTAGTTGTTTATTTTCTCTTTATTAGAATCAATGATGAGCACAGATCAACCCATTAATATGTCGACCTATAGTCAGATCATCCTTTCGGGATGAGTTTTGATTGCAAGTTTATTATCGGTGTTTGTTTATGGAGATTTTCTTTTGTTTTCTTGATCATTATTACAGAATGGATTGAGGTTGAAATGAATTATAGATGAGGTTCATTCCTTGGGTTATTCATTATGATTTTCTCCCCTGATGTTCTTCATGTTATTTGCGTTCTTCTCACTTTATGAACAAATGATTGTTCTGACCTCGATTCCTAGTGAAATGATATGAAATTGAAGATCCAACCTCATGACAATGCAATGGAGGTGCTACAGGGAAGGTGCGACATGGTTTGTCCAGGACAGTGGTGCACAATGGTGTAGGCGGTGGCATAAAACAAAATCGTGGGAGGTGGATTCAAGCGGTCTAAGTGAGTAGTGGTGCGGGTACAAGGGGATGGTTCAAGTTGACGGCGAGGCGGACATCGAGCTACCAGTGGGGCGGCTGGCAGAGGAGGAATGCGGTAGGGGGGGGGGGGCACATCGGAGACCACGACAGTGGTGAGGCCACAGTTAGGAAGAGTGCATGGGTCATGCGGATGCGGGGGGATAAATGCATGGTATATAGTGAGTCACCATGGGACCAGGAGGCCATGAAGCTAGGGCGGGCTGCGTGTGACAGATCAACCACCCTGCGTGCATGCAGGCTAGACCAGGGGAACCGGGTTGCACCAGGTGGCCCAGTTAGCTAGGACAAGCAGTCCAATGGGCCAGGATGGATGGGGTCTAGCTGGACAGGATGGAACAAGGCCAGCAAGCCACATTGGGTTAGGTTGACCAGACCAGGTCAGGTCAGCTGGCGGGTCAAGTCAGATTCGGACCAGACTCGAGTCAGACCTTTTTACTAAAATAATAATAACTTTCAAATGAAGTGTCTGTTTGACGCACCATCAGCAGTGTTGGAATCTTTGTGATGAGGTAGTCCTTATGAGAATAATGTTGGGTTTTAACTTGGATATATTTCTAGTGACATAGGCCATTTACATAGGAAATACTCAAGGTCAAGGGGTACAACGGGTGTGACTACTACTCACCGTGCACCCTCTATTTTCTATTTGAATTGATCCTATCATCCACTGTATCTTGAATGATTTTCATTAGGGATCATTACCTTTATTATTTCCCTAATATTTTTTGGTTTCGTTTCATACTCATAGGAGTATGATCCCTTCAGCAAGACTTCTAGGATAGAGTTTTTGGAATCCTCCAAGAGGCCCTGAGTGAATCCTCTATTCCTTATTCATGCCCATGGTAGAGTCTTTAGTATTTACCCGACCAACTTCACTAGGCATCGATCCTCTAATTAGTGGGTTAATAAATATTGGTTTATTGGTATCACCCCATGGACTTGGCTGTGATACTCATATGATGTATCATATATCTCTTTATATATTTTATCATATCTCTGTCATGATGGTTTTTGACAAACAGTACTTCTCGAACTGACGTCGTTAATGCTATCAGACTCAGGAGTGTGTTCTCCCAAATGCGTTCTTCATGAAATCTTTGAAATGAACCCCTAGTGTTGGTATATAATAGTTGTGACTTACCCCTAAATTGTGTGTTATGGTTTGAGTATATCTGGATATTCTTGTTATATGTGTTTTAGACATATACTATGTAGAGATGACTGCATCATTCCTTTGTTTATTTCTTTGTAGTTTCATGGTGTCCTAATTAGTTTTTTTATACTCACCCATGCACAGGATTTTCCTACACATATCATATCTTGTGCAGATGAGTGACCTTTTGACAGAGTCTAGGGCGGAATAGGACTGAATAGAGCCTTGTGATATCAGACAGACCATGGTGCCCCTATGACTTTAGACAGTAGCCCTAGTAAGTTTTCTTTAGGAAGAGTTTTCTATGGATGAATTTTAGGAAATTTTTTACATACTTTCTTTTTCATGGGCTTGTATTATGGATCTGTTTACTTTCCATCACTTTCACTGTTTAACTCTAGTTGTGGGTTATAGTGGTTTTCATGCATTGTTTACTTAGTGATTTTATATTTCATCATTTGTAAGCTTGGAGATGTGTGAATTCATACATGCACTAATTCAATTCCTCCCATGTTATTGATATGCCTACTTGATGCTAGTCACAAGCCCCTGGCCTATTGAAGGTGAGATTGGGGAGTCACAGAACGGGCCACTCTGGGTTGGGTTGTGACAGATTTTTCTTGTATGTTTATCCTCAAAGTCTATCTTAGGGATATATTCCCTATTTTATGTTTTCTAAATCTAGTTTCCAAGGTTCCTACTAAACTTCAGCTAATACCAATTTTAGATACCAAGACCTCAATAACCTAGAGTTGGTGCCTTACTTTATTACATTAGTATGATTACAAGGAATTCATACCCCAAATAACTGAATAGTTTTGTATTTTTAGGAAACTAGATAAAAACAAAAGATTTAAATGACAACTTGAATGGAAAATAAAATATATTAATTCCATTGTAATTATTCATAACACCTAGATTATCCCTCTAAGTCATTCATAATAATATTCATCTTCGTATCCTAGGGAAAAATAAAACATAAGAAATGAGTGATCTCAGATGTTTAGTTAGGGTAAGTAATACAATGGAAGTTATCATAAACATAAACATTAGGCATGGTGAATAACTACAAACACATTCCTTTTAAAGTAAACTTGCACATAAAATAGTAGGAATGGAAGATAAGTAAATAAAACCATATAATTGATCATAATAGAATGAACCTTATCCATGGATATTCTACTAGTAAACTATCACATGTTTTATAAATTATAATATCATAATGAAGAAATTCATAATGTTAGACATTTGAAACATATCTTCAAGGTCTCGGCCAATACTTCTAATAATAGGGTAAGGCCTTGACCAAAACCCAATTATGTTTTTCCTTATGAGACATAACGATGCATAGAGGGGATATAGCATGCCCCACCCATCACTCTCTAAGTCTAATTAATTCCTCATATGAATGGCGCTAAACATAAAGAACACGACCATTTGAAATGTAAATAACCTTCCCCAATCTATAATCATAATCACTAATCAATATGAGTAGCATAGTGAATAGTATCAAGATAGCACATCCACAATCAAACCAGTCATAAAACATTTAATAACATATGGTAGATGAAAATAATAAGATATAAATATCAATAAGGAATAAAATTCAATTGAGGTGTTGAAATAGATGAAAAATACTCTAATAAAATCAATAAGAAATCCTTGAGAGAAATACCCCTATTAGTTTGCAAATAAGATTTATTTTGGAAAAATAATTTTTATTTGTCATAATTGTTTGTATAAAACCAATAATGAAAAAATATAAATTTTCATGAAAAAGTTGTGATTTTAGAAAAATAATGGCGTGTTAAAATATATTATGTATTGTAATTTAAATGGGTAATAAATCGAGATGTTCCCTTTAATGAGGCTTGTTTATCAGGGAGAATGGAAAAGGGAACCTTAAAAAAACATGTATTTATTATAAAAGAAAGATGAAATGATCTAGAAACATGAATTTTTAATTTATACATAGAATTTATAATAATTATATAATAATTATGACAAATTACGTTGGTTTATATAAGGAGACATCATAACCCAAATGAAAATGGAGGTTTGGGAAGAAAACCCTTACCTTATGTTTGTATGTGTTATGCACTTGACCTCAACATCCTGGATAATAAAATTAAATCCATTAATTAGTTAATTAATAACCTTATATACTTTTATTTTATTTATTATAATTTTATTATGTTTATTTATGGTCTTTCTATGAGTTATAAGATACACTTTTATTGCCTGGGAGCATTCGTTTCCTTGGTATTCACGACCGGTATACTTGTATATGAGTATGAAAGTTCATTTAGAATGGGTATAATTATCCATAATTGAATTTATATGATATTAATGAACATAAATAAGTGTAAATGGTTATATATATAATTTTTTTACACGGTATGAGGATGAATCAATAGGTAATACATTTAGTGATAATCATTTGCATTATTACGTCATTTATTGATCATAACAAACTCATTTTTGTTTTATCATTTAGTATTATGTAAATATGTTACTTACAGAACATTATAAAAGTTTTAATACATATATTATAATCTTTTTTAACCATTAAAATAGTTTTATTACCATACTTTATGGAGAAATTAAAGAACTAAAATCCATTGTCCAGGAAGGTTGTAAATCAGCACCTCTCAGATGATGATTTCATTTTTTAAAATAAAAAGAGAGGAAGGAGTTTGAGTAAATATATTCCATTAACATGATATGATTATAGTATATATATGATACTAGAGTTATCATGATAATTTTTACATAGGTGGTGATGAGATAATAAGAAAATAAAATAAATTGAAATGAAATTAAAAGAAAAAGGAAGAGGGTTTACCTCTTGAATTATCCTCCTTGAGAACCTCCTTAGGGGAAGGGGTTTTTGTATTTTTGGAAATACCAAGAGATCATGGATGTGGGGAGAGACTATGGAAGATTATTTTGGTATAATTTTAACAAGATTCAAGGCTTATAGGTGTGAGGATAGGAAGGGGTGAGGGATGGTATTTGTAGTGGAAGAGAGGGGTGATTACTCATTATTTTATTCATTATTTTATTATTTTGTTCAAGACAACCAAGAGTGTTGATTATTATAACTAAATACAGTAATAAGTTCATGTGAGTTTGAACCAAGGGTGATAAAATCATCCAAACATCATGTATGACTCAATAAATCATGTATTTATCATTAATCATAAATTATCATATTTTATTATTCACAAAAATTCAAGTATTTTAGAAAAATCCCAAAAATTCACCCTAACCATTTTTTGATGTTTATAATTAAAAAATAAACTCCATTTTATTAAAATAATTTTCTAAATATTTGAAATTTAATTTTTAATTAAAATTAGCATTTACTCAAAAAATACATTTTTAAAATTATAACTGATTTTATAACACTCTAAAAAATTAACTAAGATCTCATTAAATTATCATAAAAGCATAAGACAAAAAATATTGATTTATGAATAAATTTTATGAAAATTAATTTTATTTTAAATAATTTTATTAATTATAATATTTTAATTAAATATTTATGTCTTATAAAAATACCAACACTTAATTTAACAATTTTATAAAATATTCATTTACTTATACTATGATATAATTATATAATACTTACATTTATAAGGTGAATAAATTTTATTTATACTTTCATGGGTGATGTTATTATTCATTAGTCTGATTTACTATTCATAAGGGTCAAAGTACTATTCCTAAGCTCAAGGTACTATTTCATCAGTATAGGTTCCTTAACATCTAGAAATACCTCTCATTTCATTAATTATTCATTTATGATGTTTGTATTGTGTTCTATAAGTGATTTTATATGATCTATACTATGTGAAATAAATATAAAAAGGAAAATATCATTGATAGAATTTGGGGTCATTACATCAAGTCAACCCCTCATTATCAAGGGTAAGAGATCATGATGGATAAATATAGTGACTATCGATTATCATACATATACATTACATCATTTTTCAGAATAATTATTAAATTACATAAGAAAACACCCAAATATCATATTAGTTTATTTCCATTTGAATCATAGAAACATAAACACTGGTCTATAAGTGAGCTACATCATCTCCCACTACGTTCTTCATAACTACCACCCTTCTTAGACACATCCTACATAATATATATCTTCATTAACTGGGTAAAAGAAACATAAGAAGGGGTGATATCATATGCTCAGTAAGGGTAAAAATGGGACATATTTAAGCCTAATCACGAGAAAAAGGGAATTAGCGCGTGATCATAACATTAGAATATCACAACCTATATATTAATGATTATAAATATGAATCAAGGAATAAATATTGGAATTTCATAATACATGAATCATAAGGGAATCAATATAATAAGACATAAAAGTATAACATAGTAATAAGAAATGTAATTTTGGCAAAGTTATAAATGTGTAAAATCATTCCCTATAAGTCAAGGCCCATTTCCTAAACTTATCAGGGCACTTCATGGGGATTACACCAAATGTGTGGGACAGACCACCATCCCTAGTCTTAGTCCTTTAATTATAGTGGATCAGGTTACACCTTATCCCCATAGTGGATCCAACCCATATACTTGTTGATAAAACACTATTTCATTGAATATTTTATTGATAATAAATGATATAATTTCATCACATTGTGTTAAATATGTTTATTTATAAAATATTTGGGATTTGATCATTCATTTGAAAATTTGGTGAAAATTCCAGTTTTACCCTTAATAGTGCACTGTATTATTTCAAAGATAAATATTTTTATATTTATTATTTGAATTTTAAATTCTGTAACAGTGTTCCTAACTTAATTATCTACAACTTTTATTCAGGACACTAAAGCTAAAGAGTTAATTTGGTTGTTGAAATTGGGCCATGAAGTCAAAGTTGGGCTGGGCTCGCCAGAATGGAGAAGGTTCTGTATTTGGGCCATATCCTCTACATACGGGCTTGGATTGAGCCCAAATTTTGAGGAAAGCTCGGGGACATGATGTGGCACAAATAATCCTTCTGGACGGCCGGTCCATTCACGCGTTTTGGAGGTCAAATGGGCGGTGCAAGTTTCATTAAAATATTTGGCCGAGATTTTGCATTCACACTTGAAACCACTTTAAACCTAGCCTCCCCTCCACTCTATAAATTAGTGATTTTCTCATTTGGAGAGGCTGGTTCGTGCATTGGGAGATTGGAGGCAGAGGAGAATTGGTTTCAACCAAATTCTCCAACCATTTTAAGAGAGGTAGCTCTTGAAGCAAGGATCCTCTCATCGAAGCCTCCTTCTCTCCTTCATGTTGTAATTGTTTTGTTTGTGTAATAAACTTCTTTGTTCTTCTTTATTTCTTCTCTTTTCCTCTGTTTTATTTAAATTTATTCTTCTCTTAATCTTCCTCTTGGGGCTGGAATTCTTGAGTAGAAGCGATATTGGGTTATACCCATTATAAACCTTTGCACATGCAAAACGCTTCTACGATGATTACGCCACCCGTGGAAGAGTAATTTTTAGTGATCGATCTATCTTCTACCCTCTTCATTTAATTATTTTGAATCATTGAGCCTACTGTAATTCACTTAATATGATCCATGAATTATGTTTTTAAATTTTAAGAAACTAAGCAAGCAATTGAACAATTAATACAAAAACACGCGAGGTCGAGATTTTGTGCAAATTGTGAGAGTGCGAGCTTAATCGGTAATACAAGACCACTTGGGATAAATTTGTAGAGTTCAAATATAATCCCTAAACACAACTCATCCTCATTTCCAGAATGGATTTGTGCTCTAATTAACCACTGACCATAAGCTAACCTTAGAACAACAATCAAAGCAGGGTTCTGCGATTGCATGTTCCGAAGCTAACCTAGGGTTTAAGTAATTCCATCTTTGTGGTTAAGTTAACTCTTGTAGGGTTCGAGGGTTAACAAATTAGAGGATCATAATTAAGTGGATATTCATTTAAATGATAATGATTAATATGTAAATGAAGAGGTAGAGTTAGATCGATTACGCCTTTTAAAATATTTTCTAAAAAAAAACATCTTCTTGTTGTGTTATTTTAATCGGAATTCATTTCAAAACTAAAAACAAAAAAAATACAATCTTCTTCCAGCAAACTTCTTCTAGATTCATAAACTATAAACAACCCCCATCCTTTTCTAGTAGTGTTTTTATTCTCTTTTATTTAATTTTTAGAATACCTCTAATAAGATGTTTTAATTCACTTCCTCCTTTGAGAGACGACCTTGGTTAGCCCCCTATGCTACACCAAGTAAACTAAACATTAGCTTCATAGAGTGTTGTGCTTGGAGTTTTATCCAACGTAACTCACTTTTGAAGTTCTTTTGAGAGCGCGTGCGACAATGCTCTTTCAAATTGGCGCCGTTGCCGGGGAGGCAAGTAATTATTTCAACCAACTAGAGGTATTTATTTTATTTTACATTTTATTATTTTCCTCTCTTCTTTCTTCCTTCTTTACCCAATCTGATTTTTCATCCTCTTCTTTTATTTTCTCCTACTTCTTTGTGGACCATCAACTCAAACTTCTCATTTTTATTTTACTATGGTCCACCTTCTTTCTTTTCATTTTTATTTGATCTATGACACAAACTAATCCCGAAGATCTCTTAGATCTTGACCCTGAGATTGAACGTAGCCTTAGGGCACGAATCAGAAATTCTCAGTCTACGGGAAGTTTCAACATTCAACCAGTTGGAGAATTACTCCAATATCAGAACATTGAAATTGGAAGCAATTCAAATTCAACCATAAAACAAGAACCAATGGCTGGAAATAATGGAAATGAACTTAATAGAACCATTCGAGAATTGGCTGCACCTGATATTAACTATCAACCAAATTGTATTGCATACCCAAATCTCGAATCGGACTTTGAATTGAAATCTGGATTAATTCACCTTCTTCCAAAGTTTCATGGCTTATCTGGTGAGGATCCCAACAAACACCTTAAGGAATTTAATGTGGTTTGCTCAACTCTAAAACCTAGAAATGTCTCTGAAGATCAAATCAAACTAAGAGCATTCCCATTCTCACTTGATGGAGCTGCGAAAGATTGGATGTATTATTTACAACCCGAAGATGTAACTTGTTGGAACGATTTGAAACGTCTTTTCTTGCAGAGATTTTTTCCAGCATCAAGGACCACATCCATTCGTAAGGAGATCTCGGGGATCAAGCAAGCCCAAGGGGAGTCAATGTATGAGTACTGGGAGAGATTCAAGAAGTTGTGTGCAAGCTGTCCGCATCACCAAATCAGTGAGCAATTACTCATCCAGTACTTCTATGAAGGACTCACACCCATGGAGAGGAGCATGGTGGATGCTGCAGCTGGAGGAGCATTGGTGGACAAGACACCAGTAGCTGCACGAGCATTGATCGACAAGATGGCCCAAAACTCCCAACAATTTGGTGATAGAGGTACACCACATGTTCGAGGAGTACATCAAGTAAGTCCTTCTTCTCTTGAAAGTCATTTGATTGATACTAAGTTAGAAGAATTGACAATTATGGTGAGGCAGATTGCATTGGCACAAAAGACATCTCTACCCCCTCCTTCAAGGCCTTGTGGTATTTGCACTGAGACAAGCCACCCGACTGACTGTTGCCCACAACTCCAAGAAACAGAAGATTGTGCAGCAGTGTTCCCTGGGAGACCATTTCAGCAGCAACAAGAACAACCATATCCCCAAAAGAAGTTTGATCCAACCTACAACCAAGGGTGGAAAGATCTAGCGGACATGAGGTATGGCTCTGGACAACAACAAAGGCCCCCTTTTCAACCAAACTTCCAGCAGCCTCCGCCTTACCAGCAGGGTTTCCAACAACCCCAAAGGAGATTTGAAGCTCAAACATCAACAAGTCAACAACAAGGGAATCACCCACCAAAGGTAGATTCTAATACTGATGATCTTTTGAAGCAAATTGTTCTTAATCAACAGAATGAGCTGAAGAGTCAAGGTTCGGAGCTGAGAGAGTTGAAGACTCAAATGAGTCAGATTGCCACCGCCCTCCATGAACTTGTGAGTAAGAATTCTGGAAATCTACCTTCCCAACCCACTCCAAATCCAAAGGGGAATGTTAGTGCCATCACATTGAGAAGTGGGAAGCAAATGAACGATACATCTACACCTACCATTCCACCGGGATTCACCTCAACTTCAGAGAAGCCGCATTCCATACCAACTGATGAACAATCCAAGGAGAAAGATAAAGGTAAGAAAAAGATTGATGATGTTCCTCCTAAACCACTTCCTTTTCCAAACAGGGTTGTTCAAACCAAGAAGATGGCTGAAGAAGCAATGCAAAAGGAGGTTTTGGACACATTCAAGCGTGTGGAGATCAACATTCCTCTACTCGAAGCCATTAAGCAAATCCCAAGGTATGCCAAATTCTTAAAAGAACTTTGTACCAATCGAAGAGGGCTCAAGGGAAATGAGAGAATCAACCTTGGAAGAAATGTCTCAGCACTCATTACACCAACTCTAGCAATGCCAACAAAGTGCAAGGATCCCGGGACATTCACCATCCCATGCACCATAGGGGAGTTTCACTTCTCTGATGCTCTTTGTGATTTAGGAGCTTCAATAAATGTGATGCCTCACTCTGTTTTCTCTTCATTGCAGATTGGTGAGCTCAAGCCTACAAGGGTAGTGGTGCAGCTAGCGAATAGAGCTACAGCATATCCGGCTGGTGTCCTTGAAGATGTGTTGGTAAAGGTAAAGGACATGATCTTCCCTGCTGATTTCTATGTACTAAACATGGAAGATGACCAGGTAAGTTCTCATGCCCCTATCATTCTTGGTAGACCCTTCCTCAAAACTGCTAAGACCATTATCAATGTTCATGAGGGTACTCTTTCCATGGAATTCGGGGATGAAATCGTGAGGTTTAAAATCCTGGATTCTATGAAGTACCCACCAGAGGAACACTCAGCATTCTTTCTCTCTCATTCTGAGTCTCCATGTGATAGTCCCTCTATTTTTGATTCCCAATCTCTTGGGGACTATTCACTTCTTAATGAAATAATGAGTATTGGGTCCAACTTGATGTCTCATTCTACTTCATCCCCTTTAATTCATGATCTTTCTGATCTTGGGATTGGTTCATTTGTCCAATCATATTCGAATTCTGAGCATGTATACTCTGATTATGATATGGCTGCTAATTTTTCTGATGGATTTGATGCATTGTTCTCTCATTCAGATGATATGTATGATTGTGCACAGATGTCTACGCCACTCATGCTTCCATCCATTCAGCAGCCACCATCACTGGAACTAAAGCCATTGCCACCAAATCTCAAATACTCATACTTGTTAAGTGGTGAAAAATTACCTGTTATCATTGCTAACAATCTCTCTTTTGAACATGAAGAAAAACTTTTGAATCTTTTGAGGGAGAACATCAGGGCAATCGGGTGGACCTTGGATGACATATCAGGTATTAGCCCCTCCATTTGCATGCATAGGATTATTTTGGAAGATGGAGCTAAACCGGTGAGGCAACCACAAAGGAGACTCAATCCAACCCTTCTGGAGGTTGTTAAAAAAGAGGTTGAAAAATTGCTCGAGGCAGGTATAATCTATCCCATTTCAGATTCTCAGTGGGTAAGTCCTATTCAGGTTGTGCCTAAGAAAAGTGGTGTTACTGTTGTTAAAAATGAGAAAGATGAGTTAGTTCCAATGAGGGTACAAAACAGTTGGCGCGTGTGTATTGATTATAGGAAACTAAATCATTCCACTCGCAAAGATCATTTCCCCCTCCCATTTATTGATCAGATGCTTGAGAGACTAGCTGGGAAGACACACTATTGTTTCTTGGATGGATTTTCTGGATATTTTCAGGTTCTTATAGCTCCGGAGGATCAGGAGAAGACTACATTCACCTGTCCCTTTGGGACATTTGCCTATCGGAGGATGCCATTTGGACTTTGCAATGCCCCAGGTACCTTCCAGAGATGCATGGTGAGTATTTTTTCTGATTTTATTGAGACCTGCATGGAGGTATTTATGGATGATTTTACAGTGTATGGATCTTCATTTGATGAATGTCTAAGTAGTTTGGAAAATGTGTTGAATCGTTGTATTGAGAAGAATCTAGTCCTGAACTTTGAAAAGTGTCATTTCATGGTAGAGCATGGCATTGTCTTAGGGCATGTAGTGTCAAAACATGGGATAGAGGTTGATAGATCTAAGGTAGACATCATTTCATCCTTACCCTACCCTTCATGTGTGCGTGATGTTCGATCATTCCTTGGACATGCTGGATTTTATCGACGCTTCATCAGAGATTTTAGTAAGATCGCTCTACCCTTATCTCGATTGCTTCAAAAAGATATTGACTTCAATTTTGATGATTCATGCAGGGTATCATTTGATGAGCTAAAGAAGTGTCTGACCACTCCACCGATCATACAGCCCCCACGGTGGGAGATTCCTTTTGAGCTTATGTGTGACGCCTCCAACTTCGCGGTTGGAGCTGTCTTATCTCAGAGGGTGGAGGGACGTTCACATGTGATCGCCTATGCATCGAGGACACTAGATTCAGCCCAATCAAACTACACCACAACAGAAAAGGAGTTTCTTGCTGTTATATTTGCTTTAGATAAATTTCGTTCATATTTATTGGGCTCTAAAGTAGTTGTTTTTTCTGACCATGCAGCTTTGAGGTACCTCCTAAAGAAGCCAGATGCAAAGCCACGACTTATCCGTTGGATGCTACTTCTTCAAGAGTTTGACCTTGAGATAAAGGACAAGAAGGGGTCAGAGAATTTGGTGGCAGACCACATGAGTAGGCTTACTCACACACTAGAGGGTGACACCTTGGACCAGGTACCACTTCGGGACACTTTCCCCGATGAGCATCTCTATACCATCTCAGGTAAGCATCCTTGGTATGCTGATTTAGTTAATTACATTGTTGGCTCTGAAATCCCAGTAAATTTGAAGAAGCATCAAGTCCAAAAATTAAAAAGTGAGTCTAGGTATTATGTGTGGGATGATCCATACCTCTGGCGCATGTGTAGTGACCAAGTCGTTAGGAGGTGTGTTCCCGATCATGAGTTTGAGTCTGTTTTGCATTTCTGTCATACACTTGCTTGTGGTGGACACTTTGGACCCCAACGGACAGCTAGGAAGGTTTTAGACTCAGGATTATATTGGCCTAGTTTATTCCATGATTCCCATGTATTTTGTAAGTCATGCTCTCGTTGCCAACACACTGGAAACATTTCAAGAAGACACGAGATGCCCCAACAACCCATTTTATTCTGTGAGATTTTTGACGTTTGGGGAATTGATTTTATGGGACCTTTTCCTAGTTCATTTGGTTTCTTGTATATCCTTGTTGCTGTCGATTATGTGAGTAAATGGGTGGAGGCCAAGGCCACCAGGACTGACGATTCTCATGTTGTTGTGGATTTTGTCAAAGCACAGATTTTTTGCAGGTTTGGAGTACCAAAGGCCATCATCAGTGACCAAGGGACACACTTTTGCAATAGGAATTTTGCTTCCCTCCTTCGGAAGTATGGGGTGACTCACAAAACATCAACACCATACCACCCCCAAACAAATGGCCAGGCTGAGGTTTCAAATCGTGAGTTGAAACAAATCTTGGAGAAAACCGTGCAGCCAAATAGGAAGGATTGGAGCAAGCGCTTGGATGATGCATTGTGGGCTTATAGGACAGCATACAAGACCCCCATTGGTATGTCCCCATTTCGGATTGTTTTTGGGAAAGCGTGTCATCTCCCCGTGGAAGTCGAGCATCAGGCATATTGGGCTATAAAGAAATGTAACATGGATTTGGCCCAAGCTGGAATTCAAAGGAAGTTGCAAATTCAAGAGCTTGAGGAGATTCGCCTGTCATCATATGAGAACTCAAGGCTCTACAAGGAAAGATCAAAAGCAGCTCATGACAAAATGATCCAACAAAGGGAGTTTCATATTGGAGAGAAAGTCCTTCTCTATAGTTCACGACTGAAGTTGATGCCTGGTAAGTTGCGTTCCAGATGGTTAGGTCCTTATATTGTGTCTAATGTTTTTCCTTATGGTGCAGTGGAGATCACACAAGAGGACACTGGAAGGAGCTTTACAGTCAATGGGCAACGTTTGAAGAGATACATTGAGGGACATCCTACTGATGCAGTGGATTTTATCACACTGCATGACCCCATCATCACTTGATCACATCAGGCTGTTCCTAACCCTTTCACTTTTATATTATTTGTCCTATTTAAAAATTCTGCATTTCATGTGCATATATCATCTCACGGGTTCACATTGAGGACAATGCAATATTTTAAGTGTGGGGGAGGGAACCTTTTAGTTTAGTAATTTCAATTGTTTTCCTGTTAAAAAAAAAACCAAAAAACAAAAATTGTGTGTTTTTCAAAATTTGTGTGTTTATTTTAAGGGAACCTTTTAGTTTAGTAATTTCAATTGTTTTCCTGTTAAAAAAAAAAAACAAAAAACAAAAATTGTGTGTTTTTCAAAATTTGTGTGTTTATTTTACAATTTTCTGTGTGTTTTTGAAACTTTTGAGCTGAAATGATTCTCATCACCATTTTTAAATCCATATCAATAAGTGAAACAATTTACCCCTTGAAACTAAGCTTAAATGAATGCTGAAATGACTTTGTTTCAAGTTCAAATATTTAGTAATTTCATGCAAAGTACGCTGAATTTTGAATCCCATGCCAATCTCACTGTCTTTATATTTGAAATCACTTTCTTGTGAGGCTTCTAAACCATTATTTTCATATTCTTTACATTCACCTCACTTCTTGAGAGAGCCAAACCATACTTGATTTAACCAGAATTTGATCTATTCCTGTCAAAACTTGAGGGTTTGAGGTACTTGTGTTTAAATGATTGAGGCATTTGTTTGGTATTAAAACCCCTATTTCAAATAATCCTTTTTTATAATGGCCTACCTTGAATATTTAATCCTTGTAGCCCTTAGAAGCCATGCACAGCCTGTTAGGTTAAGCCACATTACAAGCCAATTTTCCCTATCCAACCAACTCTTGAAGTGAAATTGCATAATCTAGTTGAGCTTAAGTGTGGGGGAAGCTGTCTTGTGTTGTGCCACCACATTATGTGATACTTTGGGTGGAAAATTAAATTCTGAAGAGATGTGTTTGCTGCTAAAGAAAGTCATTATATTGAAAGCTGTGCCTTTTCTGGAGCTTTCATGACAAGTGAAGCTGTGCCTTTTCTGGAGCTTCTAATTGAGGTGGAAAGCTGTGCCCATCTGGAGCTTTTAAGAAAATCATGTTCTAGAAGATTGACATTTTTTATGCTGAAATGATGAATGGTGTAAACCTTTCATGACTTTTCGTGATGATGGAGCTGAATTGATACTATGGGGATTGAAGAGAAGACCATATTTAAGTGAAAATTAGATTAATGCAATTTTGCTTTAAAAGAGTCAAGCCCTCCTCATTCAGCCTCAGAGTTTTTCACATCTTAATCCTACCAACCGAAAGCCACAGAACAACCCTGAAAAGTCCTCATGATAAACATATGTCCTTGACTCACATCGGGTAGCGATGTAGGAATCTATCAAGCCTATGGTGACCCTTGTATGAGTTTGGATGAGAAAGACATTGCAAAAAAATTGATATTTGAGTGATGAGAGAAAATTCAAGCGAGGTAAGTGTTTTGTGCATGGGTGGATAAATGAAGTGGAAATATATTGAATGATATAAATGGAGAACCTGAAATAAGGTTTTTTATGAGGCATGATATCTTTTTTTTCTTGGTGTGAAATTGATTGATCTTGAAGATATGTGTTTTAAAATTGGTTTTGATTTGATATTGATGTTTACTTGATATGAGGTTTTGCCCAGGTGTGCAAAAGGGTAAGTGTGGGGGAGTTGATAAAACACTATTTCATTGAATATTTTATTGATAATAAATGATATAATTTCCTCACATTGTGTTAAATATGTTTATTTATAAAATATTTGGGATTTGATCATTCATTTGAAAATTTGGTGAAAATTCCAGTTTTACCCTTAATAGTGCACTGTATTATTTCAAAGATAAATATTTTTATATTTATTATTTGAATTTGAAATTTTGTAACAGTGTTCCTAACTTAATTATCTACAACTTTTATTCAGGAAACTAAAGCTAAAGAGTTAATTTGGTTGTTGAAATTGGGCCATGAAGTCAAAGTTGGGCTGGGCTCGCCAGAATGGAGAAGGTTCTGTATTTGGGCCATATCCTCTACATACGGGCTTGGATTGAGCCCAAATTTTGATGAAAGCTCGGGGACATGATGTGGCACAAATCATCCTTCTGGAAGGCCGGTCCATTCACGCGTTTTGGAGTTCAAATGGGCGGTGCAAGTTTCATTAAAATATTTGGCCGAGATTTTGCATTCACACTTGAAACCACTTTAAACCTAGCCTCCCCTCCACTCTATAAATTAGTGATTTTCTCATTTGGAGAGGCTGGTTCGTGCATTGGGAGATTGGAGGCAGAGGAGAATTGGTTTCAACCAAATTCTCCAACCATTGTAAGAGAGGTAGCTCTTGAAGCAAGGATCCTCTCATCGAAGCCTCCTTCTCTCCTTCATGTTGTAATTGTTTTGTTTGTGTAATAAACTTCTTTGTTCTTCTTTATTTCTTCTCTTTTCCTCTGTTTTATTTAAATTTATTCTTCTCTTAATCTTCCTCTTGGGGCTGGAATTCTTGAGTAGAAGCGATATTGGGTTATACCCATTATAAACCTTTGCACATGCAAAACTCTTCTACGATGATTACGCCACCCATGGAAGAGTAATTTTTAGTGATCGATCTATCTTCTACCCTCTTCATTTAATTATTTTGAATCATTGAGCCTACTGTAATTCACTTAATATGATCCATGAATTATGTTTTTAAATTTTAAGAAACTAAGCAAGCAATTGAACAATTAATACAAAAACACGCGAGGTCGAGATTTTGTGCAAATTGTGAGAGTGCGAGCTTAATCGGTAATACAAGACCACTTGGGATAAATTTGTAGAGTTCAAATATAATCCCTAAACACAACTCATCCTCATTTCCAGAATGGATTTGTGCTCTAATTAACCACTGACCATAAGATAACCTTAGAACAACAATCAAAGCAGGGTTCTGCGATTGCATGTTCCGAAGCTAGCCTAGGGTTTAAGTAATTCCATCTTTGTGGTTAAGTTAACTCTTGTAGGGTTCGAGGGTTAACAAATTAGAGGATCATAATTAAGTGGATATTCATTTAAATGATAATGATTAATATGTAAATGAAGAGGTAGAGTTAGATCGATTACGCCTTTTAAAATATTTTCTAAAAAAAACATCTTCTTGTTGTGTTATTTTAATCGGAATTCATTTCAAAACTAAAAACAAAAAAAATACAATCTTCTTCCAGCAAACTTCTTCTAGATTCATAAACTATAAACAACCCCCATCCTTTTCTAGTAGTGTTTTTATTCTCTTTTATTTAATTTTTAGAATACCTCTAATAAGATGTTTTAATTCACTTCCTCCTTTGAGAGACGACCTTGGTTAGCCCCCTATGCTACACCAAGTAAACTAAACATTAGCTTCATAGAGTGTTGTGCTTGGAGTTTTATCCAACGTAACTCACTTTTGAAGTTCTTTTGAGAGCACGTGCGACAACGCTCTTTCACTTGTTCCCATCATTATCTCATGAGATTTAAATCTTTACCTAATTCATTGGAGGGAGATATAGGTCCCACACATCACATAATTAAATCATATATATGTGTTCCACAAGATCAAAAAAATTCATCATATAATAACCCATGAAAAAATGGTTATCATAATCATTCCATCATATCATAACCTTTGTATAAGATACATGTTTTATAATCATTTCATTAAAGCATAACCCGTGAAAAGAAGCATATAACCAATGGAAGAGAAAAGAGTTTCATTAACAATATGTAATAAAAATCATAAACCCTTAAAAAAAGAATAAGAATGGTATTATGGGGACATAACCCCAGTAAGTAATAGGTAATATAAATTAATTCCATCTTAGATATAGAATAATTTTTAAATATCATTTAAAACATTTCTTGAGGAAAATATATTTTATGCTTTAAAAAGTGATTTTTAAAATATAAAACATTTTTGGAAACCTTTTTCTTTGAAAATAGATTTAAAAAATTATAAAGGTAGATTTAAAAAAATTTAAATACATTTTATTTAAAAATAATATTAAATATTCATTTAAAAACATTTTTTGAGAACATAGTTTTGAAAGAAAACATATTTTTGACCGAATAGAGAAATAAAGGTAGTTATTCTTAAAAACATCTTCATAATTATCTTAAGTACCAAAGAATAAAAAATTGGTACCATTATTTGAATATATAATTAATTAATATAGGATAATAAAATTAATTAGAGTTATTGAAATATGGATCATAATATTTCATCAATGGAAGCATAATCATAATCAATCCAAATAAAGGATGAGATTGTAGAAATAAACTCTTACCACTTTGGTAAATTTGAATGAAAATACCAATGAGATAATAAAATTACATGTAGATGAAAATATCATTAAAATAATGGTATTAATGATATAACATTTTAAATGGTAGTATATACACCTCATAAAATAATGTATGTGTATAACATAACTTGAATCTCAAAGAAGGGAAATTGAAACAAAATTACCTTACCGATTTGGTAATTTTTGAACCATATACCCCATGAAAGAGATATAATAAAAGGGATATGTAAATTTACATAAATTTAAGTATAATAATCATATAATAAATTCATGTATAGTATATACACCACAAATAATAAACTAATGGTGAATATGTAATAAGTCTTGTAGAAATTAAAGTGAGACTAGAAATCCCCCTACCTTATGTCTTGTCTCTCATCGTACTCATTCAAAAATCATGTATAATAAATAAAAGTTTATTTTAAATATATTATATAACCATATTAATTTATATCATACCATATATTATTTACTTATTACCTTTTATTAACTATTTATTGATGATTCCATGTTAAAGTTACGTTTTAGGTAATAACCGCTTTGTTTTTTCATTTATTTTGATTTGTTTTATTTTTGATACTCTCAATTATATCATGATATCATAATATAAAGAATGAAAACAATGATGTAAATATCATATATATTAATTATATATTTATTTATAATAATATATAAAATATAGAAATATAAAATGATATACATCGTTTATGGAGATGGTAGGCAGTACGTACACATGAACACTGTTTCCATTTTATTGTCATATTTTTAAAGAAGAAAAAGTAAATGATATATATATATATTATGTTTATATTAGAATTATTATGTCATATATATCACATATTATTGTTGAACCCATCTTTAATATATTCTATATAAAATGTTAACGAACCATATCGCTTTGAGGAGGCAACAGTCCACACGTCTATAAATGAAGTTATCTTATTCCCAAAAAATGGAAAGCATAAAGGTATGTGTTGTATAATAAGTAAATAATAATAAATACATAATAAATATCATATATATCATATAAAAATATTAATTCCATTATTATTACCAACTTTGAAAGGTGTTAATTGAAGAACGAACGACATCGGTTCACGAGATAGTAGTCTGTCATACACACAAATGATGATTGCATATCCCATTTGATGGAAGTGTGTGTGACTATAGGTCATGAAATTAACACAAAAAATATAAGTATATTTATTATAATTGTTTTGTTATATAATCATGGAATAATAATAATTTAGGGAGTGGAGAAAGAAATAAAACAAAAGTATTTGTTGAAGGATGTTACCTCTTCTTTGGGTAACTCCTTTTGGTTAGCACCAAAGGGCTTTATTGGTTGGATTTATTACCAAAGGTATGAATTTAGGATGAAGGTATGGATTTTTGGAGCTTATTTGTGTAGGTTTTGGACATTATAAAGGTCTTTAGAGGTGTAAAAAATTGATATGGGTGAGTGGCGTTTTATAAGTGGGGGAGAGGAGACACTTGACATTTTTGAAAATAATTGTGTCCTCCCCATGTTTTTACCTACCAAGAGGATTCCATGAAATAAAAAATTAGATCCATTAAGTTTTAATGTCTATATGTGGCCATAAAATTGGTTTTGGAAAATTTTAGATCCATTTTTACATCTTATGATTAAAGTTTAATCACTAAGTAATTTTGTTTTTACCTAAATCACTGTAATTAATTTTAATTACTTTAACTAATATTTTTAGTAAAAAAATAATTTTATATTATTAAAAATTATAAATTATTATGATTCCAAATATGGAATCCATTTTTCCAAATTAAAATAAAATAAGTGGCATAAATTAATTTAAAAATAACCCCATAGATGTGACGGGAAAGTGGGTTTTTAAAGTAAAAAGTTCAAAAGTTCAAAATGATTTTATATCCAATTTCAATGTGACATTGATTGAAATGAACTAAATTGGATTTATTGTTTATAATTTGACTAAATAAAATTTAAAAAAATTTAAAATATAATTTTTCTATATAGATAAATTATATGAAAAATTAGTTTTCAATTAATATTCAGTATTTTTCACTATTCATCCAAAAAATGAAATATTTTATAAAAATACCAAAAAATAACTCTAAGATAATTTTTATATTCTAAATTCAAAAAATAAGTTTATTTTATCAAATTAAAATTCTGAAAGTTTCTAAAATTAATTTTATTATTGTTTATTGAAGGATAAAAAAATTAGTCCTTTTGAGAAAATAGTATTTTATTTCAAAACATTTAGACTTTACCAAAAAATATATATTTAATTATATTTTTTTTATTTATATAAAACCATTATTAATAATATTTAGTTTTTTATTACTATTCATATTACAATGTTTAATAGGGATAAGTTATAATTGTCTTGTTTAAAATAATAATAAAATGTTGTTTCGTAGAGACTGAGTGTTGCGTGTGACGCAAGATAAGTCGATGTTGTGTATGGCGCAATATTAAATTGATGTAGCATATAAATAAAGTTAATATAGGTATATAGTACAATGAAATACCTCATAGAAATTTAATTTATTTGAAAAAAATGGTTTATAAAAACTCTAGGTGTTATATTCTACCCCCCTAAAAATGATTTTTTCCATCCAAATTTGTTATTATGATACAAATAAATGAGGTTACTCATGACTCATAATATCCTAAAATTTCCACATAGCTTCATCTAAATGTGGGTTTATCCACAAAAATTTGACCAATGAGTGGTCTTATTTCACAAAACTTTCTTTGTATAATCCAGAATTTCAACTAGTTGTTCCTCATAAGAAATATCCTGCTTCAGATATATGACCTCTAAGTTTAGTACATGTGAAGGGTTAGGTATTTACTTCCTCAAGAGAGATACATGGAACACATAATTAACTTTAGAGTGGTTTGGTGTATGCTCTAAGTGATAGTCTACCATCCTAATATGATCAGTAATATCAAAGGGACAGATATACCTTGAGATTGGTTTACCTTTCTTCCCAAATATAATAACATTATTCCATGGTAAAATTATTAGGAACAACTTGTAACCAAAATCAAATTATAGATCACATCGATGATTATTAGAATAAATTTTCTTTCCAAATCTAAGGTACCTTGATATGCTGCCAAGTGGTTCTAAACTTATCTGTCATTTCCTTAGCGATATCAGGTCCCAATAACTTTATTTATCTAACTTAATTCTAGAACATTGGAGCTCTACATTTATTTTTATAGAGGTATTAATAAGGTTCCATATGAATAATTGATTGAAAGCTATTTTTTTAATAAAAATCAACTAGAGGAAGGTGTTGATCCCAAACACCTTTCAAATCCAATGAACAAAATCTTGATATATCCTCTAGGGATTGAATTTTTATTTTAGACTAACTATCTATTCGAGTATGATATGTAGTGATAAAACTGAATTTCATATCAAGGGATTACTGAATACTTCACCAGAACTTTGAGGTAAACCTTAGATCTTGATCAGATATAGTGTAATTTGGTACTCCCTACAACCTTACCACTTAATTTATATCTTGGAAAGTATATTCAAAGAGAAGAATTATCTGATAGCAATGAATTTTTTTGAATTAGTAAGGAAATCAACTACCAAACATATAAAATTATTCCCTTTAGATTTTTTGGAGAGTCCAACAAAAAAAATCCATAGTGATCTTCTCCCATTTCCATTCTGGTATGGGTAATAGATGTAGCATCCCCTTAGACTTTTTAGCCCTAACTTGCTAGCATACCAAGCACCAAGATACAAAATCTGTGATATCCCAATTGATGCCATCCCACCAGAAGTATTTTTTCAAATTTCTATACATCTTTGTACTTCCAGGATGAATTTAGAATGAATAACTATGAGCTTCCTCTAACATATCCTTCTTTAAATATGGTATGGAAGGAAAAAATACATAGTTTCTAAACCTTATCACTCCATCATTATCATGGTTCTACTTAGAAACATTTCTAACCTTATTTTTTAGATCTACATATTCATTCCTTGCCTCTTTAATGTTCACTTGGAAAGATGGTTGAACATTCAATTAAGAAAGATAATATTTTCTCCTTCCTTCAATTTTTCTAGATCCATCCTTTACAAATCTAGAAAAATTGGATCTTTTTTTATCCTCATCATGGATAATCTAGAATGATATCTTCGAATCAAATCATTGAAAACCTTGTTATATTTCCAATGGTGGTAATGTATTGAGTAGTAATAATCCTTTATCAGCTTTAGCTATCTTCTCTAGTGCATGATAAATTCTTTATGTGTTAATATATACTTTAAAATTTTATGATCGATATATATATCACACTTTTCTCCAGGGGTTTTAGTGTTTTTTGGGCTTTTTTTATTTTTTTGGGGTTTTAATGTTTTTATGTGGTTTGAGGATGGGTTTTAAGTGGTTTTTATGCATTGTTTTGGGTTTTAGTGGTTTTTAGGGTTTTTATGGGTTTATAGGGTTTTAGGGTGTTTAGGGTTTTATAATTTTTCAGTTTTTAGGGGTTTAAAGGTTTTTAGATATTTTTTTTGGGTTTTTTAAGTTTTTAGTGATTTCAAGGGTTTTAAATTTTTTAGGGGTTTTACGATTTTTTGGGGTTTTTGGGTTTTTGGGATTTTAAGGTTTTATGGTTTCTTGGGTTTTAGGATTATTTTAGTGTTTTTTTGGGATTTTAGGTTGTTTTAGGGATTTCAAGGGTTTTTATGTGGTTTTAGTTTTCTTAATGGTTTTAGGGTTTTTAAGGTTTTTAATTTTTTTATGATTTTCATGGGGTTTTTAGGTTTTTAGGGTTTTTAGCAGGGTTAAGTGTTTTTATGGTGTTTATGGTATTTTGGTTTTTTTAAGTGTTCTTGGGGTTTTTTTGGGTATTCTAAGGCTTTAGGAGTTTAATTGTATTTTATGTTTTTAAGGTTTTTATAATTTTAGGGGTTTTTATGGTTATTAGTCATTTTAGTTTTTTAGAGGTTTTAGGGTCTTTAGATTTTTATGGGTTTTTAGTGTTTTTAGGGGTTTTTTGGATTTTTTGGTTATTTTTAGTTTTTTAGGGGTTTTAGGGGTTTTTAGGATTATTTTATGGTTTTGGGGTTTTTATAGTTCTCTTAGTTTTTTGGGGTTTTAGGGTTTTATGGTTTTTTATGAACTATTGGGTTTTTTATTATTTTCTATCATATTTAAGGGTTTTAGGGGTTTTAATGGATTTTAGAGTTTTAATGGTTTTAGGGGTTTTAGGGGTTTTAGGGTTTTATGGGTTTTTTAGTTTTTTCTCAGATTTCTAGGGTTTTTATGATTTTTATCATTTTTAGGGTTTTAAGGGGGTTTTTTGGATTTTAGGTTTTTAGGGGTTTTTAGGATTTTTAGGGTATTTTGGGGATTCTAGAGGGTTTTAGGGTATTTTAGGGGTTTTATTTTCCTTTTTTGTGTTTGGTGGTATTAATGGTCGTTTAGGGTTTTTAATGTTTCTCAGTTTTTATGATTTTTTATGGTTTTAGGTATTTTAGGGATTTTTCGGTTTTATTTTTATTTTTAGGGATCTATAGAGATTGTTAGGATTTCTAAGGATTTTTGGAGTTTTTTCTGGTTTTTAGGTGTTTTTTAGGTTTTGAAACTTTTGTAGATTCTATGGCTTTTAGGACTTTTTAGGGTTTTTAGCATTTTAAGGGATTTTAAGGGGTTTTATGGGGTTTTAGAGTTCTTTAGGGGTTTTAGAGTTTTAGGGTATTTTTGGGGGTTTAAGGTCATTTATCATTTTTTGGGGTTTATTATGGTCTTTTAGGGGCTTTTAGGAATTTTAAGGTACTTTTAGGGTATTTTCCATTTTTAGGATTTTTAGAGTTTTAAAGGGGTTTTAAATGTTTTTATTGGTTTCCAGGGTTTTTAGATTATTTTTAGGGTTTTTATGGTATTTTTGGGTTTATTGGGATATTAAAGGGGGTTTCGATTGGAGGGTTAGGGTTTTAAGTGCAAAAAAGATGCGAGGGTCGGGCTAAGGTGTTTTTAGGGGATTTAAAGTTTTTAAGGTTTTTTGGCCTTGCAATAATTTTATATATTTTTGGGATTTTAGTGTTTTCTAAGGGTTTTTAGGGTTTTAAGGTTTTATAGGGTTTTTATGGATTTTTAGGGTTTTAGGGGTTTTAGAGGTTTTACAGTTTTTAGGGTCATTTTTGGTTTTTTCTGGTCTTTTAGTTGTTTTAGTGTTTGAGGGGATTTTAGAGTTTTTAAGTTCCTTTTGGATTTTTTTAATTTTCTTTAGATTGTTTTAGGGGTTTTAGGGTCCTTTATGGGTTTTAGGGTTTTAAGATTATTTTAGAGGTTTTATGGTCTTTTTGGGTTATGTGTTTTAGTGACTTTTAGTTTTTTATGGTTTTTAGTGTATTTTAGTGTTTTAAGTAATTTTTAGTTCTTTTTGGTTTTTAAGGTGTTTTTAGGGATTTTTATGGTTTTTAGGGGTTTTGGGGGTTTTTAAGGTCATTTAGAGGATTTAGGGCCTTTAGGGGTTTTATGTACTTTTGGGTTTTTTGGGTCGTTATTAGTTTTAAGTACTTTAGGTTATTAGGTACATTTAAGTTGTTTTAGTTTCTTTTAGGTTCATTTATGTGTTTTAATGGATTTTAGATTTTTAGGGATTTTATAGTTATTAGGGGTTTTAGGTTTTTGTAGGGATTTTTAGGGGTATATAGGGGTTTTAGTGTTTTTAGTTATTTTTGGGATTTTTTGTGGTTTTATGGGTTTTAGGTAATTTTAGAGTTTTTAGGTTTTTTAGGTGTTTCTATGATTTTTAGTGGGATTTAAGGGGTTTTAGGGTTTTTATGGTTATTATGGTTTTTTATGGATTTAAGAGATTTTTTTTGGGGGGGGGGGGTTTAGACTTACTTGAGCATTTTTAGCACTTTTAGGTTTCTAGGGGTTTTGGGTTTTTAGGGTCATTTACTATCTTTTATGATTTTTATGATTATTTAGGGTTTTAGGGGATTTTAGGTTTTTAATTATTTTTAGGTTATTATAATTTTTAGGGGGTCTTAGGTTTTAATGGGTTTTTTGGTTTTTAGGGTCTTTAAGGTTTTATGAGTTTTTTTTAATATTTGTAGTTTTTAGGGTTTTTAGTGTTTTTGGAATTTTTCATCATTTAAAGGGTTTTCAGGTTTTTAAGGTTTTTTAGGTTTTAAGGTGTTTTAGGGTATTTTAGGGTGCTTTAGAGATTTTTTAGGGGTTTTAGTATTTCTAGTTTTTTTGGGTTTTGAAGGTTTTGTTTCGTTTTAGTTTTTTAGTTATTTAGGGTCCTAAAAGGGTTTATTTTTATTTTTAAGGTCTTGTAGGTTTTGGGTGGTTTATTGATTTTTAGGATTTTTCGGGGTTTTAATGGGTTTTAGGGTTTATTTAGGCTTTTTATTTTTTTAGGGGTTTTTATGTTTTTAAATTTTTTTATGGTTTTAGTTTTTTTTGTGTTTTCTAGGTTATTTTATAGTCTTATAGGTTTTTAAGGGGTTTTAGGGAATTTTAAGGGTTTTTATGAATTTTAGGGTCCTTTAGGGACTTTAAAGGTTTTTTGGTTTTTTAGTGTTTTTTGGGTATTTAAGGGGTTTTGTGTTTTTTTTTGTTTTTTTAAATGGTTTAGGGGTTTTTACGATCCTTTATTTTTTATGGTTTTTTGGGTATTTAGGGTTTAGGGTATAGGTTTTAGGTTGCAGGGTTTAGGGTATAGGATTTAGGGTGTAGGGTTTAGGGTTTAGGGTGCATGGTTTAGGGTTTATGGTGTAGGGTTTAGGGTTTATGGTGTAGGGATTATGGTTTACAGTGTAGGGTATAGGGTTTAGGGTTTAGGGTGTAAGGTATAGGGTTTAGGGTGTAGTTTTATTGGGTTTAGGGTATTGGGTATAGTTTTTTGGTGTAAGATTTAGTGCTTAGGGTGTGGAGAATAGGGTATAGGGTTTTAGTGTTTTTAGTTGGTTTTTATGATTTTAAGGTATTTTGGGTTATTTGGGTTTTATTTTTTTAGGTGTTTTTAGGGTTTTTAGGATTTTTATGTTTTTAGGTTTTTTAGATTTTTTAGGCATTCAGGGGCCTAATTTTTATTTTTAGTGTTTTTGTGTGTTTAAATATTTTTAGGTTTTTTTATGTTTTTAGTGTTTTTAGGGTTTTAAGAGTTTTAAGGGGTTTTGTGGTTTTTGTGTTGGGGGGTCCAATGTTTTTATGGTTTTTTGGGTGTTATAATTTTAAGTTTTTTATTGTAATTTGGGTTTTCTATGGTTTTTAGGGTGTTTGGGTTTTTTTTATGGATTTTAGGGTTTTTATGGGGTTTTTAGATTTTTAGGGTTTTTAGGGTTTTAGGGTATTTAGGGGTTTTTAATTTTTTTGGGTCTTTTAGGGGTTTTTATGGTTTTTTGGGATCTTTAGGTCGTTTTAGGGTTATTAGTTTCATTAAGGGGTTATATGGTTTTAAGGGTTTTTTAGGGCATTCTAGGTTATTTTATTGTTTTTTTGGTATTTTGAATTTTATTTGTCCTAAAGGTTTTTTTTGGGTTTTTAGGGTCTTTTATTGTGTTTAGGGGTTTTTGGGTTTTTAGGGGTTTTAAGGTATTTTAGTGGTTTTTAGTGTTTTTAGGATTTTTAAAGTTTTGAGGGTTGTTAAGGATTTTACTCTTTTTTAGATGGTTTTAACAATTTTTAGGAGTTTTAGGGTTTTTAGGTTTTTATGGATTTGAAAGGTTTTTTTTGAGTTTTAGGTGTTTTTACAGTCACCTAGGATTTTTAGACTTTTTTAGGGTTTTTTAGGTTTCATAGGGTTTTTGTATTTTAAGGAGTTTTAGGGTTTTAATGGCTTTTTAAGGTTGTTAAAATTTTTATGTGTTTTTAGGGTTTTTTAAGTTCTTAGGGTTTTTAGGATTTTTAGGGGATTTATTGTTTTTAAAGTGTTTTTTTGAGTTTTTTTGGGATTTTTTTGGATTTTAGTGTTTTTAGGAATTTTTATATTGTTTTAATATTTTTAGGATTTTTACGGATTTTAGGGATTTAATAGTTTTTATGGTTTTTTGGGGGTGGGGGGGGGGGTAGGGGTTTTAGGGGTTTTAAGGGATTTTTGAAGTTTTTAGGGGTTTTCAGTGATTTTAAGGGTTTTAGGTTATTTAGGTTTTTATTATAGGGTTATAGGGTTTTTAAGGGGCTTTTGAGTTTTTGGGTTTTTTGATTTTTTTGCGGTTTTTTGGGTTTTTAGGGGTTTTTTGGGGTTTTAGGTTTGTTTTAGGCTTTTAGGGTATTTTTGGTTTTGGGGATTTTTGGGTTTTTAGGGTGTTTATGGGGTTTTATGGAATTTTAGGTTTTTTATAGTTTTTATATCTTCTTTTAGTGTTTAATGGGATTTTAGTGTCTTTTATGGTTTTCAGGGTCTTTTAGGGGGTTTAAATGTTTTTTGGGACTTTTATTGTTTTTATAGGTTTTAAGGTATTTAAGCGGTTTTAGGTATTTATTGATTTTTGGGTTTTTATGGGTTTTAATGGGTTTTAGTGGGTTTTGGGGTTTCTATGGGTTTTATCTTTTTTAGGGGTTTTAGGATTTTTAGGGGTTTTGGGATTTCTAGGGATTTGAGGGTTTTCTAGGATTTTAAAGATTTTTTTGGTTTAAGGGTATTGTAGTTTTTATGGGTTTTTGGGTTTTTAGGGTTTTTAGTGTTTTTATGGGATTTTTAGAGTTTTTAGGGTTCTTGAAGGATTTTTAGGGTTTATAGGGTTTGCCAGATTTTTAGTCTTTTAAGGGTTTTAAGGGGTTTAAAGGGTTTTATGGTTTTTATAGTATTTTAGGGGTTTTAGTGTTTTAGGGACTTTTTTGGGGTTTTAGAGTTTTTAAGGGGTTTTAGGGTTTTAAGGTTTTTTAGCCATTGTATGGTTTTCTAAGGATTTTAGGGTTTTTAATTTTTTTTAAATATTTATTGAGGTTTTAGGGCTTTTAGGTTTTTTAGATTTTTAGTGGATTACCATTATTTTAGGGGTATCTAGGGGATTTTAGGTCTTTTATAATTTTTAGGGTTTCTAATGGTTTTTGGATTTTTTAGCGTTTTATGTTTTTTATGGTTTTTAGTGTCCTTCTAGTGGTTTTAGTGTCTTGTATGGGGTTTTAATGTATTTTTTGGGTTTTTGAGGTTTATGGGGGGTGTTTTTGTGATTTTTTTTTGTTTTTTAGGGATTTTAGGGATTTCAGATGTTTTTGGGTTGTTTTAGGGTTCTTTTAGGGGTTTTTAGGATTTTTAGAGCTTTTTAGCTTTTTAGGTTTTTCTCGGATATTTTAGGTTTTTGGTGGATTTTTTAGGCTTTTTAGGATTTTTATAGTTTCTAGAGTATTTATAAGGTTGTTAAGGTTTTAAACAGTTTTTAGGGGTTTTAGGGGTTTTTAGGATTTTTCGGTGTTTAAATGGTTTTTCTGAGTTTTTAGGGTCTTTTATTGGTTTTTTATGTTTTTAAGGTATTTTAGAGATTTTATGGTTTTAAGTAATTTTAGGGTTTTTACGATAATTTTTTGGATTTATGTGGTTTTAGATTTTTTTACAGTTTTTGGGGTTTTTGTGTCTTTAAACAAATCATAGTGTTTTTTTGGGATTTTCTATTTTTTGGGTTTTTAGGGTTCTTTTAGTGTTCCTTTGGGATTGTTTAGGTTTTTAGGGTTTTTTAGGTTTGTAGGGATTTTTATGCTTTTATAGGATTTTAAGGGATTTTTTGGTTTTTTGGGTTTGTTTTGGGGTTTTAGGAGTTTTTTTTGTGTTTTTATGGGTTTTAATGTCTTGTTATGTTTTTTAGAGTTTTAAGGATTTTTAAGATTTTTCGGGTGTTTTAGGGGATTTTAGGGTATTTTAGGTTCATTTAGGGTTTTAAGGGCCTTTTTGGGATCTATTATAGTTTAAGGGTCTTCTAGGTTCTTTAGGGGTATTAGATTTTTAACATATTTTAGAGTTTTTTTGGTTTTTAGGGGGTTTTAGGGTTTTTTGGTATTTAGGGTATTTAGGGTTTTTCGTTTGTTTAGTTTCCTTTTTGGGTTTTTAGTATTTTTAGGTATTTAAATTTTATTATGGTTTTGTTGGGTTTTTAAGGATTTTTAGGTGTTTTAGGGTTATTTTACAGTTCTTTAGGGGTTTTGGGTTTATTGAGTTTTTAATGTTTTTTTTGGTTTTTAGGGGTTTTTGGATTTTTATTGGTTTTTAGGGTTTTTTTGAGTATTTTAGAATTTTTAGGGTTTTTAGGTTTTGTTATGGGTTTTAACAGGATTTATGTTTTTTAGAGTTGTTTAGGCTATTTATGGTTTTTTGGTGTTTTTGGGTTTTTTGAGTTTTTAGGATTTTATAAGGGATTCTTAGAGTTTTTAGAAGTTTTATGGTTTTTTTAGGATTTTATAGTTTTATGCTTTTTATGGTTTTATTTGTTTTTTAAAGGCTTTTATAGTTTTAATGGATTATTAGGGTTTTATCAGTTTTTTATACATTCTAGGGTATATAGATCTTTAATTAGACTTTTAAGGTTTTTAGAGTTTTTAGGGGTTTTAGGGTTTTTTTCTTTTATTTTGAGTTTCTAGGATTGTTTTTGGGTATTTTATGGTTTTATGGTTTTTATGGGTTATAGGGGTTTTTAGGGGTTTTAGAGTTTTTAGGTGTTTTAGGGTGATTTAGGGTATTTTTAGGGGTTTTTAAAATTTTTAGGGTGTTTAAGGTTTTTAGATTCTATATAGGCTATTATGAGGTCTTTAAGGAATTTTATGGTTTTTAGGGTCCTTTAGGGGTTTTAGGATGCTCTTTTGTTTTTAGGGATTTTTGGGTCTTCTAGGGGTTTTAAGGGTTTTAGTGAATTTGTGGCTGTTTTATGTTTTTATAGGTTTTTATGATTTTTTAGGCAAAGAAGATGCGAGGTTCGGGCTATTCCCGACCCCCCCAAATTATTATAAAGAAAAAGAGACTCAACAGACAAGGGAGGGGAGGGGTCAATCGACCCACACCCAAAAACCCTTAACGACCGAAGACAAAAGACCCAAAAAAAAATTCAAGAACGAAAAAAAAGAAAAAACACAAGGGAAAGCAGCCACCACCATCATCCAGCATCCCAGCATCTAGCACCTCGCAGCATCCAAACTCAAAAAACCAGCATCCAGCACCTCCCAGCCAAACGACAACCAGCGCAGCAAACATCCATCCGCACCAACAACACCATTTCAAACCACCAAAACCATTCACCACCAGCAAACTAGACCACAACACCATCCAGCCAACCAGCATCAGAACATCATCCAGTAACAACACCAAGAAATCACAACCACGTAGGGTTCTTTAGTGTTTTTAGTGGTTTTAGGGACCTTTAGTGTTTTTATAGATTTTTAGTGTCTATTAGGTTTTTAGGTTTTTTTATAATTTTAAAGGTTTTAAGATTTTTTACGGGGTTTAGGGATTTTAGGGTTTGGGGGGTTAGGAATTTTATTTAGGGTTTTAGTATTTTTAGTGTCTTTATAGTTTTTAGGGATTTTTAGGGTTTCAGGTTTTTTTGGGATTATTTGAGTTTCAAAAATTTTTATGGGGTTTTAGGGTTTTTTAATTTTTTAGAGTTTTTATGGTTTTAAAGTTTTTTAGGGTTTTGGGGGTTTTTAGAGGAGGGGTGTTAGGGTTTTTAGGCTTTTTATGGTCTATTTGTGGTTTTAGAGGTTGTTTTACGCTTCAAGGTCTTTTTCAAGTTTTTTAGGCTCATTAATTTTCTTATGGTCTTCTAGTTACTTTTAGGGGTTTTTAGAGTTTTTAGGGGGGTTTTAAGGATTTTATGGGTTTTAGGGACTTTTTGGGTTTTTTTTGATTTTTAGGTCTGTTTAGGGTTTTTAGGTCCTTGAGTGAATTTAGGGTTTTATATAACTTTAGGGTTTTAAAATCCATTTGGGTTTCTAAGGTCCTTTATGGGGGTTTGGGTTTTTAGGTTCCTTTAGGGGTTTTAGGATTTTTAGGGTCCTTTATGGGGTTTTGGGATTTTAAGGGTATTTAGGGCCATTTATCAATTTTTAGGTTATTTTGATGTCTTTTATGGTTTTTAGTTCAATATATTTTATGCTTTTTGGGGTTTTTAGGGTCTTTTAGTTTTTTATGGTTTTAGGGTCTTTTGGGGTGTTTTAGGGTTTTAATGTCTTTTATTTTTTAAGGGATTTTTATTGTATTTTAGTGATTTATAGGGTTTTTAGGTCTTTTATTGGTTTTATGGGGTTTTAGGGATTTTTATTTTTTAGGCTTTTTATTTTTTTAGTGTTTTTAGGTGTTTTAGGGTTTTTAGAGTTTTTATTGTTTTTAAGGTTTTTTATGGTTTTTAGGGTTTTTAGCATCCTTTAGGGGTTTTATGCGTTTTTAGGGTTTTTATGGGTTTTAGGGTTTTTAGGGTTTTTATGTTTTTTAGTTTTTTAGGTTTGTTAGTATTTTTAGCATATTTAGTGTTTTTAATTATTTTTCAGTGTTGTTAGGGTTTTAGTGTAATTAGTGTTTTTATGGTTTTTTGTACTATTTAGGGTTTTAAAGACTATTAATGTTTTTAGTGTTTTTATGGGTTTTTAGGGTTTTAATGGGTTTTAGGGTTTTTAGTGTTTTTGGGGTTTATTAGCGGTTTCTAAGGGTTTGGTGATTTTTTTGTGTCTTTAAGGTTTTTAGGGTTTTAGGGGTTTTAGGTTTTATTGAGTTTTTTGGGGTTTTTAGGTTTTCTTTGGGTTTTCTGGGGTTTTTAGGGTTTTTAGATATTCTTATAATGTTTTGCGATTTTATGGATTTTCAATGGTTTTAATATTTTTAGGGGGTTTCAGGGGTATTCGGGGATTTAGAAGGTTTGTAAGGTTTTTTGTGTTTTAGGGTATTATTAATGTTTATTTGAGGTTTTAGGGTTTTCAGTTCTTATAGTTTTATAGGGTCTTGTAAGTGTTTTTAGGGGTTTTGGGGTTTTATAGGGTGTTTAGGGGGGTTTAGGGTTTTTTGGTCTTTTATGGGTTTTTAGGGAAAGGAAGGTGTGAGGCCAGAATATTCTTGGCCTCCCAGAATTTATTAAACAAAAGGAAAGTAGACAAGGGCGGGGTAGGGCCAAACAACCCAAACCCAAAAAGCCCTGAACCCCCCAAGACACCAAAACCCCGAAAGACCCGAAAAGCAGAAGAAAAATAAGGAGGGGATAAAAATCAACGTGTCCAGCCGCATATGGGTCCTCGTCATCACCATAACCCGAGGAAGCATCTGACTCCACCGAATCCCATTCAGATGATTCATATTGCTTGAGGAAAGTAGTGTAATACTCTGTGAGATGTTGCTTCTCCACATTCAGTTGCACCTTGAAAAACTGACCTCCCCTTCCAGAGTCAACTTCCTTAGCTTTGTAAGAGGCTCTCATGGACACTGTCTTTGGAAAATAAGAATAGAATTTTCTTAGATTCCTCTTTTGGGGATCTATAGAGGCCCCTGAAGAATTTTTTTCCTTCCTATATGGAATGGACACCTCAAGAAGCGCCCTATCCTTCATGATCATAGCCAAAATTTTGTTCATCATTTTGTCAACCTCCTAGACAGGGATAAAAAAGGATTCCTGATTTAGGGAACATTTAGCAAAATCTCTACACTGCGGCACATTAACTACCAAGGCAGGTTCCTCAATAGCCACCCTAGGAAACGTACTTCCTTCCCCTGGAAAGAAGGATCATCCTCAACAAACCCATCACTATCAGGAACAAGCCCTAGCAGCACCCTTTTCTTCTACTAACCATCACCATCCAACCGCCTAATGATGTCTAACATCAGCTTGTCTTCACTCAGGGCCACACTCCCTCCAGGACACCTGGAAGCGCCGAACTGCACCTCATTCAACGCTTGCATATCACACCTCACACTCCCAACATCAGCAACTGGAGACCCATGCACCTCTTCCCTTTGTATCTTTCTTACATTCCTCTCATCCGTAATAATCCCACCACTATTGTGAAGCACAACAAAACCATACAAGTGCCCAGTGGTGTCTATCATTAGCTTGGATTTACTAGAATTCTGGGCCACATTCCCATCATCACACCCAACAGTGACAACTTGCACCTCACTATGTGTTTTAAGGGTTTAGGGTCTTTTAGGGTTTTTAGAGATTTTTAATATTTTTTGGGTTTTTAGGAAATTTTTATTTTTTTGGGGGTTTTATTTTCTTTATAAGGTTTTAATCGGTATTAAAGGTTTTAGTGTTTTTTTGGATTTTAGGGTCTTTAGGGTTTTTGGTTTTTTGGGTGGTTTTAGTGGGTTTTAAGAGGATTTAGGGATATTTAAGATTTGATAGAAATTTTAGGACTTTTTAGGGTTTTTCTAATTTTTAGAAGTTTTATGGGTTTTAAATGTTTTATGGTTTTTTAGGATTTTGTGGATTTTAGAGTTTTTACGGTTTTTTAGTTTTTTTGGAATTTTTAGGACAGTTTTAGGTGTTTTAGGGTTTTTAGAGTTTTATTAGGGTTCTTAAGGGGTGTTAGGGTCTTCTCTGATTTTTTGGGTTTTAATGGTATTTAATTTTTTTAGGTTTTTTAGGGTTTTTAGGTTTTTAAGGGGTTTTGCGAGTTTTATAGATTTTTAAGGGTTTTTAGAGTTCTTTTGGGGGGTTTTTAGTGCTTTTTTCTTATTTAGGGTTTTATGGATTTTGGGGGTTTTTGGGTTTTTTTTTGACTTTTTTGGATATTTATGATGTTTGCTGGGTGTTAGGGTCTTTTAATGTGTTTTAAGGTCTTTTTTTAATTTTAGGGACTTTTGGGGTGTTTGGGTTTTTTGGGGTTTTTGGAGAGTTTTAGGGGTTTTAGGGTTTTTAGGGGGTTTTAGTTTTTTAATTAGTTTTCTATGGTTTATAGTTTTTATGGTTTTATAGGGGTTTTATGGTCTTTTGGTATTTTTTGATTTTTAGGGTCTTTTTATGGATTTTAGGGGTTTTAGGGTCTTTTATGGTTTTTAGAGTTTTTTGGTGTTTCGGGGTTTTTTTTGAGTTTTAAAAAATTTAAGGTTTTTTTGGGTTTTAGGGGTTCTAATACTTTTTAGGGGTTAATGGTTTACTTAGGGTTTTAAGGTTTTTTGTGGGATTTTATGGTCTTCCAGTTTTTTATGGTTTTTAGGTATTTTTATGGTATTATGTTATTTTAAGGGTTTTATGGGTTTTAGGGTATTTTAGTAATTTTATGGTTTTATGGTTTTTGTTTTATTTAAGGATTTTAATGTTTTAAAGGGTTTTAGGGGTTTTAGTGGGTTTTAGGTATTTTGAAGGGTTAAATGGGTTTTAAGGTCTTTTATTTTTTTAGGTTTTTAGGGTCTTTTTGGGATTTTTTAGGCAGTTACAAAATTTTATGGGGTTTTGGGGGTTTTAAATATCTTTTAGGGGAGTTTTGGTTTTTTGGTTTTTGTGGGTATTTTTTGGCGTTTTAAGTTTATTATGGACTTTTATGGGTTTTTTGGTTATTTTATTGGTTTTAGGGACTTTTAGGGTCTAGGGTGTACGGGTTAGGGTTTATGGTGTGGGTTAAGGGTCTAATGTGTAGGGTTTAGGGTTTATGATTTAGGGTGTAGGGTACAATGTTTAGGGTTTAAGTTTTGGGGTGTATGGTATATGGTTTATGGTGTAAGGTTTAGGGTGTAGGTTAAATGGGTTTCAAGTGAAGGGATTAGGGTCTAAGGTGTAGGGTGTTGGTTATAGGGCGTATGGTTTATGGTGTAGGGTATAAGGTACATTGGTTTCTATTGTTTTTAGGGATTTTATGTTATTTTTAGGTTTTTAGAGTTTTTAGGGTTTTTATGGGTATTTAGAGTATTTAGTTTTTTTTGATTTTAGGGGTTTTTAGGGTTTTTTGTTTTTTGTTTTTATTTTTAGGGTTTTAGGGTTTTTTATGGTTTTAGGTGTTTTAGGTTTGGGTGGGGGGGTAGTGTTTTTAGGCGTGTTATGGGTTTTATGGGGTTTGAGGATTTTTTTTCTTAGGGGTTTTCTCATTTTTATTGTTTCTTAGGTTTTTAGGGACTTTTGGGGTGTTTGAGTAATTTTAGGTTTTATTTTTATTTTTAGGGTATTTGTGGTGATTTTTTATGATTTTTAGAGTTTTTAATGATTTTTAGGGAATTAAGGTATTTTTACTTTTTAGCATTTTAGGAGATTTTATGGTTTTTGGGGACTTTTTGGGTTTTAAGTGTTTTAGGGGTTTTTATTTTAAAGGTATGAAGGTTTTTTATTGATTTTTATGGGTTTCTAGGTGTTTTAGGGATTTTAGGGATTCTATGGGATTTTAATGTTTTTTGGGACTTTTTATTTTTAGGGGTTTAGGGCCTTTTAGGGGTTTTATGGTTTTTTAATGTTTTAGGGATTCGGGATTTTCAGGGTTCTTTAGGGGTTTTTCGGGTTTGTATAGTATTTTAGGGTATTTTTTTAGTATTTTAGGGTCTATTTGGGTTTTTGATAGGGTTTTTAGTGTGTTTTTTTTGTTTTAGGTGTATTAGTGTATTATAGGGTTTTTGGGTATTTTGGGGCTTTTAATGTTTTTAAAGTGTTTTTAGGGTTTGTAGTGTTTTTAGGGGTTTTAGTGTCTTTCAGGGGTTTTTTGGTTATTGGGGTCTCTTTTGGTTTTTATGTTATTTTATGTTTTTATGGATCTTATGGACTTTTATGTTTGTTATGTTATTTTATAGTTTTTTTTGGGTTTTAGGGTTTTTTAGGGGTTTTAGGGTCTTCAAGGGACTTTTTGGTTTTTAAGGGTTTAAAGGGAATTTTTTAGTTTTGTGGGGTTTTCATTTTTTAAGGGGGTTTTATTTATTTTTAGGTTTCCATGGTATTTTATGACTTTCTAGGGATTTTAACTTTTAGGGGTTTTTAGGGTTATTTAGGGGATTTTAGTGATTTTATTTTTTTAGAGTTTTTAGGGTCATTTAGGAGTTTTGAGGATTTTTTAAATTGTTTTTGGATATTTATGGGTTTTAGGGGGTTTTAGGGTTTTTAATATTTTATGGTTTTAATATTATTTTATTGGATTTTGGGAAAAGGAAGATGCGAGGGTCGGGCTATTCCCAGCCCCCCCAAATTTATTAAAAGGAAAAAAGAGACACAACAGACAAGGGAGGGGAGTGGTCAAACGACCCACACCCAAAAACCCTTAACGACCCAAGACAAAAGACCCCCAAAAAAATCAAGAAAGAAAAAAGATAACACACAAAGCAAAGTAGCCGCCATCATTTTCCAGCATCAATCAGCATCCCGCATCTCACAGCTAACCAACGATCAGCATCCAAATTCAAACAACAAACAACATCCAGCAGCATCGCGACCATAAACCACAGCTTCAACACCTCCCATCCAGGCAGCATCCAACATCCAAAATCACCAGAATTCGGCATCACATACCCACCAGCAACCAAAGTCACAGAACCACCAGCATCAACATCACATCCATCACCAGCATTCAGCAGCTCACCACGAATCATCGACCATTATCCAACCCCACAAACACTAGAATCCATCAACTTCTCACCAACATAAGCAACCACCAACAACACATAACCATCATCACCATAATCACACAACCACCAATCACAAAATCTCACATCCATACAGCAACCATCATCCTTTTCCACAAAATCTAGAACCCAGCACCTCCCGGCTATAGAGGTCCATCGCAAGCACCACAGAACTCGCACACCAAGAGCTGGCGACAACCCATACCTCAAAACAACACAAGGAACCAACAACAAACCAATCACGCCACAATCTGTGAAGCAGCCACCATAGCCTGATAGAGATACTAGAACACAACACTTATCCAGACTAGCAATAGGATCATAACACAGAATGGAAACCCAGAAACGAACCTTCCTCTGCGCTGAGGTCCGAAGTGGGACCCCAACACCATCACGTGATTTCCCGAGCCAAACCAAAACCGCCGCTCCCCACACAGATTCCAGGATTGGAAATGTCCCACCGCACAACATCAACCAAGGCCTGGCCTCTCTATGCAACCTCTTGGAAGCCGTCAAGGAAGCTGGGAACCACCAGGAGCTCGTCGCAAAGAAAGGCATCACAATGGTAGTGTAATGCCGCACCGAGAAGGGACCGGATCTGGCCCACAACTCCATGGATCTGAACCGCCGTACACTGGGGGAACCGGATCTGAGCTTTTCTCCCAGATCGAGTACCGTCACTGCCGGATCCGTGGGTCTTGAAACCCTTGAAGCGACTAGATCTGTCGCACCCGCACCACTCCGCTGCACGTCCAAGTCCAAATCGACCAGAACCAGGAAAAACCACCAGAGCCCAGATTTATTGAGGAGAGGCTCTGACACCCACAGCCGCATCTCCAGCAACACAAACTTTGCTCTGCCAAAGATATCAAGGAAGCTCCTTGAAAGAAGCGCCGCGCGAGCCTAGAACCACAAGAAGAAAGTCGCGAACGTCGAACCATGCCAGCATGAAGCCCCATCACCAAGCACCGCAATCGCATCACATCACAAGATCTTGAAGGAAACAGCAAAACCGCTGGGATGGAAACCTATAAAACACGAAAATGGGAGAGAACCTGGCGAGAGTGGCAACATCTTTTTCTTATTGGTTTTTTGGGATTATTTATAATTTTTATGTTTTTTAGAATCATATGGTTTTTTAGACTTTTTAGGGTATTTTAGTGGGGTTTTAGGGACTCTTTTTTTGGGTTTTAGGGTGTTCTGTATTTTTAGGGTTTTTAGGGTATTTATGGATTTATGGATTTTAGTGTTTTCAGGGGATTTTAGGGGTTTTATAATTTTTAGTGTTGTGGAGTTTTTTTGAATTTTTATGTTTTTTTAGATTTTTATGGATTTTAGTGTTTTATTGTTTTTATGGGTTTTTATGTTTTAAAGTATTTTTATTGTTTTTTTTGTTGTTTGAGTAATTTAAAGGATTTTTGTGGTCTTCTTAGGGTCTTATTAAGATTTTTATTGGATTTTGAAGATTTTAGTGTTTTAGGATTTTCTTGGGTTTTTGGGTTTTCAGGTTTTCAGGTTTTTTCAGGGTTTTAGGGATTTTTTGAGGTTTTGGGATTTTATATAGGTTTTAGGGTCTTTTTAAGGATATTGTTTTTTTTTTGTATTTTTTGGTTATTTAGGTATTTTGGGTTTTTGGTTTCTTTTAGGGTTATTTAGAGTTTCTTAGGATTTTGATGGCTTTTAAGGGTTTTTAGGGGTTTTTATGGGTTTTAGGATTTTTAGGGATTTTTAGGGTGTTTTAGGTTATTAAAGGTTTTTAGGAGTATTTAGGGATTTATTTTGTGTTTTTATGGTTTTTAGGGAGGTTTAAAGGGTTTTAACGGGTTTTTAGGGGTTGTTAAGTTTTTAGGGGTTTTATTAAATTTAAGGGAATTTTAATTTTTTTAGGGGTATTTATGGATTTTTTGGGTCTTTTAGGGGGGTTTAGGGGTTTTAGGGTCATTTTAGATTTTAGGTTTTTTTTTCTATTTTAGAGTATTTTAGATTCTGTAAGGTTTTTAGGGTCTTTAGAGTTTTTAGTTTCTTTTAGCGTTTCTAGTATTTTTACCATCATTTTGGGTTTATGGTATATGGTGTAGTGTTTTGGGTGTAGAGTTTGGGGTTTGAGGTGTATGGTTTAGGGTTTTTGGTGTAGGGATTATGGTTTAGGGTTTATGGTATAGGGTTTAGGGTTTAGGTATTAGGATTTAGGGTATAGCGTGTGAGTTTTAGGGTGTAGGTTTTTGTGTTTAGGGTGTAGGATCTAGGGTTTTTGGAGTAGGGTTTAGGGATTATATTATAAGGTTTAAGGCTTAGGGTATAGGTTTTAGTTTGTATGGTTTAGGGTTTATGGTGTAGAGTATAAGGTTTAGGGGTTTTTATGATTTTAGGGATTTTTAGGTTTTTTTAGAATTTTTAGGGTTTCTGGGGGTTTTTATCTTTTAAAGTGTTTTTTGGTTTTAAGGTGTTTTAATGGATTTTATGTTTTTACCTTTTTAAGGGTTTTAGTGTTTTTATGGGCCTTGAATTCTCTTAGGGTTTTTAGGGCGTTTTGTGTGTTTTTAGGGTTTTTATGCATTTTAGTGTTTTTATACATTTTAAGGCTCTTTAGGGGGTTTATGTTTTTTAATGATTTTAAGGGATTTTAATATTTTTTGTTTTTGAGGGTTTTTAAGGGTGATAGTGATTTTATGAATTTTTATGGCGTTTTAAAGATATTTATGGTTTTTAGGAATTTAAGTGTTTTTGGGTTTTATGGATCTTTATGGTTTGTTTAGGGCAGAAGAGGTGTGAGGCTGGGCTATTCCCGACCCCCCCCCCCAAATTTATTATCATGGAAAAAGACCCAGCAGACAAGCGAGGGGAGGGGTCAAAAGGTCTGCACCCAAAAACCCTTAAAGACCACAAAAACAATGAAAAGCAAGGAAAATAAAACAAAAAAGAAAATACACAAAAGACCAAACATAGCATCACCAAACAACCAACAGCTTCAGCACGTCCAAACCAGCCCGCACCAGCATCCAACGACACCAATACCTGAAGTGCATTGTGTTGCATTTGTTGTCAATGAGGCATGAAGTTGTCACTAGAATGAATGGAAGTCAGGGAATGTCAAGATGTGAATGACAAAGGTTGTGATGGTGTTGGTGGTGAAGGAGAATGGCCATGGTACTAAGATGCATGTCACTTAGGAGATTCACTAAGTGGTATTGGAAATTGTGGTTGCAACATTTTCCATGTAAATCTGACGATTGTTGAGCTGATCATTAAGTTCCAAGAACTTGTATCCTGATGATACAATGTCACAACAATGATAGAAGACCATGCATTGTACTGACAATGCATGAGGAGTTGAAGAGATCCATCCACAACTTCTAAGTGGATGAAGTGGATTAATAAATTCCATGCACTATCACTTAGTGCATGAGAATTTGAAGAAGTTCCAATTTGATCTCTGATTAAATCAACAAAGAGAATTGAAGAAGTTATTTGATTCAGGAGTTCAGTTGAAGATGAAAAACCTTCAAGAAGTCCCTACTAAGTATTGAACACATATGGAAGAGGAGATGAAGAAGCTTAAGAAGAAACCGTTTGAAATTCCATTCATAAGTGATGAATACATGTTGAAGATAATGGAGGAATTTCAAAATGAAGAAGAAGAAAGGAAGAAGGATAAATGAGGAAGAAGGCTTGAAGTGGCACTTGGCATTTGGCATGTTTTATATGGAGAAGAACTTTGTATTTCACAAAGTCCTATTCTGTCCCTTTGCCAAAAAATTGGCCAGCCAAGGCACCTTGGGGGGTTCAACCCCAAGGCATGGGCACTAGGGCACCACGCCCGGGGGAACCCCGTGGGGCGAGCCAGGGCGGCAGGGCGCACCCAAGGACACCGCAAGGGCGCCAGGGGCACACCCGGAGGAGCGCAATGTGCATAGTGGGCGCCAGTGGCGCGCCCGCAGGAGGCATAGTGGGCGCTAGAACCGCGCCCGCGAGGAGCAGAGGGTGGGCGCAAGAGCGCGCCCGCTAAAGAACTCGGTGCGGGGCGGCACCGAGAGGGGAGGAGATTCAACTGGCGGGTTGAGGGAGCGCGAGGCTTATAAAGCGCGGAAAAACCGGCCGCGGATTCGATGTGGGACGCGCATTTTTCACCCGGAGCGCATCCTGGCCGTCCGACTCATCGCGCGGCTGATCACAGCCGCTCATCGCATCCCGCGCGAGATCTCCTGATCGCGGCCGTCCGAGGATATTCAAACGCCTGATCCGACGGCCGAGAGCTCGTCTCCTTCCTCGAGCTCGGTCGAGGACACCTCGAAGCCACCCGCGACATCGCCTGAACCAGAGGCCATCCGACCACCGGTTTTTGAGTTCCCGGCCAACATTTCCAACGCCGAAGGCTCTATTGAGCTCGTCTGGACCTACCGAACACGATCATGCATAAAACTATACATGCATGCAACAAATGAGGAGATTTCGTGATCGGCCGAGGCAAACGAAGCTGCCGAGGCCACGTGGAGAGCATGCTTTGCATGCATGAGCCTAAACAGAGGCCGTGCATGCGTTCTAAGTCGCATGCACGTGAAGAAGGCCGATAAATAAGGGAGCCCGCGTCAAACCGAGAATAAAACGCAAAACTTTGGAAAGATTTTGAAGATCCGAAATCTTCGGTGATTCAAGATTTTGAACGCGGATGATCAAAGGCATTCCTCTGCCTATATAAGGAGAGCTCGTGGCTCTCATTGAGCTTGCTGATTATTTTGTTGAAGATCCGGAGTCCCGCGGAGCACTCTCTGCCTCGCGAAGCCGAAGCCCCGCGCATCCCACTTGCGCGGCTATTGTTCTCGGTGCCATCTGAGGCCCGAAGGAGTCCCTTTTGCGCATCCCTTGCGCGAAAGAAGTGAAGGGGAGACCCCTGCGCGCTAATCCTTGCGCGGCAGGAAGAACCCAGGGCCGCGGCACTCTGCGCGCCCACGGTTGAAGCCCGAGGTGCTTTGCACCCGAGGTCTTGCACGCCCCTGTGCCGTGCTCCTTGCGCGCCTCTTTTGAGATCAAGGCAGTATACCACACTCATTTTGTGTGTGTGTGAAGTGAAGGAGTTCGGGTTGTGTTTTACACACATTGTGTGTGCCAAAGAAGGCCGAAGCCTTGCGCGGCAGTGGAGAAGAGGAGAAGCACATGGGCAGTGTGTGTGCAAAGTGGACATGAACACACCTTGGCCGAGACTTGCACTCTGTGTGTGCATTTGAAGAAAAGGCAGTAGCCTTGTGTGTGTGCTAAGTGAACAAGAAGACCACAACTAAACCTAAGTTAGTGTGTGTCAAAGAAAGAAGAGGTCATAGCCAAGATTGTGTGTGCAAAGTGCAAATACACCCTACGGGCATTTTTTGTGTGCAAGATAATGTGAAAGGCCAAGTGTGTGCCAAGTGGTTAGAAGACCACACTCATTAAGTGTGTGTATAAAGTGAGCAAGAAGTTGGCCGAAGCCTAGGTGTGTGCACAAGAAGGGAAGAAGGCCATAGGCATTTGTGTGTGCAAAAGAACTAAAAGGCCGAACCTAGTGTGTGCACTAAAAGTGTAAACACCTAGAAGTAAAATAAGGAGTGACCCACACTAAAGTAGAACACACTCTAAGTGTGTAAACAAATTGGTTAAAGTGTGTGAAGGAGAAAGAAGGTGTGTGTGCTATATTTGATTACACCCTTTGTGGGTTTATTGCACCAAGAGAAAGAGGAGAGTGCATGCATGCATGCATGCACGTGCACACGTGAAGAAAGCCAAATCAGTGGTGTGCATCTGAGACTGGACCAGACTGAAGTTAAAGACATCATTTGTCTGAGTATTCAGTAGTTGGAGAGAAGCCAGGTCATCCTCAGAAGAAGGAGATAAATCCTGAGCAAGACGAGAAGACCTGATCAACTGAAGTGATCAGAGGTACCGAGCAAGGCCAACAGCCTTTATCCCAGGCTGTTGAAGTTACTTGAAGAACTTAAAGTGAAGAAGAGCTACTCGTGCGACTCGAGGAGCCAAGAGAAGACCCTGTGGGACTCAGGGAGAAGAAGTCTTCAGTGGGATTCTGGAGCAGGCCAGTGGGACTCTGGTAACACTGTGTGAAGCAGTATAAAAACCCTCCTGTGGGACTCAGGAGAGATACAGTGGGACTCTGTATCGACCATTGTAATTTTAACATGTTATAATGGAGAATCCATGCTTGGAGAGCATGGCAAGGATGTAGGCCTTTGGTGCCGAACCTTGTAAATCCTTGTGTCCTGTGCCTTTTCATTACTGCATTATCCGGGAAAGGTTGAGAGATACAAGAAGAGTGGATCGAGGCTTTAACCAGCCATAGAGGTTTAATTGATTAAGAATCAATTAGTAAAAAGTTTTAAAGGATCACTGATTCACCCCCTCCCCCTCTCAGTGATTCACACTGATCTGGGCACTTCAATACCAGACACCACAACCATTCATCACCAGCAGGATTTTTAGTGTTTTTTTGAGTTTTAGGGTATTTTTGTTATTTTAAGGTTGTTTTAATGTTTTAGGGGTTTTGTGATAATTTTAGTTTTTTTGGTTTTTTTTCAGTTTTTTAGGGTTTTTATGTTTTTTGGGGTTTTTTTTGGTTTTAGGGTTTTTTCTGTGGTTTTTGGATTTTTATTGTTTTTTGGGTCTTTTAGGGTATTTAGGGGTTTTCATTGTTTTTTATGGCTTTATGTTATTTTATTATTTTTATGGATTTTGGGATATTTTAGGGTTTTATGGGTTTTTTAGAACCATTTAGGATTTTTAGGGTCTTTAAGGTCTTTTAGGGTTTTCTAGAGGCCTTTAGAATATATATATATTTTGAGTCTTTTAGGGATTTTAGGGATATTTAGGGTATTTAGGGGTTTTAGAGCCTTTTATTAGTTTTAGGGGTTTCATGGTATTTTTGGGTTTCATCTATTTTTATGGTATTTTATGTTTTTTATGTCTGTTTTAGGGGTTTTAGGGGTTTTTTGGTTCTTTTTTGTGTTTTAGTGACTTTTAGGGTATTTTTGGGTTTTTACAATTTTTGGGGTTTTCTAGGTTTTAAGGGTTTCTAATGTTTTTAGGGTTTTAAGGATTTTAGGGTTTTTATGGATTCTTAGGGTTTTAGGGATCCTAGGATTTCAAGGGTTTTTAGGGGGGGTTATGAGATATAGGGTCTTTTAGGGGATTTTTAAATGTCTTTAGGATAATTATGGTTTTTTGGGTATTTTATGGATTTTTTGGGGGGTTTTATGGGCCCTACGGTTTTTAGGCTTTATAGGGGTGTTAGGATTTTTTGAAGGGTTTATGGATTTTTGTTTTGGGGTTTTAGGTTTCTTAGAGTCTAATTTGAATTTTTTGGAGTTTTAGAGTTTATTTGGGGGAACATAATAATTTTTTTGTGTCTTTTAAAAGTATTTTAGTGTTTTTTGGGTTTTAGGGGTTTTCATGGGTTTTAGTTTTTCTATGGTTTTAGGTGTTTTTGGGTATTTGAAGCCTTTTTGGGGTTTTTATGGTTTTTAAGGTTTTTAGTGGTTTTTTTTGGATTTTTTTGTGTTATAGGAGTTTTATGTTTTTTAGGGTGTTTAGGGTTTCTCATTATTTTTAGGGATTTTTTGGGGTTTTTGAAGTGTTTTTAGGGTCGCTATGCATTTTTTAGGGTTTTAAGGGTTTATAGGGTCTTTTAAGGTTTTTAGGATTTTTTTAATTTTTTATTGTTACTTAGGGGTTTTGGATTTTATGGATTTTCTGGTTTTTAATAGTTTTTAGGGATTTTTATGGTTATTGTGTCTTTTAGGGTTTTAGAGTTTTTTTACATAATTTAGAGTCTTTTAAGGTCTTTGATAGGTTTTACGTATTTTTTTGGGATTTTTCATGTTCTTCGAGTCCTTTAGTATTTTTGTGGGTTTTAAGGATTTATAGGGTGTTCATGTTTTTTAGATCTTTTAGTGTTTTAGGGGTTTTTAGAGTCGTTTAGGGTTTCTAGTATCTTTTACAGGTTTTATGATTTTTAGTGTCTTTTATGAGTTTTAGGGTCTATTATGGTTTTTATGGTTTGTAGTGTATTTTAGGGGTTTTAATCATGTTATAGGGTTTTAGGGTATTTTAGGGATTTTTAGGGATTTGAGGGTCTTTTAGGGGTTTTAATGGTTTTTAGGGTTATCTGAGGGGTTTTGGGTTTTTTTGGTCTTTTAGGGTGTTTATGGGTTTAGGTTTTTAGGGGTTTTTGTATTTTTAGTGTGTTTAGGGTTATTAGGAATTTATTTGGATTATTTAGGGATTTTAGGGTTTTCTTTTGTGTTTTTAAGGGGTTTTTATGGATTTTTAGGGGTATTAAAGGTTGTTGGGGTTTTCAAGATTTTAGGGCCTTTTCAGGGTTTTTAGGGTTTTAATGGTTTTTAGCATTTTAATGGGTTTTTATATATTTTTTTTATCTTTTTATGGTTTTTTAGGTTTTTAGTGATTTTAGAGGTTTTTAAAGTTTTTAGAGGTCTTTTAGGTGTTTTTATGGTTTTTAGGGTTTTATGGTTTTTATGGTTTTATGGGTTTTAGAGTTGTTTTGTATTTTTAGAGTATTTTTATATTTTTTATTTTTTTTTCATTTTGATGGGTTTTCAGTGTTTAATATGGTTTTTTGGACTTTAGGATTTTTGGGTATTTTATGGTTTTTTGTTTTTTTGGTTTTTAGGGATATTTTAGGGGTTTTAGGGTTTTAAAGGGTTTTTAGGGTTTTAGGATTTCTTAGATTTTTTTGGGTTTCTAGGGTTTTTAGGTTCCTTTCAGATTTTAGGGTCTTTTAGGATTTTAATTGTTTTAGGTTCTTTTAGGGTTTGTAGGGAATTTAATTTTTTTAGGTTAATTTGTTGGGTTTTATGGATTTATGGTATTTTAAAGTTTTTTTTTCTTTTTATATACTTTTTATTGATTTTGGGTCTTTAAGAGGTTTTAAGGATTTTTAGGTTTTTTAGGGTTTTAAGGGATTTGGGATTTTTTTTAGAGTTTTAAGGATTTCTATAGATTTTTAGAGTTTTTTAGTTTTTATGGTTTTAGGGTATTTCAGTGTCTTTTAGGGTTTTACAAGGATATTTTAGTTTCCTTTATGGGGTTTGTGGTATTTTAGGGTTTTTATAGTTTTTTGGAGTTTTTTTTGATTTTAAGGATTTCATTAGGGGTTTTAGGGAATTTAGGGATTTTATGTTTTTTTTGTGTTTTTATATTTTTTAAAATTCTTATAGTTTTTTAGAGTTTTTAGGGGTTTCATGGGTTTTAAGGTTTTTAGGGTATTATGTTTTTGGAATTTTGAGGGTTTTAAGGGTTTTTACAGATTTAATGTATTTTTATGATTTTTAGGGTCTTAGGGTTTTTTTGGGTTTTAGGGTGCTTATGGTTTTTAGTTATTTTTTATTTTTTTAGGGTTTTATAAGTTTTTAAGGGTATTTTAGGGGATTGTTCTATATGGGATTTTAAGTGTTTGAGGTCCTTTTTTGTGGGTTTTTGGGGTCTTAGGGTTTTTAAATGTTTTTTTTGGGTTTTTAGGTTCTTTTCGGGTTTAAGGGTTTTTATGGTTTTTACGGGTTTTTAGGGTTTTTGGGTATTTTTAGGGGGTTTACTGTTTTTAGGGATACTTTAGGTTATGTAGGGTTTTTATGGGAGTTTTGGGTTTTAGTGTTTTTAGGATTTATTTGGTGTTTTTAGGATATTTAAGAAATTTTATGGACTTTTAGGACTTTTAGGGGTTTTATGGGTTTTGAAATATTTTTAGGGTAGTTAATGGTTTGTAGGGGTTTTTATGTTTTTCATGTTTTTTAGATTTTTAGAGTTATTATGGGTATTTTAGGGTTTTTAGGGCGCTTTAGGGGGTTTTAGGGTCTAAGGGATTTTAGAGTATTTTATGTTTTTAGGGAAAGGAAGGTGCGGGGCCAGGCTAATCCTGAACCCCAAAAAATTTATTTGAAAAAGAGACACAATAGGCAAGGGAGGGGAGGGGTCAATCAACCCACACCCAAAAACCCTTAACAACCCCAAAACCAAAAATGAAAGAAAAAGTAAAGACCCAAGAGAAAAACAAGTCAGTCAACATCACCACCGAAGTCATAAATAGTAGTGCTGGAGGGGACACTCTCTGCATTATATCCATAAGCAGCATCATCTTCATATGGATCCCCATCAGCACCATACCTAGTGGAAGCATCGAAATCCATCGTCTCCCATTCAGATGATTCATATTGCTTGAGAAAGTTAGAGTAATACTCCCTAAGCTGTTGCTGATTCACATTATGCTGCACCTTGATAGCCCTTCCACCCCTTCCAGAGGCATTTTCCTTAGCCTTGCAGGAGGCTCTTGTATACATGGTTTTTGGAAAAGAAGATTAGTCCTTCCTCGACTTCCTCCTTCATGAGTCAACATGGACTCCTATAGGCTTTTCCTCTTCCCAATGGCCTTATAAAGCATAGACCTCTCCTTTCTTCCATCCTCCTGGACATGGAAAATAATGAAGGAGGACTCTTGGTTAAGAAAACAACCCGTAAGAACCCCACAATGCAGATTGCTAGGGACCACCTTAGTTACCTCAAGAGCTAGACTATCCAGCACCTCCATCCGCCTGGTCCCTTCCTCAGACGCTCCCCCCTAATCAGCCACCTCCTCCACTTTATTCACTTCCCCCTAATCCTCCACCTTCCCCTGCTCCCTAGACTTCTTGCAGACTTCCCCCGATAGGAGGGTATAATCTGCACAAGCTCCTGCATCACCCTTTTCCCCTGCTCACCAGGACCAGCTGAGTTCCCAATGGTGTCCAACATCAGCTCGATCCCACTATCATTCTAGGCCACACTCCCACCACCACACCTAGTAGCAACAACTTGCACCTCACTCATCATTTTAAGATCCAACCTCACATTCCCAACATCAGCAATGAGAGACCTGAGCCCCTCCTCCCTAGAAATATTTCTTACTTTATCCTCATCCACAATAATCTCATCACAGTTTTGGACAAGCACCTACACGTACCTTTTCTCTTTATCAACCACACCGTCCAAGTGCTTAGTAGAATCCAATAATAGCATACCTTTATTAGACTTCTGGCCCACACTCCCTCCATCATGTCAAGCATCAACGACCTTCACCTCACTCCCCTTTACAACATACCTCGCACTCCTAGAGACAAAAAGAAGAGACCCTTGCACCTCCTCCTCAGTATCCTGCCCTTGAAAGTGATTGAAAGTTAGAAAGGCTTCTAGCCTCCTCATCATACTTGTATCAGAGGAAATCGACATCGCACCATCAACAACCTCCTTGTATAAAGAACTCCCAGCATCTGAAAGCTGTAAGTATCTCCTCAGTTTCTTGAAGATGTCACTCACCTTGGGCTCTAGTTGGCACTGGAAAACCATTTTCCCTAAACATTGATCTCCTATTGTAGACCCATGGCCCCCAGCACAACCGAAAGAACAACCCACACACTCGAGCTCAATGATCCAGAACCAGGACCAAGTGCATATGACACCCCCTTAGCGCCAGTCCTATCGTGATCGCTTGGAACAACCACTGCAACCTCCTTGACATGCACCCCCATGCGAGCTTGTTCCTCTTCCCCAAACTCAACCTGAACCACACTCAAGAGATGAGGATCCGTGTTCTACCCCTGCATCCCACCCCGATTTTTCCTAGCTTCACCAGCCAACTCTTGATGTCAATTCAAAGAACCCAAAATTCTACCGCCATACCTGCAAGCCCGATCACTATGTCCCAGTTGCCAATAAGAGGATCAAAAATCAGTCCATGACTCAAAAATCACAGGTTGCTTCCACCGAAGCTCCTCACCAATAGCAATACAAACAAAATAAACCAGTTCCTTCGATGCATCAATCTCAATAAAGGCCCTTAGGGCTACAGGGTGACAAATGGACCTCGTTCTATTGTCTCCACATAAGAACCTTCCCACCAGATTCCCCAACATAGAGATAATAGAGAAAGTTTGAAAGGGAAGTGAAAGTTTCAAAAATCTTACCCAAGATGCCACAATCGGTGAGTCACAGTTCAAATGCATGTTAAATCTCCACCGGGAAAGAGAAAAATGGGCACAATTGCATCTTCTTGGAGCCGCAGACCAAGAAAGAATCAAGTCCTCCTCCGATGCAAAGCGAATCAAGATGTTTCTACTATCAAAAAGATCTACCGTGGTGCAGTCTTGGAGGTCCCAATGTTCAAAAATGAATCTGTCAAAAACATACACATGAGGTCTCCAAATCAATAAATGAGAAACTAGGGTCAACCGATGTAGGGTTAAGGACTCATTGAAATCCGCCATCGATAACTAGAGCTGCAGACATCCTTCATGTAGATTAGGAACCTTAGGGCATATCTCAACCCGAGGAAAAGGGGGGAGCAGATGAGGAATCAAGAATGAGACAAAGAGATGCTCATCACCAAGAACCAGTAGGGGCCCCTCCCCTATAAAGGGGGGAGGGCGTGGCGCAAGAAAGGTCATCATCTTTAATCTTGCCGCGAGAGAGGAGGATCGACATCGTGAGAGAGCAGAGCTGCCATCTTTTAGATAGTAGGTTTTTTTTCATTTTATGTTTTTAGAGGTTTTAGTGTCTTTTTGTGTTTTAGGGTATTTAGGGAATTATATGTGTTCTAAAGATATTATAGTTTTAAGGGTTTTTAGGTGTTTTTAATAGTTTTTGGGGTCTTTTAGGGTTTTTAGGTTCATTTATGATTTTTTTTTTGTTTTTTATATTTTTTAGGGTTTATGGGGTAGGGTGTAGGGTTTAAAAAGATTTAGGGTGTAGGGTTTTGAGTTTAAGGTATATGGTATCATGTTTTAGGTTTGGAGTTTAGGGATTATTTTAAAGATAGTAGGTATTAGTTTTTAGTGTTTCATTTATACAGTATTGGTTTTTGGGGTTTTAAAGGATTGTTATGGTGTTATTTCTTTAAAGGCTTTGTAATCAATTTTTTAGTTTTAAGGTTTTATGTTTTTTTAGGGTTTTATAGTTTTTAGTATTTTTGGGGTTCTATGAGGTTTTATGGGTTTTAATGGTGACTATGGGTTTTTTATGTTTTTAGGTTTTGTAAGGTTTTAGATTTTTTTTGTTTTAATATTTTTTTTTGTTTTTCGGGGTAGTTCAAGTTTTTTCAGGATCTTTTTTCAATTTTAGGGTTTTTATGGCCTTTTATGTTATTTAATGATTTTTGTAATTTTTTGGGTTTTTAAATTTTTTATGGGTTTTAGGGGTTTTTATAGTTTTTAGTGTTTTTGTGATTTATAGATTTTATGCGTTTTAAGGTGTTTAGAGGTTTTTGGGTTTTTATGGTTTATAGTGTATTTTTATCATTTTTATGACTTTTATGGATTTTTAGGTTATTTAGTGTTTTTAGGTTTTTTGTTTTTAGCATTTTCAAGGTATCTATGGGTTTTAGGGGGTTTAATAGTTTTTTACAATTTTTATGGTCTTGTAAGGATTTTGGGTGTTTTAAGATTTTTAGGATCCTTTAAGATTTTTTCAGGGTTTTACGGTCATTTAAACTTTTTGGGATATTTTAAGGATTTTTGGGGTTTTAGTGTCTTTTAATTGTTTAGGGTATTTTTTCATCCTTTAGGGTGTTATGGGTTTTTAGGGTCATTTATTATTTTAAGATCTATTGGGTTCATTTTATTTTTTTAGTATATTGATGTTTTTAATGTATTTTTAGGGATTTTTGGGGTTTTAGGGTTTATATGGTCTTTTAGGGTGATTTTCGGGTCTTTTAGGGCTTCTAGGGTTTTAGGGGTTTTTTGGATCTTTTAGGGTCTTTCTGGATTTTGGGGTCTTTTAATATTTTTAAGTTCTTTTTAGGGTTTTAGGGGTTTCGTGCTAATTTTAGGGTTATAGTTTTTAAGCGCTTAAAGTGTTTATATGATGTTTTTAGTTTTTTATGGGTTTTAGAGTTTTTAGGATTATTATATATTTTTAGGGTTTTACTGTTTTTGGGTTTTTTATCAATTTTTATGGTTAGAGTTGTTTTAATGGGTTTTGGGGTTTTAGTGTTTTTTTAGTTTCTTAGAGTTTTTAGGGGTTTTAGGGGTTTTTAGGTTTTTAGTGGTTTTAGTGGATTTTAGGGCTTCTTTACGTATTTTTAGGGATTTAAATTTTTTTAGGAATTTATCGGGGTTTTTGTGTTTTAAATGATTTTTGGGGTTTATGTTGGTTTTTAGATGTTTTTAGGGTATTTTATGGTTTTTAGGATATTTTATAGTCTTTTGGGGGGTTTAGGGTCCTTTCTGTGTTTTTTTGGGAATTTTATTGTTTTTAGGGTTTTTTTATTTTTAGAGATTTCAGGGTTTTTTAGTTTTTATATGGGTTTTTAGGGTTTTATTGTATTGAGATGTTTTTAGGATTTTATATGGTCTTTAGTGTATTTTTAGGGTGTTTAGTTCTTTTTAGTGTCTTTTTAGGTTTCTAGGATTATTATTATTTTTAGGTTTATTGGGTTTATTTGGGGTTTTAGGGTTTTTTTTAGTTTTTTATGGGATTTATTATTTCTATAGTTTATTTAGGGTTTTAGTTTTTTTAAGATGTAATTACGGTTTTATAGTTTTTTTAGTATTTTTAATGTTTCATTGGTAGTTTTTGTTTTTTTGGGTTGTTTTAGGGTTACATTTGGGGTTTTGGGGTCTTATTTGAGTTTTCAATGTTTTTAAGGTTTTTATGGGTTTTAGGGTTTTTAGAATTTATTTATGGTTTTTAGGGTTTATTAGGGGTTTTAGTGTTTTTTGTGTTTTTATGGGTTTTAGGTATTTTTGAGGTATTTTTGGTTTTTTATGGTTATAGGATCTTTTAGGGGTTTATGGGTTTTGAGGTATTTTTGTGGTTAAAGGTTATTTTGGATATTTTTGGGATTTCTAGGGTATTTTAGTTTTTAGGTTATTTTATGGTTTTTAGGGATTTTTTTTGATTTCTTACGGTCTTTTAGTTTTTCAGGATTTTAGGTTGTTTTAGGGTTTAAGGAATAGGGGTTTTGGTTTATGGTTTAGGGTTTAAAGTGTAGGGTATAGTTTTTATGGAGTAAGGTTTATGGTTTGGGGGGTAGGGTATAGGGTTTAGGGTTTAGGGTGTAGGGTTTAGGGTTTAGGGTGATGGTTTTCAGGTTTGAGGTATAGTTTATAGGGTTTCAATTTTAGGGTTTAGAGTTTAGGGTTTAAGTTTTAGGGTTTTGGGTTTTGGTTACAAGGTTTACTATTTTGGGTGTCGGTTATATGGTTTTAATTTTTTTTGGGGATTTCATGATTTCTATGGTTTTAGGGTGTTTTATGGTTTTTTGGGGTTTACAAGTTTTTAGGGATTTAGGGGTTGTAGTGATTTTTTGGGTTTTATTATTTTCTAGTGTTTTTAGAGGGTTTTAGGGGTTTTTCGGGTTTGTAAGGGTATCTATGGTTTTTATGGAGTTTTAAGGATTTTTAACATTTTAATGGATTTTATGTTTTTTTATGTTTTTATGGGTTTTAAGGGTTTTATGGGTTTTTTTGGGTTTTTATGATTTTTATGATTTTTAGTTTTTTTGGTTTTAGGGATTTAATGTTTTTAGGGATTTTAGGGTTTTTTTTGTTTTTACATTTTGTTAGGTTTATAGTTTTTTTTATTTTTAGTGTCTTTATATTTTTTATGATTTTAGTGTTTTCTGGGATTTTTTTTGGGTTTGAAAGGTATTTAGGGTTTTTAGGTATTTTATAGATTTTAAGGGTTTTAGTGTTTTTTGGTTTTTGGGATTTTTAGGGATTTTAGGTTTTTAAATTTTTTTTTTGGGTTTTTAGAGTCAATAGATTTTTAGTAATTTTTGGGTGTTTAAGGCCTTTTATGCTATTTTAGAGCTTTTAGGATTTTTATGATTTATATGAGTTTTCAGGTTTTTATTGTTTTTTGGGGTTTTAGGTTTTTTTGGGGTTTTTAGTGTCATTATGGTAATTTAGTGTTTTAAGTTATTTTATGGTTTTTATGGTCTTCTTAGTTTTTTGGGGGTTTTAGTGATTTTTAGGGTTTTTAGGTTTCTTTAAAGTGTTTTATGGTTCTATGGTTTTTATGGTTTTTAGGGATCTTTAGGTAATTTAGGATTTTTATCTTAGTTTAGGGTTTTATACATGATTTCATGTCCTTTAGGGTTTTTAGGGTTTGTTAGAATATTTGATGGGTTTTCTTGTAATTTAGGGTCTTTTAGCGGTTTCTATAGTGTCTAGTGTCATTTAGGGGGTTTTGGGTTTTAAGGTTTTTTAGGGTTTCTTAGGTTTTTTGGGGTGTTTAGGGTCTTTTAGGTGTTTTTAGAGGTTTGAATTTATTTTATTGTTTTTAGACTGTTTATGGTTTTAAGGGTTTAAATAGGTTTTTTGGATTTTTAGATATTTTAGGAGTTTTTTATAGTTTTTAGGGGTTTTAGGGTTTTTTGGGGTTTTTGGTGTTCTTAGGATTTTTAAGGGGTTTTAGGGTACTTTTTGGGTTTTTACAGAATATTTAGGGTTACAGGTTTTTTTGTGTTTTATGGGTTTTTATTTTTTTTATGGTTTATATTTTTTTCTTGGGTTTTTATTTTTGTAGGGTTTGTAGGCTTTTGTAGTGTTCTTTTAGTTTTTTTAGTTGTTAGTGCTTATTTAGGGTTTTAAGTGGTTTTTAGGCGTTTTGGATTTTTTGGCTATTTTAAGGGTTTTAGATTAATTTAGGATTTTTTAGGAATTATTTTGGGGGCTTCCGGATTTTTTGATTTTTAGGATTTTAAGGATTTTTTCTGGTTTTTAGGGGTTTTATATTTCATTTTAGGTTTTATGATTTTAAGGCTTTAAGTGTTTTTTATATTTTTTTTTATTTTTTTTAGTTTTTAGGAGTTTAGGGGTATTTAAGGTTGTTTTAGGGTTCTTAAGGTTTTTTAGGGGTTTTTTAGGGGTTTTTCAGTTTTTGGGTTTTTTGGGATTTCAGAGCCTTTTTGGGTTTTTATTGTATTTATAGTTTTAAAGGTTTTTAGGGAATTTTAGGTGTTTTATATGGGTTTTAGGCACTTGCCTAGTTTTTAGGTTTTTAAAGGTATTTTTGTGTTTTTAGGGTCTTTTAGGGGTTTTAAGTGGTTTGGGGACTTATAGAGATGTTTTATGGGTTTTAGGGTATTTTTTATTTTTAGTGGTTTTAGGTATTTTTAGGATTTTTAAGGATTTTGAGGTTTTTATGTGGATTTTGGGTTTTTTAGAGTTTAAATAGATTTAAGGTGTTTTTAGTGTTTTTAGGGTTGCTTTTTTATCTTCTAGGGGTTTTAGTGCTTTTACCATTTTTAGGGTTTTAAGCTTTTTTTATGTTTCTTAGGGTTTTAATGTTAGGGTTTTTTGGTTTTTAGATATTTTTTATGTTTTTATGGTTTTATGTATTTTTAGTGGTTTAGGGGGTTTATAGTTTTTATGTGGTTTTATATTTTTGAGGGTTTTAAAGGTATTTAGTGTTTTTTGGAGTTTGGAAGAGTTTGTAGTGTTTTATGGGTTTTTAGGGTTTTAGGTTTTGTGGGGTGGAGGTGGGGGGTTATTGTTTTGAGGTATTTTAGGGTTTTTTGGGTGTTTTAGTGTTTTTAGGTTTTTATAGAACTTTTAGGGGGTTTTATATTGTTTTAGGGTTTTACATTCTTATCGTATTTTAGGGTTTTATAAGTTTTAGGGTTTTTAGGTTCCGTTATGGATTTTATAGATTTTATGGTTTTTAAATAGTTTATTAGTGGTTTTAGGGTTTTTGGGGTGTTTTAATGGTTTTAGTGGTTTTTAGTTTTTAGGGGTTTCATGATTTTAGTGGTTTTGTTGGTATTTAGGTGTTTTAGTGTTTTATTATGGTTTTTAGGTTTTTTATGATATTTTAGGGGTATAAGGGTTTTCTAGGGTTTTAGTTTTAAGGTTCTTTTAATGTTTTTAGGGGGGGTTTTATGTATTTTATGGTATTTTAAAGTTTTATAGGTTTTTAGGGTTTCATGGAATTTTAAGGTATTTTAGGGTTTTTTGGGACTTTTAGATTTTTTAGGTTTCTTGATACTCTTTTAGTGTTTTAGGGGTTTTTGGGGGTTTTAAGAGTTTTTTAGTGTTTTAAGCTTGTTTATGGTTTTTAGTTTTGTTTTAAGTTTTTTATAGTTTTTAGGGATTTTTATATTTTTTGGGGTTTATGGGTTTTTATGGTTTTAAAGGTTTTTTTCTAGGGTTTTTAGGGATTTGGGGTCTTTTGGAGGATTTTTTAGGGATTTAGTGATTCTAAGGATTTGTTTTCAATTTTTTGGGATTTTTTTTGGATTTTAGGATTTGTAATAGGTTTTAGGGTTTTTAAGGTATTTTAGGATTTTTGGGGTTTTAGGGTGTTTTAGTGGATTTTAGGGGTTTTTATTGATTTTATGTTTTTTTTAAATTTTTATGCGTTTTTAGGTTTTCATTATTTTTTAGGTATTTTTAGGGTTCTATAGGTTTTAGATTTTTTTAAGGTTTTTAGAGTTTTAGTTACTTTTTTTGGTTTTTAATGTTTTTAGGGTTTTAATGGTTTTTTAGTAATTTTAATGTATTTAGGGTTTTTAGGTTTTAAGGGGATTTAGTGTTCCTTTAGGATTTTAGTGTTGTTTTAGGGGTTTGTAGGGTGTTTTGGGGTTTTAATGTTTCTATAGCTTTTAGGGGTTTTAATATTTTTTAGGTTTTTTTAATCAATTTTAGGATTTATAGTTTTTTTTTTGGATTTTATAGAGTTTTTAAGGTATATTAGGATTTTATTAGGGTTTTTGGTGTTTTTTTATGATTTTCTCAGGGTTTTTGGATTTTCTAGGATTTTTAATGTATTTAAGGGTTTTTTGGTTTTTCAAGGGTTTTAGATATTTGTGGGGATTTAAGGGATTTTATGGTTTTTGGTAGTTTTTATAGATTTATTTTTTATGTACTTTTAATGGGTTTCAGGGTTTTGATGATTTTTAAGAGGTTTTATATTCAATAGGTTATTTAATAGTTTTAGGGATTTTTAGGGTTCTAATGGTTTTAAGGATTTTAAGGTTTTATGGTTATTTAGGGTTGTCAGATATTTAGGGTTTTTAGGGTTTTTTTGGACTTTTAGGGTTTCTAAGGGGTTTCATGGTTTTTTGAGTTTTTAGGGTGTTTAATACTGGTTAGGGTCTTTTATTGTTTTTATGTATTTGTAGGGTCTTTTAGGGTTTTTTCCAAAAAATTGGGTATTTCAGTGATTTTTTAGGGTTATTTATGGTCTTTAGTGTTTTTTTTGTTTTAGGGTCTTTTTGTTATTTTAAAGGTTTGAAGGTCCTTTTAGGGGTGTTTTAAGGTTTTAAGGTTTTTTTTATTTTTAGGGTTTTAGGATTTTAGGGTTTTAGGTATTTTTAGGGTTTTTAAAGGATTTTAGTGTTTTAGGGAATTTTAGAGTTTTAAATGTTTTTTAGGATTTTAGGGATTTTATGGTTTTAAGGTTTTTAAGGTCTTTTAGTGTTTTTAGTGTTTAAGGGGTTTTGGGGTTTTTATGGATTTTTTTGGATTTTTTTGACTGTTAGGGTTTCTAAGGTTTTTGAGTTTTTTGGTATTTTGGGGCTGGGGGGGGGGGGGTTAGTTCTTTTAAGGATCTTAGGGTTTCTGGGTTTTTAGGGTTGTTTAATGTTTTAGTGGTTTTTTGGGGTTTTTAATTTTTTTCCAGGTTATTTGTTTTTGTGTGTGTTTTTTTAGTTTTTTACGGTTTTATGGGGTTTTGGGGGCTTTGGGCACCCTTGGATTCTGTGGGACATTGCTTCTTCTATAGGTTTTGCTATTCGTATTGACAGGAAAATAGACAACCCAAGATTTGGGCATTATCCTCGAGTCCTTGTTGAAGTTGACATGGCCAATACTCTGGTTGAAGAAGTGGTGCTTAACACATTGGATGACAACATCATGCTGGAAATTCAATATGAAAGGAGACCCATGTTCTGTAGTAATTTCTTATTTCTTGGACACTCCGTCAATGAATGCAGGAGGTTGAAGACCTGTAGCATTTTCAAGGCAAAAGGCCATGAAGACAGTTTGTGTCCCGTTTCCAGAAAGAAAGAAATGACCCATAAAGATTCATCTCTCCCATTTCAAGGCAATGAAAACATCCAAACTGGTTCTCTAGTTATGTTGGAACTCGTTAATGAGGCCAGTGGCTTAGCTCCTGGTAATGCTGAACAAGTTGTCTCTATGAACAACTCAAGGCCATTACAAGTGCTTCGGCCCTTCCTGAGCAGAATGGCCCAGCTCCTGTTCATGCCGATCAAGTTGATCCTGTTGAACAACTTAAGGTCTCTAGTAGTGCTTCAGTTCCCCTTGAGCCTAGTGGCTTAGCTCCTGATAATGCAAGGTAAACAATCCCTCTTGAGAAGCCCAAGGACACTGCATGTGTTCCGGTTCCCCTAGGAAACTCTGAACCTGGCAGTCCCTCCCTTGCATCAACTGCGCGCGCCTCCCTGGCTTCTGAGATACCCTCTCCTTCTCCTGATGGAACTAGTCTTGCAATTTTTGGCAAGATGCATGATACAACTACACTTGATTTTGCAGATACCATTGAAGTGTAGGCTGTAGAAACGAACATGCCAAATTCTCCTGATGCACCTAGTCTTTCAATTGCTGGGAAGATGCATGATACACCTGCACCTGATTTTGCAGATACCATTAAAGTGCAGGCTACAGAAATGAACGTGCCAAATTCTCCTGATGCTCCTAGTCTTGCAATTTCTGGAAAGATGCATGATACACCTGCCCCTGTTTTTGCAGATACCATTGAAGTGAAGGCTGCAGAAATGAACATGCCCAATTCTGAAGTTTTCATACCTATTCCTACAGGACATGTTATTGAGGCTAAATCGACCGCAATTCCTCACAACGAGGGAAATTGTGTTACTAATTCATTCTCTCCTATATATGGAAAATTCTGGGCTGACCAGGTAGATGATAGTCCATATATTGATATAAGCTCTAATGTGATTCTTTGGCTTCTACCCATGAGGCTCCAAAAACTGAGCAAATCGTCAAGAAACCTCCCGGCAGGCCCCCCAAGCAGGGTGGAAAGTCCAAATGAGCTCCCAAAGATATGCAAGCTCTGGCTCACCTGAGAGGCAATGTTAATCAATGGAGATATTATTCTGGAACTGCCAGGGGATTGGGAATTCTCCCACTATAGCAGCCCTTGGCACTTTCTCATTGCTAACAAACCTTCCCTCGTGGTCGTTGCTGAGCCGTTAATCTATTTTGAAAATTGGAAGAGTTTCAACTGGGAATCTCTAGGTTATACGTTTATTGCACAAAACAGTGGTGCTGAAAATCTTGAAACCTTATGGGTTTTGTGACAAAATGACTTGAAACTTGATAATCTTGAGATTAGTTAACAATTAATCATAGTCCAAAATCTTCTGCGAGATATCTCCTTATCTTTCTCTTTTGTATATGCTTCTTTCTCTTACATTAGAAGAAGAGATATTTGGAGTGATCTATCTGCTCTCTTTAGGGTTTTTATGTAATTTAGAAGTTTTTAGGGTGTTTTAGAGTTTTATGTAGTTTTTCAGGTTTTAAGGGTTTTAGGGTTAGTTTTTTTTGTATTTAGTATTTTTAGTACTTTAGGTTTTTTATGGTTATTGTGTATTCTGGGGCTTTTTAAAGGTATTTTAGAGGTTTTTTTTGGTTTTTATGGTTTTGGGGGGTTCATTGTTTTTAGGTTTAGTGTTTTTAGGGTATTTAAGGGTGTTTTAGATTTTTTAGGTTTTAGGGGCCTATAGGTTTTTGGCATTTTTAAGGGTTTTAGGGATCTTTTAGGGTTTTATGGAAAGGAAGATGTGAGGGTCAGACTATTCTAGACCCCCCCCCCAAAAAAAATTATTAGAGAAAAAAGACACCAAAGACAAGGGAGGGGTGGGGTCAGACGACCCACACCCAAAAACCCTTTACAACCCCAGAACCAAAGACCCCCAAAAAAGAAAATCAAAAAGCACACAAAACCAAACAAAGGTGAAAAAAAGTAAAATGTCCCCAACATCACCTCCCAGCCAATCAAAAACCAGCATTCAACAACATAAAAACCATCGGTAGCATATTCAACAACCCAGCTTCAGCTTCCAGTTAAGCAGCAACTAGCATCCAGCAGTGCAATTTCCAGCTTCCATTGAATTCAGTATCAACATCTCCTTCAACACTTTCTAGGCCAGAGTTTTTCTCTCAGCCAAGTAGCAAACAACATCCAGTAGCTCAAATTCTAATCCATAACCACCTAGACAAACGCCCCCAACGTACGAATTCTCATTTTCCAGCAACCATAATAACCATAATGACTTAACCAAGCATCCAACGCCTCCTGACCAAACATCTCTAGTAGACTAGTCACCACCAATAACCAGTACCACCACCAATCCACAACTGATTCATCCAAACACCCCAACCAGCACTTGGACCAGGTGGTGACATCATGTATTACACTGCCTCTATAAGAAGCAAATAAAAACCTACAGCCCAATAACATGAAACCATTCCCTTCAAAACAATCAAGACCCAACATCCAGTAGTTTTCATCCAGCATTTCACATAGAGCTACACTACTAGAATTACAGGACCAATAGCCCTCTCACTAAGGACCAATATGCAACACCCAAAATTCCTTGAGAATTCCCATAACTAATCTAATCCTCCAACCACCCAGAGATTGCACACCAAGTGTATAAAACATCCAGCACCTCGCGCCATGACCATCAACCAGCACCAAACCAATCCCACAACACTCCATGGACCAGCCACCACAGCCCGAAAAGGAACCCAGAACACAAATCTGATCCAGACCAGTATTAACATCAAGCAATGAAAAAGAGTCCCAGAAATGAACCTGCATTTTCTTTGAAGTCCACAAATCGGCCTTAGCATATGACGACCCATGTAGAACCAGGTCAATGGCTCCCCACACAGATTCCAGGAATGCCAATGCTGAGACTTCCCACCATGGACCAACCATCACTGAAGGGACCTCGGATCTGAAGATGGCCACCAGCTCCCACCGTATAGCTTTTAGAAACATTGAGGCCAAGCCATTCCATGCTGCTTCCCAGAGAATAAAAAACTGCTGAAAAATCTAGAATTCACCAACCACTATGACACCAGAGGTTGCCGCCGAGGTCCATTGAAGCTAAAGGGATAGAGATCTGCAACACAGAAACCCAAAGCACCCAGATCTGAATCACTCCTTCACAGACAACTACCTGAAGAAAAAACCAGATCTGAATAGACCTGCCATGGAAAAGCAGAGCCACGCTAGGGAATGACCAGATTTGGCCCACTCCTCCATGAACCTAAAGCATCGCACACCGGGGAGACCAGATCTGACCTGGCCAAAAAAAGGTGCAGACATCAACAGAAGCTGACACCTGAGAAATATAGATTTTAGGTGCGCCACCGATCTAGAAGAGCCACACCACCAAGGGAAGAAGCAATGCTATGAGAGACAACGCCGCAGAACCCAAAGCAGTCGAGAAGGAAACTCCATGCCAGAGGAACCACACCATGAAGAGAATCATAGGGAAGCCCGTTCATGAGAGGAGCCGGGAGAGACAACCACCATCCTCTTCTAGGGTTTTATGGTCTTTCAATGTTTTTGGGGCTTTAGGGAGTTTCAAGATTTTTGGGTTTTCTGTTGTTTTTAGTTTTTTTATAGTTTTTATGGGTTTTAGGGTTTTTAGTTGGTTTTAGGGGTTTTAGGTGTTTTATGGTTTTTATGATTTTTAGGGGTTTTAGGGTTTTTAGGGGTTTTACTATTTATCATGGTTTTTAGGGTCTTATAAATTTTATTAGTGTTTTTGGGTTTTTTTGGTTTTATGGATTTTAGGTTATTTTAGATTTTTTAAGGTTGTTAGGGTCTTTTGGTATCTTTTAACGTTTTTAGTGTATTTTAGGGTTTTGAAGGATTTTAGGATTTTTAGGCCTTTTCAGATTTTTAGAGTGGTTTTTAGGGGTTTTAAGGTCATTTCATTTCTTTAGGGTTTCTAGGTCCTTTAGGGTATTTAGGTTTTTTATGGTCATTAATGTTTTTAGGGTCCTTTAGGGTTTTTAGGGTTTTTGGTTCTTTTAAGGGTTTTAATGTTTTTAGGGTGCTTTAGAGTTTTTATGATTTTTTTTGTCCTTTAGGGTTTTTAGAGTTTTTATATTATTTTAGGATTTTTTGTGTTTTTAGGATCTTTTAGGGTTTTTAAATGTTTTTAGTGTCTTTCTAAATTTTTTATGGTGTTTTGGTTATTTAGTGGTTTTTAGGGTCTTTTTGGGGTTTTAGTTTCATTTAGGTTTTTCAGGGATTTTGGGGCCTTTCAAGGGTTTTAAGGTTTTTAGTGACTTGAAGTATTTTAAGGGTTTTTTAGAGTCTTTGATATATTTTTAGGGTTTTTAGGATTTTTAATGATTTTTATGTTTTTTATGATTTGTATGGATTTTTAGGTTTTTTGGTTTTTTTAGGTTTGTTATGATTTTTAGGGTTTCTATGGTTTTTAGGGGTTTTTAGTTTTTTCATGGGTTTTAGGGTGTTTTAATGTTTTCAATGTCTTTTAGGGGATTTATGGATTCTTATAGGTTTTAGGGGTTTTTTGGGTTTTAAGGGTTTTTATGGTCTTTAGGGTTTTTTTTGGGGATTTCAGGGTTGTAAGGGTTTTTATGGGAATTTTCAAGGTTTTAAGGGGTTTAAGGAGTTTTTTGTTTTTTTGGATGTTTTGGGGTTTTTAAGGTTGGGTGGTTTTATAGTTTTTATGGATTTTTGGTGTTTTTTTTTATTCTTTATTTTTTTTCAATTATTTTTTAGTGTTTTGGATGTTTTAGGGGTTTTGAAGGTTTTTTTGGGTTCTTTAAGGTTTATAAAGGTCTTTTTTTTTATTTTTTTTTGGATTTTTTAGGTTTTTAAGAGTTTTTTATATAGTTTTTAGGGGTTTTATGGTATTTAAGGGTTTTAGGAATTTTAATGGATTTTATGGTTTTTTTTTGTGTTTTATGGATTTTTTCTGGTTTTTAGGGTTTTTTTGGAATTTTAAGCGTTGTTTGGGTCTTTTATGGTTTTAAAGGCATTTTAAGGATTTATGGTCTTTTATGGTACTTTTTTAGTTCTTAGTGGTTTTTGGGATTTTTGGGTCTTTTATATGTTTTAGGGTTTTAGGGAGTTTTATGTTTTATGTTTTTAGGGGTTTTATGGTTTTTTAGAGTTTTTTGGGTTTTAGGAAATTTTTGGGGTTTTAAGGGTTTTTAGTTATTTTTCGGATTTTTAGGGGTTTTGGGTTTTTTTGGGTTTTGTTTAGGTTTTTATGATTTATAGGATTATATTAGGGGTTTATGGGTTTTTAAGGGTTTTTTTGTGTTTTTATGTCTTTTATTGTTTTCAATTTTTTTAGGTTTTTTATGGTTTTTGTGATTTTTTTGGGTTTATAGGGGGTTTAGGGTTATTATGGTTTTTAGTATTTTTAGGGTTTAAAGGATTTTTTTTGAGTTTCATGGTTTTTAGGGATTTTATGATTGTTTTAGGATTTGTGCTATTGTTTTATGGATTTTGGGGTTTTTTAAGGTTTTTAGGGTTTTTGGGATTTTGGGGTTTTTTCTGGGTTTTAAAGGTTTTTAGGGTTTTGAAGAGTATTTTAGGGTACTAGATGTTTTAGGAATTTTTTAGTGTGTTTAAGAATTTTATTCTCTTTTATAGATTTTTATAGGTTTTAGGGTATTTAAATGTTTTGAATGTTTTTATGGGTTTTTGGTTGTCTTATGATATTTTAGGGTTTTATGCCTTTTAGGGCCCTTTAGGGTCTTTTGGGGGTTTTTCAGGTTCTTAGGGGTGTTATGATTTTTATGGTTTTTAGTAGTTTTATTGTTATTTTCGGTCTTTTATGGGTTTGTGGGACCATTTAATGGTTTTTTCTAGGTTTTAGGGTCCAATTGTGGCTTTAAGGTTTTCATGGTTCTTTTATGGGTTTTAGGGGTTTTATGGTATTTTTAGGGTTTTGAAGTGTTTTCAAGATGTTTTTGAATTTTATAGGGTTTTAGGGTTATAAAGGGGGTTTTAAGGGTTTTAATGGTTTTTAGGATTTTTTAGGGTTCTAGGGTTTTTTGAGGTTTTATTTGTTTTAGGGGTTTTATGATTTTGGGGTTTTTAAGTTTGTTAGGTGTTTAAGGGTTTTTTCGATTATACGTGTTTTAAGGTATTTTAGGTTTTAGGTTCTTTTATTGGGTTTTAAGGTATATTTGGGGTTTTTGGGGGTTGACAGTATTTTTAGGGTTTTAATGTCTTTTAGGACAAGGCAGATGCGAGTGCCAGGCTATTCCTGGCCCCCCCAAAATTTATTAAGAAAAAGAGGACACTACAGACTTGGGAGGGGCAGGGTAAATCAACCCATACACAAACGACAATCCCTAAAAGGAAAAAAAAGAAAGAAAAGGACACAAAAGACTAAACACAATATTAGAAAAGAAAAAAGCAGAAACTACTAGTCAAAGTTTCCATCCCCAAGTGGGTCCCCATCAGAACCATAACCAGAGGAATCATCCGACTCCACTGACTCCCATTCAGATGATTCATAATGCTTTAGGAAGGTAGTGTAGTACTCTCTAAGGCGTTGCTGCTCCACATTAGGTTGCTCCTTGACAGGCCGATCTCCCCTGCCAGAGACAACTTCCTTATCTTTGCAAGATGCTCTCGTGTACACTATCTTTGGAAAAGTGGGGTATTCCTTCCTCAGTTTTCTCTTTGGGGGGTATAAGGAGACCCCTGTCGGTTTGTTTTCCTTCCCTTGTGGATTGGCCACCTCTAGAAAGGCCCTCTTCTTACCGATCATATCCATATTATAATTCATTCATCGAGCATCCTCCTGGAAAAAAACCTGTTCAGGGATGAAGGTGGATTTCTGATTTAGGGAGTAGACAGCAGGAACCCGATACTACATCACCCTAGGCACCACATTAGTTAGGGAATGCTGCAATCACCCCTCCTCCATGGATAGCTTGCAGACATCCACAGTCAGCTCCATCACCACCCTAGGTTCAACAGCCTCCCTCTTCTCATGATCAATCCATGCCAGAGCCCCCTACAAAGAAGACTCACCATCAGAACCCCTCTCATGCACCAGCAAAGACAAAGGCCCCAACCCATGCCTCGGGGGGCCCTCCATCAACATAGAGCAATACGCCACCAACTCCCTTGTCTAGGTGCTTCCCCCTTCTTAGACTCCTCCCCCATCTGGGCCACCATTTCTACACTCTGCAAAGCCCATACCCCATCCCGCAGATCACCTCTAGGGACCATTGAAGCCTCACTTTGGCGTTCCTCAGCCCCCGCACCATCACCATTAGACATAAGTAGGGGCAACTCCAGCACAATCTGTCTATGACAAACATCACCAGTCAGAGGATTCATTAAGGGTCCATTTTCTTCAACAATGGCACCAGGCCTAGAAGTAGACACGACCATAGTATTAGCAACCTCACCCATTTTCTCCGTCACCCCCTGCTCCTCCACTTCCCCTTTTGCATCATCCATGCCCTTCGACTCCATAGAATTAAGACAAGTAAATCTTTTACTCAAGGGGGAACTATCCAAGGCTAGAACCTCCCTACGTCCAGTATGCCCACTAAATGGAATCACGGTCTGTTGACCCTCATCCAATCCTCACAAGCCATCATCAACCCATCGATTCCCCAGAGGTTGTGCTACCTCCAGACCAACGATGGGTCACGCTGTCATCATCCTTTGTGCAACGACCTTCCCCACTGTGGCCTGCAACTTCATTTCCTTACCACCCAAAGCAAGTTCCTCCACTCTTCCATCCTGCCCCTTTCCCCGAAAAACTTCACAACACAACCTAGGGGACCTCACACCTTCCTCAGTCTCCATTACTCCCTTCTCACGCTCAATCAGTAGATCCCGCTTCAGTCTCTCAAACACATGGGATAACTTCATCCCCACGAATTACCACGAAATTTCTTTTAATAGAGGAGACCCTACCACAACATTCCCTTGATCTTCCACCATCACTAGACGTTCACTCTCCATAACTCCTGCACTTCTACCCCTTCTTCTACAAGAAATGCTATAATGACCAAATCTCCTACACATAGAGCAAAGCGCAAATGAGGAATTAACAACTACCGGCTGTTTGAAATGAAACTCCATGACAACAGTGATCCTCACAAAGTCGATCTGTGGTTTTGAGACATCCAATTCAACACAAACTCTTGGGGAAACTGGGTGAAAAATCGCTTGAGTCTGGATATCTGAACACAAATTTTGGCCCACTTGATTCCCGAGCATACAAATGATGGATGGGTTATGAAATGGAAGCGGAAGTTCCAGGAACCTTACCCATGAAGCAATCAGCGTCGAGTACCTGTTTATGTGTAGGTCAAAGTTCCATCAGAAGAGGAATAATCTGATGCCATTAAGGCTTTAAGGGGCTATAGACCAAGCATGGATCATATCTTCTTCCATCGAGAACCGGATCATAAAATGGAGTCCATCCACTAACCCTACCATCGCCTGATATTGAAGGTTCTAACATCCAAAAACGAATCTTTCAAAAGACTCCACTGAGGGTCATTGCTTCACGAACCAAGTAACTATGGTCAAGCTATGAAGTGCAAAAATCGCATGGAACTATGATTCCGATAATGGTAAGTAAGGGTAGATTTCATATAAGTTAGGAACCTTTGGGAAAAGATCAATCTGAGGGAAGGGGGAAGAGAAATAGGCACAAGAGGAGAAATGAATGCAAGATCCCGCTCGCGATCGAGCAAAGAACCCTCCCCCGTAGGGGGGGGGGGTGTAGAAGCATCACTACCGGAGCTTTCAATGAGCCATCGAGAGAGAAAAGGTAGATCTAAAATTTTTCCTCTAATGTCTTTTAGGGGTTTAGGGTATTTTAGGGGTTTTAGGGTTTTTAGGGCATTATGGGTTTTAGGGTTCTTGGGTTTTAGGGGAATTTTTATGGTCTTTTTAGTTTCTTATAATTTTAGGGACTTATATTTTTATTACCTTTTAGGATTTTTGGGGTTCTTAGGGATTTTTAGGGATTTTAGGGTATTTTGAAAGTTTTTAAGGTTTTAATGGTTTTTAGGAATTTTAGGATATTTAGGGTCTTATAAGTTATTTTAGGGTACTTGATGGTTTTATTAGGGTATTGGATTTTTTTAGAAACTTTTAGTGTTTTTTATGGTTTATTAGGCTTTCTAATGTATTTATTGTTTTAATGGTGTTTTTAGGGTTTTTATGGAATTTTTATATTTTTTTGGGGGACGGGTAGGATTTTTATAGTTTTTAGGGGTTTTAGTGTTTTTATGTTTTTTATGGTTTCTTAGGGTTTTTAGGGGTTTTGGGCTTTTAATGGTTTTTAGGTTTTTTGCATTTTTAGGGTGTTTTTTTTTCTTTTAATGTTTTATGGCCTTTCTAGGTTTTTAGTGTTTTTAGGGGGTTAGGGGTTTTAGGGTATTTTAGGGTTTATATAGTTTTTGTAGTTTTTTTAGGTTTTAGGGTTTCTTAAGGTTTTAGGGGTTTTAGGGTTTTATAAGGTTTTAGGAACTTTTATTGGTTTTGGGGGTTTTATGGTAATTTTAGGGTTTTCAGGGTTCTTTTGGGGTTTTGTCATTTTTTTGGTCATTTTAGGGATTTTGACGGGTTTTATTGGTTTTTATGGATTTTTAGACTTTTAGATTTTTTTAATTTATTTTGTTTTTTAGGTTTTAATAGGGTATTGGTTTTTAGGGTAATTTTTGGGTTTAATAATTTTTGGGATTTTTGGTTTTATAAGGTTTTTATGGTTTGTAAGGGATTTAGGGTTTTTAATTTTTTATGGGTTTTAGAGATTTTATTGTTTTTGGGGGTTTTAATGGGTTTTATGGTGTTTTATAGTTCTTAGGGTATTTATGGTTTTTAGGGTATTTTATTATTTTTAGGTTTTTAGGACGTTTAGGGGTTTTGAGTGGAATTTAGTGGGTTTTAGTGTTTTTAGATTTATTTTAGTGTTTTAGGGTTTTTTTGGTTTTAGGATTTTTAGGTTTTTTATGGTTTTTAGGTTCTTTTATGGTTTTTACATTATTTGATGGTTTTCAGGTTTATTTAGGTTTTTAGGGTTTTTAGGGTCATTTAGGATTAGGGTGTAGGGTTTTGGGTTTAGGTTGTACTGTTTAGGGTTTGGGTTTTATGGTTTAGGGTTTAATGAATTGGGTGTAGGTTTTATGGTTTAATGTTTATGGTTTAGGGTTTAGGGTGTAGGGTTTTGGGTTTGGGTTTTAGGGTATAGGGTTTCAGGTATTGGGTTTAGGGATTACAATATAGGGTATAGGGTTTTGGGTCTCAGGTTTTCAGCTAAGGGTTTATGGTATATGGTTTTTGGTTTTAAAGGGTTTTATTATGTATTTTGGGGTTTTTTAGTTTTTAGGTTTCTAAGAGTTTTTTACGAATTTAGTATTTTTTAAGTGGTTTTATGATATTTTGAGTATTTTGGGGTTTTTTTGGGTTTTTAGTTTTTTTAAGTATCTTTTGGTTTTTAGGGTTTTAAGGCATTTCAGGGGTTTCTTATGTTTTAATGTGTTTACGTTTTTTTAGGATTATTGATGGTTTTTAGGGTTTAGGGGTTTTTATAGTTTTTGGGATTTTAGGGTTTTTTTGGTGTTTATGGTTTTTATGGGGTTTTATGTTTTTTATGGTTTTTGTGGGTTTTTAGGGTTTTTTGGGTTTTTATGGATTTAAGGGATTTTAGGGTTTTGGAAATTTTTTTGGGATTTTTAGTGTTTTTTTGGGTTTTGGGGTTTTTAGTATTTTTTAAGGATTTTAGGGTTTTTTAGAAATTTTTAGGGGTTTTATGGGTTTCTAGGATTTTTAAGTTATTTTATGGTTTCTTTGTTTTTGGTAATTTTTGGGTTTTAGAGGTTTTTAGTATTTTTAGGGTCCTTTAGGATTTTATTGGGGGTTTTAGGGTCTTTTATTGTTTTTAGGATACTTTTGGTTTTTAGAGTATTTTAGGAATTTTAGGGAATTTTAGGGGTTTTACTGTCTTTTAAATTTTAAAGGTCTTTTAGGGTATTTAATGTTTTTAGTGTCTTTTAGTGTTTTTAACTATATATTGGGGTTTTTGTATCTTTTATGGTTTATAGGGTTTTTTTATTTTTTAGGGGTTTAAGGGTTTTTTTTTAATTTTTTGGGGTTTTTATTGTCTTTTTAGGGGTTTTAGGGTCTTTTAGGTGTTTCAGTGTCTTTTTGGGTTATTGTATGTGTTTTATGGTTTTTAAAGGGTTTTTACATTTTTTTGGGTTTTAGGGAATTTTAGGGTTTTTAGTGGATTTTACCCCTTCGAGGGTTTTTAGTGCTTTCTATGGTTTTTAGGTTTTTTGGGTTTTAAGTTGTTTAGGGATTTCTGGGGATTTATTGCTTTTTGGGAATTGTTTAGATATTTTTGAGTTTTTATGGGATCTTAGAGGTTTAAGGCTTACTTTATAATATTTAGGTTTTTTTGAGTTTTTAAGGTGTTTTGGGGGTTTCAAGGGGTTTTAGTGTATTTTATGGATTTTACGGTTTTTTGTACCTTTAGATTTTTTTATGGGTTTTTTGGGTTTTTATGTTCTTAGGGGTTTTAGTGATTTTTAGTGCTATTAGGATCATTTAGGATTTTTTAGGGTTTTTATGTGTTTTTGGGTTTTTTGGGGTTTTAAATTTTTAGGGTGTTTTCTTGTTTTAATGGGGTTTTAAAGGGTTTAATGAGTTTTTAGGGGTTTTAGGGTTTTATGGTTTTTTAAGGAAATTTTCGTATATTTTAATGATTTTTATGATTTTTAGGGATTTTATGTTTTTTTGTGGGGTATTTCAGTTTAGGGGTTTTTAGGGTTTTAAGTTTTTTAGTGTTTTAAAGGTTTTTACGGGTTTTAGGGATTTTAGGGCGTTCTTAAGGTTTTCTAGGGGTTTTAGGTGTTTTAGTATTTTACTTTATTTTTAGGGGTTTTAGGGGTTTTAGGGTTTTTTGGGTTTCTTGGGTATTTTTTGAGTTTTTGTATTTTTAATGGGGTTAGGTTTTTTTTAGGGTTTATTAGGTTTTTTTGGTTTTTTAGTTTTTTAGGGTTTTTAGTGATTTTTTAGTTTTTAGTACTTTTATGTTTTTAGGGTTTTTAGGGTTTTGAGGGCTTTTAGGGTTCATTAGGGGTTTTAATGTTTTTTTTTTATTTTTAGGGTTTTAGTTTTTAGTAGTTTTAAGGGGTTTTAGAATCTTTTAAGGGTTTTATGGTATTTTCAAGGGTTTGTTTGGGTTTTAGTGTTAATTAGGGGTTTTAATGGTTTCTGGGGTCTTCTAGGATTTTACGGGGTTTTAGGGTATCTTAAGGATTTACTGTATTTTAAGGTTTTTTGGGTTTTTTGGGTTTTCTATGTTATTTTAGATTTTATGGTTTTGGGTGTAGGGTATATGGTTTAGGGTTTAGACTTTTGGGTTTACTATATAAGGTATAGGATTTCAGGTGTATGGTCTAAGGTTTAGCATTAGGTTTTTGGGGTTTGGGATCATGGTTTAGGGTGTAGGGTCGAGGGTTTAGGGTGCTTTGTAAATGTATAGGTTCTTTCAATTTTTATTGGTTTCAGGGTTTTTAGTGTTTTAGGGTTTTTATGGTTTAGGGGTTTTTATAGGTGTTTTGGATTTTTAGTTTTTCACATGTTTTTGATGGTTTATTGGGGTTTTAGGGTTTTCATTGGAGTTTTAGGAATTTTAGGGTGTTCAGGGGTTTTCAAGTTTTTAGGGAACAGAAGATGTGGGGCCTGGCTATTCCTTGTCCCCCCAAAATATATAAAGAAAAAGGAGACACCAAAAAGGAGAGGTGGGTCCAAAAATCCACACCCTAAACCCCAACAGAACCCAAGACCCACACCCCAAAAAAAGTCCCAAAAAACAAAAAAGAGAAAAAGTAGTCAATATCGCCGCCAAAGTTGCCCAATTCTTCACTAAGAGATCCAATTCTTTCCCCAAGACCAACATACAAGTTAGTAAAGAAAAATTATGAATCAACTCCTGTATCCATAAAGTCCCATCCCGACTCATAATCCTCGATCATTTTGAGCATAAACAAGAATTTCTATCTAGCCCTTTCCTGATCTGCATTTCGTGAAGGTTGATCCCACTTTTTAACTTTAAGATTCATCTTGACCACCCTAGAGGTGGCTCGAGTCACCATGGGTCTTAGAAGGGTAGAGTAATCCTTCCACTTCCTCATTTGGGTGGGGGGGGGGGAGAAACCATCCTCATGAACTTCCTTCTCATGTAGGACTCTATCACTGGCCACACTTGAGCCCCCTTTGTTACCATCTTTGCTTCTTTTCCCTGGAGATGTGCCACCCATTTTTTTGAGGATTTTTCTTTTCTTCCTTGGACTTGGCCATAATAGCATTTATCCAGCAGTCATCCTTAGAAAAACTCTCACCAAGTCTTTTGGCCTCATAGTCAAGGGGGAACATTTCCCATTCAACCATCATCATTTCATGGAGAAGCACATAGTGGTCTTCAGCAGATAGAGCACCATAAACAACCATGTACTTCTACAGATTCGGGGCCAACCCACCTTCATCAATTTTGGGCTCCAGTAGAGGGATCCCAACCAGATCTTTCACATATTCAGAGCCAGAATTGGGATATGATAGGGGAAGTCCAGTCAATCCCTTCAGAAAAATCATGCCAACCACATCATCAAGAGAACCTGACACAACCCCCATGTCAACCCTCTCTGTGTCACCACTCCCAGTGGACATCATCAAGGGGTCTGTGTTCCAACTAGGGAGTTGCTCCCCAGGATCACGGGTCTGATCCTCTACCAAGATCATCTCTTGCCCAACCAAAATCAGCTCCCGCCCATCCCCAAATCTCATTTCTAGCTCAGCCACACCCCCTACTCAAGGTTTTAGGGTTATTGGTTTTTTAAATGTTTTATGGATTTTTAGGGGTTTTTACTTTTTTAAGGATTTATTTGAGTTTTTAAGGGTTTTTAGGGTGTTTAGTTTTTTTGGTTGGTATGTATTTTAGATTTATATGGTTTTTTTAGTTTTAAGAGTTTTTTAGGTTTTTAGAGTTTTATGGTTCTTTTTGGTTTTTAGTGTTTTTTTCGATTTTGAGGAGTTTTTATCGATTTTTAGGGATTTTAGGTGTTTTAGTGTTTTTAGGGATTTTTGGGATTTTTATATTCTTTAAGGATTTACATAGTCTTTTAGGTGTTTCAATTTTTTTTTCACGTTTTAAGGGGTTATATTTTTTTAGTGTTTTTTATTTTTAGGGTATTTAGTGTTTTTAGGTGTTTTAGGGGTTTCTAGGGTATTTTAGAATCTTTTATGGTCTTTTAGGGTTGTAGTGTTTTTTGTGTTTTAGAGGTTTTAAGGGTTTTTATACATTTTGAGTTTTTATGGTTTTTTTGGGTTTTAGGGTGTTTAGGGTTTTTTATGGTTTTTCATTTTTAGGGTTTTTATGGTTTTAGGGTTTTTTTGGGTTCCATTGATTTTAAGGTTTTAAGGGTCTTTTAGGTTTCTTGGGTTTTAGTGGATTTTTAAAATTTTAGGGTATTTTAAGTGTTTTTGGGTTTTTATGGTATTTTATGGTTTTTTGGGGGTTTTATTTTTCTTGGGGCTCTTTATTATTTTTGGATTGTTTTGGGTTTTTATAATTCTTTGGGTCCTTTTTTTGTTTTTAGTTTTTTTAATATTCGTTAGTGATTTTAGGGTATTTTACAGTATTTTTGAGTTTTCAGTTTTTTCTAGGTGTTTTTAGGATTTTAGGGTCTTTTCATGTTTTTAGTATTTTTAGGGGTTTAGGGGTGTTTAGGATTTTTAGGTTATTTTAGAGGTGTTTTATGGTTTTATCAGTTTCTAGAGGTTTAAAGTGTTTTTTGGTTTTTTTTTGGTTTTAGGGAATTCAAGGGGTTTTTTGGTCTTTTAAGGGTTCTTAAGGGTTTTAGGGTTTTTAGGGGTTTTTGGGACCTTGAGGGGGTTTTAAAGTTTTTTAGTGTATTTAGGATTGTTTTTTCATTTTTTCGGTTTTTAGGTATTCTTTAATTTTTTGGATTTTAGGAATTTTAAATGTTTTTAGGGCCTTTTAGGGGTTTTAGAGTTTTTATGGGTTTTAGGGATTTTTTAGGGTTTTAGTAGTTTTTTATGATTTTTAATATTTTTATGGTTTTTATAGTTTTTAGGGGTTCTTATAGTATTTTTGGGGTTTTTGGGTTTTGTAGGTTTTATGGTCTTTTAGAATTTTTTGATATTTTATAGTTTTCTAGTGTTTTAAGTGTTTTTATTCCTTTTTATCTTCTTAGTATTTTTAGATTTTTTAAGGTTTGTATGGTTTTTTGGGTTTTTGGGGTTTTGGGTTGGGGGGGGGGGGGGTTATGGCTATTTTGTGTGTTTTTAGCGGTTTTCAGTTTTTTGGGGTTCTTAGGATTCTATGGGGTTTTCATAAAAAAATTAGGGTTTTTAGGGCGTTTACTTTTTTTAGGTTTTAGCTATTTTTAACAGATTTTAGGGTTTTCTTTAGTTTTTAGGTTCTTAGGGGTTCTTAGGGTTTTTAGGGTGTTCAATGGTATATTAGGGTCTTTTGGAGTTTCTATAAGGTTATTTGGGTTCTTTTAGGGGTGTAGGGTTTGTTATGGATTTTAGGGTTTTTGTGTTATTTTCGGGTTTTTATGCGGTGTAAGGTTTTTAACGTTTTAGGGGTTTTACGGTATTTTAGGGATTTTAGGGTTTTTTTGGATCATTTAGTGGTTTTGGGGTATTTAGGGGTTTTAGTATATGTTAGTATTTCTTAGGGTTTTAAGGGTCCTTTGAGTTTTATTATTTTTTGGGGGTTTGATTATTTTTTATCGTTTTAGGGGTTATGGGTTTTATAGGTGTTTTTTGGGTTTTTTGATTTTTTGGATTTTAAAGTGTTTTTTTGGTTTTTATGTTTTTTAGTTTTTTTTGGATTTTTAGGTGTTTTAGATATTTTTTAGGGTTTTTATTTTTTATGTATTTTTATGCATTTTTAGGGTGTTTTTATGTTTTTAGGGTTTCTAGGTTTTTAGGGGTTTTTATGGTTTAAGGTTCTTTTTGGAGATTTAATGTTTTTAGGATTTTTTTAGGGATTTTTGGATCATTTCAGTTTCTTATGTTTTTCTAGGGTCTTTTAGGGGTTTTTTATGTTTTTAGTGTTTTAGGGTCATTTATAGTTTTTAGGGTGTTTGGGGTCATTTTGGGATTTAATGGGATTTTAGAATGCTTTAGGGGTTGTCTATGTTTGAGGGACTTCAAGGGGTAGGGGGCTTTAGGGTTTTTTGAGTGCTTTAGTGCTTTTAATCTTTTTTTTTTGTATTTTTAGTGTTTTTAGAATATATAAGGGTTTTTGGGGTTTTTTGGGTTTTGAATGATTTTTTGGGTTTTTTAGTGTTTGGGGTTTTTTAGATAATGTTAGGTTTTTAAGGGTTTTAATGATTTATATTGGTTTCAGGGGTTTTTATAGATTTTAGGGTTTTTAAGGTTTTGTGGTGTTTTTAGAGGTCTTCTATTTTCAAAATTTTAAGGGGTTTTAATCATTGTATAGTGGTATATATTTTTTTAGGGTATTTTAGGTTTTTAAGATCTTTTAGGTTGTTTTAGTGTCTTTTGGGGACACTTAGGGAGTTTTGTATTTTTGGGGTTGTTTTTGGGTTTTAGTGATTCTAGGGAATTTCTAAGGAGTTTTAGGTTTTTAGGGTCATTTTAGGGTTTTTATTGTCATTTTGGGTTTTTAGGGTTTACAGGGATTTTAGGTTTTTATGGTTTTTATGATTTTTAGGGTTGGGGGAAATATGGTTTTTTGGTATTTATAGGGTTTTTTGGGTTTATGGATTTTATGGATTTTTTTGGTTTTAGTGGTAATTAGTGTTTTTGGTATTTTTTGGGGTTTTAATGTTTTTTGGGGTTTAATGGTTTTTTGGGATTTTTGGGTTTTTTGGGATTTTATGGTGTCTTGGGTTTTTAAGATTTTTTAGAGTTTTTTAGATTATTTTAGGGTTTTTAATGTTTCTGAAGGTTTTTAGTGTTTTTAAAGACCTTTAGGGTCATTTAGGGGTTTATTAGGGTCTTTTAGTGTCTTTTGGGGGTTTTAGGATCTTTTAGGATTTTTATTATTTTTAATGATTTTAATTATTATATTGTTTGTATATATTTTATGAATTTTTAATAGTTTTAGAGGTTTTTTAGTTTTTTTGAGTTTTAAGTTTTTTGAGTGTTGTTTTTGAATTTTATAGTTTTTGTGATTTTTGGGGTTTTTAGGGTTTTTAAGTGTTTTAGTGTTTTTAGGTTTTTTATGGGTGTTTATTTTTTTAAAATATTTAGTTTTGTTAGGGGTTTTAACCTTTTAACAGTTTTATAGGGGTTTTTATGGTTTTTAGGGGTTTTAGTGTCTTTTTATAAATTTTTATGGTATTAGAGTATTTTATGGGATTTATAGTTTTACATTTTTTTATGTTTTTTGGGGTTTTTTGAGGTGGGCGGGAGAGGGGGGGGGGTTATTGTCTTTTTGGGTTTTAATGTTTTTTAGTTTTTTAGGGTTTTAGGCTGTTTTACAATTGTTAGGGTTTATTGATGTTTAATGGGTTTTTATTGTTTTCTTTGAGTTTTTAGGGTTTTTAAATAATGTTTCTGGTTTTCATGGTTTTGAGGCCTATTTTATGGTTATATATATATATATATTTTTTTTTTGGGTTTTTTGGGGGTTTTCAGGTTTTTTTTGTGTTTTTAGGGTTTTCATGTTTGTTATGATTTTCTTTGTGTTTTTAGTGTTTTTAAGGTTCTATGTTTTTTTTTGGGTTTTTAGGGTTTTTTATGGATTTTATGGATTTGTAAGGATTTTACTTTTTTAGGGTTTGTAAGGTTTTTTTGGGGTTTTTGGGTTTTTCAGTATTTTTAATGGTTTTTAAAGTATTGATGAGTTTTTTTCATTTTAGTGGTTTTAGGGTTTGTAGGACTTTCTTAGGGTTTTAAGGGCTTTTAGTGTCTTTTACGGGTTTAGGGTATTTTAGGCTATTTTTGGTTTTCTAGTGACTTTTATGGTTTTAATCCTTATTAGTGGTTTTATGTTTTTTGGAATTTTTTTAGGGGTTTTAGGATTTTACAGTATATTTAAAGGTTTTTAGGTGTTTAGGGTCTTTCATTATTTCTAGGTATTTAGGGTCTTTTAGGGTTTAAAGTGTTTTAAAGGATTTTTAAAGCTTTTAGGGTTGGGGGGGGGGGGGTTTAATGGTTTTAGGCATTTTATGGATTTTTATGATTTTTTAGGGTTTTAAGGATTTTTAATGTTTTTAGGGGTTTTAGGTGTTTTATAATTTTTAAGGGTTTTATGGTTTTGAAGGGATTTCAACGTGTTATTGGGTTTTAGGGTTTTTAGGGGTTTTAATATTGTTTAAGGATTTTATATAATTTTTAGTATTTTTTAAGTTTTTACGGTATTTTAGGGTTTCTATGTGTTTTAGGGTTTTTAGGGATTTAGGGTTTTAAGGGTTTATTTTGGTATTTTAAGGGATTTATGGTTTTAATGGTTTTAGTGGTTTTATGGGTTTTAGAGTTTTTTGGGGTTTTAGTGTTTTTATGGGTTTTAGGTTTTTTATAGTTTAGGGGATTTTATGGTTTTTTGAGTGTTATTTTTAGTGGATTTATTTTTTTTAGGGTGTTTTAGGGGTTTTATGGTGTTTTATGGTCTTTTATGGTGTTGGAGTTTTATAGGATTTTAGGTTTTTTAGGAATTTTAGGGTTTTTAGGGGTTTTAGTTTTTTAAAGTTTTATAGGGTTTTAATGTATTTTTAGGGGTTTATTCTATTTTGAGGGTGTTTTAGGATTTTTTAGGTTTTAAGGAATTTTGACATTTTTAGGGTTATTTATGGTTACGGGAGGATTCTTGGGAGTTTTTAGGTTCTTTTAGGGTTTTTATGTTTTTATTGTTTTTATTGGTTTTTACAACTTTTATGGTTTTTAGGTTTTATTTAGTATTTTAAGGGTTCTTCGGGTTTTTATGATTTTTAATATTTTTAGGGATTTTAGGGTTCTTAGGGTATTTGTTGGCTTTTGTGACTTTTAGGGTTTTTAAATTTTTTTATGATTTTTGGGGTTTTCAGGTTTTAGGGTGTTTTAGGATTTTTAGGGGTTTTATATGTTTTTTATTATGTTATATTTTTTAGAGTTTTTAGTGTCTTTTGGGTTTATTTTGGTTTTTAGTATCTTTTAGGGTTGGTGGTTTTTAAAGGTCTCTTAGGGATTTTAGGGTTATTTTTTTGTGTTTTTAGGGGTTTAAAGGGTTTTTTGTGATTTTTATTTTTTTAGGATTTGTTAGGGTTTTCAGGGGTTTTCAGGAAAATTTATGGTTTAAGGTGTTGCATTTATGGTTTAGGCATTTGGGTTTAGTTTTTAAGGTTCAGGGTTTATTATTTGGGGTATAGGGTTTAATGTTTTTAGTGTATGGTATAAGGTTTAGTGTGAAGGGTTTGGGGTTTTGGGTGTAGGGTATGGGGTATCGAGTGTAGGTTTTAGGGTTTCAGGTGTAGGGTTTATAATGTAGGGTGTACATTTTATGGTTTTGGGTGTATCGTATTGGGTATAGGTTTTAGGAATTTTTATGGGGTTTTAGGGGTTTTGGTATTGTTTTATGTTTTTAGGGTTTTAGAGTGTTTTAAGATCTTTTGGGTTTTATGGTATTTTTAGGGTTTTTATGGTTTTTATTTTTTTAGGGTTTTAATGTTTTATGGTTTTCATGATATTTTATGTGGTCTTAGTTTTTTTAGTGTTTTAGGGGGTTTTAGGGTTATTTAGTGTATTTAAGTCTTTTTTGGGGTTCTTTTTTTGGTGTTTAGGGTCTTTTTTGGGATGTTATATCTTTTTAGGGTTTTAGGGATTTTATGGTTTTTTATGTTTTTTGGGGGAGGGGGTTAGGATCTTTTTAGAGTTATAAAACTTTTAGGGTTTTTTTGGTTTTATGGATTTTTTACAAGTATTAATGGTTTTTTGATTTATTTATGGAATTATTTTTTTTGGGGTTTTAAGGGTTTTAGGGTTTTTAGGGGGGTTTAAGGTTTTTAATGGTTTAAGGATATTTTATGGTTTTTAGCAGTTTTTAAGGTTTTGGAGACTTTAGGATTTTTAATATTTTTATGGTTTTAGGGGTTTTAAGGCATTTTTGGGGTTTATAGGGATTTTATAGCCTTTTGTGCTTTTCAGCTATTTTATATTTTTTTGGGGTTTTTAGTGACCTATGGGGTTTTAATGGTATTTCTTGACTTTTAGGGCGTTTTAAGATATTTTAGGTGTTTTTAGTGTTTTATGTTTTTAGGGTGCTTTAGGGGTTTTAGTTTCTTTTAGGCTTTTTATGGATCTTTTTGGGTTTAGGGTGTAGGGTTTAGAATTTAGGGTGTGGGTTAAGGGTTTACGTTGTAGGGTTTGGGTATTAGAGTATAGAGTTTATGGTTTAAGGTGTAGTGTATAGGGTTTTGGGTCTAGGGTTTATGGTGTATGGTATAGCGTTTAGTGTGTAAGTTTTTTGGTTTAGGGTGAAGGGTATAGGTTTTTGGGTGTAGGGTTTAGGGTTTAAGGTATAGGCTATAGGGTATAGATTTTAGGGTTATGGGTTTTATGGGTTTTTTAGTTTTTTATGGTTTTAAGGTTTTGAGGGATTTTAAGATTTTTAAGGGTTTATTGGCATTTTTATGGTTTTTTATTTTTATGTTATTTAGGGTTTTCTTATTTTTTTAATTTCATATTGTTTTATGGGTTTTTTGATCTTTAGCGTCTAAAATCATTTTTGGGTTTTTTCAGATATTGTGTTTTTGGGGGGTTTTGGGTTTTTAGGGGTTTTAGGGATTTTAGGGGGGTTTAGGGTATTTTGGAGTTTTAATGGTTTTTTAGGGATTTTATATTATTTAGTTGTTTTAGGGAGTTTTTGGGGATTTTTAGTATTTATTTTTGGGGGTTTTAGGTTTTTTTTTGTGGGTTTATGGTTTTTAGGTATTTTTTTTTGTTTTTAGGGGTTTTTAGGTTTTTTATGGTTTTTAAGGGGTTTTTAGGATTTTTGTTTTTTTTGGGTTTTTAATGTTTTTATGGTTTTTTATAATTATTAGGGATTTTATTATTTTTAGGGTTTTTAATTTTTTATGGGTTTTAGGTTTTTAGGGGTTTTTAGAGTTTTATGGGTTTTTTAATATTTTTACAATTTTTAAGGTTTTTTTGGTTTTTAAGGTCTTTTAGGGTATTTTATGAATTTTATGGTTTTATGTAATTTTATATTTTTTTATGGTTTTTAGGGTCCTTTAATTTTTTTGGGTATTTTAGGGTTCTCTTAGATTTTATAGGGTTGTTTAGGGGGTTTCGGGCTTTTAGAGTCTTTATGGTGTTTTAGGGTCTTTTAGGGTCTTTTAGGGGTTTTTTAAGGTTTTTAGTTTATTTTTGGGTTTTTAATGTTCTGAAGGAGTTTTAGTAGTTTATATAGTCTTTATAATCTTTCAAAGTTTTTATTTTTTTATAGGTTTTAGGATTTTAGGGCCTTTTAGGGGTTTTAGGGCTATTTAGGGATTTTCGGGTCTTTATGTTATATTAGGTTTTTAGTGGTTTTAAGGTTTTTTAGGGGTTTTTTTGGTTATAGGTTCTTTTTGGGTTTCTTGGGTCTTGTAGTATCTTTTTAGGGATTTTAAGTGGGGTTAAGTGTTTAAGGGTTTTATGGTTTTTTAGGTTTTAGGGATTTTTATGGTTTTATATTTTTTTATTTTAAGGTTTTTTAGAGTTTTGGGGGTTTTAGGTTTTTTATTTCCTTTCAGGGGATTAGGTGATTTTTATTACTTTAAGGTTTTTTTTTATTTTTTGCAGTTTTAGGGTTTTAGGATTTTTTAGGTTTTTAGGGGTTTTAGGTTTTTAGGTTTTTAGGGGTTTTAGGGGGTTTCAGATTGTTTTAGGGATTTGGGGGCATTTTAGGGTTATTTGGGTTATTTAGGTTTTAGGGTATTTTATGGTTTTAAATGGACTTTAGTGACTTTTTGGGTCTTTATTGTTTTAAATAATATTAGGATTTTTAGGGAATTTAGTGTTTTTAGGTGTTTTAAAGATCTTTTTAGTGTTTCAGAGTTTTTAGGTTTTTCTGCCTGGTTTAATGGTTTTTAGGTATTTTGTGTTTTTAGAATTATATGTTATTTTTGGTGTCTTTTATGGTTTTATTGGGTTTTTGATACTTTTAGGTTTTTAAGGGGTATTATGGGTTTTTATGGTCATTTTTGGATTTTTTAGTCTTTTTTGGTTTATAGGGTTTATTCAGGGTTTTTTTGGGTTTTTTTGGGTTTTTAGGACTTTTATGTATTTCAAGTCTTTAGGTATTTTGAGGTTTATTAGGGTTTTTTAGTTTTTATGTGGTTTTTAAGGTTCTTAGGGTTTAATGGGGTTTTAGTGTTTTAATGTTTTTAATTGTTTTTATGGTCTTTTAAGTTCTTTTATGGTTTTTAATTTCTTTTAGGGGTATTTATGTATTTTTAGGGTCATTTAGAATTTTTATGGGATTTAAGGTTCTTTTAGGAGTTTAGAGGTTTTTAGGGTATTTAGGGTTTTTAGAATTTTTTAATTTTTTTCAGTTTCTTTTAAGGTTTTTAAGTTCTTATAATGTTTTTAGACTTTTTATGTTCTTTTATTATTTTTAGGGTTTTTAGGGCCTTTTGGGGTTTAGGGTGTAGGTTTTAGGGTTTAGGGTTTAGGATATTCGGTTTTGGGTTTAAGGTGTATGGTTTTTGGTTTAAGATGTAGGGTTTAAGGTTTAGGGTGTAGGGTATAGGGTTTATTGTGTAGGGTTTATGGTTTAAGGTGTATGGTATTAGATTTATGGTGTATTTATTTTGGGTTTAGGGTGTAGTGTATAGGTTTTGAAGTAAAAGTTTTTTGATTTTATAGTATAGTGTAGAGATTTTGAGTATAGGGTTTAGGGTGTTGGGTTTTGGTTTTAAGGTGTTGAGTATTAGTTTGTGTTTTTATGGGGTTTTATGGCTTTTAGGGTTTTTAGTGTTTTAGGGGGTTTAATGTTTTTTTATGGTTTTTAGCGCTGGGGGTTAGGATTTTTTTTGGGGTTTCTTAGGGTTTAAGAGTTTTATGTGTTTTAGTTTTTTTTATGATTTTTGGGGTTTTTTAGGTTTTTATGTTTTTTAGAGTTTTTTGGATTTTAGGGATTATTAAAATTTTTATTGTTTTAAGTGGTTTTACAGGTTTTTGGGTTTTTTATGTTTTCTTGGTTTTTTCAGGATGTAGAGTTTTTTTAGTGTTCTTATGTTTTTTAGAGTTTTTAGATGTTTTTGGGTTTTTATTGGTTTTTAGCGGTTTTACGGTTATTTAGTGTTTTTAGTGTATTTTTGGGTATTTAGGTATTTTTAGTGTTTCTGGGTTTTTAGGGATTTTATGGTATTTTTTAGGAATTTTAGGGTATTTTATGGTATTTTAGGGGTTTTATGGGTTTTTTGGGTTTTAGGGTTTTTTTGGGTTCTTAGGGGTTTTAGGGGTTTTCACAGTTTTTTGGGTGTGTTTCTAACGAAATTTTTTTTCTCCCGATGATTGATTGGAAGGGGTTGAATGGTTTCCAATCACTGATGTCGGGTAAAACATATTTGAATGGTCTCGAGCATATTTTTTAATGGGGATGAAGACACTCAATGACACTCATATCCATCAAGACTCATGGATCTACTTTCAAAATGTAGGTGTTCATTGGGGAACTTGGCCAACGACACTTAAGAACTCACATTGGTCAAGTGGATGGGAATTTGGGATCATCAAAACCTTTTTTAGGGAACTATTACATATTCTAGGACTCTATTATATATTTAAGATATGTTTAAGAATCCTCTTTTCATTCTCAGGTGTTTATAATATAGATTACCCTAAGGTAAAAATCAATCATTAATACACTACACTCATTATGACTCATTATGAATCTCTAACACCACATGATTCATGCTCGGTGTGAGAAACATGAGGAAGAAGTGGATCTAAAGATCACATGATCCAGCTTGTCCATTGGTGGATGAGGTGCTAAATCCTAAATGGAGAGAGATATGGTGTTTGTTGTGATCATCTCCCATTTTATCTTAATATCTAGGATAGTCATAGCTGGTGATCCATCCGGCTCTAACCTAGGCTAAGGTGAGGAGGAGAAATATTTTTTACTCCAATAAGAATGTCAAGGGGATTACTCCTTGAGGGATGCAATGAAGGAGAGAGGATCTCTTTCCCCACTAAAGGGAAATTCAAGTTTGATCCTCACCTTCCCTACCTAGAACCGGTAAGATCATTTAAGCACCCCAATGTTGGAAACCTTGTTACAAAGGGAATGTAAACCCAAAGAAATTATCATAGTCCATCATATTGAGGAGGCTATCAATGTGTCTCTTTTTACCATGGGTATGTAAACTTGAGGGGAAACACTGATGCGCCTGATGATCTTATCATACATGTTAGGTGGGTTTAGAGGGGGCCCTGGCCTAATTCCATTAGATGGGTTCGTAGAGGGGAAAACATGGGGGCCGATGACATAATGGAAGGAAGTGATGGGAGGTTTATAGTAGAACACCCTAGCATGACCAATTTTGTATAGTAGGTTCTTAGGAGGGATGCAGTTCCCTCTTCATAGCATGTTTCTATGTAGGTGAGGGTTCTATTCATGAAGCATTATGGTATGAAAACCTGGGATCTTCCCGCATAGTGTGTTGCTACATGGGGATAGGTTCTGTTTCTATAGCATGTTGCTACATGAGATTGAGTTATTCCTGTGTACCACATTTTTATGCAGGGAAGGGTTCTTCCTACATGGAATTTTTCTATGCGAGATGCTTGTCCATAAAGGGAACATCCATTTATTCCCCACTGAATGGTGTCCTCAAATGGGTTTTTAGTTTGTGGATGGATGGACGACTTATTATTTCCTCCTTACTACTATGCAATATATTTTTACCTGCTAGGAATCAATAGAGAGGATTTTGTTTTTACGTTGCCGCATCACTCATATTCTATATCTCTCTTTAGTTTATTCCCCCTTTCAGTCCCCTTTAGGGTATTTTTATAGAAGAGCATACCGGTATGGTCAGTCATCCATGGTGGGCTGCGAAGCTTCTTTTATTGGAGCCCAAGGAGAATTCCCCAAACCACGAATAACTTCTTATATAAGGGAGTGGTCATTTGTGTTTGGGGGTTATCTTTTGTCTGGGTGAAAATCACTATCCTACCTTATAAACGAAATTCTTTCATTCATGGGTTTTAGTTATACCGCCTCATCTTGAAAACTATTTAGTTTGCGTGGATAGTCATTCATGAGGGATGAAATCACAGCTTCATCCCATGAACTATTTTTTTCATTGGGAAGGTTGTTTTTGGGGGGTGAAAATCACTACTTCATTCTATGAACTATTTTTAGCATGGTATTTTGTGAAAATGGTGTAATACCATGTGGAGCGGAAGTCCACGAAGTAATTTTTTTTACATTGTAAAATCAATTATTCCTTTACAACTTAGAACTCTTTAAACCTTTTCCTTCAATCTTCTTATGGGTTTTGTTTATACCATTTTTTGAGTTTGATGTAATTATCTTCTTCTTGAATGTGAAATTTTCATGACCCAACAAATTCTCCCGAACAGAATAGGTTCCAATCAGGACTAAGAGGAGGATATTCTGATATAGAAAGTGGTCCTGTTTTGAATAGGTTTGTGGTATGCAAGTGAACTCCCAAGAGGGGAATATACTAATAAATAGGGGGCCTAGATCAATTTTTATTTACCATATTTCTCAACAAACTAAGTATTCTGTAGAATCTATGATTTTCAAATTATTATTAGAAGTATTTCATTTGTAGATTCCCTTTCCAAAAAATGAAATTCATTTCCCCCTGATGGGAAATTATTGATTTCTATATAGAAACCATATGATTCATGGTTGATGAGTCTTACGTGGTTTTTTTTGCTAACCAATGCTTTGTGTTCTATCACTACACGAAGTGATGGTTCATGGAATAATTCTTTCATGAAAATATGGTTAGTGGGATAGAAATTGGTGAAATGAATATTTATAGGCCCATGACTTCATGAAATAATGGTTCTTAGGCGAGTGCTTCATTAATTGAAGGTTTTTGGGCCTATTCCTTCACGAACTATTAGTTCTTGGGATAATGATTTTGTTGGATGATAGTTTATAGGACTTCATAATTTTCCAATTTTTAATCACTAGTTCCTTTACTTCATAATTTTTAAGTAGACAATACTGTTGACCTTTCACAGACTTCTTCTACTACTGTTGGTGCTACTATTCTCACAACTACTAAAGGAAGGAGGAAGTATATAATCTATTATGTTGAAAAAATAATCACTAGAAACCCACTTCATCAACTACTTGTGGGAATTATTAGTGTTAGTCAAAGGGGTTATCTAGTCTCAGATATTCTTTTTGCTTTACAGATTCAAGCTACCATTCAACATAGTGATTCCGGAACCACGCCTAAAAAATCAGCCCGCAGCCTTGATATTTGAAAATTGAGATATTACATGATCCAAAATTTTAGAAAGGGAGAATTTATCTTGGTAAACCACATTACCAAGAATCTCTTGAACTATACACCTTAGTCACTAGAAGAAACCATGTGGGCACTAGATAACAAAGTCCACTATTATCAAAAAATCACGTTAAAGGACATGGAAAAATAGAAACTAGGGTGGTCATAAAAATGTGACCTTCACCTAGGGGGAACCTTTATCTTGGACTGGGGGTGGCCTTTTTGGGTTTTCCAGAGCTGTGAGGAATTTGAAGTCAAGTTGCAGGTTGTGGGGAAATGTGAGACGGTCTAAGTAACAAAAACCAAATCTCACTGAAGCCAAAATCATATCCCATAGCATCTTAGTAGGTGGATCCCAGACATTAACACATTCCACATAGTGTATAGAAAGGTTGGTATAAGTATATATAATTTTTGGTTGATTTTGCAGGTGCTAATCATAGTTTATATGTATGAAGAGTTTCTTACACCTCATTCCACCTGGTACGATGTGAAGACGAATCACCCTATTTCAAAGAATCTTATTGAAAAAAAGAAGGATATTTTGAAGGGTGACCCTCATTTGAAGTAGGATGTCCCATTTTCTAATTGGATTAAGGACTTTGCTACATTATGTGGACAATATCCCTATGCATGGAGGTCGATGAATTTCCCAACCGTTGAGGCCCAAAGGAGTCTTGGTGCCTACTACACCATTCTTGAAAAGGGTTGATTCAACTAGTGGGTCTCTAAGATCATTCCTAATGATGACCAGCTATTTTGACTAGAATCCTTTCTTGCCAGGTTTCAAAGTGGATGGCTACTGCTGGTGCATGATTCTAGAATTGGTGTCTGAGTCATGAATTTCCTGATGGTGGATTAGCTGGAAACCAATAGGTGGTTTAACCTTTTCATCCCAATGCTAGCTAAGATTTACCATTTGTTGGGATAGATCAGTGAGGGGAGGCCACCATACCATATGGTGGGTCCCTTCTAGGTTACTAGTGGGGTCATGCCATCCGACTAGAGTGAGAAGGAAATTATGGATCAAATTAACTACCATGATAATTTTACATCTGATACTTATGTACCCCCTTATGGTACTTTGGTAAATGAAGGATTTGATGTCCTCACCATGTGAGGATATATTATCTCTTTGAGAGAAGGCATATTATTTTCTAGGATCGATGTGAAAATTATATGCAAAGGGTACGCACCATACTGTTTTTTGTGTCATTTTAACAACATCCATGTGAGGTGTCCTCTGAGCATGAACAATGCACTCCCGAAGAAGAACATAGTGATAGATATATAATTATGGATGATGTTAACTTAGGAGGAAACATGATGCCAGCTCGAGACAATGGGGCTATTTGAAATACCTCATTTCTGAACCCCTAGGTAAGGATTTTATATCCTGGGGTTCAACCCCCAGGCTACCGAAACTATATCTTAGGATCATTTATCCATCCCTCATAATTCTAATTTTCTAATGGTATGGAGACAATGGGGCTATTTGAGGATTTCCTTCCTTACTCATGCAATGTGGTGATTCATGCAAGAGAAGAAGGTTGCACTGATCAGAAACAACTACGTATCGACACCCACCACTGTCTCTTACGATGACGACCCTGTGAGGGAGGACACCAATCATCAGGTTCTTGATAACTTAGTCCATTATTACTAAAAATTATATTAATATTATTAATGAGTGTTTTACATGTTATGATTTAAAGTTAATGAGGGTGATGGAGATTATAGTCATCCCTATAGGGGTGCTGATTAAGTTGACCTCCTTACTACAATTGGGGTTGTGAAAATTCAATGTTCCCATCCTGGGGCTCATAAACGCCTAGCCCTAGTGGGATCTAAGGAAAATAAGGCACCCAAAAATAAATTTTGACAGCTATAACACACCACAAAAATTAGAGTGGATATCTCATAATTATCCATTCCAATTACTATGGCCTTTCTAGATGCTTGGAGAGAATGATATACCCTAAGAGAAATCACATCAGTTGAATTTATATGGGAGTTGCTTCAGTCAGAACCCCTTGAGCTCATAGGATTTTTATTGGTCACTGCTTCCATATAGATATGTACATATAATGATCCTAAAAATTTGTTAATATATCTAGAAGAAATGTATACCTACAACCACTCTTAGAAAGGGATACCTAACTAAATTGATTGAGTTGAGAATATAGTGATGATCATGACAGCGAAAGACAAAACTAGTGAAGAGATTATATGGTTATTTGTATCAACTCATATTATTCTTTCAATAATGGAATTAAACCCATACTCCAATTACTTATAGAAATTTGGGGATATTCAAGAGCTATTTTCTACCCTAGAATACATCCCAAGGGCCACCACTTCTGGGGAGAATATCCCATCAGATGTGGGAGTCACTGGAGAGGGATGCCTTAGGACAATTAAAAATATGGAGGTGGTTCTTGAGAACCTTGAAGTAAAATTTCAACCCCTATCCCTATCTTCTTTCCTATCCAAGGGATCGTCTCCATGGTATACCACAAGGTTTGAGAAGGCTTTATATCTGTTGATATCTCTAAAGTTGGGGATAATAGGTGATTATCACATTTATTTATTTTTCATGTTATATGTATTCATTTTTGATTAATCATCATGCACATAAATTGGGGAAGGTATAAATGTGACAACACTAGCAGTGAAAACACCAGTAGTGACAACACTAGCAGTGATAGCCGAACAATATAGGAAACCTAGGACAATCAAGGTCATTGGAAGGATCCCAACTCCCCGGGGGTCCTTCCTTCTCAACCAAAAAACTTCTTCCCCATTTGAAGGGGTATCTTCAGTGGTCAAATAATTATCTAGGTATATTGATATTGACCCTAAAAATTTGAATGTGATGACTCTAGAAGCAATATCTAAACAGGATGGAGAACACCAAACAACTAAGGACACCCGGGAGATCCCAAGATGTAGGGGGTTGACCCTTCCTGATCAAATGAATTTTTCCCTAGTATAAGGGCTGTATTCAGGGGGTGACATACTTATTCAGAATAATAATCATGCATATCTTTGGATAATCACCATATAATGGGGAGCAATTCAAGATCGAGAGAGTAAGAATCAACTGTCTTCCCTAGTTATGTAATGGTTATTCCTATAATTATAGTCATGGTGAATGAACTTCTAGAGATTGTGGATCTGGTCAAGCATGAGTCAACACCAAGACTATCTATAGAAGAACACATGGTGAACTTCCAGACTAAGGATGCAACATCCATTCTATTGGGCGATGATGAAATAATGGGGGCCATGAATTTTGATGTTCCCACAAGTGGAGGTGAGTTATCTACAATTACAACTATTCCCTTTTCTTTTAGGGTTTAGTTGATAAATGTTTCGATCTTCTAATTTCATAATTGTAGCCACTAGTTTCTATGACTACATTCAATGATTCAATTTTACCTCCTACTGATACTGTAATGGGATAATATATTTTATGATCAATCCATGATGAGGTTTTTGAATCAATACCATCTATGGTAGTGCTTATTACTGAATATATCCTTCCATATGAGAGTGATTCTAAGGCAGACCTAAAGGACCTAGATGACCATCACACTTCTCAGCTAAAACTATGTAAGGACATCTAGAAGCTGACTTCTCAGACCCCCTTTCAAACATGCTGTAGAAGTTTCCCAAATTACACTGCATATTTTTATTTCTTGGATATAAGGGGGGGGGGGTGTTGATTATCATGCCATCCATGACATAGTGAAATAGGTGATTACTTATTAGGAGAAAAAATAACACTCCACTCTTTAAATTCCACTTTGGAGTCCATGTGTCACCTTAACATAGCCAGAAATATACTTCTTAATAAAGTTGTTGAGCATGTTAGGATAGCCATGAGGTGACAAGGTGAAATTGTAGAGTAGAGGACCTCAGTGGAGAATCTTTGTTAAGAGGTGGAGTTGCTTATCCAATAACTTGAGAGGCTCAATAAAGAATTATCTCACACCAAGTAAGTAGTTTATGAAGGGAAATAATTGGTGGTGGAGGTGTAAAAGGTAGGATTGGATGGAGTTGATAAGATGGAGGCACTACGAGATGGTGAAGATGCTGAGACTACAACCTTGTTTGAGCTTCAACATGCCATAAAGAATTTGGACCAGAAACTATTATAAATTTATCAATCTATTTATCAGACTTTTTAATAATAACCTTCTATTCATATGGAGAGAATCTAGGTTATATATGCTCCTTCGTTCTCATTCAATGATATCAAACTTGTTTACCCTCCAAAGCATATCTTTTATCTTTTTCCACAATGTATATTAATCCCAATTTGATACATGTTTTGAATGATAATTTCTTTGATAACTTGAATATTTTTTTCATTAGTTATCAATTTTAATCAAAATATGGGATAACCAAATTGGATTGATCATATAATGCTCTATTTTTTTCCGAAACTGAGATGATCAACAAGTATAGTTTTGACTATTGTTAGGGTTACATGGAAACCCTAAAAAAACTGTGTATTTTATGTTACCACATTAATTTTTTTCCTAAGTCTACTTGTGGAGTGGGATTAGTAGTTGTAACCTGAATTTTTCTTAGGCCACCCTTTGCTAGTTTTCTACATAACAATATTTTTTCCTTTTTAGTTTTTGATTTCTTTATTTTTTCCTAAACTGTGCAAAGTGTAGTTTTAGCAAGCTAGAACCTGAATTTTTTCCAGGGTTCCCTTTGAAGGGTTTCTACCTGGTGAGTTTTTTGTATCTTTTTATTGGTATTTTAGAGTATTTTAAACTAGACTAATGTGACTGATGTTTTAGGTCGTACATTTTTTACAATGAATTATGGGGTGAGAGCCCATATAGGGATTACTGACTAAGAATGTACCAATATTTTTTAGACATTAAGTAGGGAGTTTTATTGACCACATTTTTTTGATTTAATAATCTAATACATGATGTGAAGAAAGTATGTGAGGGGTAAACATATAAATGGTTTCCATCATGATGTTGTGATGACATACGGTGGTAGGAAAATCCTCTCCTAGGGATGAATTTTTCTTTGGTTGATAGACCTTTTTTTAGGAAACTTATGCCAATCCAACTAGGGAATATTGTGCATAGTTAAACAAATATTTACATTAGATACTATTCCTCCATTTATGATGGCCATGTAATTTATGAAAATTTATATATCTCAAGATCAAAATAGGTGTCTTGTAAAGGGAATGATGTTCGAAAATGAACAGGGAATCTGTACCGGCTTTGGCCGTGAATGAGAAACCATTATTACATGGATTTAGCTTGTGTAAAGGAGGGCTAGAGTATCATGCAATTTAATTGCGTGCAACCAGGATATGGACCGTGTAGTTTAATTTCTTACAGTGAGGAATTTATAGGGGTATTTTTAAAGGTTGTTTAGCTTTGAAAAAGGGATAAAAGATTTTCCCTTTTCATGGTAACTTGTCCAAGAATTCTCTAACATATCTAAAAATTAATAGAAAAGGTTGTAAGCTATAATATGGGGGTTTCCATATCTTAGTATTGATGTGGTATTTAAACATAATTGGGGCATATACAGATAGGAAAATCCAATCTTGGGGTTGAATTATCCTTTGGTAGACGAACATTTTTTGTGGGTAATTTATGTAGAGCCAATTGAGACATATTGTGCATAGTCAAACAAAGGTTTCCTTAGGAAACTAACCATCCATTTCCAATGGTTGGGTAGGTTTATTTGGATTTTTAACTTTCTATACAAAGAGTTTGGTTTGTGAAAAGAGAGTTCCTGAATATGAAAGGGTCATTTTATGTTGAGAATTTTTGGGGATGGGTAGAAACTTTTAAATTTTGTCGATGTGAGAAGCTTCCCCGTGTAGGTATAACCGATGCACAGGGGAAGGAATTTTTTTGTTTTTTTTGTTGATGGTATTAGGATTTGAGACCTGGTCATCACTACATATCATGTAAGAGAAGGAATCAATCCATACATAGTTATAGGAAGGTTCCCCCATATGTTGATCAAAATATTATGTTGGAAAGGGGAATTTACTTTTGGATTTGAGCTAACCAATGGGGTGAGGCCCATATTGGACTCTCTTATATAGATATATATCACCTTTATAGGAGTGGGGAATTTTTGTGTGTGTATATAACATGATATAAGATCCAAGTGTCACTATGTACCCCATCAAATCAAGAATTATGCCATAAATAGTTCTTATAAGGCTCCCCTTGAGGGTATGATATGTGCACTGGGAATGATATTTTTTAAATTTTTTTGAGTATAGACCAAGTATTTGATGTATGGGTGTCACTACCTACCCCTATAGTTATAAGGATCAAGCCCCACATAGTTCATGGTATTATGAAGTTTTAATGTTAGAAATATCTTGTGTTGGTCTGAACCATACATAGGAAAAATGAGACATTTTTATCTCATGGATATGCCTATTATTAAAAATCTAGAAATCACTATGTATCTCATCAAAATGACAATTAATCCAGATGTAGTTATCAATAATGATATTATTTTGTGTCATGTGACTGGGACACCAACCATGAAGTTTAACATCTAGTGATGATGTCATCATTAGGTCTTGCAGTTTTGGGTCACATGGCTAGGACCATATCTCATGTAAAAAATGAGTAATATGAGGGTCATCAGGATGGGATTTTTTGACATTAATTGTACATGATATGGGAAAGAAATTGTAAACCATGATTCTGTGGTTTCTTAGATCAAGAGATATAATATGGGGCAAAAATTACATTAGGGCATATGGAGATTGGAAAAGCCTCTCCTGAGGAAAAATTTTACTGGTTGACATGCCTTTATTGTAGGAAACTTATGTAGTCCCAACTATGGAATATTTTTCATAATAAAAAAAAATGTGTTCTTTGGACACCGAACCTCCATTTATTATGGCCCGAGGAATATTTTGAAGATCCAAAATTTCCCAGGCATAAAGTATGATTAATAGAATGGATGTGTCTAGGTATGTGAGAAACATTATTATCGAGATTATCTATGGAGTGTATAGTTATATATATATATATATATGACTCAAATATATGGGGTTTCATTTCTATTTCCTTGATAAATCCCTTAATGATGAACCTAAACTTGATATCTCATACATAGATCTTTTTTTTGTATACAGGAGGTGGGGAAATTGATTTTATTTTTCTCTAACTGGTGGTTGGGACTATGACACAGGGCCCACACATCACTACATATCTCATAGAATAAGAATCAAGCCACATGTAGTTCTTGAGGTACCAAACAATTTAATGTCATGCGGCAAGGATGCTAGTCATATAGATTAAAATCTTGTGTAAAGGAAATTGATCAACCAACATGAATGATGATGAATATCATAGATCTGTGTATTAAAGAAAATTGGTTTACCTTTTAAGGACTTGTTACCAAGACCATAGAAAACCTAATATGGAATGATACACCATGATCATGAGATGAATCCCCTGTGAAAACACTTATTCCCTAGTAAACTATGATTGGTGTGAGAAACAAGAGGTGTCAATGGTTTATTCTTCCACACATAGGTGATAAAAGGAAGGATATAATTTTTTTTGAATTTGTGGTGGATGAACCAAGATGAATAATCTGGGCGTCGCTATGTATCTCATCAAAATGATAATCAAGACATACGTAGTTCTCAAAAGACTCCCTGTGCAGATCAGAACCATACATTGGGAGGAGGTAATTTTTATCCTTCATTGTAGCTAGATCTGGGACTAGAGTTATAGGTGTTTATATATCTCCTGTAATGATAGGAATCAATAAACATGTATTTATGAATGGGAACTCTCTATGAATGTCTGATCTATATGTAGAGGGGGTATTTTCCCATTACATATTTGACATTTGTGGCTAGAACTAAGATTAGAGATCTAGGAATCACTACATATCCCGTTTGGGAAGGAATCATGCCACATGTACTTATGGGACCCCATTCGGTTTAGCATCATGTGGTGAGGATGAGGGTGAACCAACGTGAAGAAGGGGGAATATTGTAGTTGGACCTAGAATCAGAGATCTATGCATCACTATATATCCTGTGTGGGTAGGAATCAAGCCACATGTATCTCTAAGCATGTGTCCCTACTTGAATCTAGAACACGTGTAGAAAGGGGGTATTTTTATTAAATATACCTATAAATAGGACCCACTTTGGAGTGTCTATAATTAATATAATTTGTATGTAGGTGAGAAATAATTTTTGGTATTTCTTGGCTGGGCCTAGGACATGAAGTTTTACCATCACTATGTATCCCATATAATTATAATCAAACCACACATAGTTCATGATGAAATATCCCCATGTAGGTATGATCGATACATAGGGAGGGTGATTTTTTTCTTTTTAGGTGGATGGGCTAGGATGATAAATTTGGGAATCACTATATATCCTATGTGGACAAGAATCAATCCATAAGTAGTTCTTGAATTTGGTATGGTAGATGCCCGATTTTAGGGGAAATTTATTACCGAATAAGAACATTATTGCGTTGTGTCCCATGTTTATAGAATGGGGTAGGAATCATCTCTTATATGTTTAAGAGACATATTGAACTTGTTATAGGTAGGATTGCGGTTTAACATTATGTGTTAAGGATGTTAACTCCTAGTTTAAGGTCATAGATTTTTGACCAAGTAATGAAGGCTTCCCAAAATGGGTATTCATGGCATGGGGGAATAACGAACCTAATTTGAATGAGTGACTATGATGGGACCAGTGGTGCACCACACATTACCAAGAAGGATCACACACAGTTTAAAGTCGTGATGTTTTCATTATGATTCCTAGTTTAAGGTAATAGAGTTTGGACCCTTGTGGATAGTTTAAAGTCATGTTTCATTGAATAAAAACCCAATTAAACATTATATATCTAGTAATTAGGTAGGAAGAATAACATTTTATAGTGAGGATGATGATGAATGTGTCATTTAACATCATGCAACCAAGATGACTGTGGATTGTAGTTATGGGAAGAATGATTTTGTAAACTAATGAGAAGCCTAATCCATTCATGAAAAGAGGCATTGAGGCTAAATTCTATTAAAAAAACAATCTTATGAATGTAGAGAAATCTTTGTTTGGGATTAATACATGAGGTATAAGAATCACTATGTATCCTTTTATGATGTGAATCAAACCACACATAGTTCTTGATGGGAATTTTCCACACAGGTTAGACCCATACCCAGAGGGGGTCATTTTTCACATTGTTCATGGCTAGGACTAGGACATAGGTTTTGGATATCACTACATATCCTATGATGGCAAGAATCAGTCCATATTTAGTTCTTCAGAAAGCGACTCCTTACATGGATTTTAGTTTCACATAGGAACATGGGCATTTCAACTTTATCCCATACATATCTAGCTCTTGTATGGTGAATCATTGATAAAAACAATGATTTTCAGGTGGTTTAACATCATACAGTGTGGAATTTTATGTCATTATATTTATTATCCTAAGACATGGAAAAAATGTCATGATTTTTAAGGTTATGGGATAAAGAATGACTATGTAGTTTAATGTCTTGCAGCAGGGCCCATGTATTATGCAGTTTATTATCATGAGATCAGGATAATAATCCCTAGTTTATATTCATAGAGTTCGAACCAAATTGGTAGGCACTCCATAAGGGATATTTATGACAATGTGGAATAACAAACTAGACATGAAAAAGGATCAAGTAAGACCAAACACCCATAAAAATTTCTTAGGTGGCTTGCATATAGTTTTAAGTCATCATTCTTAGACTTGGGTTTCTAGTTTAAGGTCATGGAGTTCTGACCTAGGGAAGGAGACTTTCCAAAATGGGAATTTGTGGTAAGGTGGAGTGACAAACTTGATTTTAGTGAGGGCCTAGGAGGCCCAGTGCAACACCACACTTTCCAAAATGATTTGAAAATATTTAAATACATGATTCTTGGACTTGGATACATAGTTTAATATCATATGGTAAGAACAATAGGTGTTATTCAGTTTAAAATCATTCAACTTTGATGATTTATCATGAGATCAGGATGATTTATCATGAAGTTTATCATCATGAGATCATGATGATTTAACATGTATTTTATTATCATGATATTAGGATGATTTATCATATGGTTACATGAAATACTTCTTTAGGAACCTTTCATTGGTGGGAGACATATTTACCAATCTGTCCACCAAAATCAAAAAATAAGATCAATTGGAGTAGACATCATGTTTGGTGTAACTTCCCTCCCATTTCAGTTCCAACTTTGGTGGTTTATTTATGGGTATAATTAGATTCAGGAGTACCAAAACCATCTATCCTTCATCGAAATATTTGATGTGAACCTTTTTGTTAAAGGCTCACATGATTTGGTTTTGTTGGACTTCCAAATAATGCAAGGTTTGAAATATTTTCTCATCTAGTCACTCTGATTCATCCATCCATTTATAGAATTTATCATCCATGGATAATTTACCACAAATATAAATATTTATGGAGGTAAATTGAACCTTGATGGGAAGGAATGACTTTGTCCCATATGACAATGAGTATGGGGTCACCTCTTTGGCTGTGCAGGTCATGGTCTGTTAATCCCACAAGGCATGTGGGATCTTTCCTAGACAAGAATTTTTTTCCATATATAACATCTTCTTGATTATATTTGATAGGGTCCTATTTGAGCCATCTATCTATCTATTACCCACTGCATGGTAGTGGGACTTATAGTTAGACTTGATTTCATACTCCTGATTTAGCTTCTCTAATTTAGTAGAACCTAAATTGGTGTCTTTTTCTGTTAGTAATTTATGTGCGACACTAAATCTTGTGATGATGTTGTCTTTCATGAAGATGAAAATGTTCCTTTCCCCAAAATTCGTCGAGGGTTATGACTTAAACCCACTTAGATAAGAGGTTAGTTGCAGTAATAATGTACTTAAATAGTTTGGACGTGGCTGGAGGATATGGGCCTATGACGTCAATTCACCATATTGAAAATGGATAGGAGCACTTGGTTGTGTGAAAAACCTCCAGGGGTTATTGAATGAAGTTGTCATGAACCATGTAGTAATGAAACTTTTTTATTGAATTTTAAAAATTCCTACATTATATTGGGATAGTCGTACACAGGACTTTAGATTTGGTGGTAAATCTTGTGTCCTAAGTGGTGTGATCCACATGCACTTGCATGCACTTCCTTAATGAACAAAGAATTCTATTCTTCGTCAATTCTCCTAAGAAGGACCCCATCAGGGTTCCTCTTATAGTATTATTATTTTTTGTTTCATTCCATCATAGACAACAATGTTAATTTCTCATCTTCTTTTTTTTTCTCCCTCCAAGATTTATGCAGTGGGATTTTTCAATTTTGAAGGCATTTTATAATTTATGTCATCTAGGTAGTGGTAGGAACATATGGTTCAAGGATAGGGATAGTATCATTGATCTATTCAGTATTGGTTTTAATGAAAGGTGAGACCATCCAATTATGCTCAATGCTGATGACTATTTCATATCGCTCTAGATATAATAGATCTAAGGATGCATTTTCTAGTACATTGGTTTTGGAATTTTGTGACTATGGAACATGAGTCACATTAATTTCAAATGAAAATTATTCCATTAGTCCATTTACATCATTTATTATGGGGATTATCACTTCCTTTTTGATAGCATAATCACAGTTGACCTACTTGATGACCAGTTTGGAATCTCCCTTTATCTTCAAGTGATTCACTTGAACATGAAGTGCCAATTGTAGTCCAACAATTATGACCTAATATTCTGATTTATTGTTCTTTGATCTCTTTGAAAGTAGGAAGGAGTAAGGCAAGACTACCTTTTCCTGAGATATGAGCACGTTTCCCAAACCCACTTTACTGATATTTGGGTATTCTATCATCTTTCCTATTGGGATTTTAGATGCACTATTAAAATACATATATCATATATGGGCCCCTCTTGAATAGGGAAAAACTCTTTATCAGGTAGTTCTGTGTCCAATGAAGTCATTTTCTCCAGGTGGTTCTTTGCCATATTATATGAAAATTCCAGGCCTTTGATCTCTTTATAAGAAACAAATTAAATTAAAAATTTCCACAGAATGACCACCCACCAAGATAGATTTCCGGTCAACATCATAAGACTGAGAATGTATTTGAGTTATTTTCTAGGGGAGACCAAAAATACCTCATGTGGTTGTAGATAGTGCCTTAGCTTCTGGACTGCAAAAATTAGGGACAAACAACTCTTATTGGTATCAATATAATGAGTCTCTACATCAATCATGGTTTGAATGAGATAATTAAGGTTTTTTTCACTAACTAATTCATTATTATAAGTGAGGAAGGAACCCAGTGATCACTCTAAGGCTATCACATGAAAAATAAGTGACCTTACTTTGATAGGAAACATCAAAATTGGTGGGAATAAGATATATTTCTTAAGGTTGTAAAATTATTTCTAACAATTATCATTCCACATATATGTAACCTCTTTTTCGTAAAAATGGTTAAGGGAAAAAATTTTCTAGTAATATTGGATATGAAGTGCCGGATACAGGCTAAGTTTCTTTGAAGTCCTCTCAAATTTGTGATTTTTTGAAGAGGTGACATGACAAGGATATCCTTTTACTTCTTGGGTTGAACTTTGATTCCATGATTTCATATGACAATTTTGATGAATTTAACTAAGGTGGCAAAAATAACACAATTTAGTTGGATCATTTTTAGCATATACTATTGCAGTTTATTGAAAATGGTTTCAAGATCATCTATGTGGTAAGAGAATTGTCGATATTTAACCACCAGATCATCAACATAACATTCATCAAAATTTCCTAGGATGGGTTTTAAGTTGCACTGAATGGAACATTGGTAAGTAGCACTGAAATTTTCCAAGAAAAATGGAATTACCTGATATAATAATACTCCATAGAGGCCTTGAATGTGGTGTATTCTTCATTTTCTTGGTCCATTAGATTTTTATTATATCATGAATAGAAATCCATGATGGAGAGTGACTAATATCATACTATGGAATCGATCAGTAGTTTTGTGATCAGGACTAGAAAATCATCCTTTGTATAGTGATAGTTAATATCCTCGAAGTCGATGTAGGATTTGATTTTCTCATTTATCTTCTTAATGAGGATGATATTGGCCAACTAGATGGGATATTGGACCTCATAATTGAAGTTGGATATGATGATATTTTAAACTTCAACATCCATTTTGGTAGCACGTCTCAAGTGCATCCTTTTGGATGCCTGTTTATTTCCCTCATGGTCCTTTGATAGGCCCAGGTAGTGAGTGGCCACCACATGGTCAATATCATGAATTTTAATGTAATTTCAGGTGAATACATCCTTCTACTGATTTATGAGGGAGATTTATTCCTCTTTCTCTTCAGAAGACATTTCTGCACTAATCAAAGTGACTCTTTTGTATTTTTCTATACCTAGATTTATTTTTATGAGATCATCAATGGTGGTAGAGATGCCCTCCTAAAAAGTTGGAGGGGAATCCGTCATGTCCTCCTCCTCTTATTATTCCTCCTCATTATATTCTTTCTCTTTTTCGGATGCAGAAACAATTGTTGGGATGTGTTCTCTAAAGTTAAGATAGGAGTTGATAACTTGATATTCTAAAGATGAATTGAATTCCTCTAACCAATAAGATAGTGGGAGATTTTCTAGAAACTCTTTAGAGGATATATGGAGGGATGAATGAGAATCTTCATCCACTTTAAGTGATGATACATCATCTTATTTCTTAGCTGGTGTGGCATGTATTTCCTAGATAATTGGGGATTCAATGAAGAAATATTCATCCAAGATTTCACCATTGTTTTTGGAGTCAGAAAACCTTTCAACACTTTTAAACTTGGTGGTCATTACTAAAATCATGAAGATTTATGAATAAGTTCCTGAACTTGGGATCTTAAACCCGATTTAATTGATGGATAACACATATTATTCACTGAGATGTTTTAAGGGGTTATTTAGGATCATTTTCAAACCATTATTGTTGGTGACCTAATCGAAACCGTAAAATAGGTGTCATTTCCCTTTCCCATGATAGAATCATTCATCAATATAATATGACTCATAGGATTAGAATGGGGCCTTATTAGCATGCAACATCCTAATTTTTCCATGAATTCTATTTTTATGTATTGCTGGCATGATAAGGTAATTTCATTGTGTCGATGAAATTGGGGCCTTCCTAGTAGGACATTGAAGGATATGTTCTACTAGACCACTAGAAACTCTAAGTCATATATGATGTATCTTAACTGAGCCTTGAGCTTGATTTGGCCCAATGGAATTTTCCCACTTTTGTCTTAGCCTTTAAGTATTATGGTTTATGGAAGTAAGTTATCCTCATCACAACCCACCCATGAAGTTTTCATACTAGAATGAGATTAACTATAGACCAATTTTCAATGATTTTTTTAGACATAGAAACCATTTATCCTCCTAGAGACATACTAGGGTCTGACGTGCCCATGTATAATGGTGTCTTGATTTTAATTTGTGAAGGAGAAAAATTGTTAGATTTTTGAATAATTTTACCCTATCTAATAGACCTTGGTAGGGTCCACGTCAGCTTAAAACTCCAAGTGGATTTTTAAAGCCTCCGTGAGTGCTTCCCTGAGGTCTTTTTTCAAACTGATGGAATCTTGGATCAATAATTTGGCCGGTACTAAGGCAAATTTTTTTATAATGTCATTATTATAATATAAAGGCCTTTAATTCCTAGTGTAGGGATGCTATTTAATAAGAAAATTAAGGTCTTACATATTTTATGTAGATAGATCAACCCTCAAGACCAGAGTTGGCAGTGCTCCAATCCTTGGTAGGTTGGGCCGGGCAGGTATGCATACCCACCGAGGGAGATCTAACACATGTTCCTCTTCTGATTGATATTTCATAGTGATTAGATTAGAGTGGATTATGTAATGTGTAGGAGGATTTTCTAGTTTCTATTATACTTGATAAGGGGATCTTCCATGAGTTTCTATAGCATTGAGAGTATGAGCAGTGGTGCAACTATAATTCTATCTCCTGCCGCGATTGTGTCTTACATAATATCTTTTGATCCTATGGCCTCTTCCACTATTCCCAAATTGGGCATGGAAAACTTGGATTCATATACATACTCATCTTTAGATAAGGGATCCATTATGTGAATGAAATTAATGGGACCTAATATCAACTCCTCTTCTGATAAATACTTTTCCCGTCTGACCATTTTTTGTGGTGCCATTTGGTGGGCAGTGCTCATTATTTCATATATGAGGGAATTAAATATGTGAGTGTCAAAGAAAAATTTTGTCTCAATAGAGGTTCATCCTTTCGTGTTTATCTATTTCATTCAATCCATGCCTCTTTTTGAAATCCTATTTTTGGAGGTTCTTGAGGCCAATGACATCAGTTGTGTTATAGCGAAATGGTTGGGGGAACAATTGGTTGTTTCAACTATTCTTGGAGAATACTAGGAGTGTGGTTGATTTATTTGAGTTATATAACCATCTAAATTTTGTTCCCTTCTTCTAACAACTTCTTTACACTCACCTCCTCCCTCGAGGTAGTAGGAGAAACAAATATCACCTGTGCTGGTCACCTTCCCAGTGTTAATTTCCCTAAATTTGCCATTCTGTACTGGAGCTCTTTGAAGATGAATCATTTCTGAATTGTGTTTCCCAATATCCAGTGAAAGGGGAAATAATCCATCCATTCATTGATACCTACTTGGTAAAGCCTCTTGGGATCTAGATGGAGGATTAGATTATTTTCCATATCAGATATAAAATAACTAAGGACTTGATCATTTCTTAGTGAGTAATATTTATTCCGTTACTCATAGAATTTATTCTTCCTAGGTCCCCTCCACTTGTCCTTCCAGGGAGTGGGTTTCTATTAACACATAGGGGGCACTTCATGATACAACATTGTCTTCAATGTTGTATTGGGCATGGATTCTTTCAAAAGTGTGATAGATTTGGCCTCATCCTTCCCAACTCTTTCCCCTGGGAATGGTGGAGTTATCTAGGACATGATCATAGTACGTTTTATGGAGTCTTACATTATTTGGGAAATGGAAGATAATTCATAATACCCAATACTATATTCAAATGAGATGATCAGTGTTTTTAGATCATTGTGAAGGTTATCAATGAAAACAGTGAGTATATCCTCTTGATAAAGTGGTCTATTTAGAGAGTAGGTTAGCCTTTTCCATCTAGTAATGACGTATGAGACTCTCATATTTTTTCATAGTAGTTAGTTTTAGAGGTCACTAATTAATTTCTTTTATATAATTGTGTAGAACTATTATAGAAATTTTTGATTGAGGTATTCCCATCCCATGATCAACTAAGATAGAAAACCGGTGTACCATATGAAGGCTAGCCATTGTATCATTTGTACAAATCATATGGTATTAACTACTTATTACTTCTCAGAATTTTTTATTATGGTATCACAATGGGATGCATAGTTCATTAGATGTTTTTCAGTGTCACCTAATCCATTGAATATCAGAAACATAGGACTCACAAAATTTGGTAGTTGTAGGGTGTAGCTTATCCAGTCATGGTAAGAGTTTCATTCTGGCTACACTGGTTCATAATGCTCATCCATGGAATACAACAAATCTAAAAATGATTTGGTGGTATTGATAAACCCTTAATGAGTGTTCTTTTGAACCCAAACTTGGATAGGTGAAACAATTGGTAGGATATGACATGCTGGTTCTACGATCATTTGAGGCTGATATCCAGCTGGATACATCTTTTTAGGATTTTCCTAGAACCATTCTAATTGTTGACTTAATAGAGGGAAATATTGATATCTATCCATGATAGGGTCTGGGTATACTAATGGTCCAGGCTTCATTTTGGGTGGATTTCTTGGCCTTTCCTTAATTTCATAGATAAATCATTGTTGCTGAGGTACACCTATTGGGAGTGTACGTTGAGGCTCTTCCTTGAGAGTGTATTCAATAGGAACACTACTTAAGAGAAAATTAGTGTTAATTTACCTAAACTCTGTCATTTATACATCATATCAAGTGAATATTTCTTTTTTAATTGGGATATCATTCTCATCGAGAGGAGGAGGTGGGTTGTATAAAAACCTTCTTTTATTCTCCTCTCTGGAAGAGATTCTTTGAGGAGGCATTTAGGTATTATTTGAGGGAGAACTCAAATTCTAGAAAATTATCCGTTCTAAGTACACACACCTTCATTCTTGGTGTGAAATGCACCCTGAATGGAACCATCCTCTCCCAAATCTTCTATATGGCAATCATTTTCTATGTATTATATAGGATTAACACTCACGATGTTCATCGATACATAATGCATTGTGGGTATCATACCGGTTTCTGATTGGTAGGAGGATTTTTTGTACCCTTTGTGGGACCTATCCCTTCCTTTGTGGGATTCTATTCAATTTTCTATGTGAAGGGTAACACGTAGAGAACCTCTATGTTGCCTGGTCATACATCTCCCTTCTGGGGGGATGGAATTGCGAGATGGGGTGAACTGGGAGACCTCACCTCTTATCATCCTTCCTAAATTGGAGAAGACTGATTTAAATTGATGGGTGGTTGAGGTAAAAATACCCCGAGTATCATGGATTGAGTTTACTCACATTCTCTTGTTATTGTACCTCGATCTTAATTTGTTCGTCTTATATGGGAATATTGTGTTAAAAATTACTATTCTACAGCAGCTACTGCTACAGTTTCTAGTCACTTGATCTCGTACAACTCTATTTGAGCATGGGTCATGTACAATGCTGAGTCTAAAAGAGAACCACTACTTCAAAAGATATTTTTAGTACTCGAGGACTAGATTCCATTAAGAAATAAGCCCTCTAAATGTTCTCAATTTCCCATTTTAGGAGATTTTATATGGCTTTCTCTCGTCAGGGATGACTATTTTGTGACTTTCTCAAGGTCAATTCTTATTGAGTGTTCCTTATTTTTTGGTCATGGTATTTTCTTGATATTCAGTTTGGAATAATGATACTACAAGATTCTATTTCCTATGGGTTATTATAAATAGGGCGTGGGTTAAAATGGAAAGGTCCATGCTACCCTCTCCCCAGATGTGAACAAAAGACTGGGTGTTGATAATTAGATGACACAACTTATCCAGTTCATTGAGGTGTGTTAGTGGGAGATTATTCCACTAACTATCTAATTTTAGTCATTGCAAATATTTAAGGGCTTCTAATTCAATTTTATAACATGGATCTCTTAATATTTTAACATGGTCTTCATACCTGCTGTAATTTAAGAATTTTTCTTTTAGGTTGTGAAGAGTTTTCCAAATATTGAGATGAATGTTATGTATTAATTATTCTAAAAAATCCCTTGATAAGTCAAAATGAGAAGTGGATGAGGGACAAAACATAATGGTTATGTCATCCCTATCCAATTACCTTCTAACGAGGAACATATCCTTTTGTTATTCTACAAGAGACTACTTTAATCGATCTTTCCAACATGGATGCTTCTGGACCATTTTTCACAAGTAGTGGATCTATTTAGGGTATCATTGGTATAAAAATGTTCCTGGGGTGGATCATAGGATGAGTGTTTACCTAGTTTATCTATTGGTTTATAAAGGGTGTTAGTTTTCACTAATAGGGTATCTAATATGTCTGACCCCATCCTTCCAAGTGCCTTAGAATATGAGGGATTTATTGTATTTGACTTGACAAGGGTAAGAACTTCCTATCAATGTGAAATTTTAATATAAGGAGGTCCATTTCAACAGGAGATATCATGGATGGTACTACCATCATAGATTGATTTATAACTATTGGTATAATTTATGTAGTGTATACACTGGGGAGGACCTTTCGGGAAGACTAATGCAGGGGGGACCTTCTTGCTGAAATAAGGTGTCACTATGGGGAGGGGAATTATAGTTCCAAACATCATGGTGAGAAAAACCATCATTGATTTATGTCTAGATATAGAAATAATTTATACAATGTGTACCCTGGTGTATACCTTCAAGTCATATGGGAGAAAGGGGGTACCTTGTTTCTAGAATTAGGTGTCACTACAGGGATGAACTTTGCCAAAAATTTCATCATGGTGAGGACTACCATGATAGCTTTATGTATGAATACATGGAGAACTTATATAGACTATACTCAAGGGATTTCGATTAGGGTGGATGACAGTAAGGGAAGGGACTTATATCTAGAATAAGGTGTTACTCAAGGGAGGACCTCTGTAGTGAATGCCATCTTGATGAGGACTACCATCATAGATCGATGTCCAACTGTAGGGATAAGTTTTGTAGTGTATACCCTAGGGAGAAACTTTAGGGAATATGATAACAAGGGGAGGAATTTATTAATTTCTAATCTTCTAACCATGTGTATGGTTACCATGATGATCATTAGTATATAAGCTCTAATGATTGATCAGATTGTTCCCACAAATGAAACCTTCATGGTATGTGCTCTGTGAAGGACCTCCTGAGCTACTGGTAATAATGTTTTTGGGAGGAACTTCAAAAATGATACTGTTAATTCCATAATTTGGTAACAGATCAGTATGATTCTAATCCACCATTGATATATTTTTTTATGGCCTCAAGAATTATAGCTTCTTGCAGAGTAGGGTTTTGAGAATGCTCTTCATTTTCCTTCCATCTTTGGTGCGAATTATTTTTAGGATCTCTCTTGTGGGAAAAAGGGACTGTTTTATGGAATTGGTGGGATTCATATACAATATCATGTTTGAGTGGCTCCTGTGGTGATGTCGAGATATGTTGGTATGATTCTATAATTTTGGTATGGATATATTCATACCCGGGAGTATCCACCAAAATGGGCTGGTTCCCCTAGTGGAAAAATGTATTTGTGGTTGATCTTATTGTCCATTTATCAAAGAACCAATGACCCTCCTAGATGAGACCAGTGATTTCTATCTTCTCTTAAGTGGACATCCCATTTTGTCAATGAGTCAACCCACTTTTGGAGGTGGGGTTATGGTCCCAAATCCTTGTTATCACTGCATACATGATTACATCTTGGAATGTTTATAGGATATGGTTGAGAATTGTTGTTTGATCATCCATCATTTATAGGAAGTGTTGAGAGACATACGTGGAGGGAATAGTAAAAAATTCCCATTTTGGTTTCAGAGTAAAAATACATTTCTGATTTGGTTCTTCATTTCTTGTAGGAACCGAATGTTCTCCGTTCAGGGGATGTGGTTCGGGTCTTCACCTGATTCATCACTGAGATTTTATAGATATTATCTATAATTTAAAATTTATTTGTATGGAAGGATTGATATGGATGATCAGGAATTTTCATCCACTCTCTAGTTTCCATTGTATTTGACTGATTTCCTTGGTATGCATCCACATGGTTTTGCATCAGCCAATAATTTTCCATCATATTTGGCTGATGGGATTCATATTCATGAGTAGGGATTCACATCTTCTCATGGTTGTTTGTCACTGTAGTTGGATGACATGATTTATATTCACGAGAAGGGATTCGTATCCACTCGTGGTTAGTTTTCAATGTATTTATCTGACATGCTTGATATTTGTGAGTAGGGATTAAAAACTTATATTGGTTTGTTGCTAATGTATTTGTCTTATGATATTGGTGTGTATTAGCAGAAAATTGAAACTAATCATAGTTGGTTTTCATCACATTTGACTAATGGGATTCATGTGAATTGGAATAGATATATGATTTCCTATAATTTTATGCCCTATTGGCATTGAGAGATTGAAAAGAAATAGAAATAATTTATGCCTACTTGTAATTTTCATTAGTATTTGAATGAAGGGATTTATAAGAGGGATGAAGAATAAGGATGATAACCTATTACTGATTGTTTGAATGTCATCCTACGCTATCCAAACTATGGAACTGGGTCTTATTGACTTTGGTGGGGGCCCATGAAGTGATATCCTTGGACTGGTGAGGATACTGGGCTGCAGGGTGTTGGAGATGATGATTTATGACTAGGGACCTTGGGTAGAAACCCTTTGATACTGGGATGAATTCGTTAGTGATGAATTTATCAAACTTCATATGGTATGAAATGAAATCATTATCACATCATGGGGATAGGCTCCCAAAATGGTCAGAGATGGATAGAGGAGACTTCTGGTTCTGGACCGTCAAACTTCACTAGGTGGATGACTGGTAAGAATTCATGAAATAGAGGGCTTATCTAGCTTCCTCCAGGGTGGGGAGAGTACCATTCTGGGGGTGTTCCCTAACCAGTGAATTTGAAACGCAATATTCGAGATGTTGGATGGGTGATAGAGTCCACTATTCATTTGAGGACCTGGTTGGTTCGTTGACTGATGCACATGTTCACAAAATCTATTGAGATACCATTGGATTAAATAGATCTCGAAAGAATGAATGAAATATATGTGATATATATAGACAAAAACCAAATCAAAGTAGGATATCATGATGACATGCATAATTTATTATCTTGTTTGGACCTCTTCCATTTTGGTCATGAAAGGGGTCTGATGCGGGATAACACCACCACCTTTTTTATGGATTCATGTTGAGTTCACCATTTTTTTTTCCGATAAAAAACCATTTGCACCCAATGATTTATTGCAAGAGGTTGAATGGTGTGTAATCACTGACATTGAGTGCAACCTATTTGAATAGTATCTAACACGTCTTTTTTATAGAGCCAGAAACACCCCACAGCTCTCATATCCATGAAAACTCAGGGACCTACTTTCTAAAGGTAGGTGTTTATTAGGAAAATTGGGCAACAATACTTAAGAAGTCACACTGGTTGAGAGGATGTGAATTTGATCTCATCAAACCCTTTTGGGGGGGAATATTGCCTATTCTCGGACTATCTTAAATATTTAAGATATATTCACAAATCCTTTGTTCATTCCAAAGCATGTATAATACATATTACTTTATGGTAACAATCAATCATTGATATGCATGGGTTTGAATCCATATATAAGTATATGAGGTTCTCCATTAATGGGGATATCTATATTTATCTGAGGTTCTCTATCAACGATACTCTTATTATGAAAGTATCAGAGAATATTTAGTCGATTGATATGATAAAATTGGTTTTAAAACATGTCGAGAGGAAATTTGGGGTTTTCTATCATCCAAGGAGATGAAGGTTTTTTTGATTTAGGGATCGAACCCATAATATGGAATTCCTACATATCCACAAGAGGGGAATTAGAACCCATGTATTATAGTTCCACTTAATGGGGCATATTAACTTTTAAGGTCATGTGATAAAGACCCAACCATATAATTTAACATCATGCGACAAGGAAACCTAGGAAAAAGGTGTCTAGTCAAGTATTGTGTGGGACTTATGTTGATGTAGTCCAAGGGACCCGAAAGTGATATTGTCTCCTGGGTAGATATGTACGTATCAGGAATATGGCCCAATGATCATTAGGGGAAATTTGGTTTTTGGGTTTGGAATTTAGGGATGCTTTATACATATCCCATTTAGTTAGAAATCAAATCCCATGTAGTTTGGTATGTTGGGGTTTATGCATGGATGATTCCCAATTAGGAGGGAATTATTTGATATTATACTTAAGAGGATCCTCATCTAGTGCTGCTTTATTAAGAATGTGGAGGTTTGAGGCTTGAGGTTTGTTATTAGGGATTACACCATGCGGGAGGACCATGGAGCATATGGTTGGGGCTGATACATAGAAGTGGCCCATTTGAGTTTGAATATGACTGGGGATTATTCATGGAAGTGGACCATTTGGATTGATGTTGGGGCTTATATATATAGATAAAGACCATGTATTTGGGTATGCTTGGGACTTATAGAAAACGGGAGGCCCATTTCAGGTATGTTTGGGATCATGAGATGTCATGACTTCCACTAACCTCTTAGTCCACATGAGTACTGATCAATGTGAGAAACAAGAGGAAGCAATGAATTTGAAGTTCGCGTGATCCGCTTTTCCCACTGGTTGATGGGGTTATGAATCCCAAAGGGATAGGGAGATGGAATTGAGTGTTCCCAAATTTTTTTTTATTCATAGCCAATATATTCACATATAGTGATGCATTTGACAAGGACTTGGGCTGAGATGAAGAGGTGTAAGACTTTTTCCTCCTGTAGGAAAGGCTAGGGTATTACTCCATAAGGGATGCCCTAATTTTTTTTGAAGGGTGGTTCACATTCCCTATCAAAGGGAAGGTAAAGTGTTATCCTCACCCTCCCCACCTGGAACCGGAAGGTTCATGTGATCATCTCATGGTCATAACCCTCAATACTATGGGAATGTAAACCTAAAGACATTCTGAGGCTCCACCTTATTGTTGAGTTTTTCCATGAGACTCAGCTTACCATGGATATGTAAACTCAATAGGAAATTCTAATGTGACTGATGATATTATCATACATGTCAGGTGGCTTTAGAGGGGGTCATGGCCTAATTTTGTTACACTGGTTTACAGATGGGCCAACATGGGGGCCAATGACACACTAGAAGGGGGTGATGTGATGTGGAGATTAAAACATCATAGGATTCCCCATTCCATGTAGTAGGTTCTTAGGCAATATAGGGTTTTCTCAATTTAAAATTTTTCTATGTGGGTGAGGGTGTCATCCCATAGCATTGTGCAATGTATAACTAGGTTCTGCCAAAGTAACGAGTTGCTATGTGGGGTCAGTTTCCATCTTTATGGAGTGTTACTATGTGGGGTCTAGTTTCTCATGCATAACACATTGCTACATGGGTAAGGGTTTGACCACATATAATTTTTCTATATGGGATTCTTTTATGCAAAGGGTCCATCAGTTTATACCCCTCAAAATGGTATTTTCAAATGGGTTTAATGTTCAAGGATGACAAGCTGATTTATTATTTCCTACTTATTACTATACATTGAATTTTTTCTTGTTGAGAATAAATAGAGAGGCTCTGGTTTTGGGATTTCTTGTCACTTAACTCCTTCAACTCTCTTTAGTTTAGTCCTCCTTTCATTCCCCTTGAAGTCTTTTTATAGAAGAGTGGGGGGACTAGATACTGACAAGGCCATTCCTCCATGGTGGGTTGTGGGGATTCTTTTTTTGTATACTAAGGATAACTACAAGGCTTACGAACAATCTAGTAAGCGGGGAGTGGAATTTTGTGAAGCGGTATATCATTTATCGGGGTGAAAATCACTTATCATCCCCACAAACCACTTTTCTCCATTCATGGGAGCTGACAGTACCACCTCATCTTGTAAACTATTTTGTTTGAGGGGATGGTTGTTCACGTGGGGTGAAAATCACCACCTCATCTTGAACACTATTTCATTCATAGGGATGGCCATTCGTATGGGTAGAAATCAATGACTTGCTCTGAAAAATATTTGGTTCAAAGGGCGCTTTGTTAAAACACCAGAATGACCTATAGAGTGGCAGTTCACGAAGTAATTTGTACTTCATGGAATTAATTCATCCTCCACAGTTTTGACCTCTTTGAACCATTTTCTTAAATATTCTTATGGGTTTTATTTCAACCATTTTCAGAGTTTCATGGAATTATCTTCTTCTTTAATTCATAATATTAATGACCTAATATAGTTTTTAGGATTCTAGGTATTTTTTTGGGTGTTTTAAGGTTTTTTAAGGATTTATGGGTTTTAGGGTTTTATAGAGTTTCATGGATTTTAGGTTTATTTAGGGTGTTTTAGGGTTTTATTAGTTTTATTTTATTATGTTTTTTAAGTGTTTTTTGATTCCTTCAAGATTTTTAGAGGTTTTAGTGCCTTTTAGTATCTTTTAGGGGGTTTTAGGTCCTTTGGAGTTTTTAGGTGTCACAGAGTCTATATAGGATTTTAGTATTTTTGGGAGTTTTTGGTTTTTTTTACTTCCTTCTATGTGGTTTTAGGATTTTTAGTGTCTTTATGGGTTTTAGGGTCATTTAAGAGTTTTAAGGGTGTTTTATCATTTTAGGTGTTTTAGGGTATTTTATGGCCATTTGGGTTTGTAGGGTCTTGGGGGGGGGTGGGGGTTAAGGGGTTTTAGGGTTATTTGGATTTATTAGGGTTCTTAGGGATTTTGTGGGTTTAGGTGTTTTAATGGGTTTTTGGGATTTTAGTGAATTTTAGGGTTTTAGTTGTTTTAGTGTTTTTAAGGTTTTTTGGGTCTTATTTTTTTGGGGGTTTTAGGGTATTTTACAAATTTTTAGGGTTTTAGGATCCTTTCTTGGGGTTTTAGGGTATTTTAGGGGTTTTTACAATTTTAGGGTCCAATAGATTTTTTTGGGTTTAAGAGCCTTTTAAGGTTTTTGGGGGCATTTTTGGGTATTTTAGTGTATTTTGTGGTTTAATTTCTATTATAGGTTTTTAAGGTCTTTTAGTGTTTTAAGGTCCTTTAGGGGTTTTAAGAGTGTTTTGAAGGTTTTTGGGTTATTTGGGTATATTTTGGTTTTTTGGGATTTTATTATTTTTAGGGGTTTTTATTATATGAATGTTTTTAATTGTTTTATGGGTTTATAGTGTTTCCTTGGGTTTTTAGTGTTTAAGATTATTTTAGTGATTTTTGGGTTTGTAGTGGTTTTGGGGATTTTCAGTGTTTTAGGGGTGTTTAGGGGTTTAGTGGTTTTCTTTGTTAATGGTTTTTAATTTTTTAGGGTATTTCATGGGGTTATTAGGCTTTTTAGAGTTTTTAGGGTCTTTTTATGGGTTTTAGGGTTTTTAGGGGTTTTAGGGTTTCTAGGGGTTTCAGGGTCTTTAATTGTTTTAAGGGTTTGAAAGTTTTCTTATGATTTTTTTATGTTTTTTTATTATTTTTAGGGTTTTAGGAATTTTAGGGGTTTTAAAGTCTTTTTGGTGTATTTTAGGGACTTTTTATGGTTATTTAGGTTTTTATGGTTTTTAGGGTTTTTAGGTATTTTAGGACTGTCTTCGGTATTTAGGGGTGTAGTGTTTTTAGGTTTTTTATTTGTTTTTTTTTGTTTTTTAGTGTTCGTTAAGGTTTTCAGGATTTCAAGGGGTTTTTAGGTTTTTTTGGGTTTTTTGGGATTTAAGTATTTTTAGGCTTTTTTTGGGATTTTAGGATTTTTATGTTTTTTCGGTATTTTAAGATTATTTTTGGGTTTTTTGGATTTTTATGAGTTTTTTAGGGATTTTTAAGGTTTTATGGATTAAGGGATTTTTAGGGGTTTTAATGGGTTTTAGGGTCTTTTCAGGAATTTATGGTATTTTAGGGGTTTTAGGGTTTTTAGGCTCTTTATGGTTTTTAGTGACTTTCAGGGTTTTAGGGTGTGTTTAATGTTTTTAGGGATTATAAGTTCTTTTTTTTGGGTTTTAGGGTCTATTAGTGTAATTTTAGGGTGTTTAAGGGATTTTTATGATTTTTAGGTTCTTTGGGTGGTTTTTTCTTTTTCAGTTTTTTCGTAATTTTTAGGATTTTTTTGGGTTTTGTAGGGTTTAGGGTATTTTTATGGTGTTTTAAGTGTTTTATGTTTTTTTACATTATTTAGGTTTTTGATGGGTTTTAACTATGTTTTGGATTTATTAGGTTTTTAGGGGTTTAAGGTTGTTATTGTTCTTTAATGTTTTTATTTTTTTGAGTTTTTTACAGTTTTAGGATCTTTTAATAACATATAGGGTCTTTTAGGGTGTTTCCTTGTTTTTTAGGATATTTTAGTGGCTTTATGGTGTTTTAGTGTTTTTATGGGATTTAGTGTTTTTAGGGATTTTTTGTTTTTTTATGTTTTAAGGTTTCTATGGGTCTTTGGAGTTTAAATGTTTTTAGAGTTATTAGGTGTTTACACTGTATTTATGGTTTTTTGGGGTTTATGGTTTTTATGGGTTTTATGGGATTTCACGTTTTTAGGATTTTAGGGGTTTTTAGGCTGTTATGGGTCCTGTTAGGGTTTTTTTGGGTTTTTTTTGGGTTTTAGGGTTTTTAGGATTTTATTGTTTTTATTTTTTAGGGGTTTATGGTTTGTTACAGTGTTCTAGTGTCTTTTAAGGGTTTTTAGGGGTTTTAGGGTCTTCTAGGGTTTTTTTTGGCATTTTAGGGTTTTTAGGGTATTTTGGTTATTTTGGTTTTTTCGAATTTATGGTATTTTTATCGGTTTTATGGTGTTTTATGGGTTTTTATGTGTTTAGGATATTTATTTTGGTTTTTTGGGATTTTTAGGTTATATTTTGGGGATATGGGTTTTTTGGGTTTTTTTTTGTTTTTAGAGGTATTATGGATTTTTAGGGTTTTAAAAGTTTATATTGTTTCTAGGGTTTCTAGGGTTTTAAAGCTTTTAGAGTTTTAGCGTGTTTTAGGGTTTTAAGAGGATTTATGATCTTTTATGTTTTTTAGGATCTTTTATGGGTTTTTTGCAGTTTTTATAGTCTATTAATTTTTTATGTTTGTAAGGTTATTTTATTATTTTAGTGTTTTTAGGGGTTTAATGGGGTTTTTGGGTTTTCTATTGTCTTTTATGGTATTTTAGGATTTTTGGTTCTTTTAGGGGTTTTAGGGATTTTTTTGGTTCTTTTAGGGTTTAGGGTGTATGGTTTTGGGTTTATGGTTTTGGGTTTATGGTGTATTGATTAGGGTTTAACGTGAAGTGTTTTATTTTTAGGGTATATGGTTCAAGGTATAAGGTGTAGTGTATAAGGGTTATGGTGTTGGATTTAGGGTTTAGGGTGTAGGGTATAGGGTTTATGGTGTTAGGTTTTTGGGTTTCAGGTATAGAGTTTATGGTTTTTGGAGTAGGTTATAAGGTTTATGATGTAGGGTATATGTTTTAGGATGTTCAATATAGGGTATAGGTTTTAGTGTTTTTAGGATTTTAAGGTTTTTAATGGCTTTTTTGGGTTTTTTGGTTTTGGGGTTTTTAGGAGTTTTAGGGTTTTTATTATTTTTTGGTTTCTAGGGTGTTTGGGGTTTTCAATGGGGTTTTGGGGGGTTTTGTGGGGGTTTTATGATTTTTATGGGGTTTTCTAGTTTTTAGGTGGTTTTAGGATTTTTAGGTGTTTTTCAGGGTGTTTAGGTGTGTTTAGAGTTTTTAGGGGTTTTTATGTTTCTTGGGGTTTTAATGGTGTTTAGGGATTTTTATGTGTTCTATTGTTTTAGGGGATTTGGGATATTTTTAGGGTTTTTATGGTATTTTTAGGGTCATAAAATGTTTTTTGGTTATTAATTGTTTATATGGGTTTCTATGGGTTATTAGGGTATTTTGGGTGTTTTAGGGTTTGTAGTGTTTTTAACATATTTTTGGTTGTAGGGTTTTTTATGGTTTTGAGGGTCTTTTATGGTTTTTAGGGGGTTATAGGGTGTTTTAGGGTTTTAAAGGGTTTTTAGGGTGTGGTCGGATCCTTTAATATTTTTATAGTTTTTGGTACTTTTAGGGTTTATTGGGGTCTTTTAGGGGTTTTAGAGTTTTTAGAATCTTTTATTGAATTTTATGGTATATTAGGGTTTTTAGGGTTTTAGGGGTTTTAGTGTCTTTTAGGGTTTTTATATTTTTAGGGTCTTTTAGGTTTTTAGTATTTTTATGGATTTTTAGTGGTTCTAAATTGCTTTTGGGGGTTTTAAGTTCTTTTAGGGTTTTTAGGGTCCTTTAGCGGTTTTAAGGGGTTTTAGGTCTTTTGTGTTCTAGATTTTTTGGATTTTGGGATTTTTAATGCTATTAGGTTCATTTAGGGTTTTGAAGGTTGTTTGAGGGTTTTTAATGATATTAGTTGAATTTTAGGGTTTTAAGTACTTTTAGAATCTTTTATGGTTTTAAGTGGTTTTAGATTTTTAATGGTTTTTAGGGTTTTTAGGGTTTTTATGGGATTCTGAGGGATTTTTTGGGGTTTTAGAGTTTTTAAGTCTATTTAGGGATTTTAGGGGTTATAGGAATTTTAGGTGTTTTGGGGATTCTAGGGTCTTTAGGGGCAAGGAAGATGTGAGGGTCGAGCTATTCCCCCCCCCCAAATTTATTAGAAAGAAAAAAGAGACTCAGCAGACAAGGGAGGGGGGTCAAACGAACCACACCCAAAAACCCTTTACAAACACACACTCAAGAACCGCAAAAAAAGAAAGATAAAAAACACACAAGAAATAGAAAGAAAGAAACATCTCTGACAGCAAATCCCAACCAACAGCACACAAGCGCAACACCATCAACAGCTCCCATTCCAACAGCATCGAGCATCCTGAACCACCAAAATCCAACATCACAGAACCACCAGCTTCCTACACCACAAAACCATCAGCATCAGAATCACAAGCCTCACCTTCACCCGCATTCAGTGTCTCACCACCAAATAGAAACCGACATCCAATCTTAGAGAAACCAGAAACCAGCACCCTCACACCAAAACAAGCTACCACCACCAACACATAGCCATCAACACCAAAAGAACACAACCACCAGCAGCCAGAGTCCACATCTAGACAACAACCATCCTCCTTCTTCCCAAAAATCAGTAGCCAACACCTCCCTTCATCACTTCGGGGTGAAGCAACACCCCATTCCAAGCACCAGCAGCAACACTCACCTTTAAACCAGTCAGCATACAACATCTCACACCATCTAGTAGCCACTAGTCTAGCCACAAACATCATCCAGCTCCAGAGTTTCAGGCAGTGAAGATTCACTTTATCGCCTCGTGAGCAAGTATCAGCAAAACGCCTACTTCCCTCATCAGCACACACCAAACGCCATAGAAGCAGAAACAAAAATGAAAAAACCAAAACCACCTCAGCCATAACATCAAACAGAGTATCTCCAACCAGATGAAGATCCCCACTCGAGAACCAATCCACCAGCCAAACGAACCATATCAGCAGATCAATCATGCAACCACAAAGTAGTGGTGCACTGAAACCATGAGCCAGCGGGAAACCAGGAGAAGAGAGAAAACGCAGGAACAAACCCGCTTCAAAGATGACATACCAGATTGTCCGAAGAAGCCGAAGAGCACCTGCTGCCGTGAGTCTGAGAGGCACCACTGAATCCTATCTCCACGAGCCAGAACACCAAGATCTGACCCGCTTATTCCTGGATCTATAGCGACGTGCTCTAGATCTAGGTGATTCCACCACGAATCTGCAAATGTCTCGACCAGATCTAGCGACAAGCAAAGAGAATCTTGTCCACTCAGCCACGTATTTGCAACATCGAACGAAGGGAAGGAAAAATCTCGTCGAATCCTCCATAGAAATGCATCTTCGCACGCCGGAGGGTCCAGAGCTGCCCCAAAAGACCAGTCACACACCGGAAATACTGAATCTAACCACCTCCTCCATGGATCGCCAAGTGGAAAGGTCGGTCCATCCAATGAAAGCTCTATAGCTCCGAAATCCAGAAAGACCAGAACTGGTGTGCTTGAAAATAGAAGAATCCTTCATCTGTATCAGCTTCCGTAGGAGACCTGCGAGGGCATCAACAATCCAGAGAGAGCTCACCTCGAGAGAAAAGTAGGCCGACGCCTGAAGATCCACAGCTGCGCCGAAGAAGCATTGACATCGATGTAAGAATCAATCGCGAGAGTATCCAGGAGAAGCGGGAGCCATCCTCCTCTATTCACTAGGGTCTTTAGGGTTATTATGGGTTTTAGGTGTTGTTTGAGTTTTTAGGGACTTTAGGGTCTTTTATAAGTTTTTAGGGTTTTTAGGGTTTCATAGAATTTCTTTAGTGTTTTTGGGAATTTTTAGATTTTATTTAGGCTTTTAGGGGTTTTGGGGTCTTTTAGAGTCTTTTAGGGGTTTGAGGGACTTTTAGGGTGTTTTAAGGTTTTTAGTGACTTTTTGGGTTTTATATGGTATTTTCAGTTCTTTAGGGTTTTGGTGGTTTGATAGTGTTTTTCGAAAGTTTTTATTGTTTTTATGAGTAATTTGAATTTTATGGTTTTTAGGGGGTTTTAGGGTTTTCAAGATTTTTAGGGTAGTTTTGGGTTTTTAGGATGTTTATGTTTTAAAGGATTTTTTTTTGTTTTTGGGTTTTTTTAATATTTTTTTAGTTTTCATGGTTTTTTGGGGTTTTATGGTGTTTTTAAGGATTTATATGTGGTTTTGGGTTTTTTGGGGATTTGCAGGGTCTTTTTTGGGCTATTATGGTTTTTTGGGGGAGGGGTTAGAGTATTTATTTTGTCTTAGGGGTTTTTAATTATTTTTATGGTTATTTAGGGTCTGTTTAGGATTATTTAGTGGTTTTAAGCAGTTTTGGGGATTTTAAGGGGATTTTGTGTTTTTTGGTTTTTTAGGTTTTTAGGGTTTTTATGGAGTTGTATGGATTTTAATGTTTTTATTATTTTTTGAATTTTCAGGGTCTCAATGTTTTTTTTGGATTTTTAGGGTATTTTATAATTTTTAAGGTTTTTAGGTTCTTTTTGGGTTTTAGGTTTTTTAATGTTTTTAGGGTTTTATGGGTAATTTCAGTTTAAGGGTATAGGGTTTATGGCTTAGGGTGTGGGGTTTAGGGTTTTAGGCATGGTGTTTAGGGTTTATTGTGCATGGTTTTGGGTTTAGGGTATTGGGTATAGGGTATAGTGTTTAGGTACTAGGAAGTAGGGTACAAGTTTTTGAGGGTGTATGTTTTCAGTATTAGGGTATAGGGTATCTAGATTCAGGTGTAGAGTTTAGTGTGTAGCATATAGGGTTTAGGGTATATGGTTTAAGGAGTAGGGTTTAGGGTGTAGGGTTTTGGGTGTATGGCTTACAGTTTAGGGGTTTCAAATATTTTTAGGGTCTTAATATGTTTTCAGTTTTTTACAGTTTGTTATGTTTTTTGGGGGTTTCTAGGGTTTAAGGGTTTTTATATTTTTTTGGGTTTTTGGATTTTTCATGGTTTTTGCATGGGTTTTAGGTTTTTTTTGGGGGGGGGAGGTATGGGTTTAGGTGTTTTTTTTATTTTATTTTTTTAGTGTTTTATGGGGTTTGTGGTTCTTAAGTGGTTTTTAGGGGTTTTAAATTTTTAGGGTTTTTAGTTGTTTTTAGGGTTTTTGGGTTTCTTCTGGTTTTTATGGGTTTTTGTGGTTTTTAATGTTTTTTGGGGTTATAGGGTTTTTTTTGGATTTTTTAGATTTTTAGGGTTTTTTTGCTTTTATGGTTTTCAAAATATTTTTATGGTTTTAATTTATTTTTATATTTTTATTGTTTTTATGGATTTTCAATGATTTTTAATGGTATTTTGGGTTTTAAGGGTTTTTAGTGTTTTTGGGGTTTTTAATGTTTTTTGGGTTTTTTCAGTTTTATAGGGGTTTTTAGGGGTTTTATGGGTTTAGGGTGTTTTAGGGAATTTTAGTGTCTTATAAGGACATTTTGGGTTTAGGGTGTTTTGTTTTTTTAGGGATGTTGGGTTTTTTAATGTTTTTAGGCTTTTTTATGGGTCTTATGGTTTTACAGTTTTTGTGGTATTTAGGGTTTTTTAGCATTTTTTAGGGTTTTAAGGGGTTTTAGGGCCTTTGGGGTCTTTTATGGTTTCTATGTGTTTTTACGGGTTTTGGGGTATTTATGGTTTTTAGGGTTTTATGGTTGTTTAGGGTTTTCAATTGTTTTTAGGGTCTTTTAGGGGTTTTGGGTTTTTAGAGCTGTTTGTGGTTTTTAGAGACCTTTCCGGGTTTCAAATGGTATTTTAGTGTCTTTTATGATTTTTAGGGTTTCTAGTGTCTTTTATGTTTGTTTTGGGTTTTGAGGGTATTTTAGGGTTTTTAAGGATTTTAGGGATTTTAGCGTCTATTTGGTGTGTTTTAAGATTTTTAGTGTTTTAGGGATTTTTAGTATTGTTTAGGTTTTTCATGGTTTTAGTGTTAATATAGTTTATTGTGGTTTTAATGTTTTTAGGGTGGTTGGGTTATTAGGTGTTTTAGGGGTTCGAGGTCCCTTTAAGGGTTTTTTCCTTCATTAAGGACTTTAGGGTTTTTTGAGTCTGTTTTTAGTGGTCTTTAGGGGTTTAATTCTTTTAGGGTTTTAAGGGTTTTCTATGTTTTTAGGTTTTTCTACATTTTTTTGTATTTGAAGATTTTATTAGGGATTTTTAGGATTTTTATGGTTTTTAAATGTTTTTAGTTGTTTTAATGTTTTTTATGATTTTTAGGATCTTTTGTTGTTTTTAGGTGTTTATAGTAATTTTTTTGGATTTTAGGCTTTTAGGTGTCTTTTATGTTTTTTTGGTATTAACGATTTTTACGATTTTTTCATTTTTAAGGGGATTTAATAATTTTAAGGATTTTTAGGGTGTTTTCATTTATTTTTAGTGTTTTTATGGTTTTAAGTGTTTTATTAGGGTTTTAGGGGTTTTAAGAGGGTTTAGGGGTTTTTATAGTTTGTAGGAATTTCAGGTTTTAAATGTTTTTTGGTGTTTTTAAGGTTTTTTGGGGTTTTGGGGCATTTAGGTAAACTTTATTGATTTTAGTTTTCTTAGGGATTTCAGGGGTCTTAAGGTTTTTTGTGTGTGTTTTGGATGTCTTTTAGAGTTTTTAGAAATTTTTAATGGTCTAATGCTTTTAGGTATTTTAGGGTGTTTTAGTGTTTTATGGTCTTTCAAGGGTTTTATAGGGTTTCTAAATTTATTCAAGGGATTTTAGGATCTTTTATGTGTTTTTGGACCTTTTTTGGGTTTTAGGATCTTTTTGAATTTTTAGGGTTTTTAATGTATTTATGTTGTTTTATAGGTTTTAGAGTTTTTTTAGGGTTTACAGGTTTTTAGGTTTTTTGGGGTTTTATAATTTCTAGGGGTTTTTGGGTTTCATGGTTTTTAGAAGTTTTATAGTTTTTATGTTTTTATGTTTTTTTGGGTTTTTAGTGCTTTTTAGGGGTTTAAGGGTGTTTAGGGTTCTTTAGGTTTGTAGGGTTTTTAGAGTTTTTATGATATTTTAGTTTTTTATATTATTTTATGTTTTTAAGGGTTATATGGTTCTGAGGGTTTTTTAGTCTTTTAGGGATTTTAAGGCTTTAGAGTTTTTATAGTTTTAAGGTATATTTATATTTTTAAGGGGTTTTAGGATTTGGGGTGGGGGTTAGGTGGATTTTAGTGTTTCAAGGGTAAGTAGGTGTGTTAAGGATTTTTATAGTCTTTAGGGGTTATGGGTTTAGGGTTTTTATGGTATTTTTAGATATTTAGGGGTTTCTTCACAGATTATTTTGATTTTAGTGTTTTTTAATGTTTTTTGGGGTAAAATGGATTTTAGGGTTTAAGGGTTTTTATAGTATTAATTGGGTTTTTTTATATTTTTAAGGTTCTTTAGGGGTTTCCATGGGTTTTTAGAGATTTTAGGTTTTTTAGTGTTCTTAGTGCTTTGTGGTTTTTAGGGTTTTCAGGGGGTTTAAAGTTTATATGGTTATTTATGATTTTTTAGTGTTATGTAATAATTTTAGCATTTTGGTTGATTTTTTGGATTATTGATGTTTTTAGAGCATTTTTAGGTTATTTGGGTTTTTAGGGTTTTTAGGGTTTTGTAGGGTTTTAAATATTTTTTAGAGTTTTAGGGTATTTTAAGAAGTTTTAAGGATTTCAGTGGGTTTTAGGGATTTTAGGGTTTTTATGTTGATTAGAGTTTTTAGGTTTTTAGTGTATTTTTAGGGTTTTTATTATTTTAATGGTTTTATTGTTTTAATGTTTTTATTTTTTTAGAGTTTCCAGGGGTTTTTGGGGCTTTATGTTTTTTAGGGTTTCAATTGTTTCATGATTTTTAGGGTTATCTTAAGGTTTTTAGGTATTTTTAGTGCTTTAATAGTTTTTAGGGGTTTTAAGGGTTTTTTGGGCGGGGGTGTTATGTATTCATAGGGTTTTAATGGGTTTTATGATTTTTTAGGGTTTTTAAGTTTTTATGGTTTTATAAAGGTTTTTAAGGATTTTTTTTGGTGTTTATGAATTTTCATATATTTTATTACTTCGGGGTTTTTCGGGTCTACTAGGGAGTTTTTAGGATCTTCTACGGTTTTAATATCTTTTTTATGTGGGGTGGGGGGGGGGGGGGGGGGTGGGGTGGGGGTGGGGGGGGGAGGGTGTAGAAGTTTAAGGTTATTTTAGTGGTTTTATGGTTTTTGTAAGGTTTTTTAGCATTTCTATAGGTTTTAGATTTTTTTGGTTTTTAGTATTCTTTTTGGTTTTTCACGTTTTAGTGACTTTTTAGGTTTTTAGGTATTTTTTGGGGCTTTTATTATTTTTATAGTTTTTAGGGTTTCAGGATTATTTATGTTTGTAGCATATTTTAGGGTTTTTAGGGGGGTTTAGGGGTTTTCACAACTTGTAGGGTTTTTAGGGTGTTTTACAGGGGTTTTGATGTTTTTAGGGTCTGTTAGGGGCTTTAAGGGGTATTAAGATTTTTTATAGTTGTTAAAAATTTAATGTTTTTTTTGGATTTATCAATGTTTTTAGGGTTTCATGATTTTTCATAAATTTATGGTTTTTAGGGGTTTTTTGGATTTTTAGGGTTTTGAGAGATTTTATAGGTTTTAGGGGATTTTGGTGTTTTTAGGCTATTTAAAATTTTGGGGGTTTTATGGTGTTTAAGGTTATTTTATATAAATTTTAGGTTTTTTTTATTTTAGTGATTTTATGGTTGTTCTAGGGTTTTTAATTCATTTTTGGGTTCTTAGGGTTTTTCAGTTTTAAAATATTTTAGTTTTTTTGGTGTTTTACGGTTTTTTCGGGGTTCTTAAGGTTTTGAAAGGTTTAGGGTTTTAGGTTATTTAAGGGGGGTTTAAGGAATTTTAGTGGTTTGATATGGTGTTTTTGATCGTTTTATATTTTTAGGTACTTAAGGTATTTGTGATAATTTTATGGGGTTTAGTTTCCTTTTGGGGTTTTTAGGGTTTTATTGGGTCCTTTAGGTTTTAAGGGGTTTTAGTTTCTTTCAGATGTGTTTTAGGGTTTTTTTGAGTTTTTTGAGATTTTTGGGGGTTTTTATAGGTTTTGAGGTTATTAGGGTTCCATGGAATTTTATGGGTTTTACAAGTTTCTAGGGGTTTTAGGGTTTTTAGGGGGTTTAGGATTTTTTAAGGTTATTTTTGTGTTTTGGGTTTTCAGTGTTTTCATGGGTTTTTATGGAGTTTTTTGTTTTATTAATGTTTTGTAGGGTTTTGAGGTATTTTATAGGATTTAGGAGTATTTAGTTGCTTTTGTAATTTTTAGGGTTTTTATGAGTATTTAGGGTTTTTATGGGTTTTAGAGTTTTTAGTGTTTTTTGGGTTTTTTGAGTTTTTATACTTTTTAGGGATTTTAGAGTTTTTATGGTTTTAGAGACTTTAATAGTTTTTTTGTGTTTTTTGTTTTTTCAGGGTTCTTTTTAATTTTAGGGTGTTTAAGGTTTTTTGTGATCTTTAATGTTTTTAAAGAGATATTTAGGGTTTTTCAATATTTATGATTTTTTATGGTCATTTACTATTTGAAAGGTTTTTAGGGACACTTATTTTTTTAGGGTTTTAGGGTTATTCAACATTTTTAGGGGGTTTCTAGGGTTTCTAGGTTTTGTATGGTATTCTAGGACCTTTTAAGTATTTGTAGGATCTTTTAGGATTTTACATTCCTTTATGGTTTTTACGGTCCATTAGGGGTTTTAGGGGTTTTTGATATCTTTACGATTTTTAGGGTTTTTTTGGGATTTTTAGTTGGTTTTATGGTTTCTTTGTGTTTTTTGTGTTTTTAGTGTTTTTAGGGGTTTTAGGGTTTGTAGGAATTTTTTGGGGTTCTAGTGTTTGTGATAATTTTTAGGGGTTTTAATATTTTTTATTGTTTCTAGGGGTTTAAGGGGGTTTTATGGTTTTAGGGCTTCAAATTTTTTTTTGGGGTTTTAGTGTTTTCAAGGTCCTTTAGGGGTTTTAGGGTCTTTTAAGGGTCTTAAGGTCGTTTATGTTTTAAGTGTTTTCTAGGGTCTTCTTGAGTTTTTAGTGGGTGTTAGTGTTTTTAGAAGGTTTTATGGTATTTTGTTTTGTGTTTTTTAGGATTTTTTGGTCATTTAGGGTTTTTAAAAGTCTCATTTGGATCCTTTCATGTTTTTAGGGTATTTAGAGAAATTTAGGAATTTTAGGGGTTTTAGGGCCGTTTAGCATTGTTAGTTTTTTTTAGGGGTTTTAGGGTCGTTTAGTATTCTTAGGTTTTTTTATTAATTTAGGTACTTTTAGGGGTTTTTGATTTTTTAGTGTTATGTTACATGTTTTTGGGTATTATGGGTTTTTGGGAATTTTAAATGTTTTAGGAATTTTTTTGGTATTTTAGGATTTTTTTGTGTTATTTTGGGCTTTTAGGGTTTTCAGAGTTTTTTAGAATTTTTAGGGTTTTTGTGTTTTTATGATCCTTTAAGGTTTTAGTGTTTTTAGGGTTTCTTAGTGTTTTTTAGGGTTTTTTTTCTTGTACTAAGTGCTTTTAATGTTTTTAGGGTATTTAAGGATCTTTCAAGGGGTTGTTAGTTTTTTTTTTATTTTTTGGGGTTGTTGACACTCCTTTCGTCACAGAATATAAAGATCGGAAAAGGGTAATATCTAAGCAAAAAGTGATTCATCCTTTGAAGAAACATCAAAAATCGACAAAGGGATGAACAAGGAGAACATTACCCATAGGTCGCGCAAGTTCCCTCATGGTCGCGCTAGTACACTTGCGCGCCGCCTAGTGGTCGTGCAAGTACTTGCGCGACGCCTTATGGTCGTGCAAGTGACTTGCGCGACCTAAGTGATAACCGCCCGGTAACCGCCCGGTAACCGCCCAGTGTCTTCTTTTGCCTATAAATAGACCCTCTGGGCCCCGCATTCGAGAAGAGCTTTTTTTTTCCAGAAACTCAGATTGAAGCTCCCGACGCCCAAGTCTCTTCTCAAAGCTTCCGGAACACTTCTAAGGTAATTTCTTACCTAGAACGGAAGATCTAAAGAGAAGAAGGAAGGCCTAAGTGTTGAAACTTATCAAACACTTGCGCGCCAAATTATTTCCTTCAATATAACTTGCGCGTCCCTTTTCTGGAAGAAGCTCAAGAGGATTATAAAGGGTTTAAAAAAGAGTCGCTCAAGTATTTCAATGCTGGTTGAAAAATCGCACAAGTACACCATGTGTCGCGCAGGTATACCTGCGCGACCAACACTTGCGCGCCCACAGAAGACTTGCGCGCCTTTCAAGACTTGCGCGCCCCTATCTTTTTGAGTGCCCATCTTGCCCATTTTACCCCTCTTAAGCCATTTCACCTTTCCTTTTCAAGATTCAGTCTTCAAGACACTCTTCAAAGCCATTTATGGCATGATTTCTTGATTTGACTTCCTTATCTGGAAGGAATTCTGTGGAATATCTCTCAAAACCTAGTGATTTAAATATCCTTATGTCACTAATTATGGAGAGTTCATTCATTTAACCTCATCCTTTAAGATGAGACCATCCTTAACTTGGGTCTCCTTTTTTTTAGGAATAATCCCCAGTTATAAATCCTTTAATCTGGGCATCCTTCTTTAGGAGTAAGCCCCAAATTATTAAAGTTCCCAAACTTGGGCATCTTCCTCAGGAGTAAGCCCCAAACCATAATCCCTAACCTCGGTCTCCTTTTCAGGAATAAGACTCAGTCATAATCTTGGGATTCCTTTTCAGGAGTAAGCCCCAAGTCCCCTAACATGGGCCTCCTTTTTAGGAGTAAGTCCCAGTCATAATCTTGGGTTTCCTTTTCAGGAGTAAACCCCAAGCCCCCTTAAATTTCTCTTAACCAGTCCTAATTTACCCTTGATTTGGGTTTCCTTTTCAGGAGTAAAACCCAATCATAAGTCCCCTACTAACTTGGCATCCTCCTTAGGAGTAAGCCCCAAGATTAGAGTATTCAAATCTCCATGAAGCACATATAAATTTATGGACCCTGTTCATGGATTTTCTCCCTAAAAGTAAATCCTAAAACTTCATCTATCTGGGCAATCATACATACATAAGCCCCAAGAAAATTCTTATGATTGCATCTTTCATGGCACAATTGTCTAATTTTTACCAATACCTATTGTTTCTCACACCGAGCATGACTCACGTGAGCTTAGAGTGTAAAAGTAATTATGACATTCTTCTTTGAGCCATAAATCATAAACATAATACTCCATTACTCGAACTACGTGGGTTCTGATTCCTTTTCCAAAACAAAGGATACGTAGGTAGCCCATTTTTAGGGTTCGATCCCAACTTTGAAATAATCCCTGTCCTTCTGAATGACGATAAACTTCAAGTGCCCCACTGAGTGGATTTAAAACCAGCCTGGTCATCATAATGACCAAGAGACTTTTATATAAATGTTTTGAAGGATACCATTGATCAAGAATCTCTAAACAGATATAGATGATTCTCTATTGATGAAGAACCTCGAATACATATAAAATATTCTCTAAATTTCTTGCATATTTAATCATTGATTGTTAAAACTAAAGGAAATCACATTTTATACTTGGTAATGTAATAAGGATTCATGAACATAACTTAAATCTATAAAGAGAGTCCCAGAGTAGACAATAATTCCCCTCAAAAAGGTGTGATGAGTCCGACCTCCCATCCTCTCGACCAATGCAAATTCCTAATCCTCATCAGTCCACAAGCTAATGAGCGCCTGCCTTTGGAAAGTAGGTCCAAACGGATGTGGAATCATTGGATGTTTCCGGTTCTACGAACAAACCCGCTAGAAACTGATCGGAATGTTTGAATCTCCCGTCCAGGAGGTCATCCCCAAAATCCGTGAGGAAACAAAAATGGTGAACCCGACGTGAATCCTTAACCAAGTTAAAGTGATGTTCTTCTCATTTGTTAGGCCCCTTGGGCCAACAAAGCAATCATTGACATATGCTCATCCAAAAGATGCAGTGGCCGGATTCATCTTGATTATGTCTGTTATATGGAACAGGCACTCTTTTCTGAAGATCTTCTGCAAAATGGATTTCCTTAAATTCACCCCTGTGAATTCTGCTTCTGTGAACACCTCTACTGTGAGGTCTACTGCTGTGAAAACCAATGCTGCTACTCCTGCTGGAACGTCGTCCGCTCTGAGGATGACATCACCAACTTAGCGTCTTCAACACTGGGTTTCTAATGCACTGGTTAAGGAGTACCGTCGCAACGGTACTATCCCAACTCTGGAGGCCGCTCGTCAATCCCTCCAAGTTAATAACTCTACCTGGTCGTCCGGACAACAGCGACCAGCGATCAAGAAGCAGGCGGTACTGACTACCGTCTCCAACCGTTTCGGGTCGTTATCCCCGTAACGCAATTTCCATTCACTCCCTTACTCTGAGGAAGTGAATGACCAGGTCCCGCAGGACCTTAATTCAAAAAGACAGGAGTCCTTCCCAAGGGCTCCCATCAACAATCTCCGCTAGACTCGTGCAGTAGTGCGCCCTCAACATGATGAGGGTACCGAATCCAGGCATTCAGCTCAGGTTCCTCAAACCCGAGCAGGTAAGATGAACCGCCAGAGACGGAATCCGGTGAACAATGGGCAGGTTGTCATCCCTGCCATCTCCGGAGAAGTCCACCAACCTAACTTGGTGGCGAACAACGAGCAGGCATACACACCTGTCTGTTTTAATTCCGCTGTCCAGCAGACTCGTCTGGCAGCATCACGCCAATCCCGCCAGGCAATTCTGGCGGAGTACCATAGGCAGGAACATACACCTGCTTATACATCACCAGTTAGTCAGCAGGCTTGTCTGACTACATATGATGGATCTTGTCAACCGCGTTTGGCAAAGTCTAATCAGCAGGCACATACACCTTCTAATACTAATCAAGCCTACCAACAGTCTCGCTTGGTAGCGCACGAAGAAGTCAGTCGGAAATCCCCGACGACAAACAGGTGGCAGACTCAACTCTCTGCCTCCACACTTGAGTACTGTCAGGATTCACTGATAGGAAAAGGAGGACAGGAGCAGGCACATACACCTACTCCAAGCCCGGAATGGACGTATATCCCCATTCCGGCGGCTGAAGTCACCAAACATATTTTGTCAATGGTGAAAGAGCAGAAGCAAATGCCTGCTCATATTCTGGATGCTTGCCAGGATATCATAACAGCTTCAGCATCATCTCAGGGACAGACACATAAATCTATCCCTAGCAGTGGAGTGACACATCAACGATTCACTCCGGAACAGACACACACATCTGTTCCAGTCCAAGAGGGTTATGGGGCATACTCCCCCATATCAAACAGACAACCAAGTCAGGCACATACACCTGATTTGAGTGGATATCGTCAGCCTAACCTGACCATCTTTCCTGATCAGGCACATACACCTGCTCAGAGTAACCACTTTCGTCAACAAGTGGTTTCTAAAGTGAGTAAGAAGGCATCTAAGAAAAAGATCCGCCCAGCACAGTCAGGAGATAAAAGGCCAATCTGCAACAAGTCCTTGCTCGATGCTGGAGTTCTTGAATCCCTCAGACATTTATCTGTCAGAATTCAAGATTCTACTCCCTCAGTTCTCAATAACGGGAACATTAATTTTGAAGGTCTTTAATAGACACTTCCTCATGAAGGCTTGCTTTATGAAAGTTCGGTCAATCTTGAAGTTTCTTCTTCAGATGAGAGCCACAGGAACCCTCTGTGTGGTCAGAAGACCAAGGAGCAAGAGATTTCATCTTTTGCTGTAACCCATCATGACGGTCCTCCTCATAGTGATGAACTTCGCTGCGAAAGTCCTCTCCATAGTAGTGATTCACGTTGTCTCGAAAAATCTTCAGAAGGCAATGTAGTGACGAGAAAGACCTCCTATCTCGAGGCACTTTCAAACGTAAAACCAGTCATTTCTGATGCTTTACTATCGGCAGGTGAAACTATTTTTCCATTAGAAGATAGCCTAGGGTTCAGGTTATTCTCCGAACCATCCCTGGGTCATTCATCTTCCAGCATGAATAGTTATTTCTCTACCAATCTTGTTGAATCCGATGAAGCAACAAGGAAACACCAACTCTGGTCCAAACAGGTAGAAGAATCTTCATTTAATGATAAAGAGGAAATGCTGAACATGAGAAAAAAACTGGCAAAAGGTGAAGTACCAGTCATGTTTTGGCCTTTGGCTGACTCCCAGTACGACATTCCAAAGATGTTGACGGATGATGGAATCCATGATATTCGTCTCAACATATGGAAGACTCTTTGTCAATTGAAGAAGAAAGTATTATCTTACGGTGATTATGAAAATCATATTAAGATAATAGAAGGGTTACAACGCCAGATTGATTTGGCATCTTTATCAGTCTCTCGGTATCCGAAAGCTGAAAAGCAACAAAGAACCCTTCAACGTTCATGCCTTGGCGCACTAAGAAAATTGCGTTAGTTAATTTTCAATGCTCCATTTGATGTTCATATCAGAGGATGGGGTGTTCACGGAGCACTACATTTCACAGTGCTTTCCAGTCAGCAAAGCCCGCCAAAAATGGTCTCATGCAATGTTATTTCCCATGGCCGGCCACAGTCAATGGGCTTTGTTCATAATCAAAAGCTTGCTCAAGAACAAGCTTCAACTAGTTCCTCTCAAAATCAAGTATATAGAGAACAAGTTCTTGAATTTCTCCTACATCAAGTAGGCGAGAATATTGCACAAGCCTCTCGTCTGGAGAAAACACGTCATCAAATGACAGAAGTTTCAGAAATCATCCAACGGTCTGTTGAACCAGGTGATAAAAGTGGATACAGGTTAATGCATCCAGCTAATTTCCGAACTAAGATTCGTAAGATCAAGAGATATTTTAAGAAGATCTCAGACATAGCATGTCAAGAGACACCCCAGCTTGTCAGACTGGGGACATCTCTAAACCAACCCTCAGAGTCAACAAATGGGATTCGAGGAGTTGAGCGGAAGCAGTAGGAACATCCCCAGTCCACCGGACAGGGGACTTTTTCAAATCCTCAATCCCTCTCTCAGAGAAAGTCAGTATTCTCTTGATTAGGGAATAAGCCTCAAGAGGAACGAAGAGCCAAGCTATCAGGAGATTCTCTCCAAGTGACGGTTCTCCAAGAAATTCCCGAGGGATCAAGTCAACAGAATGCCATGTATCATCATGGACATGGAAGAAGACAATATCATAGAAATGCTAATAGAAAGGATTCCATGCAATATGCATCCATTAATGTCATCAATGCTGTTGCTGCTGATTCACCAGATGAGGATCAATCAGAGGGATCAGACGAAGAGGTTCCTGCTCAAGAAGTTGCGCACACAGACCTAAATGAAGAAGGTGTGCGCACACGTAATCAAAGGCTTACCCAAAATCTGAGTATTCCTTCAAGTAACCCACTTGCCCCTCTCCGAAAAGGATCCAATAAGGGGAAAGGAAAGAATCAGGTTACTTCTCACCCTTCCTCTGAAGGAGGTCAATCGCTCTCATTAGAGCAAAGATTTGCACAACAGGAGGAAGAAATGAAAGAATTAAGAAGGTTGAATGCAGAACTACTTCAGAGTAGTCTTCTTCTTAAGAATGTTGAAGTCCGATAGCCGAAGGAATTTGTTGTAACTACTGAGATGGATCAGGAATATCCTCCTTTATCAGTATACCCTCAGAGGTCTAATCCTACGGGTCAAACGCAACAACGGTTGGCAGCACTACCATCAGTTGCAGCACCAACCACCACGTCTGTCCAAGCTCCATTCATTGCACCTACCCAAAACCAAGTTCAACCTGATGTTTCTCAAAAGTTAATAACTACTATTGAGTCATTAACAGCTCAGTTAGAAACTATGGAAGGGAAACGGGTGCAAGTTCAACCTGAAAAGAAAGTTTACCCTAAATGAGTAGATTCAATTTCTCCTCCATCCAGGTTTGGAAACCCTGTTTTCCCTACTTTCAATGGATCAGGCGACCCCGAACAACATTTGACGTATTACGTGTCTTGTTGTGATCCTATGATGGGAACTCCAGAGCAGCAAGAAGCAGTGAAACTCAGATGCTTCGTGCGAACCTTGCAAGGACCAGCTTTTGTCTGGTATACAAGCTTGCAATCCCGGTCAGTCATCGGATGGGAGGATCTTCGTCAAAAATTCCTTCTTCAGTTTAGCTCAACTTTGCCAAAAATGACAGTTTTCGATATTACAAACTGCAAGAAAAGGGAGAATGAAAGAGTCTCTGATTTCATTGCCCGTTGGAAGGGATTAAGGTATTCCCTGAGTTTATCACTCCCTCAGGAGGAATTGTTGCCAATCTGTGTGGAAAATTTGCGTGACGAATTACGCACGCCATTGATCCCTGTGAAATACACAGGAGGGTTTCGAGACCTTACTTAAATCGCTCAACAGATTGAAGATTCCCTTATACATGCTAAGGTTAAATCTCGTATAATTCCATCAGCTCCAGGAAGGAGAATGGGTAAAGCGGAAACTGCTACAGTTATTCTTAAACAAGAACCTGTACCTATTTCTACTTCAAAACCTTCATCTTCTCGAAGGGCTCCACCTCCTGAACGCCAACAACAAAGGATGTTTCGTCCAAATGATAAAAAAGATCAACGATGAAAACAATTTGAGGATATGAAGAGTAAAACATACTCTTTCCGAAGTGAGCAAGTTCCTGGTTACTTAATTTCAGCTCTGGAAAATAATTTGGTTCAATTACCAGTGCCCAAGAGGCCAAACAATGAAGGAGATGAAGACCGTCCCAATTATTGTCCCTTTCATCAAATGTTGGGGCATCCCATCCAGGAGTGTTTTGTCTTTAAAGACCTCCTGCAAAAAATGGTCGACTTGGGACAAGTCAAATTGAAGGGTTCTTCAGCTCATGTAGCGTGTATTACTGCTACAGATCCAGAGGAAGGAGGCGAGTGGCAGGAAGTCAAAAGAAAAACTGCGAAAAAATATGATGATTGGATGGTCAGAAAGACAATCAATCGGACCCATTCCATTTTGCAAACACAATTGAAGAAGCCAATTGTGTCTCCTACAAAAGCTGCAGTAAAGCCTCCATAAAAAGAAAAATCCTCAAAAGGACAGCGCAATTCAAAGAAGAAAGAGGAATCAGGAGAAGATGAGTATGTATCAAAGCCTAAATTGTCTTTGACTCTGGCAGATTTCATGCCATCTACTTCAAATCCACGGGCACCGTCCCACCAAACGGCACAGCCTAAACAGGCTAACCAGGCAGAGTCTTTATCAGACGAAGAGTTAATCTTTGGTTCTGTTAATATGATTCAATTAACAGATCCATATTCCAGTCTTGATGAGCCTGAATTCCCTGTATCAAATAAGGGAATCCGAGGAGGTTCTAGAGGTTCAGGATACAGGGGAAGACGTGGATCTTTCCGAAGCCACTACTCTAATTTTACCCCTGCTAGCACTGTATATGCAGCAGAAACTCATGGTAGAGCCCTTCAGCGAGCTCAAAAAGAACAAGCAAGTTCTTCTACCAATGGCCAACTTAGTTTTGGCACAGTTATTTTGGAAGACCGATTAAAGGTTCCATCTTCTTTATATCAGCAAGTAAATGAATCTAATCAGTCTAATCTTCCAAAACCAAGGATGTTGCCAACTTCAATACAAGATGCATCAGCTTCCAAAGCATCTGCTTCCAAGGTACCTGCTAAACCACATATTACTATTGGGAAACGCAGACCTCTAGATCAAAAGTATGATATATTGAAACACTTGGGCCAAGTACCATCCAAGCTATCAATTTTGGATGCTTTGAATCTGTCAAAAGATCTTTGGGAAGCACTCATCGAAGCTTTGTCAAGTCCTCAGGAGTTTGAAGCTGAAATTGCTGCAGTTGAAATCTATCACATAGAGAATAATCCTGCAGAATGCCATGCAGTAATATCTTTTACTGATAAAGATGAAGATGATGTTGTGCATGGACACATAAAACCTTTGTACTTATCTGGCAAAGTCAATGGTGTAGATGTTCGAAGAGCTTTTATTGACAATGGTTCAGGAGTCAACCTCATGCCCATTCGTACACTTCGTCGATTGGGCCTCACGGAATCTGATTTATCTCTTTCTACCATGATGTTACAAGGATATGATAAAAATGAACAAGAACCAATGGGAGAAGTTACACTCAGAACTCAGTTTGGAGATCTTGTATCCAATTCGGATTTCATGATTGTTGATCAAGACTCAGCTTTCAATATCTTGCTTGGAAGACCCTGGCTACATCAGCATGCAGCTATTCCTTCATCATACCATCAATGTCTCAAATACTATTTCGATGGTCAAGTTGGAACATTGTATGGTGATAAGGCCCCGTTCAAGACATGTGAGTCTCAATATATTGAGGCGGAATTTTATCACATGAAAGGAATAGAAAAATCTACAATGAAGGAAATTACCAAAGTTAATGCTCCATATGGTTTGGAGAAAATTCCAATAAATCCATTTTTACATGTGAGTACAGATTATGTATTACCTATCAGTCAAATTGACAAAATAGGCCCAAATCAAAATACTCTTATGGAAAGATCCATAATGTCAATTACGGCGATCGAGCTAGAAAACATGCGAGAAATTGGTAACCTACCAAGTAGTGATGAAAGCATAAATGGTGATGAAGTCCAACAAGTCTATACTTCGCTAATCAGGCCAGAAGAAGTTATAGCAACACCAGAGGTGAATAATGATGTCGATTCTCAATCCATCATCTCCTCTTTATTTCCCAAAGAAGACCCTTTATCATCAATAGGGTTGGAAATGGAAGCTTCTTCTTCAAAATGTGAAAATTTTGACATCTCTTATGATCATGAGAATTTCGTTTTTTCATCTACTTTGCAAGTAGAAACGGAAGAAATAACACATGATGAAGAGGAAGAGGAAGATCTTAGAGATTCTCCTCCAGCATTTGAAGAGGGTATCTCTACCACTGTGGATGAACTCAGAGAAGTAAATCTGGGTACAGAGAAAGATCCACGCCCCACTTTAATTAGTGCGGCCATGACCCTTGAAGAGAAAGAGATGTATATTTCTTTTCTAAAGAAAAATAAAGAAATTTTTTCTTGGAATTATACAGAAATTCCTGGGCTTGATTCTGATGTTGCTACTCATCATTTGGGTTTACCAAAAGAACATCGATGTTTTAAACAAGCCGCGAGAAGAACACACCCAACCTATGCTTCCAAAATTGAAGCTGAAGTGGATAAGATGATCAAATCCAACTTCGTCAGAGAAGTTCAATATCCCAATTGGTTGGCTAATATTGTCCCTGTAAAGAAGAAGAATGGACAAATTAGGGTTTGCATCGATTTTTGAGATCTTAATCGGTATTGTCCTAAAGATGATTTCCCGGTTCCGATTACAGAACTCTTAATTGATGCGACGGCTGGATATGAAGTACTTTCTTTCATGGATGGATATTCCGGATATAATCAGATCCGAATGGCCCCAGAAGATGAGGAATATACAGCCTTCAGAGCTCCTCAAGGTGTGTTTTGTTACCGGGTGATGCCCTTTGGTTTAAAGAATGCAGGTGCAACATATCAACGCGCCATACATCGTATCTTCAAACCTCTTTTAGGGAAGTTTTTTGAATGCTATGTAGATGATTTGGTGGTTAAATCCAAACAACGTTCTAATCACTTGGCTGATTTGGAAGTCATATTCCACAAGCTTCGACAACATAATTTGAAGATGAACCCCTTAAAATGTGCTTTTGGGGTAACCTCAGGAAAATTCCTCGGCTTTGTTGTACGGCATCGTGGTATTGAAGTCGATCCTGAGAAGACCAAATCAATCCTTGGTATGTCACCTCCTCAGAATTTGAAAGAATTAAGAGGACTTCAAGGACACTTAGCCTATATTCGACGTTTCATCGCTAATTTGGCAGGCAAAAGTTTACCCTTTACCAAATTATTGAAGAAAGGAGTCACTTACCAGTGGACTGAAGAATGTCAAGAAGCATTTGATGTTCTCAAGAAATACCTCTTGAGTCCACCAGTACTCATGCCACCTGTTGAGGGTAGACCACTTATCCTCTATGTGACAGCTTTAGAGCGATCATTGGGTGCCTTTCTCGCTCAAAAGAATGATGCTGGGAATGAAGATAGTCTCTACTATCTCAGTAGAACTATGCTTGAAGCAGAAACCCGGTATTCAAGTATTGAAAAATGCTGCCTAGCATTAATCTTTGCAGTTCAGAAACTGAGACACTACCTGTAACATCATGAGGTCCAATTGGTATCTCGTAATAATCCGCTCAAATTCATCCTTAGTCGTCCAATGCTTACAGGACGTCTGGAAAGGTGGGCGGTTATTCTACAGCAGTTCGACATTCAGTATGTGTCTCAAAAGACAATTAAGGGCCAAGCTCTGGCTGATTTCCTGGCTGAACATCCTTCAGTGGAAGACACGTATTCAGATATCGAACTCCCTGATGAGGAAGTTTTCTCTATTCAAGAGAGTCCTCAAACATGGGAAATGTATTTTGATGGTGCTTATAGAAGTCCAACAGGGAAGAAAATGGAAAATCCTAAATTCAAAAAAGTTGGTTTAGGAATTGTGCTAATTTCTCCAGATAAGGCAGTGTTACCTTATTCCTTTTTGTTGTGGGAAGGTGGTACCAATAATGAAGCTGAATACCAAGCTCTCATTACAGACTTAGAATTAGCGCTTCAAGCACAAGTGAATCACTTAAAGGTAAAAGGTGATTCAGACCTGGTAATCAAACAAGTCAATGGGTATTATGCCGTCAGAAAAGAAGAATTAATCCCTTTGTATGATTACGTCAGAGAGTTAATGTCGGAATTCCCTTCAGAACCGACATTTTCTTATGTCCCAAGATCACAAAATGCTCAAGCTGATGCACTGGCTAATATAGCCACAGCTTTAGCAGATCCAAATCGGGACGAGACAACCATCTGTATTGCCCACCGTCGTGCAATTTCACCTTATGTTCAAGTCAGAACAGAGGAAATTAATGAAATTAGTCCCATTCCTGAACCGTATGGTCATACTACAGGATGGATGTCACCTATCAGGGAATACCTTCAAAATGGAACACTTCCACCAAATAGAGCCGAGAAAGAACAAATTCAGCGACGTGTGGTCAATTTTACTCTTTATGATAGCCCAAACCACCTCGAGAAAATTCTCTACAAACGTGGTTTTGATGGAGTTCTCTTCAGATGTATTGATGGTGAAGAGACAATGGCTGTCATAAAAGAAGTGCATGCAGGAGTCTGTGGTGCCCACCAGTCTGGACATAGACTGTCTGATCAAATTCAAAGGCTTGGATACTTTTGGCCTTCAATGATACAAGATTGTGTTAATTTCACAAAGAAGTGTCATTCATGCCAAGTATATGCCAACTTCATTCATAAACCTCCAGAGTTGCTTCATACAGCTAAATACTCATGGCCATTTTCCACATGGGGAATGGATGTGGTGGGACCTTACCCTTCAGCTACGGCCAAGCAGTTTAAGTACATTCTTACTGCTATTGATTTATTTTCCAAATGGGCAGAGGCAATACCTCTCAAAGAAGTCAGTTCTAAATGCATTGTTAGCTTCATCAAGTCTAACATCATTACTAGATTTGGTGTCCCTCATACCATATTAACGGACAACGACACCAAATTCTGTTCTTCTGAGGTAAAGAAATTGTATCAAGAATACAACATTAAGTCCAACCATTCATCTCGATATCATGCAGCGGATAATGGCCAGATAGAGGCCTTCAACAAGACTCTTTCAAATATATTGCAAAAGATGGTGGATAAAGATAAGAGGTCATGGCCTGATAAACTCTTTCATGCTTTATGGGCTTATCGGACTACCACTCGCAATGCAACGTGGTAAACTCCATATTCATTGGTATATGGAACAGAAGCAGTCTTGCCAATTGAAGTTCAATTGCCCTCACTCAGAATAGCCATTTGTGATCAGTTATCTACAGATGAGAAATCCCAAAAGCGGTTGAATGAATTGGAATAGTTAGATGAGAAATGATTGTGCACTTTGCACCACTTGGAAATCTATCAGAATCGAATAACACGATCTTTTAACAAAAAAGTTCGTCTTCGTTCATTCATTCAGGGAGAATTGGTATTTGTTCTCAGAGCACCAATGATACCAGGAAAGAAGCCTCCCAAGCTTGAACCAAAATGGGAAGGACCTTATTCAATACATAAGGTCTACTCCAATGGAGCGTATTCTCTAATCTCAATGGATGGAGAACACATCACGACTCCAACTAATGCCCGATTTATGAAGAAGTATTTTGTATAAACACAAAATATTGTTCCCAGATCCAAAACAATCACATTGGTTCATGTTTGTCCTACAAGACACTAAACTGTATTATGTCCTATCTACATGACATTAAACTGTACAGAAGTTCCTATATTTTGTCCGAGATGACATTAAACTATATTGTGTCCTAGCAACATGACATTAAAATGTGTGGAACTTCCAACGTCCAGCATGACGATAAACTGTAAAAAGTCCCCAGAACTAATATCCTCATATTGGTTCACCTTATTCCTAGCTACATGACTTTAAACTGTACAGCACCAGTTCGTCCTTGCTATATGACGTTAAACTATACAACAATGGTCCAGTATGACTTTAAACTGCAACTTTGTCCCACACGACATTAAACTGTGAAAAAGTTCCCTAAACCGTCTATCATGACCTTAAACTGCATCATCCCTGGTCCATGTATATGACCATAAACTATTTGCAAATCCCTTATGTCCAGCAAGACGTTAAACTATGGCGTCCTAACTACATGACGCTAAACTGTATAAAAGTCCCTCACGTCCGGAAAGACGTTAAAACTATATAATCATCAAAGGTCCAGCATGACATTAAACTGCACCATCCACGGTCCATGAATATGACCTTAAACTATTCTCACTTTCGTCCAACATGACCTAAATGGTGTGTTATTTTGTCCTTACTGCATGACATTAAACTGCACAATCCCTCTTTCGTCCAATATGACGTTAAACTGTATTGTCCCCATCGTCCTAACTACATGACGCTAAACTGTACAGAAAGTCCTTGATATGTCCTACATGACATTAAACTGTTATTTTGTCCCTGCTACATGACACTAAACTGTGCAACACCAATAGTCCTAACTGCAAGACTTTAAACTGCATAGTCCCTTTTTTTATGTCCTATATGACATTAAACTGTGCATCGTTAAGGTTGTTATTACCTCTTGTTTCTCACACCGAGTATGACTCACGTGAGCTTAGAGCGAACATCAACCATAACACTCCCTATGGGCCGCTAACCATGTGTAAGTCTCAACAACATTTTAATTAGATCATTGTCCCCAAGAACAACTTGATCATTAATTCATTATTTAATTGAACTACACGGACTTTGATCCTTGCCCTCCAGGCTGGGTATGTAGGCAACCTCCCAAGGTTCAAGCCCAAAAACAATCTATTCACATCGGTTCACCACCATCTCATATGATTTGTGAAACCGCCCCTGGAATCAATATCTTTACATTGATTCACTTTCGTCCTTGTTATATGACGTTAAATTATACAACACTTTTTTCCGGTATGACAATAAACTACAATATTCTTTGATCATGTTTCATTCCAAAAGACTACATGCATACATGGTAATGCCTAATTTTTTTTTCTTAGGTTAAACCATCATTGCACTAAAGTCCCCTTTCACCCTTCACATGTACGAACCAAATTTGTACAAAGGGTAGTTCTAGAACTACGTGGGCTTGATTCCCATCCTTATGGGATACGTAGGAACGTTCGGGTATCCCTCGAATCCCGCCCCAAGTCTTTTGGGCCTAACCCCAAATTTCACTTTCAGTCCCTTGGCTGAAAAGTCCTTATGAAAACACACACTGTGTATTCATTATTATGGTCCGAATTCTATGACCCTAAACTAAGATCACTCATACTTTCATCCTACATGACGTTAAACTGCATTTCAAGAACTACGTATGGCTTGATTCTCATTCTTATGAGATACGTAGTGAAGTCCAAAATTTCAATTCAGGACCCAGCCACAACATGATTATGGTTATCATTGACCTATGTATCTCTATATACATTGGACAATACCCATATTTATGTGTTATAATCCTAACCTTAAATATTTTCAGATCTTCATAACCCTTTTCATGACTTCTAGTCACAAAAATGTCAAACTTCTGAGAATTCTTTTGCCTGAATATGCAGCACGTGCCCATATGTGGCCTTGCATAAACAGTCCACATAACAGACTTGTCAGCCGAAAGATGCTATTTATTTGACCATGCAGCCAATTCCCTTAGGTGGCCCTGCATATTTCAACCCCCTAACAGGTTTTGTTAAATAATAGTAACTTCATTCTTGGGAAGAATGCCTCTTTTTTCCTTATTTGTCTTAAACGACAGTATGTAGGGATCCGCAAAAAAATAGCCATCCTTAACATATTTGTCCCATATCCTTTTTCATGATCTGAAAATATTCAAGTCTATGGTTTATTCTTCTTCCCTACGTTTGGGTCAGACCTTCGTAGGAGTGATATTCATCCAGTTCTTCGATATTCTTGTTTGGAAATATCTTCTCCATATTCAAGTACCAATTTCCATACAACAAACTCTATACTTTAGAAAATTTGAATCTTCATAAACTTTCACTGGCTTTTAGCACCAGTAAAGTAAATTTTTGAGAGTTCTTTCGCCTGACTATGCAGCACGTGCCCATAGGTGGCCTTGCATAAACAGTCCACATAACAGACTTGTCAGCCGAAAGATACTATTTATTTGACCATGCAGCCAATGCCCATAGGTGGCCCTGCATATTTCAACCCCCTAACGGTTTTTGTTAAATAATAGTAACTTCATTATTGGAAACTACTTCTTCTAATGCCTTTTAGCTCTTTTTCATATCATTCCTCAGATTCAAATATTCTTAAGCCATAGTTTACATATTTTCCCTCATACTTGAGTATGGTAGTATGTTTTCAGATGAAATTTCAAGGAATTATGTCAATTCTAATCCATTTCGGTCAAAGCTATTTCGACCTTAAACATTAGCCCCTTTATGTCCGGCATGCATGACTTTAAACTGCCCACAAAAGACAAAGGAACTCTGAATAAAAGTCAAGTTCCAGCACACTTGCGCGCTGCCTTCTGCGCACTGAAGACTTGAAAACCACCTTTTCCTTTGGATGTCTTGGATTTCCTCAGAGTCAAATCCTCATTTCTCTCTGGATCCAACTCTGAGGGGGGACTTTTGTTGACACTCCTTTCGTCACAGAATATAAAGATCGGAAAAGGGGAATATCTAAGCAAAAAGTGATTCATCCTTGGAAGAAACATCAAAAATAGACAAAGGGATGAACAAGGAGAACATTGCCCATAGGTCGCGCAAGTTCCCTCATGGTCGCGCAAGTACACTTGCGCGCCACCTAGTGGTCGTGAAAGTACTTGAGCGACGCCTTATGGTCGTGCAAGTGACTTGCGCGACCTAAGTGATAACCGCCCGGTAACCACCCAGGGTCTTCTTTTGCCTATAAATAGACCCTGTGGGCCCCCCATTCGAGAAGAGCTTTTTTTTTTCAGAAACTCGGATTGAAGCTCCCGACGCCCAAGTCTCTTCTCAAAGCTTCCGGAACACTTCTAAGGTAATTTCTTACCTAGAACGGAAGATCTAAAGAGAAGAAGTAAGGCCAAAGTGTTGAAACTTATCAAACACTTGCACGCCGACTTATTTCCATCAATATAATTTGCACGTCCCTTTTCTGGAAGAACCTCAAGAGGATTCTAAAGGGTTTAAAAAAGAGTCGCTCAAGTATTTCAATGCTGGTTGAAAAATCGCGCAAGTACACCATGTGTCGCGCAGGTATACCTGCGCGACCAACACTTGCACGCCCACGGAAGACTTGCACGCCTTTCAAGACTTGCACGCCCCTATCTTTTTGAGTGCCCATCTTGCCCATTTTACCCCTCTTAAGCCATTTCACCTTTCCTTTTCAAGATTCAGTCTTCAAGACACTCTTCGAATCCATTTATGGCATGATTTCTTGATTTGACTTCCTTATCTGGAAGGAATTCTGTGGAATATCTCTCAAAACCTAGTGATTTAAATATCCTTATGTCACTAATTATGGAGAGTTCATTCATTTAACCTCATCCTTTAAGATGAGACCATCCTTAACTTGGGTCTCCTTTTTTTTAGGAATAATCCCCAGTTATAAATCCTTTAATCTGGGCATCCTTCTTTAGGAGTAAGCCCCAAATTATTAAAGTTCCCAAACTTGGGCATCTTCCTCAGGAGTAAGCCCCAAACCTTAATCCCTAACCTGGGTCTCCTTTTCAGGAATAAGACTCAGTCATAATCTTGGGCTTCCTTTTCAGGAGTAATCCCCAAGTCCCCTAACCTGGGCCTCCTTTTTAGGAGTAAGTCCCAGTCATAATCTTGGGTTTCCTTTTTAGGAGTAAACCCCAATCCCCCTTAAATTTCTCTTAACCAGTCCTAATTTACCCTTGATTTGGGTTTCCTTTTCAGGAGTAAAACCCAATCATAAGTCCCCTCCTAACTTGGGCATCCTCCTTAGAAGTAAGCCCCAAGATTATAGTATTCAAATCTCCATGAAGCACATATAACTTTATGGAACCTATTCATGGATTTTCTCCCTAAAAGTAAATCCTAAACCTTCATCTATCTGGGTAGTCATACATACATAAGCCCCAAGAAAATTCTTATGATTTCATCTTTCATGGCACAATTGTCTAATTTTTACCAATACCTCTTGTTTCTCACACCGAGCATGACTCACGTGAGCTTAGAGTGTAAAAGTAATTATGACATTCTTCTTTGAGCCATCAATCATAAACATCATACTCCATTACTCGAACTACGTGGGTTCTGATTCCTTTTCGAAAACAAAGGATACGTAGGTAGCCCATTTCTAGGGTTCGATCCCAACTTTGAAATAATCCCTGTACTTCTGAATGACGATAAAATTCAAGTGCCCCACTGAGTGGCTTTAAAACCAGCCTAGTCATCATAATGACCAAGAGACTTTTATATAAATGTTTTGAAGGATACCATTGATCAAGAATATCTAAACAGATATAGATGATTCTCTATTGATGAAGAACCTCGAATACATATAAAAGATTCTCTAAATTTCTTGCATATTTAATCATTGATTGTTAAAACTAAAGGAAAGCGCATTTTATACTTGGTAATGTAATAAGGATTCACGAACATAACTTAAATCTATAAAGAGAGTCCCGGAGTAGACAATAATTCCCCTCAAAAAGGTGTGATGAGTCCGACCTCCCATCCTCTCGACCAATGCAAATTCCTAAGACTCATCAGTCCACAAGCTAATGAGTGCCTGCCTTTGGAAAGTAGGTCCAAAAGGATGTGGAATCATTGGATGTTTCCGGTTCTACGAACAAACCCGCTAGAAACCGATCGGAATGTTTGAATCTCCCGTCCAGGAGGTCATCCCCAAAATCCGTGAGGAAAAAAAATGGTGAACCTGACGTGAATCCTTAACCAAGTTAAAGTGATGTTCTTCTTATTTGTTAGGCCCCTTGGGCCAACAAAGCAATCATTGACACATGCTCATCCAAAAGATGCAGTGGCCGGATTCATCTTGAAGATGTCACTCACCTTGGGCCCTGTTTGGCACTAAACAACCATTTTTCCTAAATCTTGATCACCTATTGCAGACCCATGGACCCCCAGCACAACCAGAAGACCATCCCGCACAAGCCTCGGGCTCAGTGACCCAGATCCAGGATCAAATGCAGATGCCATACCCTCAACATCAGTCCTGTAATGCCTACTTTTAATATCTGATGCAACCTCCTTAACATGCACCCCCCACTCGAGCCTGACCCTCTTCACTAGACTCAACCCGGACTACACTCAAGAGATGATGAACTGTGTTCATAGCCCTCTTCATCTCACTCTGATTCTACCTCCCTTCTCCATCCACCTCTTGAGCTTGATTCAAAGCACAAAAAATCCTGATGCCACACCTACAAGCCTGATCACTGTGTCCCAGTTTTGAAAAGGAGGATAAAAAATCAGTCCATGACTCAAAAATCATAGGTTGCTTCCACTGAAGCTCCTCACCAAGGGAAATCCAAAAAAAAATCAACTAGTTCTTTCGATGCATCAATCTCAATAAAGTCCCTTGGGGCTATAGGGTGACAAATGGCCCTCGTTCTACTGTCCACACATAAGAACCTTCCCACCAGATTCCCCAACATGGAGATAATGGAGAAATTTTGAAAGGGAAGGGGAAGTTCAAAAAATCTAACCCAAGATGCCACCATCGGTGAGTCACGATTCAAATGCAGATCAAAGAACCACCAAGAAAGAGCGAAATGGGCACCATTGCATCTTCTTGGAGATATAGACCAGACATGAATCATATCTTCCTCCGACGTAAAGTGAATCAATATTTGTGTTCTATCAATAAGACCTACCATGAGTTTAGGGGTTTTGTATGGTTTTTGGGAGTTTTGTGGGTTTTTTATTTTTGGGTTTTTTGGGGTTTTATGGGATTATTTTAATTTTATGTTCCTTTAGGGTGTTTTAGGGTCTTTTTTGATTATTTTATGCTTTTGGGGTATTTTTGTGTTTTTAGGCCTTTTTTGGGTTTTTAGGGATATTAGGGTTTTCTTAAGATTTATAGGGCGTTTAGTGACTTTTAGGATTTTTAGGGTTTTTAAGTGTTTTGATGGTGTCTTTAGGGGTTTTTAGGGTATTTTAGGGTTTTTATGTTTTTAGGGTTTTTGGTTTTCCAGGTTTTTATGGATTTGAAGTTTTTTAGGCCTTTTATGGTTTATTTAAAGTTTTTAAGTGGGGGGGGGGGGTTGAGTTTTTGGGGTTTCATGTAATTTTTGAGGTTTAAGGGTTTTTTAATGTTTTTTTTTGGATTTTTTATTTTTTAGGGTTTTTATGGTTTTTATGGATTTTAGGATTTTCAAGGTATTTTAGAGTTCTTAGGGTGTTTTCGGGGTTTTAAGAGTTTTATGGGTTTTTATGCCCTTTTTATTTTTTAGGGTTTTTAGAGTCTTTTAAAGGTATTTAGGGTATTTAGATGTTTTATAGGTCTTTTATAAATTTTAGGAGGTTTACGGTATTTTAGGAGTTTAATGAGTTTTTAGGGTATTTTAGGGGTTTTTAGGTTCATTTACAATTTTTAGGGGGGTTTAGGTTTTTTTAGGGTTTAGGGTGTAGGGTTTAGTGTTTACGATGTGGGGTTTAAGGTTTAGGGTTTAAGTTTTAAGGTGTTGGGTATGTGGTTTAAGGTGTAGGGTTGAGGGTTTAAGGTATAGGGTTTAGGGTGTTGGGTTTTGGATGTAGGGTATACGGTTTTGTGGGTTAGTTTTATTGTTTAAGGTGTAGGGTATAGGGTTAAGGTTGTAAGGTATAGGTTTTTTTTTTGAGTTTTTACAAGTTTTAGGGTGTTAAGTGTTTTTTGGTATTTTTAGGGTTTTATTGTTTTTATGGGACTTAATTCCTTAAGGGTTTAGTGGTTTTTAGGGTTTTTAGTGGTTTTATCTATTTTTTTTGCGGTTTTTAGGATTTTTAGTTTTTTTGGGGTTTTAGTGTTTTTTGGTGTATTATGGAATTTTTTGAGTTTTAGGGGTATATTTAGTGATTCTCGACGTCCTTAAGGGTTTTTATGGGTTTTAGTTGTTTTGAGGGGGTTTGGGGGTTTTTGGTGGTTTTAGGGGTTTTATGGTTTATTTGGTTTTTGAGGTTTTTTTGGGGGTTTTAGGGTGTTTTTTGTTTTTTTGGGTTGTTTAGAGTTTTTGGGGTTTTTATATGTTTTTGGGTTTTTTTGTTGTTTTAGGCACTTTTAGGATTTTTTGGGTGTTTATAATTTCTAGGGGTTTTAGGTTTTTAGGGGTTTTAGGATTTTACGAGGATCTAGTTTTTTAAGGTTTTTATTATTTTTTAGAATTTTTAGCGGTTTTATTGGTTTCGATGTCTTTTATGATATTTAGGATTTTTAGGTATCTTTATAATTTTTATAGTTTTTAAGGACTATTAAGGTGGGTTTTGGGTTTTTAGGACCCTTTAGAGTTTTTTCTTGGTTTTTTAGTCTTTTACATTGTTTTTAGGGTCTTTTAGTATTTTTGTTGGAGTTTTTAGTCTCGTTTATGGATTTTAGGGTCTTTTATTGTTTTAAATTCGTTTTATGGATATTTTTTGTTTTTAGGTCCAAGTATGAGTTTTATTTTTATAATGGTCTTTTTGGGGTTCTTTGGATTTTTAAGGTCTTTTAGGGTCCTTAGGGATTTCTAGGTTGTATGGTTTAAGAGGTTTAAAATCATTTTAGGGGTTTTATGGTTTTATTACCTTTTAAGGGTTTAAAGGTCTTTTTAGGGGTTTTTAGGGGTCATCATAGTTGTTTTGGGTTTTTAGTGTTTTTATAGTTTTTAGGCGTTTTATGTTTGATTTTTTTAGATTTTAGTGTTTTTATGGTTTTTCTTGGCTTGTTATAATTTTTAGGGTTTTTATGGGGTTTTATTATTTTAGGGGTTTTTGTTTATTTTGGGATTATTAGGGGTTTTAAAATTTTTTATTTTTTGTCAGTTTTTAAGATTTTTTAATGTTTTCAGAGTTTTTAGGGATTTGAGGGGTTTAAGTCTTATTTTAGTGTTTTTTAATGTTTTATATTTTTATAGTTTTTGGTTTTTTCGGGTATTTTATGCTATTTTTGGGGTTTAAGGTCCTTTTATGGCCTTTTAGGATTTTCAAGGTCTTTTTTTATTTTTATGTTTTTTTGGGGTATTTAAGTTTTTTTATAGTTTTTAGGATTTTTATGTTATCAAGGATTCTTTAGGTTTTTAGGGGTTTAAGGGTTTTGTAGATTTTTTTGGGTTTGTTAGCAGTTTTATGGGGTTGCACATTTTTTTTATTATTTTTAGGGGTTTTATGGTTTATAAGAGTTTATAGGATTTTATGGGCTTTGGAGTTTTAGGCTATAATTATGGTTTTTATGGTATTTATAGGGGATTTAGGCCTTTTAGGCCTTTTATGGATTTTTGAGGTTTTAAGGGTTTTTAGGGTTTTATGGTGTTTTTTGGATTTCATAGGGTTTTTAGTCTCTTATTGGGTTTTTTGGATTTTTTGGGGTTTTCTTAGTTTTTTAGGGATTTTTGGTTTTTTAGGGTTTTAACTGGTTCAAGGGGATTTGATTATTGTAATTTTATGGTTTGAGGGTATTTTATAGTTTTTAAGGGTTTAAAATATATTTTAGATGGTTTTTGAATTAAAAGGTTTGTTAGGATCTTTAAGGGTTTTTAGGTTATTTAGTGTTTTTAGAGTTTTTTGGGTCTTTTAGGTTTTATGTTATAGTGTTTAAGGTTTAATGGGTAAATTTTTGGGTTTAAGGTGTGTTTTGTATGATTTTAAGTGAGGGGTTTAAGTTTTAGCATGTATAGTATTGGGTTTAGGGTGTAGCATTTAGTATTTAGGGTGTAGGTTATAGGGTTTATGGTGTAGATTTTTGTGTTTAGGGTGTAGGGTTTAGGGTTTGGGGTGTAGGGTTTAGGGTTTAGAGTGTAGTGTATAAGTTTTAGGGTGTCTTGTTTAGTGTGTTTGATTTATGGATTGGGGTTGTTGGGTATAGTTTTTAAGGGGTTTTAGTGTTTTTTTGGGGTTTATAGTTTTTTTAGGGTTTTGGGGTTTCTTGGATATTTTTTTTGGGTATTTTGGATTTTTAGGGAGTTTAGGTATGTATAGGATTTTTTTTGACTTTTTTGGGGATTATTGTGTTTTAGGGGTGGGGGGGGGGGGTGGTATGATATTAAGGGTTTTTATGAATTTTTATGGTTCTTAGGCGTTTTTCATGATTTAAGGTGTTTTATGATGTTTTTATGTTTTTTAGGGGTTTCACAATTTTTTAGTGTTTAAGTGTATTTTTAGGGGGGTTTACATGTCATTTATGGGTTTTCTAGGTTTTATGGTTTTAGGGTTTCTAGGGTTTTATTCCTTTTTAGGGTTTTTCTATTTTTTGTGTTTCAATTTTTTTTTAGGGTTTTTAGGGTTTTTAGGTTTTTAAAGGATTTTTTAGGGATGATTAAAAGATTTTTTTTGATTTTTTAGGTGATTAGGGATTTTTGTGTTTTAGGGTTTTAGGGGTTTTATGAGATTTCAGGGTTTTTATTTTTTAGGTTTTTATGGGTTTTAGGTAATTTTAGTGCCTTTTATAGTCTTTTAATTTATTTTATGAACTTCATGGATTTTAGAGTTTTTTCAGATTTTTAGTGTCTTTTATAGGTTTTAGGGTTTTATATTTTTAGGGTTTCTATGTTGTTTCAAGTTTTAAATGTTTTTGGGATTTTAGGGATTTTATAGATTTTAGGGGGTTTAGGGATTTATGTGTTTTTAGGGGTTTCACAATTTGAAGTGTTTTTAGGGTATTTGGGGGTTTTAGTGTTTCAAGATTTTTTATAGTTTTCAGATTCTATTAAGGGGTTTTAGTGTTGTTATGGGTTTTAGGGTATTTTAGGGTTTTTAGGGTCCTTTAGGATTTTAAGGGGTTTTAGGGTTTTTACTATTTTTAGGATCCTTGTTAAAATTTTAGTATTTTTAGAGACTTTTTGGGATTTATGGTATTTTACGATCTTTTAGCGTATTTTTGTGTTTTCAGTGCCCTTTATGGGGTTTTATACCCTTTTGGGAATATTACATTTTAATTATTATTTTAATGTCTTTTAGGGGTTTTAATTGAATTTCAATGTTTTTTGGGTTTTTAGTGTTTTCTGGGGTGTGTAAGGGTTTTTTAGGGGTTGAGTTTCTTTTAGTGGTTTTTTTCGGTGATTAGGGATTTTTGTGTCTTTTAGGGTTTTTATGTTTTTAGGGTGTTTGGGGTTTTGGGATTTATTTATTTCTTAGGGTTTTAGCATTTTTTATGCTTTTCGGGTTTTTATTGGTTTTTTGGGTTTTTAGTGTTTTAGGACCTTTTAGTGTTTTTGGAATTCTATAGTGGTTTGTAATGGTTTTTTATATTTCTTAGAATCTTTATGTTTTTTTTTGTTTTTAGGGGTTTTAGGCTTCTTAGAGGTTTGAAGTTTTTAGGGGATTTTAGGGTTTCTTAGTTTTTTTGTTTTTTACTGTATTATAATGTTTTTTAGGGTTTATATGTATATTTAGGTCTTTTTAGTATTTTAGGTTTTTTTTGAATTTAGGGGTTTTAGGGTTTTTTATGATTGAAAATATTTTTTTTGGGTTTTAATATCTTTTAGTGGTATTTATGGGTTTTAGTGTTTTATGTGCTATTTAGGGTTTTTAATTTTTCTTGAGGGGTTTTAGGGGGCTTAAGGTTTTGAAGTGTTTTTAGGGTTTTGGGTTGTTGGTGGATTTTGGATTGCTTTAGGGTTTGTAAGTGTTTTAGAGTTTTTAGGATTTGTAAAGTTTGTAGGAAATTTTAGGGTATTTTATGGTCTTTTATAGTTTTTAATTTCTGCAATGGTGTTTAATGGATTTTAGGGTTCCTATAGATTTTATTGGGTTTTTTGGATTTTTTTTTACAGGTTTTAGGTTTTTAGGGGTTTTATCTTTATATAGTATTTAGGGTTGGTAGTGTTTTTATGGGGTTTTTGAGTTTTTATGGGTTTTATGGTTTCAAGGGGTTTTAGTGTATTTTTAGGATGTTTTATGATCTTTTTATATTTTTTATGATTTCTATGTTTTTTGTGATTTTTATTGTTTTTTGGGATTCTTTTAGTTTTTTGGGATTTTATGTGATTTAGAGTTTTTCTTATAATTTTTAGGGTATTCATGGTTATACGAGTTTTTAGGGGTTTTGGGGCGTTATTATGGTTTTATAGGGTTTTAATGTTTTAAGGGTTTTTGGTTTTTTATGGGTTTAGGGTCATTTTATGGTTTTTAAGGGTTTTTTATTTTAGGGGATTTATGGGTTTTAAGTGTTTTTTGGTTGTATTTAGGGTTGTTAGGGTATTTAGGTGTTTTATGGGTTTTAGGGGTTTTAGGGTTTTTATGAGTTTTTATTGTCATAAAGGGGTTTTTAGTATTTTTTAGGTTTTTAATGTTTTTAGGTTCTTTTAATGGTATTTTGGGTTTTAAGGTATTTTAGTGGTTTTATAGATTTTTTAGGGTTTATTAGTGTTTTTATTGTCTTTTAGGGGGTTTACTATATTTTTTGGGCATTTTTTTGGTATTTTCTGATTTTTTTGTCATTTTGAGTTTTTAGGGTTTTTAGTGTTTTTTATGGTTTTTAATGTTTATGGTGTTGGGTATAGGGTTTATGGTAGGGTTTAGGGTTTATGGTGTATGGTTCAGGGTTTAGGGGGTGGGGTTTAAAGTTTAGGTTGTGGGGTATAGGGTTTAGGGTGTTGGGTTTAGGGTACAAGGTTTATGGTGTAGGTTTTTCAGCTTAGGGTATAAGGTATAGGGTTTCAGTTGTATGATTTAGGGTTTAGTGTGTAGGGTTTTGCGTTTAGGGTTTAATATTTAGGGTAAATGTCAGGTTTTTAGTGTTTTTTACGATTTTTAGGGGTTTTTTCGATTTTAGGGGTTTTATGGATACTAGGTGTTTTAGGGTTTTCTGGGTTTTAATTTTTCTGGGTATGTTTTTGATTTTTTGGAGGTTGCTTGGGGTTTTTATATATTTAATGTGGGTTTTTATTTTTTATAATTTTATGGGATTTTTAGGGGTTTTAGGGTTCTAAGGTTAATTTACGGCATTTAGAGTTTTTAATCTTTTAATGGGGTTTTCGGCCCTTTAGGGTTTTACTAGTTTTTAGGGGTTTGTTGTTTTAGTTTTTTAGGATTTTTAGGGGTTTTAAGAGTTTTAAAGTTTCTAAAGGATATTTAGAGTTTTTCCATGGTTTAGGGTCCTTTTTTCTTTTGGGGTGTTTCTTGTGTTTTTAGGGTTCTTATGGTTTTTTTTGGAAATTTAGGGTTTTTGTTGTTTTTTTGGATTTTAGGGATATAATTTTTTTAGGGTTTTTAATTTATTTATATAATTTTATATATTTTAGTGTTTTTATTGTTCTATAGGGATTTTAGATTTTTTTGCATATTTTAAGGTCATTTAAGGTTTTTATTGGTTTTATGGGTTTTTTTTTGTAGTTTTGGGGTTTAAAGGATTTTTTTGTGTTTTTAGGTTTTTTATGTTTTTTAGGTTTTTAAGGCTTTTTAGGTTTTTAGGTTGTTTAATATTTTTAGGTTTTTTATGGTTTTTTAATGTTTTTTGGGTTTGTTATGGTTTTTAGTGGTTTTAGGGTTTCGAAGGGTTTCATAGTTTTTTTTGGATTTTTATGGTGTTTCGGGTATTTTCATATTTTATGGTATTTGAAGGTGGTTTTGGTTTTAATGGAATTTTAAGGGTTTAGGGTTTTAGGGGGTTTTTGGGATCTTTAGGATCCTTTAGATTCTTTTTCTTTAGTTTTTATAATTTTTAGGATACCCTATGTTTATTAGGGATTTTAGAGTCTTTTAGGGTATCTTTTGATATTTTAGGGTTTTTAGGTTTTCTAGTGTCTTATAGGGGTTTTAGGGGTATTTTAGTATTTTGGGGTTTTTAGGGATTTTTGGGTATTTTATGGGGGAGTGGGGTGGGGGGGGGGGGGGGGTTATGAGTTTTTGATTTTTTTTGGATTTTAGGGTTTTAAGTGGTTTTTGTAAATATCTTTCTGTTTTTAGGGTTTTTAAGGGATTTAAGGTTTTTATGGGTTCTTAGGGTTTTAAGGGTTTTAAGAGTTTTATGTTTCTCTAATTATTTTAATATTATTTAGGGTTTTGTTGGGTTTTTAGTATTTTTAACAGTTTTCAAGGTCTTTAATGGGTTTTGGGGTTATTATTATATATATGGGTTTTTAGGGTTTTTAGTTCTTTTAGAGTTTTTAGGGCGTTGTTTTGGATATTAGTGCTATTATTCTTATACATTTATATAGTTTTTAATGGGTTTTTATAATTTTTATGGATTTATGGTTTTTATAATTTTTATGATTTTTAGTGTTAGTTTTAGGTTTTAATGGTTTTAGGGTATTTTTGGGTTCTTTTGGGGGGAGGGGTTTAAAGGGTTTTTACGGGTTTTCATGTTTTTATTTTTTTCTTAGCATTTTACGGGTTTTTTAGGTTTTAGTGTTCTTAAGGTTTTCTCGTGTTTTTTAGATATTTTTAGGATTTTATGTGGTTTTAGGATTTTTAATGATTTTTAGGGTTTTTAAACATTTCTAGGGTTTTTAGGGGGGTTAGGGTTGTTTTAGTTTTTTTAACGTTTTTTTGGGTTTATGTTTTTTAGGGTGTTTCTGAGTGTTTTATTATTTTTAGGATTTTTTTGTGTATTTAGGTTTTTTGGGTTTTTATGGGTTTTAAGGGTTTCAGGGTTTTTTTTTTGTTTTTAGAGTGTTTATGGGGATTTATGGTATTTAGGGGTTTCATAGAATTTTAGGCACTTTTAGGGTTTTTAAAATTTTTATGGTATTTTATGGGATTTTCAGTTTTTAGGATCTTTTAGGGGTTTTAAAGGGTTTTAAGTTCTTTTAGGTGTGTTTATGGGGTTTTAGTGTTTTTAGGTTTTTTGTGGATTTAAGGGATTTTAGTGGGTTTTATAGATTTTTTTGGGTTTTGTGAATTTTAGGGGTTTTGGGATTTTTTTAGTTTATAGAGATTTTAGGGGGTTTTAAAGTGTATAAATTTTAAGGTCTTATTGGGTTTTTAGGACTTTTATGGTTTTTATGAGTTTTTAGGGTTTCTAGGGGGTTTAGGGTTTTTAGTTATTTTAGGGAAAGGAAGATGTGGGGCTAGGATATTCCTAGACCCCCCCAATACATATAAAGAAAAAAATGCCACAAGGGAGGGGTGGGGATAAACAACCCACACCCCAAAACCCCAACAAGACTCACACCCCAAAAAGTCCTAAAAAAGATACACAAAAGAGAAAATTAGTCAATGGCAGCACCAAAGTCATCCAGATCCACATCGCAGGATCCAAAGCTCAGACCAAGACCATTACCCCCATCAGTAATGTAGAAATCAAAGTCAACTCCTATATCCATAGAGTCCCATCCTGACTTGTAGTACTTCTACATTTTAAGCATAGATAGAAGTTTCTTTCTAGCCCTTTCCTGCTCAGCATTTCACAGAGGCCGCTCCCACTTATTGACTTTTAGATTCAGCTTGACTGCCCAGGAGGTGGCCCAGGTCTCCATGGGTCGTGGAAGGGCAGAGTAATCCTTCTATTGCCTTCACTTTGGGGGGGCATATATAGAACCATCTTCATAGACTGCCTTCTCACATATCACTCCATCGCTGGCTGCACTTAAGGAATATTTGTTCCAATTCTTTCTTCCTATCCCAAGAGTTGCACCACCCCTTTTTTGGAGTTTTTTCTTTTTTTTCCTTGCACCTATCCATAGAAACATTTATCCTGTGGTCATCCTCAGAAAACCTATCCATAATTCTCTAAGCTTCACTCTCAAGTGGAAACCTTTCCAATTCAACCATCATCATGTCATGAAGTAACACAAAATGGTCTTCGGTAGATGGAACACCATAAAAAACAATTTCACTCTACAGGTCTGAGGACAGCTCTCCTTCATCAATAATGGGGTTTGGTGGGGGGATCCCAACCAGGTCCTCCACATGAGCACCAGACAAACTCTCCAGACAGCTAGCGCTAGTCTCTTCAGTAAGAGAACCCATCCCAAACCCCTTGTCAGATTTTTCTGCATCGCCACACCCAGTGTGGTCCAGGGGGGAAGATCGACAACTTGGGATTTGTATACAAGACTCCAGGTCTGCTCCTCTGCAATGATAATATCCTTCTCAGCTGAGGAAAATACCACTCATCACAAACTCTCATACCCAGCTCAGCCACATCCCACTACACAAGCTCACCCACCAGCAAAACAGTATCACCCACCAGCTCATTCGAGGATAAGTTCTGAAACCTGTTTTGTAGAGACTTAACATTCACATCCAACATCATGATACTACTAGCACCCAAATGCTCTTCCTATAGTCCATAACCTCCTATTTCAGGGGCAGCGTTAGGGGAGCCTCCAGTTGGTCATTCCCATGCCAAGCTCCCTGCATAGAAGCCTTCCCCCTTTCCAACTCTCTCCCTGAAAAATTACCACTTTTGGAAACCTCACCTGCACAAGACTAAGTTCTCCCTTCAACCATGAGCACTACTTCAACAACCGAACCTATTGATTCACAAACATTCCCAGCCAAACTTAAATTGAAACCTCCCGATTCGATCATTTCTACCTCAAGATCACTCCTAGACATCAGGTCTGTCTTTGGAGGAACAAAAACTGCAGCAACCAATGGTTGGGAGGGAAAAGGATTGGCCACACCCTTTACCCCCTTTTCCTCCACTAGAGAATGTTTTCTCTCACCAGAACTCAATTGAAAAAGGTTTAGACCATTCCTAGATGGTTCAGCACATCCGCCAGACTAAGCATTATGCTTGAAGCTCCAACAACTAGAATAGAAGACCAACCACTATTCAAAAACAACTGGCTACTTCCAGTGGAGCACTTCTCCCACAGAAATCTAGACAGCATCCACCAGATCCTTTGAAGCATCGACTTAAATGAAATCCCGTAGGGAAACATGGTGGCATAGAGCCCGAGTCCTACAATCCACATAGAGAAACCTCCCCACCAGATTCCCAATCATAAAGATAATAGAGAAATTTTGGAAGGGAAGGGGGAGTTTAGTTTTTTAGGGATTCTAGAGGTTTTTATGGATTTTATGGGGTTTTAGGTTTTTTGGGGATTTAATGGTTTTATTACTTTTTAGGGTTTTTGAGTTTTTATGGTTTTTTGTTTTTAAGGTTTTAGGGTTTTAGGGGTTTTATTTGGATTTTAGTTTTCTAGGGAATTTAGGGTTTTAGGGTTCTTTTTGGGTTTTTAGGATTTTAATGGTTTTTATGTTACTTAGTTTGTGTTAGGGATTTGAGTTTTTTATGTTCGTTTATGGGTTTTTGTGTTGATTTGGGGAATTTAATGGTTTTTAGGGTTTTCTAGTGTTTTTAGGGTTTTAGGGGGTTTTTGGTTTTCTTTTGTTTTAGGGATTTTATGGGATTTCATGGTTTCTCAGTTTTTTTTATGGATTTTAGGGATTTTAAAGTTTTTAAGGGATTTTATGGGTTTTATGGTTTTTAGGGTTCTTATGGGTTGTTTTGGGTTTTATTGGGTTTTAGGGTTTTTTTACTATTTTAGGATTTTTATGGTGTTTTAGGGGGTTTATGTCATTTTAGGGTTTTTTTATTATTTTGGGGTTTTAGGTGTTTGCAGGTATTTTAAGGGTTTTTAGGGAAACGAAGATGCGAGGGTCAGGCTATTCCTGGCCCCCCAAAATTTATTAACAAGGAAAAAGAGACACAGAAGACAAGGGAGGGGAGGGGTCAATCAACCCACACCCGAAAACCCCTTACAACGCACGCAAAAAGAAAATCAAAAAATAAAGCAAAAGGAAAAAAGAACACACAACCAAGCAGCAACCACCACTATCCAGCATCAACCAGCCTCCAGCATCTCACAGCTTCCCAACAACCAGCATCCAAACTCAGAACGACCAGTTTCCAACACCAGCATCCAGCAGCACCACATCCAATCTTCATAGCAACACAGCAGCAGCAATATATCCAAACCAAACAGCCCCAGCAACCAACATCACCAAAACCAACATCACAACCAAACACACCCAGCAGCCTCACACCACAACACATGCGCAACCGAACGCAGCAGTCCCCACTTTCCATCAAACAGCAACCATCAACTAGCAGCACAACAACATACTCATCCACAGGAGTACTGAAAACCAAAAAACCACACATCATCCATCATTCACCACCAACCAGCAACTCATAACCAACCAAAGGCCCACATCCAGTCATACTATGTCCAGCACCCATCACCTTCTCACCAAGAAGGTCCCTCTCCAGCAATATAGAACCATCAGCAGCAACAGAACAAGAACCATCACCACCCAACAGAGCCGATATACAACATCCACATCGAAACCAATACAGAATCCCAAACCCACTCAGCAGAAACATCAATTCAAAGCCAGGCCAGCCACCAGTAAACCACACGCAGACCAGCAGATCAAAGTGAACATAGCAACGTTGGATCATACCTTCGTCAGCAGCAAGGTCAAACAAGGTACCCCAGATTTTAGTTATCGTCATAGAGGAAACCGGATCCCGAGGCAGCATCTTGTGTCGCCGAAGCAACCCTCTCCGCTGCTGGAGCCCCCTACGCCACTGACCCATCCATGGAAGCCTCCGGTCAACATGCGCAACTCTGATCGATGCCTGAAGCTCATAAAAACCAGCCGCCAAGTAGCTGTCTGCAATGTCCCAGTAGCCCACAGAGCCTCCAAACACGCCGAAGCCCGAACACACAGAAAACCTCCAGAATCGGGGTGCCATCAGGGATGAAACCAAGTAGCGAAGCAGAAAGAAAAAGAAAAGACGTCAGAAATCCAGATCTGGAGCCAAGGTTGACTTCGATGTCAACCTCACAAACATTACCCAAACCACCGGGAAACCATCAATGCCGCCACCAAGGAGCAACAAAGACAGCCTCCGAGGAAAAGGAAGGTCCAGATCTAACAAATCTTCTCCAAACCAGACCAAAACGTCATCGCCTTTCCCAGCCACGACCCGCCAGATCCCTCCGCCAACAAGCATCTGCCTCGTCTTCCACCATCGCACCAGGGGAGAAGACCTCTGAGCTCTATCCGCATCACAAATCGTGGTCTGGAAGCGAACCAAGAAACCTAAGAGAAGGATTCCGAGAGGGAACCTTGAAGATCGCCGCGTCGAGCGGGAGAGACCAGGAGAGAGTGGCGACATATTTCTTATGGTTTCTTGAGGTGTTTTAGGGGTTTTTAGCAAACGTGTTGTATGGGTATTTAGAGATTTTAATGGTTTTTTAGTATTTATTAGTATTTTTTGGAACTTTTAAGGTTTTCAGGGAATTTTGGGAATTTTATGTGTTTTATGGGTATTTAGAGATTTAAAGTTTTTTTTGGTTTTTTTAAAATTTTAATTTTTTTTTGGGATTTTAGGGTTTTTAGTGTCTTTTTAGAGTTTTTAGTGTTTTTAGGGTTTTAAATGTTTCAGGGTTTTCATTTTTTAGGGGTTTTAGTGTTTGTATGTGTTTTAATGGTTCTTTTAGATGTTTAAGTTGTTTTGCTGATTTATAATTTTTTTATTTTTTTGAGGGTTTTTAGTTTTTTTAACTTTTAGGATTTTTATGGGTTTTATGTTGTTTTATGGATTTTTATCATTTTTCAATATTTTAGTGATTTAGGGTGTTTTAGTATTTTCAAGGGTTTTGAGGATTTTCTTAGTGTTTTAGTAGTTTTTAGAATTTATGAAGTGTTTTTAGTTTGGTGGGGGGTCGGAGGTTATAGTTTTTGGGTTTTTTATGGATTTTTTAATTTTTAGATATTTTAGGGTTTTGGGGGTTTTTGGTTGTTTTTTAGGGTTTAATGGTTTTCTTGTGGTTTTAAATGTCTTTATGGTTTCAGTGTTTCTAAAGTTTTAAGGGTTTTTGTTTTTTGAGGGTGTTTAATGGTTTCATAGGTTTTATTATTTAATTATTTTAGGTGTTTAAAGTATTTTTAGTGTTTTTTGGATTATTAGGGTTATTTAAGAATTTTGGTTTTTAGGGTTTTAGGGGTTATTGTGATTTTAATGATTTTTTTGGTGTTATTATGGGAATATTTCCCTTGAATATGTTCTTGGGATAGGAATGAAATGGTCTCATCAGGAATGGAAAATATGTCCTTTCTATCTTGTGAAGGAGGTGTCGTTGTTATGTTATTCATGTTGAGTTCACTTTGTTTCCGATGAAACCCATTTTCGCTCTGACAGTTGATTGAAGGGTCTTGAATTGTGTGCAATCACTAAATTTAGATACAATATATTCTAGTGATCTCTTACAAGATTATTTGAGGGGACAGAAAGGCCCAGTGGATCTAAAATCCATGATTCATCGACCTACTTTCTAAAGGAAAGCTTTCATTGGGTTCATAGCCAACAACACATAAGAACTCACATTGGTCGAGAGTATGGGAGTTCATTCTTATATGAACTATTTGGGTGTAACTATTTCCTATTATAGGACTATATTATTGAATTACAATATATTTATGAATAATTTTTTCATTCCCAAGATTGAATACATGGATTACCCCTAGGTAATAATTGATCATGGATATGCATGGGTTTAGAATCATCTGTATATATTTGAGGTTCTCCATCAATGAAGAGACCTGTATATATATGATGTTATTCATAAATGGTACCCTTTTATGGAAGAATTAATGATTATTTAATCATTCATTGGGATTATGTTGGTTTTAATCTATTTGGTAAGGCACTCTGGAGTTTTCTGTCATCAAGGGAGATGGAAGATATTTTGACATCTAGATAGAACCCATAAGATAGGTTTCCTACATATCCTCATGGGAGGAATAAAAAACCACATAGTTTTATGCCACATATCAGGGCACATCACCTTTTATAGTTATGTGACAAGGACCCAATCGTGTAGTTTAACGTCGTGTGACAAGGACGCTCTGGCGGAAGGTTCTTGGACAACAACGGTCTAGGAATTATTACAAGGTGTCCCAAGGGGCCTGGGAGAGATATGGTCTCCTATATAGATATGAATCTACCAGGTATGTATTCCAAAGAACTTTAGGGTGGATTTGGGTGCTGTTTTGGACCCTATAGAGGATTCCTACATATCCTAGTAAGTTTGGAATCAAATTCCATGTAGTTTGATAGGTTGGGGATTACACATGGAAGATTACCATTTGAATGGACATGATTGGGGATTATACCATATGGGAGGCCTATTATAGGTACTGATTCATTGATAATATGAATATTTCAAGGTTAAGATATGGTTTTGGGTCTTATACTGTGTCAGAGGACTGTTTGAGTATAAGTTAGGGATTATATATATAGAGAATGCCCAAGTGGTTGGGGCTTATGCATGGAATATTCCGATTTGGTTTGGGACCATGTGAATTTCATGCTCCCCACTAACCCTTAATCCAGCATGAGTTGTGCTTGGTGTGATAAGAAAGGGGATGTAGTGGATCTGATGATCGCATGATCTGCTATGTCTATTGGTGGATGAGGTGATGAGGCCCAAAGGGAGAGGGAGAGGGTGTTGAGTGTGTCTGTATCCTCTTCTATTTTGATATCCAAGATAGTAATATTTGGTGATATATCTAGAGAAGTCTCAGAAATAAGTGAATAATATAAAAAATTCTACCTCCGATAATAAAGGTTAGGGGATTACTCCATGAGATATACCCTGAAATTGGTTTCAGGGGAGGATCTCATTCCCTGTCAAAGGGAAAGGAAAGTGTAATCCTTACCCATCCCACCCAAAGTGGGGAGGTTCACATGTTCATCCCATGGTTTGAGACCTCGTTACCATGGGAATATAATCCCGAGGACATTCTAAAGTTCCACCTTTTTGTGGGGGTCACCCATGGGACTTCTCTTACCATGGGTATGTAGACTCGGTGAGACAAACTGATGTTCGTAATGATTTTATCATACTTGTAAACTGGATTTGGAGGATTTCTTGACTCCACACTATTATAATGGTTTGTGTAGGGGACAATAAGGGTTCTAATGACATGATATAAGATATTTATCAGAGTCGAAGAGCAGAACACCTTAGGATGACCCATTTCACATTGTAGGTTCTTATACGGGATTGGGTTCCCTCCAAGTAGCATGTTTCTCTGTAGGTGAGCATACCTTCCATGTAGAATCATTATATTTATACTTGGGTCCTTCCCTTATAGTGTGATATTTCATGCGACCATGTTCTACCTATGTAACATTTTTCTACGTGAGGTCGAGTTCCTCCCACGTAGCATTTTTCTATACAGGTTGCACAAGTATAGCATTTTTATATGTCGGGTGTTGATCCTTGAAGGGGCTATCCATTATGAACTGTGGGATGGTCCAAAATGGGGTTTTGATTTCATTTATAGTTAATTGAATTATTATTCCCTCTTTACTGCTATACGGTGGATTTATACCTACAAGGAATCGTCGAAGGGGATCCGGTTTTTGTGGTTCCTAGTCACTCATTTTATTTGGATCTCTTTAATTTAGTATCCAATGTTCCATCAGTTCTACCCTTTTTTTGGTCCCCCTCTTGGTTTATTTATAGAAGATAAGAGGTAATAGATGTGGGCATGGATGATCATCCAAAGTGGGTCGCGAGGTTTCTTTTACGATAAATCATAAAAGGTGCTATGTACCGTGAATTACTTAGTCAGTGGGGAAGTTGTTTGTCAGGGTGAAGTCACTATCTTGGCACCAAAAATGAATTAGTTTCATTTGCGGGCACTGGAAGTATCACCTTTTCCTGTGAACTAAATAGTTAATATGGGATATTCCTTTATAGGGGTATAAATTACATCCTTAGTCTAGTAAGGGTCTCTGGTTTCATTTACAGGTGTCAGTGGAATCACCTCCATTGATGAACTGTTTCATTCATTAATGCATTGCTACAGGGAGGAATTCCAGGCAGAGCATTGTTCTGTGAAGCTATTTGTGATTAATGATCTCATCTCATTGAATATTTTATTTAATATTATCATGGGTTTCCTTTCTACCCTCTTTTGATCATTATATAATTGTCATATTAAATTAGGAATTTTTAGGACCCAACAAATCCCCCCTTATGAATGAGTTCTGATTAGAATGAATAACATGCTATTACAATTTAGAAGGCATTCCTATTTTGAACTGGTTTGTGGTAGGAAAATGGACCCACAAGATGGGCCAAAACTGTAAATAGGGGTCCCATCCAATCTTTAATTTACCAGATTTTCTCATTGAAATTGGTACTTTGCAGACTCTTTCAATCACATACTGCTTATGTGAACTATCTCCTTTGTGGTTGTCTATTCTACACACTCAATTTCTTCACCCACGAACTAAAATCCTTAGCCACAAATGATAAATTTGTATTTTCACATAACAAAAAATGCTTTATCTAAAAATTTATTTTCGAACCAAAACTTCATTATCCAATGCCTCTTGGGCCGATGTCTTCGAGAGATAATGAGATAAATAAAAATAAATACATGACCTGTTGGTTAATGGGTGAAGTAATTCCATGATCTAATGGTTTTCAGGCCTATGAATTCGTGAATTGGTAGTTCATAGGCCTTCATTTTTTTCCCCTTTTGTGAAAACTAGTTACTTTATATTTGAACTTTTATGTATAAAAAAGGATGGACCCTTCAACATGTTCTTTGACTGTTTCCGCAACCCTCTAGGATACTAATGAAAGGAGGAATCCAATGATAGACTCAATCAAAAAAAATTCCCATCGCACCACTTCATCAACTACTAGAATGACTTCTTAGTGCCATAAAAAAGAAGGTATCTGATCTCGAGTTGGTTTTCCATTTATATATTTAGTTTAAAATCCAACGTAGAGATTCTAGCACTATGCTAGACATACCGAACTACATCCTGGATACTTTAGAACTGTAATATCCCTCAAGACAACATCTTAGAAAGGGTGAATTTATTCAAAAAACCTACACTATAGGGTCTATTTTGAACTACTCCCATTAGTTTCTAGAGGAAAGTGTGTGGGAACCAAAGAATGAAGTTCACTATTACCAAAACATTGCATGGAAGTCCATGAATAATGATAAAATGGGGTGGTTTTGAAAATGGTACCTTCATCCTGGGGGCTTATTCAATTTGGATTGGGGGTGTTCATTTTGTGTTTTTCCATAGCTGTGAGGAATTCGAAGTCGAGTTGTAGGATGTGGGGATATATGAGGTAGTCTAGGTATCTAAGACTTATGATCACAAAAACCAAAAACTTATCTCTTAGCCTTTTAGAAGATGGATCCTAAACACCAACACCTTTCAATTGGTACATGTGGTGGTTTCCATCAGCCTTTGGGATGTCTAGATGATTTTGGGGGTCCCCATCATTAGTGATATGTACAAAAAATTTCTTCTACCCTATTTGGTCTGGTATGATGGAGAGAGGACTCCTCCTATTTCCCAAAAACTCATTTATAAGGAAAAATCCCTTTTAAATGATAACCCTTATTCAAATTAAGACGTTCTATTCCCCGATTGGATTAACGCCTTCACTACGTGAAGTGGCCAAGAGCCCTAAACATAGAGACCAAGGAAATTTGAAATCGTTTAAACTTGAATGTGTATGGGTGCCCAATGCCCCACTATATAAGAGGGTTATTTCAATTAATGGGGCTGGAAGTTACTTCCTAAATATCATTATCTATTCTAATTGAAAGCCTTTATAGTCATGTTTATGAGCTGTTGGATTCTTCTAGTGCATCATTTTAGTAATGGATTCAAAGTCATGACTTTCATGATGGTGGATCAATTGTACACTGACATGCCTATTGACCTTTCTATCATAGTATTGGAGAAAATCCGTCATTTTTTAGGATAGATAAGTGAGGGGTGGCCACCACAATTTCTGGATGGTCACTTCCATATTATCTGGGGTTGTGTAGCAGCTCATATGGGAGGCTATAAATTCATCAATACTAATCAAATCCTAGATGCTACAGTCTATCCATACCTCAAGAGAATAAGTGTGGTCATTCCATCAGACTGGAACAAGAAGGAAACAATGGACCAAATCAACCACCATGTCCACTTCACCTATGATCCTTATGCTCCCCCTTCAGTACTTTGGTAAATGATGGATCAAAGGAATTTACTGAGTAAGGTTATCTTATTTATTTAATAGAAGGAAGTTTGGTTTCCAAGATCAGTGGGTAACATATATATGAGGGGTATGAACCATATAAATTCTCTTTCCAGTTTGACTATATCTTGATGAGGTGTCCTCCCACCTTCAACAACACATCCTAGGAGAAATATTTAATGGTAGCTCAGTATCTTTGGATGATGTTTACATGGGAGGGAACCCAATGACGATTCAGAATTCCACATTCTGTGGGTTCCTAGATTGCCCATACGAGATCCTATGCTGATTTTTGGAACCGATTATACCCAAAAGGTCAACTGAAAAAACTAGTTTATCTTGTTGAGGCCTAGAAAGATTCTACAACTAGAGGGAAACAAAAGAAAGTTGTCAGTAATTCTAGGACCGAAAATCATCCAAGGAAATCCCTCATTTATGATACCCCTAGGAATGTTTTGAAAGACTAGGGTTCAACCTCCAATGAAATCAGCACCACAAACCATGGTTAAGAATCTAACCCTTTAGACATTGCCTTTCTAATGGCTTAGAGACAATATAATTGTTTGATAATTTCCCATTTAGATCACTAATTGTGTCACTTCCTACATGAGAAGGTGGTCACATTGTCTAGATACATCTATATGTCAGCAACCACAACAATTTCTTTTGATGGAGATCCTAAGGGGTGGACATCTATGTTTAAGAGAATATTGCCTCATTCCATTACCGACTAAACCAACACAAATATTATTATCGGGTGATTTCCATGGTGAGGTTTTATGTTAATGTGGATGATGAGGATGATAGCCATGTCTCCGGGGATGTGGTTGAAGTTGACCCTCCCATCACAATAGTAGTGGGGGAGATTATTTATTTCCATCTAGGGTGTCATGAGTGCCATGTCCCAAAGGGGTCCGGGGCAGCTGAGGCACCTAGAATGAAACTACAACTATCAGCACCCATCGCACTTCCTTAGGAAGGTGACAGAACATTGAACATCCCTATTATTATAGAATTTCCAAAGGATTGGAAGTCATGGGATACCCTAGGGTAAAACATATCCACTGAAGAAATTTTAGAGACACTTCAGGTATATCCCCTTAAAATTAAAGGCTTTGGAGAAATAATGGTTCCCATGTGGATTTCATCCCATAGATATCCATGAGAGGTGGCTATATATCTAGAATAGATGGATACCTACCTCCATTATTTTAAGTAAAGTCCTTATTGGTCTGATCAAGTAGAAGACATTAAAATAATCATGATATATCCATACGATACTAACTAAGAGGCAATTTTCATGAAATCATTTTCTCTTTACTCTCATGGATTGGAACCCCTTATTCCTGGTATTTGTAGTAGCTTGGGGAGATTCAAGAGATGATTTCTTCCCTAGAATACACCCCAAGGGGAACTATTACTAGGGAAAATATCCCTTCAGATGTGGGAGTCATTAGAGATGGATCCCATGGGGTGATATAGAATATGGATGTGGTCCTTTCAAATCTTGTTAGAGCATTTCCACCTCCAGCATCACCCACTATTCGATCCATAGGGCCATCTCCAAAGCATATGACAAAGCAATGGTAGGAATCATAGATAGAGATACTTCTAAAATCAATTATTACATGTGACTATTGAATTTATTCATTTAATTTTCATGTTATGTGTCTTTATTTACTAACTAATAATTATGCACATAATTTTGTGTAGGCATCTTGAGTAACCATAAAATAATTTCTTGGATGTATGTAGCTCCTACTTATTTGGAGGTATATGTGGTACTATCTATGGCTATAACTAAACATGATAGGGAATCAAAGTCAATTGAGGCTATTGGGGGGGGGGGAAATCAAAACCCCTGGAGGGAATTTATTTCAGATCAAATGACCTATGTCCCAGCAATGGGAGAGTATTTAGAGGTTGAAGATTCAATTAAACATATTGATCCTTCTCCCAAAGATATGAATGTAATAACATTTTTGGTTGTAGCTGTGAAGAATGGGGATCCCCAAGAAATAGCAGATATTAGGGAGATTTTAAGTCCCAAGTGGTCAATTTCTCCAGAACAAATGACTTCTGTCCTGATAGAAGGGGTGTTTTAAGGATTCAATGTTCCAGTTGTGGAAATTAATACCTCTTCTCTAGGGAACATATACATGGAGGATGGATCGATTAAGGATCCATGAGAATTAGAATCAACTATTATTCCTAGTTCCATGATGATTTTTCTTATGGGTATAGTTTCTATGAGTGATCTTTTTTAATCCAAAGACTTGGATGAGCATGGTCCTTCATCAGAAGTGTCTCTAGAAGATCCTAAGGTCCACACACAGATAGAGTATTGATCTTCCCTTTTAGTAGGTGATGATGAGGCACTAGTGATCTAGAATGATAATGATCTTAAGGATGAAGGTATCTTAACATTCTCCCAAACATTCCCTTTTCTTTCATGATTTGTGTATTAATTGTTTCGACCATATAAATCTAGGATTGTAACTACTAATCTCTATATCTATAACAGATGTCCCAATATCCCAACCTGATGACATCATAAGGGAGATGGATTTTGTAGAGTTAATTCATACCATGGAAGATGGGTTAAGGAATTTTCTAGTGGATCTTATCCCTGAATATATTCCTCCATATGAGAGAGACTCTAAGGTATACTTTTAGGGATTGTTCAACCTTTGAACTTCCCATAAAAAAATATGGATGGATATATATAAGATGGTGTCTTTAACCCCCATGGAAAACTTGCTGGTGAGATTTCCCAAATTTCATTTCTTAGTTTCTATTCATTGGATATGAGGGATTAAATTACCATGACTTGTATGACATATTAAAAAAAGTGATTTCTACCTAGGAGGAGGCTAGCATGCTCAAATTTCATATATCATCTATAGAGCCTATAGACCATCTTGTCGCTACCTGGAAAGTCCTTATTAATGAAGCTTTGGATCATGTAAGAATGGATATGAAGTGAAAAGGTGAAATATTATATAATAGGACATAAATAGAGGAATTTCTTCAATAGGTGGAGTAGCTTAGATAGGAACTAGATCAGATCAAACAAGAATTGACCCACACCGAGGCAACAATTGACAAATAGAAACGACTAGTGGAGAAGGAGGAAAAGTGTAGCACCACCATTTTGAGATATGTAACCCTTTTTTGTATCCTTTTTTGTATATAAAGTGGTTGGGTAGAGTTTGGTAGAGTTTGGGAGAGTTTGGGTGGGTTTTAAGAAATTTTGTAGGCTTTTTAAAGAAGTAGAGTTTGAGCATGGTTAAGGAAAACCATGTAGATTCCCCAGGTAACCATGAAACTTGAGATAGTGGGATTCACATGGTTCGAAAATGGTTTTTATGACCATGTTTTGAGGCTATTATAGGGCCCTTATAGGTAGTAAAATCCACATGGTTAGCGCATATTTTTCATAACCATGTGAGCTAACCGTGCGTGATGTAAAAATGGGTTTTTTAAAAATCAGGACCACTCAGGATTTTCCCTATTTCACTCATTTACTCTCCCACTTGAACCAAACTTTGGATTTTTGGTCCTCTAAGGTTAGATGGTATCTACCACTCTTTTTTGAAGTGAATCAATGGGGTTTTAAGGTTTGGTGATGGTGATTCTCTCCCGGTAAGTCTCCACTCTTGGTTTCTGTGTGGTTTTCCTTAGATCTGCATCTCTATCCCTCCTTTTTTTCTATATCTTCACTTGTTTCATGTATATATAGGGTTTTTTATAATAATGTGATGATTTTAGGCCTTTTTGATGATAGTTAAGGGTATCTAGAGTGGTTTTGGTGGAGCACTCACCCAGATTTGTCATGTGATTTCTTGTGGGTTGATTTCGTCGGAACCCTATGGTAGGTGGATTCTCTTTCAAATCCACATTGCTAGAACATGAGGTTTTGTTTGAAATTAACTTATTTATATTAAAATTAATTGTGAATATGATGTGAAAATATCTATGGAAACCCATTTGTTGATGAATTGGGGATTCTAGGTAAAATAGGATATTGTTGAAAAAGGGGCTTCATTGTGTGATTTTAAAATGTTCATTTTAAAATTGAAAATGGTTTGAATTATGGAAAAATGATTTATGGAAGATGAATTTAAATAAAAATGTTGTTTTATTGAAATTTCACCGGGCATAGAGAAAGAGTTTATGGGTGTTTTCAATAAATGGGTGATTTATTGAAGTGGTTTTGGCTTGCATTGAAATTTCTGATGTGGTTAAGGTATTGTATGGTTGGAAAGTGTTATTAACATATTGTTGTGGATCTATGGGTGTATGTGATTGTTTATTGGCTTGGGAATTATTTTATGTGTTCAATTGGATTTGGAGTGGGTGGGGAGTACCACTATAAAAGAGGGGATGGATAGTGGATGTAAGGGCCACTATCAAAGAAAAGTTGTCGGGAAGTACCACTAGATTGGGAAAGTAGTGTGACAACTTGGATGGGAAGTTCCACTATGATTGTTACTATTTTGGTTGTGTGAACCTCCATGGTATTACTTTGTTTGTGTGTTTCTATGTGAGGTGGAAATCATTATGCTAACATGTGATGGTAAAATGGATTATGGAATGGTTGTGGGGATTCCTTGGTATTGTGTGAGTTGGGTGAAAGTTGGATTGGGAAGGGTGAATTTGGTTTGTTTTAAACTATTAAACCATTTGATGTATTATATGAACTATTTTATATCATTATTCTAACAATTTTATCTTAGTGGTATGTGTAGGTAAGTCATTTGGGTAAAACGCACTTATTATTTTTACTCACCCCCAGCTTTGGCACATTGGTGATTCTGCAGATGTCATTTTTCGGGACACATATAAGGGTAAAGCATCTCATTTTTCTAGTGGTTCTCGGGATGATTTGATGGTTTTGTGGTGCTTGGATCATGGATCTTGTCTTGGAGTTGTAGAATTGTGTCATATATCCCATGGGTTTGGTTGTTTAGTCTTTCTCCTGGTACTCTTGTTATAGATATTGTGGTTTTTTGTATGGGTGTTTTGGTCTTGTTGAATTGTAAAACATTATTAACATGCACCATATAGTGTTGGTTTGTTATGCCTTGTTTGGTTGGTTGCTTTTATCCAAAGGGAAAATAGTTCCCCAACTATTTTGTAAGTACTTAACATTCATTTCCAGACTTTGGCGCCTTGGGAACATTGCTTAAGGCCTAGTAGCATCTCATATCCTTATCAAGCCAATGAGAAAGGGGAAGTACATTACAAGTGGTATCAACTTGTTCGGTCCTTGACATCCATGTTTGTTTGATTACTTGGAGTTGGTTCTCAGTCTTGGTGTTGGCATTCATTATCGGTATAGTCCTTGAGTTGGGATGGTAGTAAGGTATATAATTTTTAGAACTTGAAATGTATAGCATAAAAGGACATAGATAATTCTTTCATGATTAACATTAAGTTACCATTCAGTTGGGTACATAAGTGTTTTGGAGGCACTTATAGGCATCTGAAATCTCATTGTTGTGGGTGTATCCAATGAGATAAGCATGTCATGCATGGTAGAAATGACTTCCCACTAGGATGCATATTTCATTGAGTATAATGATTTATGTTGTGTTTTGATTATGTTGATTTATAAAAAATTTATAAATTACTTTCAAATGTTAGGATTTGATATGTTGATCTTTTTGGTATTTTGAAAATGGGTCGATTTTCAAAACATAGTGGAATTTTAAAAAATGGTGCAACATATGAAAAGTGAACTTATGGAAATCCTATTTTTTATAGTTTAAATGTAATTCAATTTGAGATGGTAAAACTTTTCGTTATAAAGGAGTGGAACTTATGGTTGTTTTTGTGTTGATATAAATGGAACTGGGTAGGAATTGTAGAGACCAACCAGAGGATGCTGATAAAAATATGGTTGGGCCTGAGCCTAGTGAACTAGTAGCTAGTGATGAGTATAGTGAAAGCTTTCCATGCTGTGGAATGTGGGAATAAATTAGATGAGCAAAATCTTGTGGATCATTCCTCTTAGTTACAAAAGTAGAATATACCCATCTTTAGCAGTGATTCGGAGATGGAAAGGGTAGAAGCATGGTTGAACAGAATGAACAAGATATTTTAATTCTTGGGAACACCGGTCTGGATGAAAGTGAAACTAGCAACATACATTTTAGAAGATATTTCCCTACAGTGTTGGGAGTTGTTGGTCTAGGATCATACAGAGAAAGGTGTGTCATGGGAGGGTTTTGATGAATTTTTTAATTAATAATTCTACCCCATATCTTCAGAATTAACTGCATAATGGATTTCTTCAACTTGAAGCAAGGGAACATGTTGGTAATAGAATATGCAGCTATGTTCTTGAACTTACTTTAGTTTTCACCCAAGGTGGAAGGAATTACTTCATTGAAGGCACATATTTTTGAATCTGGATTGAGGCAGGAAATTCATTATAAAATAGTGGTTCTGTGTATTAGCGATTAAACATAAATGGTGAAAAGAGAAATAGTATCTAAATGCGATATCTTTAGGGATACAGGTAGGGGAAGTATGTTGGTACTGACTGAGAATAGTGGGAACTCCAATATTGGGTTTATGTGGAAGAGGGAAACTTATTTTATAGGGTGAATGTATGGTTCAGAATTCGATGGCAGGATCAGTGAATCTTCCTCCGATGCCTTAGAGTAAGACAATATGTTTTTAGTGTGGATCTATGGGTCACATAAAGTGGGATTGTATGACACTACCTCAATCATTCCATAACTATAAGAAAATGGGGGATCTATAGCAGTATTCTCAGAATTCTCTGAGGTCAGGTGTTCGTGACACTTCTCAAGAGTTGCAGGAATCCTATGCCTCAATGGTATTAGGATTGTAGCATACCCCTCATTAGAAGAGTAAAGTTAGTCATGGTGATTATATGAACACCATGACTCCTCAGTCGGGAAATAAGGGTAAGAGTGTAGAAAGAAATTAGTTTTTTGGAGACGATTAGGTTGTAATGGATGATCACTTGGGACCATCCACTGTGCAAGGTATGATTATTTTGAATTATACCTTGATTCATGTGTTGTTTGATACTGGTTCTTCACATTCTTTTCGTGCTTCTCGTGTTGTTAGTTTAATGGGTTTAACTGTGGGAATATTGACTTCTGTTTTAAAACTTTAAAATCCTCTAGTTCAAATAGAGTTTCAAGACTTCTTGTTTAGAGCATGTTGTATAGTTGTGGATGAGGTTTAGTTGATGTGAGATTTCTCAGTGCTTGATATAGATGCTTATGGTGTAATCTTGGGAATGTATTGGTTAGTGATGTTTAAATCCCACATTAACTATTATGTTCCAAAGATGAGTTTTACAATGGGGGATGGTGTCACACATCTCTTTAGATGGAATAAGAATGAAATGTTGGCTGCAATAGGTTTTTTGGCACTAGATGTTGGCCTGATATTGTATCATTTGGTGTTTTTCTCATTGTAATCAATGGATGGAGTAGAGCATAACATTTTTCCAATGGTGGTTTATTTATTTTTGTATGACTTTCTTGAATAATTCTCAGGGTTTCCACCCATGATAAAAGTGGAGTATACAATTTATCTCCTCCCAATGAATAGTCCTATCTCACTTATGTATTACTGGATGGAAATAATAGAATTGAAGGAATTGAAAGTGTAGTTGGAGGAGTTAAAAAAACAAAGGGTTCATCTGGACTATCACATCTCCACGGGAAGCCCTGATTTTGTTTGTTAAAATGTAGAATAAAAACTTACGGCTGTGTGTGGATTATCATAGGCTAAACCAAGTTACAATAAAGAACTGATATCCACTTACATGCCTTGATGATTTGTTTGATCAGTTGAGGGGAGCTTAGTGGTTCACTAAGATTGACTTACGGTCAGGATATCATAAATTGTGAGTGCGTATAGACAATATTATAAAAACAAAATTCAGAAGTTGATATGGCCATTATGAGTATATGGTTATTCCCTTTGGTATGAAGAATTCACCAGTGATGTTCATGTAATTGATGAATGAAATATTTCAGAGGTATCAAGATTCTTTCATGGTGGAATTTTTTGATGATATATTGGTGTATTCTCAGGCAAGGGTGGATCATGAGTAACACTTGGAAATAGTGTTTGGTATCTTGAGAGGTCATCAGTTGTGTGAAAAAGTGTCAAAGTGTTACTTTTGGTTACATGAGGATTGTTTTATTGGACATGTTATTTATGAGAGAGGTGTTTTAGTTTATCTAGAAAAGATATAGGTGGTTATCTCATAGAAGCTTCTAAAGAATGTGTTTTAGATAGAGAGTTTCCTTTGTTTAGTAGGGTATTATTGGTGTTTTTTAAAAATTTCTCATGATTGGCCTCACTAATGACAGATTTTACAAGAAAAAATGTTCCATTTCAATGGGATGAGTAGTGTAAGAAATGTTTTGAAGAGATTAAGGTCCGCCTTACATCAGCACCAATCCTGGTTTTGATAGAACTAGAAAAAGGGTACATGGTGTATTTTGATTCACCAGGATTATGTTTGGAGTGTGTTCTATGCAAGGGGATCATATGGTTGTGTGTGGATCATGACATTTGAGGTTTCATGATAATAACTACCCAAAACATGATTTCGAGTTGGCGGTACTATTTCATGCTTTGAAAATGTGGCGTCATTATCTCTTTGGTGATAAATTCACAGTGTTCATCGATCATAAGAGTTTAAGGTATATTTTATCACAAAGAGATTTTAATTTTAGGAAATGGATATGGATGGATAATATCCAAATTTTTGATTTTGACTTGATGTATACACCGGGTAAGGAAAATTTGGTGGCTGATGCATTAAGTAGGAAGTCATATACTCAGGTGGTGAAGCAGGAATCAGATTAGTTGTAGTTGATGTCAGTCATAACTGACATGTGGTTGTAATGTAAGGAGCATGGTGATAGAAGATTTTTCTTTCCAGTCTTGTGGGTTCCTAACTAGGATGGCCATGTTAAAGAGGCACAAATATCTAATTCTGAGTGTATGGTGATAAATTTGAAACTCAATTCCAGAGATTCCATTGAGGGATGGGAACTAAATCATAATTAAGTTTTGTGATTTTTGAATAGGGTGGTTGTACCAGTGGCTTGTGTTGAGAAAATTCTCAGGGCTTATCATAATTCAAAATGGGCTATCCATCCATAAATTCCAAAAATGTATAAGGCATTAAAATCCCATTTTTTGTGGGAATTTATGAAAAGGAAATTGGCTGAGTTTGTTTTTAAATGATTAACTTGTCATCAGGTTAAGGAAGAGCATCAACAATCAGTAGGTATGTTGTAGTATTTGCCTATACCAGTGTGGAAATGGGAGAAGATAGTGATGGATTTTTTACAGGTCTCCCTTGAATGGTCAAAAGGAATGATGTCATATGGGTGATAGTGTATTGACTCAAAAACTCATCCCATTTAATCCTTATTTGTGAATCTCATATGATGGAGGATATGTCCAAAATCAATACCCATGAAGTGGTAAAGAGGCACGGTGTTCCATTTTTTATTATATTAGATAGAGATAGGAGGTTAACATCTTGTTTTTGGAAATCCTTTTAGCAATCCCTTGGGACTCAATTGATGATGAGTACGACATATCACCCTCAGACAGATGGGAAATCTGAGAGGACGATTCAAAATTGGAATGATATGTTACATGATTGTGTAATAGATTTTGGAATCTCAAGGTAGGAGTACTTTCCGTTAGTGTAATTATCATATAATAAGAGTTATCAAGCCTCAATATATATTTTTTCATTAGAGGCATTATACAGGATTCCATGTCATTCTCCACTTTGTTGGGTGGAAATAGGTGATACTTCGATAGTTGGATCGAGGATTTTCCAGGAGACTATGGAGAAGATCAAGTTAATCAGGAAGATAATGAAGATGGAATAGAGTAATCATAAATAATATATAGACCATAATCCGTGACCGTTGTCATTTGAGTTGGGTGATCATGTGTTTTTTAGAATCAATCCTAGGCATGAACATCATCAGTTTTGAAAATAGGTAAAGATATCGCCAAGGTATATTGGGACTTTTGAGATACCTGAGTGGGTTAGAGAGGTGTCTTATTGGTTAGATATGACACCATGGTTTAGTGTGGTGCACAATTTATTCCATGTATCTCAATTGAAAAAGTATCTTCTCGATCATGACCATGCGATTCATTAGGATCATGTTGAGATAGAACCAAAATTTCTTTTTCTGCTTGTGCCAGTTCAGATTGTGGATAGGAAAGAGAAAGTCTTTCATGATAAAAGCATCAGTTTAGTTTAGGTTTTTTGGAAGCATGGTCAGATTCAGGAGGAGACTTGGGATTGGGAGAAAGTGATGGCCGTGAAATGTCCTTCATCTCTTTGAGATAGTGGGCTTCACATGGTTTGTGAATAGTTTTTCTAACCATGTGAGGATTCCATGAAAGGTGCCTTTGAGGTAGTAGAATCCACACGGTTAGCACACACATTTTTCCTAACCATGTGAGCTAACCGTATGTGATTTAAAAAGGGATTGTTTAAAAATCGGGACTAGTTAGGATTTTACCTATTTCACTCATTTTATCTCCCACTCGAAACAAACTTTGGATAGACCACTCTTTTTGTAAGTGAATTGAAGAGTTTTCAAGGTGTGGTGAAGGTGATTCTCTCTTGGTAAGTCTCCACTTTTTGTTTCTTTGTGGTTTTCCTTATATATACATCTCCCTCTATCCCAGTTTTCTAGATATACACCCATTACATGTAGATATGGGGTTTTTGTAGCCTAAAGTGATAATTTTAGGGCTTTTTGATGATAGTAAAGGTGATCTAGAGTGGTTTTTGTAGAGTGTTTTCTCTCAGATTTGTGGTGTGATTTCTTGCAGGTCAATTTTTCCAGAACCCTAAGGTATGTGGCTTCTCTCTCCACTCCACTTTGCTAAAAATTGAGGCCTTGTTTGAAATTAATTTTTTTAATCAAAAATTATTTGTGAATATGAAGTGTGAATCTTGATAGAAACCCATTTGGTGATTAATTGGGTATTTTGGGTAAATTGGGATATTGTTGAAAAAGGGGCTTTGTTGTGTGATTTTAAAATGTTCATTTTAAATTCAAAAATGGATTGAATTATGGAAAATGATTTATAGAAGATGAATTTCAATAAAAATGTTGTTTAATTTTAATGTGTTTTGGCATGGAGAAAGGGTTTATTGGTGTTTTTAATAAATGGGTGATTAATTTAAGTGGTTATGGATTGTGTTTGAATTTTTGATGTGCTTAGGGTATTGTTTGGTTGGAAAGTGTTATTCGCATATTATTGTGGAACTATGGGTGTATGTTATTATTTATTATCTTGGTAATTGTTAATTTTGTTGAATTGGATGAAGACTGGGTGGGGAGTACCCCTATAAAATATGGGATGGATAGTGGATATAAGGGACACCATCAATGATAAGTGGTCAGTAAGTACCACTAGATTAGGAAAGTAGTGTGATGGCTTGGATGAGAAGTCCCACCGTGATGGTTATCTATTTGGTTGTGTGAACCTCCATGGTATTTCTTTTTTTGTGTGTTTCTATGCAAGGAGGAAATGGTTGTGCTAACATGTGATGGTAAAATGGATTATGGCATGGTTTTTGGCTTTCCTTGGTATTGTGTGATTTGGGTGAAAGTTGTCTTGGTAAGGGTGAATTTGGCTTGTTGGAAACTGTTGAACTATTTGATGTATTATATAAACTATTTTATATAATTGTGATAACTATTTTATCCTAGTGGTGTGTATAGGGAATTAATTTGGGGAAAACCTACTGAGTATTTATACTCACCCCCTGCTTTGGCATGTTGGTTCTTTTGTAGAGGTCATTTTACAGGACACATGCAAGGGTAAAGAATCTCATTTTTCCAGTGATTTATCTTGATGCTTGGATGGTTTTGTGGTGCTTAGAGCATGGAGATTGGCTTGGAGTTATGGAATTGTGTCATAGATCCCTTGGGTTTGGTTGTTTGGTCTTTCTCTTGGTACTCTGGTTATGGATATTAAGGTTTATTGTATTGGTCTTGTTGAGTTTTAAAACATTGTTAACATGCATCATATAACATCGGTTTGTTATTCCTTGTTTGGTTGGTTGCTTATATCCAAAGGAGAAATCATTCCCCAACTATTCTAGAAGACCTTAAAATTCATTTCCAGCCTTTGGTGCCTTGGGAACGTCACATAAGTCCTAGTATCATCTCACCACATTCTCAAGACAATGAGGAAGGGGTGATATTTTACAAAAAGGTAGGACTAGACGCAACTAAGAAGGATGATTCACTATGGGATGGTGTAGATACTGGTACTACAACCTTTTTTGAGCTCCATCGAGCTATATTGGACTTGGGGAATATGCTTCTTCGACTCTATGAATCCACTGAATAGGACCTTCAATCATTCCATACTACATGCATGGAAAGACTCTATGATGTGGATGCTACTCTATTCCTATTAAATGGAATGAAAAATTGTTTACTCTATATTGTATTTCATTTTTCTTTTCTTTAAACATTCACCAATAAAAATTTTCAATGTGTTTTGGAAGATATTATCTCAGATAAATTTAATATTTTAAGGACTGTATATCACTTTCAATCCTCAAATAGGATAACCTAATTGACATGATCGTGTAATACTCTAATTTTTGTCTAATTCCACCATGGTATGGGCTTAGTGAGCATAACTTGACTTCTTCCCAGGCTTCCCTTTTCATGTTTTGGACATAACAAGATTTTTACCTCTACTCATTTTCTTTGATTGCTTGAGTTTTTCCTAAATCATGTGAATCATACGTCTAGCGACCAGATACTCGACTTTTACCTAGGGTTACCTTTGTGAGTTTTCACCATGGAAATTTTTGTGTCTCTTTTTGTGGGTAGATTAGAACCATGAAAACCCAACTAATTTCATTGATGTTTTTGGTCAAATAGATTTGACAAGGAATTATGGGCAAAGGGACCCAATAGGCCTTATTTTCCAAGAATTTCTCCATAATATTTTGACATTAATGATGGATTTTTCATGACCCTAGTTTTTTTATTTTTGAATCCGAGATAAGATATGTGGAAAGTACATGGGGAGTAGCTATAATAATGGTTTCTAAATTTTTTTTCTAGGGAATATAGATGTTGGAAAATACTTTCTTAATGATGAATTTTCCTTTAGATGAAATTCCTTTTTGGTGGGAAACTTATGCCAAGCCAACTGGGACATATTATGCATTCCCAAACAAAGGTGTCCTCAGGACACTGACCCTCCATTTCTAATGTCCAAGTAATTTTATTGAAAATTGTAGACCTCACTTGTTTTAATAATCCCAATTATGCTTTCACATACTTTGATAATCCCAAATAATTTTTTAATTCTTTCAATCTATGACATTTTATTATCAAGATGATAATAATATTAAAATAATATTTGTAATATATTAATCACTATTTATCTATGTTTATATGAATTTTTAAATAATTCTAACTCAATCGAATATGTTTTGCATGAAGCAGATAAGTGTTAAGTCACTGATATACTTATAGTTACTGATACAGATCTACTGATACTTAGTCTACCGATAGGCATAGTCACCGATAAGCAAAGTTCACTGATACGAAGAGCTACCGGTATGTATAAGTCCACCGGTAGGCACATGCCACTAATAGATCAAGTCCACCGATACAGAGAGCTACTGATAGAAGTAGAGCTACCAATGAAAAAAGTCTACCGATATACACTTAATCACTGGTACAGAACGAAGCTACCGATATGCACGAGCTACCAATAGACCAAGAGCTACCGATAGAGGGAGTCACCGGTATATAGAGTTACTGATACACAGAGTAACAACTACCGATACAAGGAGCTACCAGTACAAGGACAAAGAGCTACCGATAGGAGCTCACTACTATACAAATTCAACCGTTACATATCTACTGACAGAAAGCTACTGATGAAAGACTTGGTCACTGATTCATAAACTCTAATTTTTTCAACTTTATTTATTTATTATGAAACGGTCATATTTGATGATTTTAATGAAATTAATGTTATTTAATGATAGTTGTTGGCATGTCAGGGAACTGTACCTCGTACCTATAAAAAGGTAATCATTCCCATTGTCGGTGCTAAAATCTATAAAAGGAAGGACAAAGACCGGGGAAAATAAGAACAAGAAGTTGCGTGAGGATACACAAAAATGGAAAAAGAATGATGTAAAGTGGTGCATACAGAAAGACTACATCCATACTCGAAGAACACTGGACATACACGAAGCGATCCATAAAAGAAGTGAACAAAAAAAACCAAACTTAAGTCAAGGAGTGAAGAACTACAACGAGATGCTCATACACTCAAGATGATCAAGCTGAAACTGAAAACCAAGGAAGAAAACGACTCTCTGTTTTCCAAAAAAAAACCATAGAAGGACTTAAAACCATTACTGATCAATCAAAGGAGTCCAAAGCTGCACTTAAGATCACTAGAGCATTCTAAACTCATATCTACCCTCTTAGTGATTCTTCTATTTACATTTTGAGTAGTGTGTATACTTTGTATATTTTATACACACACTGTCTCCTGTGATAAACTAAAGGATCTATAAATCCTCACACAAACCTTTCATAACTCTTTTTTATCCCACTGTGGATAGTGGTAGAGGTCAAGTAAGACCTGGACAGCCAGTGTGCTGTTGTTTTGTTTTCCCACATAGAACTGTGGTAGAGGTCTTAGTACCTGGACAATCAGTGTACTTTTGTTTACCCCAATCCAGGGTGTGGATCAAATTTATATAAATTATTTGATAGGACTAAGTCTCGGCTTGAGACTGAACCTATTGGTTGTATCTGTTGTGCTTATTCATTTTGGTTTTAACCTATATTGAATATTCCACTGCTAATTAATTTTAAATATAAAATTGTTTTAAAGTTACTTTGATAGTTAATCTATAAAGTGTTTGTATGTACTGTAAATAATTAGGTTAACTTCAAAAGTTAATTAATCTTCAGATTAGATTAATTGAGAACTAATCAATCTTTTGATAATCTAACTGACCCTTTATAGTTTTACAAATTCACTACAGATTATCTGGTTATTCAGTTTGGGGGATTTTAATAAGAATATTTTTAACTAAAATTTTTAATTGTAACTCAATTCACCTCCTCTTGAGTATCCACTCTGACCAACATTTGGTATTAGAGGTGGTTTATTATTAAAGGTTTTCTAAACACTCTGTTTTTCAACTGTGATTTTAGTTGTATCTTAAAGATCTTAAATTTCTATTAGTTCTAAATTTTATATCTTTAAATATATTTTATAAAATCAAACTATGGATTATAGATTAGAAGGTGTTTCTACCAACATGCCACCCTTCTTTAATGGTATAAATTATGATCAGTGGAAGCTTAAAATAAAAATTCATTTAGAGAGTATGTGATTTGATATCTGGACTGCTATAGAAACTCAATATAAGATTTCAGACACTGTGAGAAATACTTGGTATGAACCTACTAAAATAGCTTATAATAATAACTGTAAAGCAATGAATGCTTTGTACTGTGATTTAAGAGATGAAGAATTTAATAGAATATATTCTTGTAAAACTGCTTATGAAATCTGGGACACTTTGGCTATTTCCCATGAGGGAATAACCAATGTTAAGGAAATGAGATTGAACACATACACTATTAAATATGATAATTTGAAAATGAATAATAATGAACCCATTTCTGATATGTATATCAGGTTCAATGAGATTGTCAACAATATGAGCTCACTTGAAAAAGTTGTTCCTCCAAAGGAACAGATTATGAGAATATTAAGATATCTGCCAGAAAGATGGAGAGCCACATCTGTTTCCACTAGAAAATCGTGCGACATCAGTAAACTGCCTATTAAGGAATTAATTTTTAAGTTAATGATGTATGAAGAAGAACTGATGGTAAAAAAGGAAGAGGATGATGAACCGAAAAAGAAGTCAGTAGCCTTTAAGACATCTTCTTCAAAGAGTAAAGACAAAGGAAAAATTCAAAGTGAAAGTGATAGTTCAATTAGTAATGAGAGTGCATCTAACAGTGATGCTGAGATGGCTCATATAGCCAAGAGATTCTTGAAGTTCTACAGGAAGATAAAATTCTTCAGAAAATCAAATTAAAAAGGAAAATATAATAGAAAAGGTCATTAGAAGAAGGATTGGAAGAAGCCTGATAAAAGTGATGAGATTGTCTGCTATGAATGCAAAAGGAAAGGACATGTAAAAGCAGATTGTCCAAAATTTAAGTTCAAAAAGAAATATGACTACAAGGAAAAAAAGTATAAGAAAGCTATGAAAGCAACTTAGATTGCTTCGGAGGACAGTTCAACTAATTCTGATTCTACTCAGGATGAAAAATCTCCAAAAGCCAATATGTGTTTCATGACAAACACGTCTGAGGTAACATTGGATACTCCTTCTTTAAATTCATATTATTTTGGAGTTGGGTCTGATTTTGAATCAGAAAACATGTATAGTGAAGAGTTATTTGAATATTGTAATATGCTAGAAGAAACCTGTAATGAGCTTAAGGACAAGTATAAGACCTTGAAGAAACAACATTTTCTAACCAGATCTGTAAAATTTTCACTTGATATAGAAAAGGAAAAGAATGCTCAATTTCTAAAGGAAAATACTGCATTGAAATTGTCCAATGAGCAATTAAGAAAGGATTTAGAAAAATTCAAAAATGGAAAATATACACTTAATCAAATGCTAGGAAAACAAGTGGAACCAAAATATACCACTGGAATTGGCTATCAGCCTGGAAAAAGATAGATTACTAAGAATAGATTTATTCCTAAATCTGGACAGAATGGTGCTAGTTCAAGTTTTGGAAATTCATATGCTTCAACTAGTAACTCACATAGTTATAGATCAAATAAAGTTTATCTTTAAAAATATATTTATTCTGTAAATTATTTGAGACCCATAAGACAAATCTGGGTACCTAAAGCTTTTCTTGCTAACCTATCTGGACCCAAGAGAATATGGGTACCAAAATCATTTTCCATCTAAACCTGTTTTGTAGGAAACTTGCTTGAAGAGTTCCCATAAGAAGATATGATACTTAGACAGTGGATGTTCAAGGCATATGACTAGGGATTTATCATGTTTCAAAAGCTTAATCAAATTTGATGGAGGCCATGTCACCTTTGGTGATAACCCTAAAGGAAAGATCATTGGCCTTGACCAGATTGGTAACACTAATTCTATTTTAATTTACAAAGTTTTATTTTTTGATGGACTTAAATATAATTTGTTAAGTATCTTTCAGTTGTGTGATGATGGTTTCAATGTTAAATTTGAAAATGATTCTCATAATGTTTTTAATTCCAAAAATACTTTATTATTTTCTGCTTTGAGAAATGAAATTTTTTATGCTGTTGATTTGAATTCTTTAGCTAAACAGAACATTAATTGCATAAATGCTTTTCATAAAGAGTCTTGGCTATGGCACAGAAGATTAGGACACTGAAATATACATTCACTTAGAAAAATTACTAGGAAAACTTAGTTAGAGACCTAGATAAACTTGAATTCCCAGCTGATAAAGTTTGTAATCCTTGTCAAAAGGGAAAGCGATATAAAGTTTCTTTTAAATCAAAGAAAGAAGTTTCAACTTCTCAACCTCTCGAGTTGGTTCACATAGACTTGTTTGGACCTTCTAGAGTTTCTATTTTAACTGGGAAGCACTATGTCAATGTCTTAGTAGATGACTTTTAATTATATACTTGGGTATACTTCTTAGCTCAGAAAAGTGAAGCTTTCTCTTACTTTATTAAATACTCCAAGTCTGTAGAAAACCTTAGTGGACTTAAGATTAAGACCCTGATAAGTGACCATGGTCATGAGTTTGAAAATCATGAGTTTGAATCTTATTGCTCACATAATGGCTATAGTCACAATTTCTCTACCCCTAGAACACCTCATCAGAATGGTGTAGTAGAAAGAAGAAATAAAACCCTTCAAGTGATTATAAGAACTATGCTTAATGAATATGACCTACCAATTTACTTATTGGATGAAGCTGTAAATAAAACTTGCTATATTATAAATAGAGTCTTTATTATACATGTTCTTAAGAAGAACCCTTATGAATTGTGGATAAATGGAAAGCCTAAAGTTAGTTACTTTAGAGTTTTTGGTTGTAAAGTCTTTATTCTCAATACAAAGGATAATCTTGAAAAGTTTTCTTATAAAAGCGATGAAGGAATTTTTCTTGGTTATTATTTATCTAGAAAAGTCTTTAGAGTCTTTAATAAAAGAACCAAATGTGTGGAAGAATCTATTCACATCATGTTTGGTGAAACTGACCCACATGAACCCAAATCTTCCATTGAAAATCTTGAAGAAGATCTGTTTGTTCTGGTCCTTAATGAAAAAAATAGTGAAGCTGTTGTAAAGACAACCAGTTCTGGACATATTCCAGAATCTGCTTCTATAGAACCCGAACTTATAGAAGAGCCTGAAATTTCTAGTCCTACCTTTACTAGATCAACTAGGATTCTAAAGAATCATCCTTTAGATGCTTTTGTTGGTAATCTTGATAGAGGGACACAAACTAGAGATTCTCTAAGAAATCAGGTTGAACATCAATCCTTTTTTTCACATATAGAACCTAAAAATATCAATGATGCAATAAATGATGAATTTTGGGTAATGACAATGCAAGAAGCGCTAAATCAATTTGAAAGAAACAAAGTTGGGGAATTAGTTGATAGACCTAAGGACACTTTGACCATATGCTCTAAATGGGTTTTTAGAAACAAATTCGATGCGTCTGAAAATATAGTTAGAAACAAAGCTAAGTTAGTTACACAAGGGTATAGTCAAGAAGAAGGTATAGACTATGAGGAAACCTTTTCCCATGTAGCTAGATTATAATCTATTAGGATTTTACTTTCCTATGCTACTCATCTGAATTTGAAGTTATATCAAATGGATATCAAAAGTGCTTTTCTAAATGGTTTTATAATTGAAGATATTTTTGTGGAAAAACCACCTATATTTACAAAACCCCATTTCCAAAATCATGTTTTTAAATTTTTAAAAGCTTTATATGGTTTGAAACAAGCTCCACAAGCTTGGTATGATAGACTAAGAAATTTTCTTATTTCAAAAGGTTTAACTAAAGGGATTGATCATCGAAATCTTTTTTATTAAAAAAATTTCTAAATATGTTTTGATAGTACAAATCTATGTTAATGATATTATTTTTTGGATCTTCTAAACATTCTTTATGTACTGATTTTTCAAAGAGTTTGAAAAATGAATTTGAAATGAGTTTAATGGGAGAACTCAAATATTTTCTTGGATTTCAAGTTTTTCAAAATGAAAATGGTATTATTTTAAATCAAAGTAAATATACAAAGGATATTTTAAATTTTTTTGGTTTGGATAGTATTAAGGAAAGTGATACACCTATGAGTACTATTTTTAAATTGGACATTGATGAAACTGGGAAACCAGTGGATCAAACAAATTATAGAGGTATGATTATAATCTTACTTTACCTTACTGGTAGTCAACCAAATATTATTTTTAGTGTGTGTATGTGTGCAATATTTCAATATAATCCCAAAGGATCACATTTTCTTGCTGTTAAAATAATTTTTAATTATCTTAAACATTCTGTAAATTTAGGTTTGCTTTATCCTAAAGGAAAATATTTTGAATTAATGAGTAATTCAGATGCTGACTTTGTTGGTTGCAAGTTGGATAGAAAAAGAACATCTGGAACATGTCATTTATTGGGAAAATATTTAGTATCTTGGTGTAGTAAGAAATAGAATTTTGTAGCTCTGTCTACTACTGAAGCAGAGTATATAGTTGCTGGTAGTTGCTGTGTACAAATTCTGTGGATGAAACACACTCTTTTGGTCTATGGATATGACTTTAAGCATGTGTCAATAAACTTTGATAACACTAGTGCAATTAATATTTCAAAGAACCCCGTATCTCACTCTAGGACCAAACACATTGATGTAAGACACCATTTCTTGAGAGATCATTACCAAAAAGGTGATATTACTCTTGAATTTATAGGTACTGAATATCAATTAGCTGAAATTTTCACCAAACCATTAAGTTCGGATAGGTTAAGTTACATTAGACATGAGTTAGGAATGATGGATCACTAATATATCTCACTGATATGAAACCTCACCGATATACCTCACCGGAATGAAACCTCACCGATATACCTCATTGGTATGAAGCCTCACCGATATACCTCACCGGTATGAAACCTTACCGATATACCTCACCGGTATGGACCTCACCGATATACCTCACTGATTAGTGGATCTCACTGTTAGGAATTCTCACCGGTATACCCTACTATTAAATCTATTTTAAACTTCTGTCTGCCACCAGAATCTGTATCGTTTATACTTTACTTATTATATTTTAATTATTTATTTTATGATTCCTAAATGATAAAACTAAGTCTTAATTACTTCTTGATCCACCTCAAGCCCTTTACCCTCAATCCTTAGCTCCCAAATATCATGAAAAACCTAAGTTCCTTGAACTAGAAATGGAAAAAACCAAAATTACTTCTGTCAGACATGACATTGATGAGCCGAATGCGAAGAAGTAGAAGACAGACCAGGAAGGAAGTAGCAGTGTTAGTAGAACAAGGTCAGGGAGACGACCAGTGAACCCGCATTTACAAAATAGAGTTATTGTGATCGAAATGGTGCTATGCATTGAATGGATGTTGTCTAGTAAATCACTATTTCTAGAGGTGCTGGAAGATCAGAAGTGGGTAGAATGATTTTCGAACAACAATGGACCCTACTATCCAAAGCTGGTAAAATAGTTCAATGAGTATGTTCGGTTTGAGAAATCAGAAGTCGATAATAAGATGGTATCTGTCGTGAATGGAAAGAAGACAGATTTTTCTTATATTGAGTGGGATGAATGCCTGAAGGTTCCCCACGAAGGAGTTTCTGGATATTTCTTGAAATTAGTACCACCTACAAGTGACATTTTTGACTATGAGACTACCTTAGAGGAGCTCACTGGAAGTGGCAAGCAAAGACAGGTGGTGGCTGCTGAAATGGACGGAGAGAAAATATTGTTGTTCAAGTTTGTTCTGCATGTTTTAATTCCATGGAGAGGGGAATTTGAAAATTTGAGATATCAAGATATCTATCTGTTACATCTCTTGAGACATGGTGTTAAATTAAATCTGTGCAGGCTGCTAATGATTCAAATGGAGGTTATGACCAGGACAAAATCAAAAACCAATGCCTCATTCTTTTCCAAGTTGATATCAGTAATGATTAAGGTAAAAGGAGTAGATGAGTCTTAGGATGAGATAATAGTGGTAAGAAACAACTTCTGTGTCACAAGAACTTTATGTAAATACATGAAGATAAATTGGAACCCATGGAAAGGAGAGTGGGTTACTGATGACAAAAAGTTGTATGATAAGTTCAATCCCATGGATCATCCTTCAAGACCTAAGGATGTGATAGATCCAGGTCTGGGACCTGATGAAGAAGATCCATAGTATAGTGATGATTCAGAAGAGGAGGATTCCTCTATAGCATATGGAGGAGATCCGAACTTGCCTCCTAGCCCAAATCCTGAAATTATATCACAAGAAAAGGAGAGTACATCTTTGAACCTACCTAGTATAGAAACTATTTTGGGTGTAAGAAATAAAGAGGCACCTGTGGATGAGGAAGACCAATAGAAATCAGACCGGGAAGAGGCTGCTCGAGAAGTTGAAGAAGAAGTTCATGCAAGTGAAGCATCTGTTTCTGTCAGCTTGAGCTTTGTTCCACTGATTGGACATTCCCTAATGCCTACTGAGGAATTAGATGAATTTGATAGACCTTTACCTATTCACAGGGAACCTCATATTGTTGCAAAAATAGATATGATTGTGCAGGATTATTCTGAGGAAGAAAGAGTTACTGAGGATTTCATTTCCATACAGAAGAATGCACCGGTTGAGGGGGAGCATCCAACCAGGTTTGGTAGTGTTTCAGTGGCTGTTGGGTTTGAAGACTGGCCAGAAGACCCATGTTTTGTGGTTTGTGGATTAGATTATACAGATTCTAATAACGAGACATCCCTTTGGAGACCAAAAATAAATTATGATATTTAGTTTGAGATATTACCTGAAGATGTGGTCAGAACACATGATCTGGATAATCTTAAGTCTGATCTCAAAATCAGTTTTGTGGAAGAAATAAGAAAAATGAAAGTATCCTTAGTGTCATACATTTAATTGATTATGAATGAATCTGTGGCCAGTATAGTGTCTGAAAGAGCACCTGCTATGGTTGCACCTGCTGATATGATCACCAGGGATGACTTAGCATTATTAAAATATTAGCTAAAAGAGTCTTTGAGTGCTTCTTTTGTTGAGTTAAAGAATCACTTTGCTGAAGAGTTGAGCAGTTTGGAAAAGTGCTTTGAAATCTCTCTTGGTTTTAATGTGTCAAACTTTGTGGCAGAGATAGTGGCTGAAGTTATAGCTTTCCAGACTCAAGTATCTAGACTGGAAGAGGATGTTGAAGTTCTAAAGAAATTAGTTGTCTCTCTAGAATCCAATATTAGTTCTAAATCTCAAGCAGACAAGGATTTATCTTATGTGAAGAGTGTAGTTAGCCAAATGGTCTCAGTTTTTGAGGAGTTTAAGAACACCATAAAAAATCATGTTAGTACCTAATATTCTACAGTGAAAAATCTTATAAATGGGCTAACTAAGAGTTTCAAGGAAACTGTGGCTTTCTCTGTTGGTTCTCTTGCTTCCATACCTTCAGTGGATTTGGATCAGATTAGAGTTTTGATGAAGGAGGATCTTGGTTGAGCATCAACCAGTGGCTCTGTGGACTCATTTGATCTGACCATAGTAGTAACTTCTACCAGAGATAACACTAGATATATCATGAAGATTGTTCAAGAATATATGAGAGAAACTTATTATTCTCAGAAAGAAGTGAAAGAAAAAATAGATTAATATTTCCAAAGGGTTTATACCAAGAATCAACACAAAAATCATTTCAAGATTATGTTAGAAAACATGAAGCTCCCACCAGTCAATCAAGCCTTCATAGAACAAGTTAGAAAGCTCATAGATTTGACCCCTGCACTAGACAAATTCATGGAAAACAAATATGATTTCATTTTTTCCATGGAAAGAGGAGGAATCATTATGGATTTCAGAAACCTCTTGTTTCCATTCTTTCATGTCGATTCTAGACCAGTGATTATACCTCCATCTTTACCTGCATTTGCCTCTACTACTTCTCCTGTTCAAATGACTCCAGTCCAATCCATCCGAAGCCTTACTCCGATGATCACTCAGTGAGATACACAGTACATACTAGGAAAAGTTTCAGTAGCTCAGCCACCTCTGATCATCTCTGGTGTTCCTAAGCCTCCACCTGCATCCACCACACCTGAATCCTCTTCTGATCCCAAGGGGAAATCTCATGCTGAGGATGTGGATTGATTAGTGGCTAGGATTTTTGATAGGAATCCCCTGTATTTATTTTTGTTATTTATGTATTTCTTTGTATATGTTTAATCTGATTAATATATATGATATTACTTTCTTTTACCCTATGTTACTTCTCTTCTCCTATATTTCCTTCTTGTCCCACCTTTTGATTATCACAAAGGGGGAGAAATACTATCTAAGGGAAACATATCTGCGGGAGAACTAATATGTTTTATGACAAAGGGGGAGTAATACTATCTTTTATGAGCTTAATTCATTTTCCTCTGGTACATTTGTTTTATATTTTATCTTTGCTATATATGTTTTATAATACATTTTTTCTCTGATACAATTCGATCTAATGAAATATCTTCTGATACATTGCTAATTATTTCAAGCGTATAATATCATAAGTTGTGATTATCAAAAAGGGGGAGATTGTTGACCTCAACTATTTTGATAATCCCAATTATGCTTTCACATACTTTGATAATCCCAAATAATGTTTTAATTATTTCAATCTATGATATTCTATTATCAAGCTGATAATAATATTAAAATAATCTTTGTAATATGTTAATCATTTTTTATCTATGTTTATATGAATTTTGAAATAATTCTAACTCAATAGGATATGTTTTCCATAAAGCAGATAAGTGTTAAGTCACTGATATGCTTATAGTTACTTATACAGATCTATCGGTACTTAGTCTACTGATAGACATAGTCACCGATAAGAAAAGGTCACCGATACATAGAACTACCTGTATGTATAAGTCCACTGGTAAGCACATTCCACTGATAGATCAAGTCCATCAATACAGAGAGCTACCAATAGAAGCAGAGCTACCTATAGAACAAGTCTACTAATATACACTTAATCACTGGTATAGAACGATTCTACCGATATACAAGATCTACCGATAGACCAAGAGCTACTGATAGGAGGAGTCACCAGCACATAGAGTTACTGATACACAGAGTAAAAGCTACCGATACAAGGAGATACCAGTACAAGGACAAAGATATACCGATAGGAGCTCACTTCTATACAAAGTCAACCATTACATATCTACCGACATAAAGCTACTGATGAAAGACTTAGTCACTGAATCCTAAAATCTAATTTTTTCAACATTATTTATTTATTAAGAAACGATCATATTTGATGATTTTAATGCAATTAATGTTATTTAATGATAGTTGTTGGCATGTCAGGGAACCATACCTCGTACCTGTAAAAAGGTAATCATTCCCATTTACAGGGCTAAAATCTATAAAAGAAAGGACAATGACTCGGAAAAATAAGAACAAGAAGTTGCGTGAGGATACAAAAAAGGGAAAAAGAATGCTGTAAAGTGGTGCATACAGAAAGACTACATCCATACTTGAAGAACACTAGACATACATGAAGCGATCCATACAAGAAGTGAACACAAAAACTGAACTTCATTTAAGGAGTGAAGAACTAGAATGAGCTACTCATACACTCAAGATGATAAAGATGAACCTAAAAACCAAGGAAGAAAACGACTCTTTGTTTTCTAGAAAAAAACCAGAGAAGGACTTAGAACCATTAATGATCAATCAAAGGAGTCTAGAGCAAGACTTCAAATCACTAGAGCATTCTAAACTCATATCTACTCTCTTAGTGATTCTTCTTTTTACATTTTGAGCAGTGTGTATACTCTGTATATTTTATAAACACACTATCTTCTGTGATAAACTAGAGGATCTCTAAATCCTCACACAAACCTTTCATAACTCTTTTTTATCCCACCATGGATAGTGTTAGAGGTCAAGTAATACCTGAATAACCAGTGTTCTGTTGTTTTGTTTTCTCACATAGAACTATGGTAGAGGTCTTTGTACCTGGACAGTCAGTGTAATATTTTTTACCCTGATCCAGGGTGTGGATCAAATTTATAAAAATTGTTTGAGAATACTAATTCTTGGATTGAGACTAAACCTCTTGGTTATATTTTCTATGCTTACTTATTTTGGTTTTAACCTATATTGAATATTCCATTGCTAATTACTTTGAAATATAAAATTGTCTTAATGTTACTTTGATAGTTAATCTAGGAAGTGTTTGTATGTACTGTAAAGAATTAGGTTAGCTTCAAAAGTTAATTAATCTTCTGATTAGATTAACTGAGAACTAATCAATCTTTTGAGAATCCAACTGACCCTTTATAGTTTTACAAATTCACTACAGATTATCTTGTTATTAAATTTGGGGTATTTTAATAAGAATCTTTTTAACAGAAATTTTTAATTGGAACTCAATTCACCCCCCCACTTGAGTATCCACCACGACCAACAAAAACCTTATTTTTAAATACCAAAATTGGTATCTTATCAAGGTAATTATGTCTAAAAACAATGAAGAAAATTGTATCATTTTTTTACATGAATGAGAAATAACTACTACATATATTTGGCTTGTGTAAAGGAGGGTTGAAGAAGGGTGTAGTTTAACATAGTTAAACTAGGACGCGGAACTTTATGATTAATTTCTTATGGAAGTGAATTTGTTGGTCTAAAATTTAAGTTTATTTTATGTTTGAAAAATGATTTCCCCTTTTCACAGTAATCTTACTCGGGATGTTATATCATCTTCAGGTGTGAAGGGGGACGGGTTGTAATCTTTAATATAGGGGCTTTTGGAATCCAATGAGTGATATGGGATGTTAACATCATTTGGGGTATATGGAGGAAGGAATATTATCTCTGGAGGTTGAGTTTTCTTTGGTTGAAAAGCCACTTTTATGGGAAACTTATTTAGATTCAACTAGGGCATATTGTGCATAATTAAAAAAAGGTGTCCCGATGACATTGGAACTCAATTTCGGATGGTTATGGAGGTTTATGGGGATTAAAACCATTCCATACACATATTATGGTTTTTTAAAGGATAATTACTAAACATCAAAGGGGTATTCCATGTTCCAAATTCTATGGAATAGGCGGAAATGCTCCCCTAACACTGGTCTGACCAAAACATAGGAATAATTTGTTTTATTTTTTTATTGATTGTTATGGATAGGTCTAGTACATGAGATCTGTAGATCACTACATATCACATCAAAATTATAATCAAGAAATACATAGTTTTGGGGAGGTTCCCAGTGTAGGTTTGACCCATACATAGGGAAGGGTAATTTGTTTCATTGGATACAAGATCCCCAAATGGGGAGAGGATCATATTGAACTCTCCTATAAATATTCTACCTCACACATAGGAATATTGGGGAATTTTATTCACGTATAGAAAATTTATATACTGGTATGAACTATACATAGGAAAAGAGGGGACAATTTTACCTCATGGAAGACCCAAGATATGAGGTTCGGGTGTCACTATGTATCATGTGATGATAAGAATCAAACTAGATATATTTATTTTAATTTCCCCATATCTAGGTCTAAATCTTGCACAAGGAAGGGGTATTTGAAATTTTTATTGTGTTTGGACCCAAGATTGAATATATAGGTGTCACTACATATCATGTGATAATAGGAATCAAGCCTCACATAGTTCTTAATATTGTGTAGTTTAGTTTCATTCAACTGGGAAATTTTTCGTGTAGTTTATTTTCATACGGTGAGTACAAAATTGAGTTCTCCAGTTTAAGTTCATAAATCTAGGACCATTTTTTATAGAAACCATGAGTAAATTGAGGCTAATCATGTTAGTATGTTCTAACTTTCCCCAGATGGAAGGGGGAAGAAGGTGTAAACCATGATCACATGGATTCTTAGATCATGATAAATGATATGGGTCATAAAATACATTGTATCTTATAGATATGAAAGATCTATATTCTAATGTAGAATTTTACTTTGGTTGATAGGCCTTTTTTGTGATACACACATATAGATACAATTGGGTCATATTATTCATAGTCAAACAAAGGTGTCCTCAGGACACTAACCCTCCTTTTACAATGTTCGTAGGAATATTTTGAAGATCCAAAATTTCCTAGGGCATAAATTTTGGTTAATGGAAGGGATGTGTCCTAAAACATAAGAATCATTCATACCATGATTGACCATGAAGTGTGAAATTCCCTACATAGATCTGAATCATATGGTGGGAGGAATTTTTATTTCCTTGATAGATCTCTAAGTGAGGAACCCATATTTGAGATCTCTCTTACATAGATATGTATTTTTATATAAGAGATATGAAAAATTTTCCTTTTCTTTTCTATGTGGTTGGGACTAGGGCACATGACCTAGGAGTCACTACATATCTCTTTGAAATGAGAATTAATCCATATATAGTTATTGACACAACATGCAATTTAATGTCTTACGGTAAGTACTTAGGTTCCATTATGTGAAGAGGAAATATTACAGTTGGAACCAAGATTAAAAGGTTAGGGTACCACTATGTATCATTTGATGGCATGAATCGAGCCACATGGAGTTCTTGAAAACCCATACAGTTTAATGTATTATGATAAGTACATGAGCCAATTGACATGAAGGAAGGTGTACACCATTGTTTCGTACAATTTAACACCATGAAATTAAGATGATTGTGTGTTATAGTTAGGGTGAGGATGATTTTTTAACCAGTGAGAAACATAATCCTCATGTGAATAGAGATCATGAGGCCAAAGGTTGGAAAAAAATCATCTTATAAATGAAAGTAAATTTTTCACTGGGCCTAACACAAGAGGTATATATGTCACTACATATCATGTGATGACAAGAATCTATCCACACATAGTTCAGGATGGGAATTATCCATGTAGGTCTGTGCCATGCATAGAGGGGGAATTCTTTATTTGTTTTTTAACTAGACCCAAGACATGAGGTCTGGGTGTCACTATGTATCCCATAGAATGAGAATCAAGTAAAATTTAGTTCTAAATGAAATATCCGTGCACAGTTCTAACCCATATGTAGGGAGGGGGGAAATTGTGAATATTTCTTTAGGGTGGTTGGAACAAGATATAAAATCTAGGTGTCACTATGTATCTTGTGTAGATATAAATCAATCCATACATTGTTCTTAACAAAGGGATTCCATGTTGATCCAACTCTCACATGTTGATAGGGAAATTTTGTCTTTCTTCTTCACAAATCTATCTCTTATTAAGTAAATTTTCAATTGAAATGATAATTTTCATACTGTTTAATGTAATTTGGTGAGGACATTGATCTCATTCAGTTTAATGTCATGAAATATGGACAAATTCATCATTTTTTAAGGAAATTCAATATATACGGACTATATATTTTAATTTCTTATAGCTAAGACCATGTACCATATATTTTAAAGTCATTCGATCAATACGACCACACTTAGGTTATAGTGTTTAGAACAAAGGGGTAAGACTTCCATAAGGGATACAAGTGATATGGTGGCATATCAAACCTGAAAAGATAAAGGACTATGAAGTCCCACACCCAACATATGTGTTTATAAAGAGGTATGCATGTAGTTTTAAGTCGTGATGCTTGGGCTTGGATATATAGTTCAACATCATATAGTGAGGATGATTTCCAAGCAGTTTGTCATCATCCGATCAAGATGATAGTGCCATGAGTTTTTTCATCGTGTGGTTAGAAAGATTTGACATGTGATTACGTAAACTATTTATTCAGAAACATTTCATTGGTGGGAGTCATGGAAAGCTACCCATCCATTAAAATCAGGGAAATAAACCCATTGGAGTAGACCTTATATATGGCATAAGGTCTCCCCCTTTTTAGTTACAACATCAGGGGTCCATTTTAGGGTATCATTAGAGTTATAAGTACCAATACCATCTATCCTTTAAGGAATGATCTAAGAGGGATGTTTTTGTTAAATGTTTGTGCGATTTAGTTTTGGTTGAATTATAAATGATTCAAGGTATGAGATGTTTTCTCATCTAGTAGCTCCAATTCATCCATCAGTTTCTAGGTTTTATCATCTACAGATAATTGATTTCATATGGCCATGCGGAGAAAGGGAAATTGAACTTAAATTGGAAGGACCACCTATGTCCCATATACTAACGTGTATGGGGTCACATGTGTGGTTGTGTAGGTCATGGTTTAGTAAGACAACAAGTAATGTAGGATATTTTTAGGGTATGAATTTTTTAACCTTATCTACCATCTTCTAGAGTATATTTTATAATGTTTTATTAAAGGCCTATATCCGTCCATTAGTCATCACATCGTTGTGGGAAAAATAGTTGGACTTGATATCATACTCTTGATATAGATTATCTAATTTAGTAGAGAGGTAATTCATTATATTTTCCATTAGAATTATATGAGGGACATCAAATCTTGTGATGATGTTGGATTTCACATACATGATAATTCTAATTTCCCTAACTTCTTTGAGAGGTATAGCTTTATCCCATTTGGAGAAGACATTAGTTGCAGTAATGATGTACTTGAACTTATTGGATGTTGTGGTAGGATATAGTACTACAAAATCCATTACCCATATGGAAAATTTCCAGGAGTACTTGGATGTGTGCAGAATATCCGAGGGTTGTTGAATAAAATTGGCATGAACATGGAGGGAATGAATTTTTTTGGTAAATTTAGTATAGTCATGAATTACGGTGGGCCATTATTATTCAAAACTTTATATTTTATGGTAAATATTGTTTCATGATTGGTGGAAACCATAGGTTCCTATATGTACTTCCTTCATGATAGAAGCAGTATCTTCTCCATCGATGCACCTGAGATGGACCCCATCGAGGCTCCACTTATAGAGTTCTTTTTTATGTTTTGTTCCATCATAGATAACCATGTTAATTTATAGTCTTCTAATTTTATCTATCTCTGCTCTATATGGTGGTATTTCTCCATATTGAAGGTAGTCCACAATTAATTTCATCCATCTGGTGGTTGGACCATATGGTTCAAGGAGGGGACTAATCTTGTTGATCTCTTCTACATAGGTTTGAATGAAAGGTGAGACCATCTGATGGTACGTAATTCTAATGAATATTTCATCATTCTATGGATCTTATAGAGTTATATATACATTCTCCAAGGTGTCTTCTTGGGAAATTTTAGATCATGGGACATGATTCAATATTAGTTCCAAAGGGAATTCAGCCATTAGTCCTCAAACATGGCCTAACAGGGGGATAACTCTTCCTTTTTGATAGAATAATCATCATTAACCATCTTAATGACCTATTATAAATCAAATTTTACCTTAAAGTGTTGTAATTGTAAATGATGTTCCAAATCTATCCCTGAAATGAGAGCTTGATATTCTTCTTCATTGTTTGTGCACCCCTTTGATAGCAGAAAGGAGTGAGGTGAGACTACCTTTTCTAGAGATATGATTATAACTCTCAGCCCCACTTTTTTGTGCCCAATTTCTTTCATTATATTTTTTATCATGATTCAACATTACCCATAAAAATATATCTCCCTTATCTGGGGGTCCTCTTGAATAAGGAAAACCTATTCATTTGGTAGTTTAGTATTCAATGAAGTCTTTGCGATGAGGGGTGATCTAGTAGAAAATATACTAATGCATGACTATTGATTACTTTATAATGGATGAACTGGATGTTAAACTATTGTAGGATGACTTCCCACTATAAAATATTCCCAGTCAAAATTAGACACCTAAGAATATATTTGAGTGGGTTGTAGTGAGAGAACAAATGGATATCATGGTTCTATATATAGTGCCTCAGTTTATATATTTCAAGGATTAGTTCCAGAAATCTCTTCTTGATATTTTAATAATGAGTCTCATTGTCGATCATGGTTTGAATAAGATAATAAAGGCTATTTTCTCTGCCATTTTCATTCTTATATGAAAGGAAGGTTCCCGGTGATCACTCTAGGGCCATCACATACACGAAAGGTGTTATTAATTTAACGAGAAGCAGTAACACTGGTGGGATCAAGAGATATTTTGCAATACCTTCAAATTCTTCTTAGAAATCATCATTCCCCTGGTATGTAACCTAATTTTTCATGAACCTGGTGAAGGAAAACATTTTACAACAAGTTTGGATACGAATATTTAGATGTAGGATAAGTTTCCTTGAAGTCTTATTAACTCTATGAGGTTTTGAGGAGGTGATATTCCAAGGATAGACTTTGTCTTATTAGGGTTAACTTAAATGACATGATGGAGTATGAAAAATATGAGAAAATTCCCTGAGGTAATGCTGAAATAACAATTCAAAGGGGTTAACTTTTAGGCTATGTAGCCACAGTTTGTTGAAGTTGGTTTCAATATTTAACAGGTTGGTTGAGAATTATTGATATTTATCCACTTGGTAATCAACATAGAATTCAATGAAACTTCCCAATAAGGGTTTGAAGATGTGATCCATGGTTCCTTAATATATAACACTGACATTCCTTAAGCCAAAGGGCATTACACGATAGTAAAATACTCCCTGAGGGATCTGAAGGAAGTGGATTCTTAATCTTTATGGGCCATTAAGATCAGATTATATTTGGAGTATACATCCATGATAGAGAGATCCTGATATCTAGATGTTTCATTGATCTATAGTTCAATGATTTTTAATCATAAATCATCCTCTGGGATGTGCTCGTTGAGATCCCTAAAATTGATGAAAACTCTGATTTTACAATTCTTTTTCATTAAGAGGTTGATATTTTCCAGCCATGTGGGATATTGGACCTCCCTAATGAAGTTGGAACTGAGGATCTTGTCAAATTCACCCTCTTTCTTGGAATATTGTGTTGGGTGTGTCCTCTTGTCATATTTTTTATAGCCAAGGTTGATCTATGGAAGGCCTAAGTGGTGAGAATCCACCTCAGGATCAAGACCTAGAATTTTTGTGTAATTCCATGAAGATAAATCCTAGTGTTTCTTTAGTAAGGAGGAATATACCTCTTTATATTTAGAATACATGGTCTTACTAATCATGGTGGGTCATGGTTCTTCATTTTTTCCATATTTATTTATATGATCTCATCAATTGTGGTTGAGACACCCTAATAAAATTCCAAAGGGAGCGTCACTAAGGTATTCTTCCTCCACATCATTTTCTTTTTCTTGTTTCGATAGAGAAAAAATTCTTGGGATGAGTTCTCTATAGTTGAAAGAGGATTCTATATATTGGTATTCATAAGATGGAGTGACTTCCCAAAATGAAGTAGATAGTGGTGGATTCATTTGGAACTCTAGAGAAGATGGAGTGGGGGTGGGGGAGTGTCTTCATCCTCCTTATATGACGATAAAAACCCTTCTTCCTCACTTGGTGAGGTAGGGAATTCTGGTAGCTATGGAGATGAACTAAATGTAATTTCATCCGATCTCTCCCCATTAGCTTGGAATTCCTCAAATTTTCCAACACTACTAGACTCAATGGTCATAATTGAGATAATAAATATTTTTGAATATGTGATCGAATTTGGGCTCATATGCTCGATCTAGTTGATAGGTAGAACATAATATTTCCTGAGCTATCTAAAGGGTTTGATTGAGATAATTTATAAATCATTTGATGTGGTGAACCATTCCAAACTATCAACCAAGGGTTGTTTCCCTTTCCCGATATATAACACAGTGTCGATATAATGTGACTTGTAGGATATAAATGAGGTCATATCTGCATACAGAATCCCAATTTTTTCATTGATGTTGTATTTTATGTATTGATGGAATGATGAGGGGATTGATGTCTGTTTTTTCAATTAGAAACTTCATAGAAAGACGTCTAAGTTCATTTTCTAGATAACCACTAGATATTTTAATTTGGATATGAGGTCTCTAAACTGATCCTTAATCTTAATTTGGACCAATGGCTTTTGCTAGATTTTCTCATAGACTATCAATGTTATGAAGGAAGTTTCTATGTTATTTTCATGATAAGACAACCAGATATGTGTTCTTACTAGAATGAGATTAGCTCTATATCCATTATCAATGAAAAATTTCCGAACATCGACACCTTTAAACCTCATATAAAACATACAAGGGTGTGATGTTCCCATGTATAATGGTATCTTTATCTTGGTTTGTGAAGGAGATAACTGTGTGGAATTATATGTAATTAGTCTCTATTAAATATATGTCAAAAACTTCTAATTAATCCTCAAACTCCTGGGTTCCTTGAAAATATTCTATGGGTGCTTCCTGGAGGTCTTTTGATAAAATCAAGGAATCTAGGAGGGATAGTTTGTCCGATACTGAGGATAATTTTTTCATAATGTCATACTTTGTTTATAAGGGCTGGCACTTCCAAGTCAGTGGATATTACTTTACATGTGATTTAGGTTCATGAATATTTTATGAAGATGGATCCACCCATGTGAAAGGAACTGGAGGTGCTCCCAACCTTGGTGGGTTCATACGGGTAGGTCTGTCTCCTCACGAAGGGTGATCTGATACCTGTTCTCCTTCTGATTGATATTCTAGAGTGATCAGGTAAGAGTTAATTACTTTATGTGAATGTGGATTCTACTATTCTGGTTGGACCCACTGATGTTCTATTCCATGAGTTTCTGCAACATTAAGGGTTTGAGTGAGATTGTGACCAGAATTCTGGCTCCTATCATGACTCCGTCCTCCTCAGTATCATATTCTCTAGCAGCCTCTTCCTCTAGTTCTCCTATTAGGCATGGGGAAATCAGTTTATAGAAAGGCTCATCATTGGAGAATGGATATATTAAATGAATGACATTAATGGAACCAAAGATCAACACATTATCTAATGAGTCATTTTCTTGGTTGACCATTTCTGATGGTGCAATTTGGCGGGGTGGTGCCTATACTTTCAGATCTGAGGTAATAAAATACAAGAGTGTCAAAGACAACATGGTCCTTGTTGTAGGTTCATACACTTCCACTTTCTCTATATATTTTAGGGAATGATTCTTTTTAAATGGCTGGAATTTGGAGGTTTGTGGTTTAGATGGAATCAACTATGTTATATAGGAAGTAGTGAGGGTCATAGTTTGTTGTTTCAAATTTTCTTAGAGAATTCCATGAGATCAGTTTATTGTTTTTAGAGTCATACAACTATAAAAATTCTATTCCCTTATACTCAAATCTTCTTGTCACTTTCATTAATACTCATGAGAAGTTGTGGAAATATATATCACTTGTGCTAATAGCAATCCTAGTGTTACTTTCCCAGAACCTATCATTTCTTATAGGAGTTCATTGAAGGAAAATCTTTCATAAATGGTGTGTCCTGATATTTAGTAAAAGAGGCAATAATATAGCCATTCAGGGATACCCACCTGGTCAACCCTTTTTTACTATAGAGGTTGGAGTAAATCATAGTCCATAACAGATATAAAATATCCACAGACTTGATCATATCAGGATGGGTATACTTTATTCCTTCATTCCTAGAATTGATTTCTTATGGGTCCACTCTACTCATAAAGTCAAGTAGGGGTCCCTTTTGATGCTCAGGGGGTGATGCCTGATGTGGTTCAGGCTTAAGAGATAGAACTGACATAGGGGATGGCATAAGTGTGATTGATTCTAGATTCACCTTTCCCTTTATTTTCCTCATTATCAGTGGGGTATCTAAAACTTGAGCTTTTTTTGTTATATGGAGTCCTCTATTCTCTGGGTGATGGTAGAGAAATCCTGAAACACACTTATATATTTCACTGGGATGAGAGGTGTCTATTACTTTTCATGGAGGTTATCAATGTAGAGAGAGATCATATCACTATATGGAAGTGGTATATTCAAGAGTAGCTCATACCTTTGATGAAATCAGAGACTCTATCATTTTCTTTACGTTTTTAGTTCAACAGGTCACTAAGTGTTTTCTTCTCCACCACTGAGTTGAACTAGAGGAGAAAATTCCAACATAGATCTTCCCATCCCATGATTGACTAAGTAGGAAAACTAGTATAACATATAATGTCTATACCTTTTAGGGTTCACACAAAGTATCTAAGTTTCACTACTTATTGTTTTTATGAAGTTGGCAATATGGGATCATAATAGGATGTGTAATGCATCAGATATTGTTCTAGGTCACCTGAACCATTGAACACACGTGTAACATTTGGTTACTATTTATGGTATTCCTTAACCCCTATTTTTGATCTTTATTTGGATGGGTTTCATTTGGGAGTGTTCAGGTTGAAATTATAAAAATTTTGGAAGTTTTTGGGCTAGTGCATGGTTGATACATGGTTTTCCCAAACCGTGGACCCTGTTAGAGAAATCCATGAAACCCAAGGTATTGGGATTTTGTACGTATGGTGAAAGGTTTAAAAATCATGTAACCTCTTAATAGTAACCATGTAGACATATTAAAATAGGTATATGGCTTGCACAGGGTTTGTCTAAACTGTGTGCCTCTTCCTAGGAAACTGTGTGGAGAAGTTTTTTATTGATTTCAATTATAATTAAAAATTCATGAACACCACTTTCAGGTCCCCGATGGACTTGTACAACCCAATATCAGTTTCTTCCATCCTTAGAGTTCACAAGAAGTGTTTTTGGGCCCTCATATCCCTCCTAGAAGCAATTATAATCTTGAGTAACTCCCTCCAATCCTTTCTTGGTTAGTTTCCACATCCCGATTTCATTCTCTCACGATCTCTCTTCTCCTCTCTAGGGTTCTATAGATCCTCATGTTGATTTTTGGATCTAATACCCACTTTTTTGGATCTAAACCTAGGTTTGATTCATAGATCCTAATTTTTATCATTCTCCATTAGAGTGTTCGTTTTAAATATTTGTGATTTGAGATTCTTTGATCTTGAGGTAGGTGGTTCCATTATGATACCCAATTTATGTTAAACCTATTTTTTTTTAATTTCAATTTTTTTAGTTAAATGAAATGACATGGTTTTGGTTAAATGGATTTCTATTGGTTTGTTGAAAAAACCCAATTCCATTGAATTGGGTTTTTAAGAAAAGTTGGTTTTTGGCTTGAAATTAAAAAACCCCCAATTCCATTGAATTAGGGTGTGTTTACGAAAATTGGTGGAATTTAAATTATTTAATTTAAATTGTCAAATATTTGGAATTAAATTGTAGAAAAACAATTTGATGGAAAATTGTGAAAAACCTCAATTCCATTGAATTGGGTGTTTGTTATTAAATTAATGAAATTTGATTGAAAATTAAATTGTTGAATTAAATTGTGAAATTAAATTGTGAAATTGAATGGTTAATTTATTTCAAATCACTATTTGTGATAATGTATTAAAAATGTTTTTCATAGAAACCTTAGGGTTTTATCTTGATGAAAAGGGATGTTTTCTTATTAAAAAACCCATTTTGGGTTTTAAATGAGAAATCAGCATATTTGAAATGGAGAATGGGATTAATTTTATTTTAAGCATTCTTAAAATAAAATTTCTATCATTATTTTTTACTAGAGCACATGAAATCCTTAGGTTGTTAGTGAGATATTTGGATTTTCAATTTACAACATTCTAAAACATCATATCAACACATCGCATGCCTTAAGAGATGGTATGAGTCCTCTTTGGCCTTTGTTCAAAGGGGAATATGTACATATTTGAAATATAACATTGAGAGTGAGTTCCTTATACCCTAGAACTAACATACCTTCTTAGGTAGATGAAAATGTTTCTCACTTGTTTGTATTTCAAATGAATATATGCCAATGTTGTAAACTATTTTACAAATATTTTTATTTATATAAACTATTTATATAAAAAAATTATTTAAGAAATTTGTGTAAATAAATTTTTTTAAAGGTAATTACATCCTTTGAAATATATTTCCATCATTTGAATTTTTAATTAAGAATTGATAAAGTATTTCCATCTTTTGAAATTTAAATAATGATTTGTATAAATATTATTTTAAAAATACAAACCAGTTTGTTTTTAAATTGAAGGCTCTATTTAGTTAATTTAATATTGGAATCTATTATTGAATCCTTAGTGATAACATACTGAGTTTTTTAGCTCATGCCCAACATGTGCCTTCAGGTGTTTGTAGATTACCTCCTTCTAGGTTCAATTAGGGGAAATGACCCACTTGGAGGTGGTTCTAGCTATTGATTTGTGGACTTGGTGAGTTACATCTATTGAGAATTGGGTATTTGTTTCTATTTTCTAATACTTGTTTGTTGTACATTGGATTTTCATACCTATTTGACATCAGGTACATTATTCAAAGTGGGATTTATTTTGTATGCCTGCTGATTCTTTATCTTGTTTTCACATTCTTTTGTGGAAAATTCATTCCCAACCTCTTTGTCTATGATTCTAGGTGCTAGTCACTGACCCATGGGGATCAGAAAAATCCTTCATGCTATATCATGGCTGGTGTAGTTATCATTTTTTCCAGGGTAACTGGGCTAGTTCGTGACAAAGTGGTATCAAATGTTCAGGTTCACATTAATTTCTTGAAGTCATTATATATTTGTGAAATATTTATGGGACTTAGGAGGTAGTTGTGGTTGAGTTCCAAGCCATATCTCACTGTAATGCACCTTAATTCACCCGGGGTAGTAAGGGAAAGACATCTTGGGAATTAGTTCTAGTCTTTTTTCTACTTTTTATTTGGATAGATGAAATCCAAATATTGTTTGTCTATCTATTGGAATTAATTTTTCCTTAATTATCTATTTGAGTGTTATCCAATGTCTTATTTGTTGTCTACTAATGTTTTTTAGAATAATTACTCTGAGAAGACATGTGAATCAGATCAAGGAGGAAGCTACTGTTGAACCACAATGAACTAATCATTTTATGGACCTGAGTCTTGTGGAGGTGACTATGCGCACTGTCCAAGCTCTAGGACAACAACCACCTATAGTTACCATTTAATATTCAAAAATGGAACCTTAGAGGGACATTATGGAGTTTATTTATCAAGAGTTCCTTCTCCAGAATCTAGAACTATTCAAAGGATCTAATGATCCTAAAGAGACTGAGGAGTGGTTGTATAGAATGGAGTGCTTGTTTGGATTTCTAGACACACCTGAAAAAATCAAGGTGAAGTGTTTCACATTTGTGATGAGAGAACTGAGTAGAAGATGATGGAAAAATATGGTTAAAATGAAGAAACATGAGGTATTACAGTGCAAAGATTTCAAGTTTCTTTTCACTGAAATATTCTATCTAGAGTCAATGTTGTTGGCCAAGGCCATTGAGTTTTTCAAACTCAAGCAGGCTGATAGGACAATGACTGATTATGAAAAACGTTTTGCTGAGTTCATGTAGTTTTCACCTAAGATAATATCTAATGAGAAGATAAAGTATTGATAGTTTGATTTGGTACTTCGATAGAATATTCAATCTTATTTTTTCAGGTTGAAGATTCCCTCTTATGTTAATGCATTGGATAGAGTACTAATGGTCAAGATGGACATGGTTAGAATGTTTGGGTTATTAGGAGTTTATTTCTCTCCTTGTGTAAGTGTGAATTCCTCTATAAAAAAGAGAAAAAAAGATGATTCTATTAGTGGTTCTCATCACAAGGATCATTATAGACCTCCTACAGTTCTTGGAAGAGGTCTTTTAATTTTTAGTAATGTGGAAATTTTGGATTTTCAAAGTGAGTTTGTACTAAGGCACCCAAGGTATGGGGTTCCTTTGGATGCTCACATCACTTGCAGAGATTCTTACATGTTTATTCCACTATGTGTTGTGTCATAGGATCATCATCACCTTCTAAAACTACCCCGTAATCAAATTATTCACATGCAAAAGGGTTTTATCCAGAAGCATCTAGAATGAAGCTTCTTCACATAGTGGAAGAGTCTCTATAGGAAGAGGATACAACTCCAGTGACTATGATAGATTCCATCACTATAGATTCTTCATTATTATCTAGTTTATTTGATACCGTTGAATCTCATTTGTTTATTTAAACTTGTATTTTTAATCTTTTAAATCTTCCTTTGGAGCTTTTATCTTGTGCAATGGATATTTCTACACCCCTTGGTATAAAGATAGAGAAGGGTATTTGTAGTCCCTCTTGTTTTTTTCTCTATAAGATGTAAAGTTTTCTTGGAGTTTTCTAATTCATGACATGAAACCGCTTGACATTATTTTCAAGATAGAATGGCACATTTCCAAAAATGTATGAATTAGTTGTTGTCTTCGACAAGTCTCATTCACTACACCCAGTGGTGTGTGTTGTGTCTTTCAAGAAGAATAGACCTAAGGTTAAGAAGAGACAAACCTTCTTATCCAGAGTTGTGGAAAGTGATATTAGTGTTTAGCTTTGATTTGGAGTGGGAATCTTTGAGCGGTTATCACCCTCCATTTATCATCGAGTTTCCCATCATTTTTCTTTCTAACTTATTTGGTTTTCCCACAGTAATGGAGATTGATATTTCTATTTACTTAATTCCTAGTACTCAACCGGTTTCTATTCTCTATTACCATATGACACTAGATAAAATGAAATAGTTGAAGTTCCTGTTGGAAGATCTTCTTCAGAAAGGACTTATATGCCTGAGAATGTCACCTTGGGTGGATTTGATTCTATTTGATAAGAAGGATGATGGTTTACTTCACATATGCATTGATTAACAAAAGATAAATTGAGTTACAGTAAATAACAACTAAAAATTACCATTGATTAATGATCTATTTGATTAGTTAAAATGAGAAATGTAGTTATTGAAGATTTATCTTCATTATAGCTACCATCAGTTGAGAATAAAATAATCTGACATTCCTAAAACATCCTTTCAGTGTAGGTATAAAAATTATGAGTAGCTTTTCATTCCCTTTGGTCAAACCAATTTTCTATCAGTTTTCATGGCTTTGATGAACATGATTTTCCATGAGTACCTAGATACCTTTATGGTATTTTTTGTGGATGAAATCGTTATTTACTCAAAGTCTAAGGAGGATAATGCTCATTATCTAATAATAGTATTGAGCTTGGTGATAAATCACTAAATTTATGCCAAGATTTTGAAATGTGATTTCTAGATTTTGGAAGTGAATTACTTGGGTAAGATGGTGTAGGAACATGGAATTTTAGTTGATAATGAAAAGGTGAATGTTGTGATGATATGGGGAAAACCATGGATTTTTTTTGATATTTGGAGATTCCTGGGTCAAGATATGTATTATTTCCAGTTCATTAAGGAATTCTCAAATTTGTAATCTCCAATGACTGAACTAACTTGGAATGGAGAAAAGTTTTCTTAGAGTGAGAAATGTCAGAATTATTTTGCTGAGCTAAGATGTCTTTTGACTACTATAATGGTGATGAATCTTCCAGAGGCTGGGCGGGACTATGTGGTCTTTTCTGATGCATTGGGTTCAGGTTTGGTTTGAATCCTTCTGGAAGGTGACCATGTTGTCACCTATGGATCTCATCATCTTAGTCCACACAAGAATAATTATCCATCCCATGACCTTGAAATTTTAGCTGTAATTCACATTCTTAAGAGTTTACAACATTACCTTTATGAAGAAAGGTTTACCAGGTTTTATGACCACAATAGATTCAGTTATATGTTCTATAAAAATGATTTTAATCTACCCTAGAGTAATTCTATATAATACCTATATTATTTTGATTTGAAAATCACCTATACCCCAGGGAAATGGAATTTCATTATAGATCCCTTGAGAAGAATAGTTCCAACCCAGCCAGTGAAAGAATCATCAGAGGAGTGGAACTTGAAGGCCCTCCTTGCACAATTTCATATTAAAGTCCAGGAATCAGGGTCTGTGGTTTCATTGGCCAATGTTTTGTTGAGATCCACTCTTCCCTAATTGATTCTTCAGGAACAATAACTTGATGATTCACTCTATAGAATTAGAGTCTCTCTTAATGGTAGGGTGGCCGTTCTTGATTGGTAATTCTCCAAAGAGGGAATTCTATGATTTCAAAACCATTGTTTGGTACCATATTGAGTAATGAAATATGTTATTTGGGATTCCCATATTTCCTAGTGTGAATTACTCCCAAGAACCATGAAGATGTTCTATATCACGTGGTAGTAGTTTTGGTGGTCAGGTATGAGACGGGGCATTGCCAATTTTGTCTCTATTTTTTATACATGCCAATAGGACAAGGTCGAGAAATAGAATCCTTTTGGTTTTCTTCATCCACTTTTAGTCCCCACCTGGAAGTTGGATGAGATCTATATGGTCTTTTTGGTTAGGTTTCCAAATACCCATATAAAAAAGAATACGATATGGTTTGTGATCAATTAGATGCAAAAATTGGCTTACTTTATACCCATTCATGATATAACCAAAGTTTAGGAATTAGAAAATATATACATGAAAGAGATTATTCATTTTCATAGGTTTCTTTTAGTTATAGTATCTAATAGGGATCCTCAGTTCATTTCTCATTTTGGAGAGGCCTTCAGGAGGCACTAAGATCTCCTTTACATCTTAGTATGGTATACCATCCATAGTCAGATGGCTAGAAAAAATAGTTATACATGTTCTTGAGTATATGCTTCACTCTTGTGATCTCAAATTTTATAGGGTTTTTCATATCCACTTTGGGATAATTTAGTTTTCTTATAAAAAAAGTTACCAATCTATGATCAGAATGGATCCTTTTGATGACATTGTATGGATGGATTTGTAAATCTCCATTGTGTTGGGTAGAGATTGGTGAAAGTTCCTTTGTCAGAGCAAGCACAATCCAAGAGATGATGTCAAAGATTTAGTTTATTCGTCAGAGAATTCAGATGACTTTGATCTGGTACAAGTCTTATGCATAACTTCAACATAGAACTTTGGAATTCATAGTTGATGACTAGGTGTTTTTGAAAGTTTCACTTTGGTTTGGTCATCGATGGATTGAGAGGAAAGGGAAACTTAGTCCATATTTTTTAGGACCTTTTGAGGTTTTTAAGATGTTGGGAAAAGTTACTTATCGTTTAGCACTTACAATATAGCTTATGTTTATACATAACATGTTCCATGTATATCACCCCCAAAGTGTCTTTCTAATATATCTCATGTTCTGAGATGGAGTGATCTTGAGGTGATCCTGATTTATCTACAACTTAATATACTGTTAGGATAGTTGATTATAAAACCAATGTACTTCATGGGAGGATGATACCTTTGGTATGTGTGGTATGAAAACATGGTTCGGATTCTCTTGATATGTGGGAGAGGGATGCACCAATGAGAGAGTAGTTGCCTCATCTTTTTGGTATGGAAACTTATTAATATGCTTTACGGGGATAGAAAGTGTCTAGGGTGGGGAGGTTGTAACATTATATTACTATTTTTTGGTTTTCATAAACCACTATTTTTTATATTTATTTGTTTGGTTTTCATTTGGGAGTGTTTGGGATGAAATTATGAAAATTTTGGAAGTTTATCGGCTAGTCTATGGTCAGTGCACGGTTTTCCCAAACCATGCACCCAACTACAACAAACCATGTAACCAAAGGTAGTAGTATTTTAAATGGTTGGCACGTGGTTTATAAATAGTGAACCCTATTAAGAGGAACCGTGCAACCCATTTAAAATAGGCATATGTCTTTCACACTATTTTTCTAAACAGTGTGCCTCTTCCTAGGAAAATGTGTTGATAGGTATTTAATCAATTCAAATTTTAATTAAAATTTTCAAAACCCCTTTTTTGGCCCTCGACAGACCAGTATGACCCATTATTGGTTTCTCCCATCCTTGGAGCTCCCAAGAAAAGATTTTATCCCCTCATATACCTCCTATAATCAATTTGAAGCTCATGGAATTCCCTTCAAGCTTCTCTTAGTTAGTTTCCTCATCCTGATCTCAATCTCACGCGATCTCTTTTTTCCTCTCTAGAGTTCCATGGATCCTTATGTTGATTTATGGATCTAATACATGTTTTTTTGGATTTAAGACATTTTTTATTAAAAGATCTGAGTTATCTTCATTCTCCATTGGAGTTTTCTATTTATGTCATTATGATTCAAGATATATTGATCTTGAGGTTGATGGTTCCATTATGATTCCCAATATATGTTAACCCTAAATTTATTTGTTTAATTACAAATGTTTTAATTAAATAAAAATTCTTTATTTTCATAAAATTCTTTTTTTGGAAAAACCAAATTCCATTGAATCAGAGTTTTTTTGAAAAATGGTTTTTTTGCAAGAAATTGGAAAACCCCCAATTCCATTGAATTGGGGCGTGTTTATGGAAATTTGTGGAATTTAAATTGTTATGTTGTTTCTATTAAATTTTTGAATTTAATTGTGGAAAAAATACTTGATGAAATTTTTTGAGAAACACCAATTCCACTGAATTGGGGGTTCATTATTAAATTGATGGATTTTGTTTGAAAATTAAATTGATGAATTTAATTATGAAATTGGATTGTAAAATTGAATGGTGAATTTATTTCAAATCCCTATTTTTGAGTATGTCTTCAATTTTTTTTGATAAAAACCTTTGGGTTTTATCATGGTGAAAATGCATATTTTTGATTAAAACTTATTTTGGGTTTTAAATGGAAGATTAGAATATTTTAAATGGAGGATGGAATTAATTTTATTTTAATAATTCTTAAAATAAATTGATTTTTTTTACAATATCACATGCAAGACTTTGGTTAGTAGTGAGATATTTTTATGGAACATTATGATTGAAAACGTTCTAAAACATCATATTAGCACATTACATCCCTTAGGTGATGGTGAGGAGCTCTTGCTGGACTTGGTTGAAAGGGTTAAATTTACATATTTTCCATATCACTTTGAGTGTGGGGTCCTTATATCATTTAACTATCATTCATTCTTAGGTATATGAACATGTTGGATACTTGTTTGTATTTTAAATGAATATATTCCATTGTTGTAAACTGTTTTACATACATTCTAATTTATATAAATTGTTTTATATAAATGTCTTTATTTAAGACAATTATGTAAATAAACTCTTTTTTTTTAAATTTAATTCCATATTTTGTAATGTATTTCCAACATTTTAATTGTGAAGAAAGAATTTATAATGTATTTATATCTTTTAAAATGTAAATAATGATTTTTTAAATATGATTTTGATATTCCAAAACTATTTGTTTTAAAATTTAAGGCCCTCTTTGGTTAATTTAATCATGTATTTTTTGTGGCATCCTTGGTGAGAACCTTCTGAGATTTTTTTACTCACACACTACCTATGAATTTGGGTGTGTTTAGATTATATCCTTATAAGTTTGAGTAGGGGTAAATCATTACTTGAAGGTTGTTTTAGTTGTTTATCTATGGACTTGTTGAGTTACATCCATTGGGACTTTGGTAGTTTTTGTTTTTTTTTCTGGTACATGGTTATAATACATTGGGTTGTTATACTTGTTTGAATTTTGGTACATTTCTCCCAGTGAAGTTTCTTTTGTATGCATACTGATTGGTTATCTTTATTCTACATTGTTTGTGGTAAATTCATTACTACCTTCTCTGTGTATGATGTCAGGTGCTAGTTGCAGACCCATGGGGATCAAAAAATCTATTCGGGATATGTTAGGGTCGGCTCAGTTATTGGGTTACTAGTGTAATTAGATTGGTTCTTGAATACTTGAAACATAGGACTTCAAAAATTTGGTAGTGGTGGGGTGTCACTTACTTATTCGAGGTAAGGTTTTCCTTCAGGCCTTATTGGTGCATGATATTCTTCTAAATCCTCAAATCAAGCTACCAATTCCTCAATTTTGTCGATAATTACTTGATGAGGGTTCTATTATACCTGATCTTGAATAGGTTTAGTGAGGGGTGGGATTTTTCATGTTGGTTCCTCCATTACTTGAGGAAGATATCCAATCAGGGACATCTTTTTGAGAATTTACATGAATCCAGTGTATTTATATTCTTAATAGAGGAAAATATTGATATCTTTTCACGATTAGGTTGAGGTAAATTGATGGTCACAGTGCTGATTTGGGAATATATCACAACCTTTCTATAATTTAAATGATGAATCCATGTGGCTGAGTTACACATGATGGAAGTGTACATTGAAGCTCTACTCGGGGAGCATATTTGATTGGAATGCTACCTTGAAGAAAGTTAGAATTTATTTTCCTTATATCTTTCATTTCTTCCTCCTACTTAGAAAATAATTCATCGAGTGTAGGAACCTCTTTCTCATCAAGAGGAGAAGGTGGGTCATATATGACCTTACTTTTATTCTTCTATCTGATAAAGGTTCATTGAGAAGGAGGTGGGGGTATTGATCGGGGGAGCTCCCAAATTCAGGGAGATTATCTGGTTTTGGGTAAGAACCCCTTCGTTCTTACGATGGATTGGTATCCTAATGGAACTATATTGTTCTTTTTCTTCTACATTTTCATTGGTTTTGGTTTCCTCTAAAGGATTGAATTCCTTGATGTTTACCCATGCATAACGCACTATAGGAGCCATACTGGATGTTTAATGATAGGAGGATTGTTTGTGAACTTTGTGAGACCTCTTCATTCCCTTCCAAGATCCTCTTTGGGCTTCTTGGAGAAGGGTTACTTTGAGTGAACCTTTATGAATCCTGGTTTTATGCCTCCCTCTTGGGGAAAATGAGTTGCGATATGGGATAGACCGGGAGACCTCTTTACTTTTCATCCTCCCTAAATGTTACGAGATTGATTTTAATTGGGGCTATGGTCGAGGTAAAAATTCCCCCTTCTTTATGGGTTGGGGTTACTCCCATTATCTTTATGTTTTCCTCATCCTGAGTTTTCTGGACTTACACACGGATTTTGTTATAAAAATCTCCCCATCTATACAAGTTGTGGCTGATCCAGTACTATGGAAGCTTCTACTACTATCACCACTCATTTGATGTCACACATCCTTATTCTAGTATGAGCCAGATATGATGTTGGTTCTGCATGAAAACCAATTTATTTCGAGGAAATTAAATGTTATTGGTGATTTTTTTACCTAAATCAAGAATAAAACTTGATGTTCTCAATTTCTTGGATCAAAATTTTTTATGGTTCTCTCTTGTTGGTCATGATGCTTTTGAGACTTAGTCAAGGCCAATTATTTTTGAGCGTGCCTTCTTTCTAGAACTAGGGCTTTACTTGAGAGGCACCTTGAGATAATGAAATTAAAGGATGCCAATTACAATGATTTTTTTTGGTTGGGGAGTGGGGTGAAATTCAAAGATTCATCCTCCCTCATCCCCGAATATGAACATCAAGAGGGGAATCATTAATTAGATGATGAAAATTATAAAGTGCATTAAGGATGGTTAGTTGGAGATATTTTCATTACATCTATAGTTATGGTTGTTATGTAGATAGAAGGTCTTCTATGTTTATTTGATGACAAATCTCCCCTACTAGTTTGAGATGGTCTATATACCCATTGTAAGGGGATAATTTTTCTTTTAGGTGTTAGAGAGTTGTACAGAGATTAACGAGAATGTTGTGTACACATTCATTAAAAAATTCCCTTGGTGTATCAAAATAAGAAGTATATATGGTCCAAATCATAAAGGGTATATCATTACTATAAAATTTTCTTCTCACAAGCATCATATCCTTTTGTTTTTCTCTCACAGACTCTTCTACCTGATTTTCCCAACATGCATGATTCTTAAGTATCTTGTTGCAAGTAGCGGGGTGAGTAGGGGTCTCAATGATATGAGAATGGATATAGGGTGGATTAGAGGATTATCTTGGTCCCGATCCTTCTCCTCAGTAGGAAATGGTGTCTCATTTCATTGATATGGTCTCTAACATGTTTGACCCTACCCCTCTAGTCACCTCAAAAATGAAGAATTTCTTAGATTTAACCCAAAAGGGGAGGACCTTCTTTCTAAAATGAGATGTCACTTCAGGGAGGACCTTCACAATGAATGTCATCATTGTGGAGACCACCATCATAGTTTTATGTTTTACTACAAGTAGAATTTCTGTAGATTATACCTCTGGGAGGCCTTAAGGGAAGACGACATCAAGGGGATGATCTTCTTGATATTTGAAATTACTATAAGGAGGAACTTTGAAGAAAATTATATTGTGGGTAGGAATACTATCATAGATTAATTTCAAACTACATGGAGAATTTATGTATCACATACCTTAGTGTGGACTTATAGGGTGGAAAATAGTTGGAGAGGGACATCATGCTAAAATGATTTGTCACTATAGGGAGGACCTTAAAAATGCATTCCATCATAGAAAGGACTACCATCATAGCTTGATGTATGATAGTAGGGAGAATTTTTATAACATATATCATGGGGAGGCCCTTCAGTCTAGATGATATTAAGGTAAGGACCTTCTTATTGAAATGAGATTTCACTCTGGGTAGGACCTTTATAGTGCATGCTAGGATAGTGAGGACTACCATTATAGCTTGGTGCCTGACTATAGGGAGAATTTCTATAGTATATAACATAGGAAGAACCTTCTGGGTAGATGATATAAATGGTAGTAACCTTTTTATATTTGATATTACGTCCATAAGGAGTACTACCATGATTATCATTAGGAGATAATCTCTCATGATTGATTAGTTTGCACCCATGAAGGAATCCTTCCTAGATGACACAATGGGGAGGATCTTCAAACCTACAAGTAAAAATGTTGTGGGGTGGTCCTTCATAACTTCTACTACTACTTCTGTAATTTGGTAACAGATTAGCAGGATGTTGATCCACCATTTATAGGTGTTTTATGGAACCAATAACTCCAACTTCCACCAAGTAGGGTCATTAATAGACTCTTTATTTTCCAGTTTCCTTTGGTACAATTCATTTTTTTGTAACTCTAATATGGGAAACTAGGTCCACTTAATGTAGTTGAAAACCTTTATATATAGGTTCATAGTTGAGTGGATCTCATGGTGCTGTCGAGATACACTATAAAGTATCCCAAATTTTGGAATGTATATATGCCTTCCCTAGAGTGGCCACCAAATTGGACCGGTGTCCCCTAGTTAGAATGGGTATTTTTGACTATTACTATTCTCTATTTATCAAAGATTATTACCAATGACCCTCCTAGAAGGGAGAAGAGATGCATGTATACTATGGAGTGATAACCTCATTATGTGGATGAGTCACCCCACTTGGGGAGGCAGGGTTGTGGGCACAAATCCTTTCTATTTATATAGAAGTGATTACATATTGACAAGTATATTGGATATGGTGAAGAATTTATGTTTGATCCTCCATAATTGATCAGATATTTTGAGAGGCATATTTGATGGGAACAATAATATATGGCCATTAAGATATTGGATCATGAATATTTTCCTTCTCAAGTCCTCCATTTAATATTAGTGGCTATTGGATGTTCTTTTGTGTTGGGGTATAGATATAAGTATTACCTTTATTTCCAACTAGGATTTTCCATATGTTTTCTCCAATTTCTGTCATATTGAACTGTTGGGATTCATACTTTTGCAAGAAAGAATTTTAATTTTCTCATTGGTTTCCATCATATTAAACTAATTCACTTGATATTCATTTGTAAGAATTTTTCTATTCTTGTATTTGGTTGCCATCGTGTTTGACTGATTAGATTGATCTGAATCTATAGGAATTTATCTCTTATTGTATTTGGTTTCCATCGTATTTGATTGATGGGATTTATATGTGTTGGTAGGAAATTTTATCTACTTGTATTTGGTTAACATCACATTTGACTGATGGGTTTGATATGTATCCATAGGAATTTTTCTCTACTTGCATTTGGTTTCCATCATATTTGACCGATGGTCTTCATAAGTGTTGGAATGAATTTTTCTCTATTTTCAATTTTCCACCCTATTTATCTAAGGTTGTTTGAGTGTATTAGCAAGAATTTGAATCATATCATAGCTGGTTGACACCCTATTTGGATGACGGGATTCATGTGCATTGGTAGGGATATGTTCTTGCCTATAGTTTGTCTCCCATTTTTCATGATGGGCTTGGGGAGCAGTAGTAGGAGTTTTCACCTTCTTATTATTTTCCATTGTGTTTGACCAATGGGATTTATAAGAGGGATCATAAATATACATCTACCCATAGTGTGACACCATATTTACATGGTAGTATGCTTTAGTAGGAATGAGGTTATGGAGTTTTCATCATTGTATGGTCATTTCCCTTTCCAGGATTCCCTAGGTACCAGAGTCCATTTGAATTTAGTGGGGGGACATGGGTTAGTATCCTCTTCATAGTGCATATGTGGGTCCAAATGGCATTGTTAGTGACAATTTATAGTATGGGTCATTGGGAACAACCCCTATGCTGTTATGGAAAAGTTGTTGGTAAAGACTTCATAGATCTCATTAAGGTAAGGGACAAACACAGTAACACATTCAAGGGAAAGATCCTGAATAAGTTGGAGATGGCTAGTGGGGCCATCTGGTTCTAGGCCACTGACCATCATTGGGTAGATGGTTGGTGGGGCTTCATGGATTGGAGGGCTTACTTAGCTACCTCTAGGGTGGGGAATGTATCCTTCTGGTGATACTATTGAACTAGTGCATTTGAAACTCAGTATTTAAGATTATGGGTGGAAAATGGAATCCTACACTTGATTAGGTATTGGGTTGATGTAGTGTATTATGTGAGTGTCAGAAAAATCTAGTGAGATTCCATTTTATTGAATATATATCTAATGTTTTCCAGCAATATATGTTAGAAATTCAGAAAAAACCTCATTAAAGTAGCATCTCATTACCACTTGCATAATTGATGCTCTTATTTGGATCTCTTCCATTTTGGATGTGAAAGGGGTATGAAGTGGGGTAACACTGCAATCTTGGTTAAGGATTCACATCAAGTTTTCCATTTTTTCCCTCTAAGATGTGGTTGGGTTAGGAATGAAATCATTTGATGGGAACTAAGTAGCATCTCTTTTATATATTGTGAAAGAGGTATCGTAGTAATGTCATTCATGTCAGGTTAACTTTGTTTCTGATGAAAAATGTTTGTATCATGAGGTTTATTATAGGGGTTGAATTATGTAAAATCACTAATGTTGGGTATAAAGTTTTCAAATTATCTATAATGGTTTTTTTCTAGGATCTTACAATGACCAATGGATCTCAGATTAATTATTTATGGACCTGCTTTTCAAATATAGATATTCATTGGGTCACCTAGCCAACAACACTTAAGAAGTTTCATTGGTTAAGAGGATGGGAATTCAGGCTCATCACACACTTTTGGGGGGGAACTATTTCCTATTCCATGACTCTCTTATACATTTAAGATATTATCATGAATCCTTTATTCATTCCCATGTATGTATATGTGAATTACCCCTATATAATAATTAATCAGGAATACACATGGGTTCAGAATCATCTGCATGTATATGAAATTCTCCATCAATGAAAAGACATATTTGTATCCAAGGTTCTTCATCAGTGGTACACTTTTATGGATATATTAGATATTATTTTATCATTCATTATGAAAATTTTATTTTTAAGACATTTGGTAAAGTGCTATATGGTTTTCTATCATCCTGGGAGATGGAATATATTTTGACGTCCGGATCGAACCCATAATATGGGTTTCCTATGTATCCTTGTGAGAGGAATTATAACCCATGTAGTTTGGTGCCACATAACTCGGAGCATAACCTTTTAAGGTTATATTACAAGGACCCAATAGTGTTGTTTAAAGTCATGCGATAAGGACACACATGTTGAAGGTGTCTGATCAACGATGGTGTGAGACATAAACCAAGTGGACCTTGGGGATCAATAGAGATATTGTATCCTATATAGATATGAACCTACCAAGGATGTGTCCTGGAGAACATTATAGTGGATTTGGGTGTTGTGCATGGACCTCAGGGAGTCTTTATACATGTCTTGGTTAGTTGGAAATCAAATCCCATGTAGTTCAATAGGTTGGGGATTACACATGGAATATGTCCATTTTAGGGGACATGAATGGGGATTATACCATATGGGAGGCCCATTTTAGGTACTTATTTATTGGTAATATGGACCTTTTAATGTTGAGATATTATTTTGACGATTGTACCATGTAGGAGGCCCATTTGAGTAGTAGTTGGAGCTTGTATATAGGGATAAGGCCCAAGTGGTTGGGGATTACACATGGAAGCTGACCATTTTTTTTGGGACAATATAGATTTCATGATCTCCACTAACCTCTAAGACCATATGAGTCATTCTCATTATGTGAAACAAGAGGAAGTAGTGGATCAAATTATCGCATGATCCACTTTGTACACTGTTGGAAGAGGTTACAAATCCCAAATGGAGTGGGAGAGGGTGTTGAGTGGGTATATATCCTATTTAATTTTGATACCCAAGATAGTCACATTCAGTTATCTATCCATCTATTTCCTAAGAGGAGGAAAATGGGAGTAAAAAATATACCTCCATAAGAAATTCTAGGGACTTAATCCAGTAGGGATGCCCTGAAATTGGTTCCCAGGGGATGATCTCATTTTATGTCGAAGGGAAAGGAAAATGTGATCCTTACCCATCCCACTAGGAATAGAGAGGTTCATGTTAGAACCCCCAAGGATTTAACCCTCTTTACCATTATAATTCAATCCATAGGACATTTTGAGGGACCACCTTATTGAAGCAGGTCACCCAGATGACTTCTCTTACCACGGGTAAGTAAAAATTAAGTGACATGATGATGTGCCTAATAGTTTTATAATTCATGTCAAGTGGATTTGGAGGATTCCTTGATCTGATGCTATTATACTAGTTCATATATTGGCCTACATGGGGACTCATGACACAAAATAAGCGAATGAAGGGATCTATAGAGTATAACGCCCTAGGAAACCCGATTCCGTATTGTAGGTTCTTATGCATGATGGTGTTCCCTCCATGTAGAATGCTATTATATGGGTTAGGGTACCATCTACGTGGTGCCATACTATGCAGACATGGGTTCTTCCAGCATAGTGTGCTGATTCACGAGACCAGGTTCTACCTACGTAGCATTTTTCTATACAGGGCCAAGTTCCTCCCATGTAGTGTTTTTCTATTTAGGGAAGGGTTCTTCCTGTGTAGCATTTTTCTATGAGGGGTGTTGATCTATGAATGGACCATACATTATGCCCTGCGAGATAGTCTATGAAGGGTTTTGGAGATCATTGATGGTTAACTAATTTATTACTCCCTCTTTATTGCTATAAAGCGTATTTCTACTTACTGGGAATCATCGAAGGCAATTGGGTTTTTGGGGTGCCTCATTGATCATATTCTTAAGTTATCTTTAGTTTAGTCTCATCTATAAAGTTGGTTCCCTATTATTTCACCCCCAGAGTCTATTGATATAATATAAGAGGGACCAGATACTGAAATGGTTTGACATCCATGGTGGGCCGTGGGGATTATTTTGCGAAATCCCATAGAAGTTGGTTCAGACTGTGAATGACTTAGTTTGGGGGAATAATTTTTGGGGGAAAAAATCACCTTCTTTGTAATGAAAACAACTTTTTTTGTTCGTGGGAACTAGTGGTACCACCTTATCCCATGAAATAAATAGTTTGTTGGGGATATTCATTCATAGGGGTATAAATTACTACCTTTTTCCTACAAATGACTTTGGTTCCATTTGAGGGTGCCATGGCATCACCTCCCTCCGTGAACTCTTTAATTCACAGAAGCTTCTTGACATAGCGGAACACCATGCATAGCCGAAATTGGAAAACAAATTTTTTCTTCCAGGTATCTATTGACACTCCATTTTTCATCACAGAGTATAAAAAATGAGAAAGGGAAATACCTTAGAAAGAAGAGGAAAAAATACATGAAAAAAATAAATATTTTCAAAGTCATGAGCTTTGGGTCGCCCAAGTAAAACCAAGGGGTTTTCAGCACACAAACTACTTGCGCGCCTCTATATGGGGAGTAGCCAACCTGAACGCCCAATTATAGTTCCCCTAAGGTCCTATTTTTGCCTATAAATAGACCATTTGGGCCTTCATTTGTACTGAATAATTTCTAGGAAACCCAATTGCTGCTCTGGTCACCCTAGTGCTTTTCCCAAGTCTTACACAACTTTCATGGTAGTTATTTAACACCTAATGTGGAGGAATTGAAGGAGGATCATAGGACTTAAGTACTTTTTGTCTTTGAAATCCATAACACTTGCATGCCTAAAGTGCCAAACCTCATAAAATCAGAAACACTTGCGCACCACCTATTCCTTTCATAGGAACTTAGGAGCCCCAATTCTTGGATCACCTGCGAATACACTTGACAACATGAGCCAAGTGTTTCCCAAGTATTATCATATAGGTTGTTCATCGCTTAGGTGAACATCAGGTCACCCAACCCTACTTACATGCCCATACTTGCATGCCCTTATATACTTGGGCCCCGCTCTTTGGTTCACTTACTCTCTTTAGTATACAATCCATCAATCCATATTCAAAGCCATTAATGGAAAGGATTATTCTTCATTGTATCCCTTGTTTTATAGGGATTCTGTTGAGACCTCCATAAAAACCTCCTGACATATAAAATATTTGGGAAATGCACATCAGTGTGTCTTCTATTTGGGTTTGTATATCCACATTCAGAGGTTTCCCACATTTTTTTTACAATGGGGTTAGGAACTGTGGAGTGTTTTTGGGTTTGTATATCCATAGTCACATGGACCTTTCTTCCAAGAATAGTGTTGGGAAGTTCCTGGTTCTGAGAATAAGGATTTAGTTCCCGACCTCTCCCTTCTCAAAGAGCCGAAACCTCAAATTTATGGTAGGGAAGTTATGGCTCACAATTTATTTTCCATTCAAGTGAATGAAAAGTCTCCATCACCAACCAAGTTCAATTTTAGTGAATCCATACTGGTGTAAGCCCGTAAAACTTCATCCCTTCTTCCTTTCATTGGAATCTTGTTCAATGTAAAGAGAATAGGGGAAAGGCTCATAGGTGGTCCCTCTTCCACGATCACCTCACCCCCATCCACCATTTCCCCCATAGGCTTGAATTCTTCCCCCAATGAAGAAGTAAAAGTGTGTGTGTCATTGTTGAATCTTTCACTTCCTCTTGTTTCTCACATTGAGCATGAATCATGTGGTATTAGAGATTCATTATGATTAAAACATGTGAACAAACACCCATGGTGAATGGACTATAAGAACTCTGATTCCCACCATAATTGGGATATGTAGGAAGCATTCTCCGGGCCTGAGCTCATTGGATATCATGTTCGGGAATATAACCCTAATTCCCTTAATATAGGCATCCTCTATAGGAATAAATCCCAAATTAAACCCCCAAATCATCAAGGCATCCTTTTCAAGAAGTAATTTCAAAATCATTTCTCTCTAAGAAGTATACTATTCTATGAGACTAATCAAACTAAGTTGGATTTGATTCCCATCCCCATGGGATACGTAGGAAACCTCCTTGTGGTTTAAACCCGAAATTTCAAATCAAACCTATTCTCCTTGGGCCATATTCCCAACTGGGTTTAATCTTACATGGAAATCCATATTCTTATGATGTTCCTTGGGCTTCTTAGGCATAATTCCTACAATAAAAATTGACTAAGCACCTTTCACTTAGAGGTTGTTACCACATGACATTAAACTATATGTTGGGGTCCATATCACATGACCTTAAAAGGTATGATGTTTCCCATCAAGTGGCACCAAACTATGGGGTTTCTGATTCCTTTCACAAGGATACGTAGGTAGCCCATTTTATGGGTATGATCCCAATATAAAAAAAAACTTCATCTCCTTGGATCAAAATAAATTCCTGAGTTCCCTACTGAGTGGCTTAAAAAACCAGTATCATCACAAAGATGATTAAAGGAATATATAAGTAGTATATGGGAGGATACCATTGATATAGAACCTCGAATACATATGGATATCTAAATTAATGAAGAACCTCAAATATATATGGATGATTCTAAATTTCAGACATGATAATAAATTATTGAAAATTCCAAGTGAAACTTATGTTATACTTGGTGAATTAATAAAGATTCTTGAAAATATCTTAAATTTATAAAGAGAGTCTTGAAATAGACAATAATTCTCCCCAAAAGTGTGTGATGAGTCCGACTTCCCATCCTTTTGACCAATGCACGTTCTTAAGTATCGTAAATTTAAAAATTAATGAACTCATGACTTTGGAAAGTAGGTCCCTTTTGGCTAATGAACTGTTGGGAGTTTCTGGTTCCATGAATAAATACAATGGAAACTGCCTGGAAGAAGTGATTCTTAAAACTATAACACATGTTTCAAGGAACCAAAAAACAAAAATGGTGAGCCCGACATGAATCCTTAACTATTTTAATAATTTTACCCAGCTATCAGGCCTATTTCAATTGATAAAGGAAGGCCAGAAAAAGAAATCAATCATACATGTATGCATTTAAAAGATGTCGCTTTAATGGAGTTTATGTTTTTCTCAGAACTCCCTTCAGTCCAAAATGGATTTCTTTAAGACAACATCTCTGAACTTCCTGACCGCTACTCATGATAGATCCTCATCCATGGGAAGGACGTTATCGCCCACCAAACATATTCAATGTTGGGTCTCCAATGTTCTAGTAAATAAGTACCATCAACATGGTATAATCCCAACTTCGTAGGCTACCTGATAGGACCTCCAGATCAATAAAATTCCTTGATCATCCAGCCCATGATGACTGATGATCAAGTATAAGATGGTTCCAAGCACTGTATTCAACCATTTCAAGTCCTTATCCATAGAACACAACAATAAGTCCCTCTCATACTATAGGGATGTGGATAAAGAGGTCACTTAGGGCCTCAATTCAAAGATACATGGATCCTTAATGAGGATTCCCACTAACAATCGCCACCAGAAGAATCGTGTGGTAGTAAACCCCCAACATGATTGGGGTGTTTCCTCTAGACATTCGGCTCAGGTCCCTCAGACCCAAGCATGCATGAAGAACTGCTGAGGACAATGTATTCTCAATAGAGAGTAGGTTCTTAACTCTACCCTTCCAGAGAAGTCCAATATCCTAACTTGATGGAAAACAACAAGTGGGAACATACACTTGTCCGCCCTAATTTTGATGTCCAACAGACTCGTCTGGCCACAACCAACCAATCCCACTAGACAAATCTGGTGGAGTACTATGAACAGGCACAGACACCTATTTAAAAATTAACATCCAGTATACAGGCTCATCTAACTACATTTAAAAAACCCTTCCAATCAATGTGGTGGCAATTGAAAATAGCCAGTAGGCACATACACCTACCAGTGTTCATCAAGCCAGCGAATAGTCTCATTTGGAAGCTCCTGGTGAAGTCAGTCGGAAAGCTCCGATGAAAAATATGGGGAAAACCCAACTCTATGCCCCATGCATGAGTACTTTCTATACCCATTGATTTGTAAAAGAGTATAGGAGCATGCACATACACCTACCCATCATAAACACTTCTCCCTGACAGTGACCCCAACTAAGTGTAAGAGAACATACAAGAAGATGTCTTGCCAAACACGGTTGGAAAATCAAGAGTCAAGCTGCAATTTGGCTCCTATTAATGTAGGAGTTCTTGAATCCCTCAGACATTTATTCTATTTCAGCTCAAGATCCTACCCTCTCATTACAAAATTATGGGGGTATTATCATTAATTATGATGTTCCATATCAGATACTTGATCATGAAGGATTGCTTCATGATGATTCGGTCAATCCAGAGAGCCTATCTTCAAATGAGAGCCACGAAAACCCTCCGTGTGGCCAAAAGACCAAGAAGAAAGTGGATTTATACCATGATATAATCCACCATGGTGGTCCTCCCAATGATGGAATTCACTATAAAAGTCCTCTCTGTAGTATTATTTTTCATTTTTAAGATAATTCTATAATTGAAAATTTAGCGATGAGAAATCCCTCCTATCTCGAGGAACTTGCAAACACAAAGACAATCCTATTTAATTCCATGTCATTGAAAAGTAAAATACATTCTAAAATAGAAGAAATATTAGGGAAATGATCATTCTCCAAACCTCCCTTGGGCCATTTATCTTATAACACAGAGTGTTCACCTTGGTCAGACTAAGTGGAGAAACCTCTAGTGAAATATGATGAAGATATATTAGACAAGAGAAAAAAATTAACTAAAGGAGAAATACCTATCATGTTCTAGACTTTGAAAAATTCTTAGTATAACGTTCCAGAATTGATGGTGAAAGATTTCATTAATGATTTCCACCTCAAACTATGGAATACTCTTTGTCATTTGAAAACCAAAGTATTACCGTATGATGAATATAAAAATCATGTAAAGGTAATAGAAGGGTTACGCAAAATTGATGTGGCATATATATTGGTTTCTTGACATCCAAGGGTTGTGAAATAGTAGTGAACTCTTCAGCATACATGCCTCAATGATCTAATGAGGATACGCTAGTTAATTTATAACACCCCATCTGGTGTTCGTATCAGAGGATGGGGTGCACATGGAGAATTGCATTTCACTGCACTACAGAATCAGCAAAGCCCACCAAAAGTGGTATCATGAAATTTTATTGCCCATGGATGGCTAAAATCAATATATATTGTATGTCATCAGATGTACGCTCAATAATAGGCCTCAACTAGCTCTCATCAGAGTCAGGCTCAAAGAAAAAAAGTTATTGTGTTACTTTTACATCAATCATCTGAGAATCTTGAGCAGGCCTCCTGCTTATAAGATGTCAGACTTCAGATAAATAAAATGTCTAAAATATCAAAGACATGTTCTAAAATAGGTTATTTGGGTGGTTGTAAGATAATTCATCCATCTAATGTCTGAACTAAAATTCATAAAATCAAAAGAGTAGCTAAACAAATCTCAGCCATAGTAGTTCTAGAGGCACCCCATATTGTAGAGATGGGGGATCGTTTAATTGAATCTTCAAGTTCAGAAAACAAATTTCAATGGTTTGAAGAAGAAGAATAAGAATAGTCCCAGGCTGTAGGGTTGGTGAATTTTTCACATCTACAATCCCCTCCTCAATGGAAGTCAGTTTTCTCCGAATTAGGAAAGATGCCACAAAGAGAGAGAATAACTGAACTATATGAGGATTACCTTCAGGTTACGGTCTATCAAATAGATTCTGAGAATCCATCAAATAAGAGAGAAGAGTATCATGGAAGATAGAGAGGGAGACGATATTATAATGATACTGAAATAATTCCATCAAAGCATTATGCGTTAGTAAATGTCATTAGCACCATTACTGAAGATCCTCCATAAAATGAGTCCAGTTCAGGGGAATTAGAAGATAAAGTTCTTATCCATAATACGGTACACTTTGAAGAAAATGAAGAAGGTGTACGTACTTGAAATCAGAGGCTTACCCAGAATCTAGGCATGCCTTCGAATAACCAACTCCCACCTCTCTAAAAGGTATATGACAAGGTGAAAGGTAAAATTAAGTTTGCATCTCACTTTTACACTAAATAAGGTCAATCTTCTTCACCTGAATAGATATTTTCATAGTAATAAATGGAGATGAAAAAGTTTTAAAAGACTCTATACAGAATTACTTCGAAGTAACATTTCTGCTAGATGTACCCCCCATTAATATCCTTAACTTTCACATCTTGTAGAAGATTCTCAGCAATGAGGATTTCTACTAACTAAAAATATAGATAATAAATTCCCTCCATTGGGAACATAGCCAGGGTAGGATCAGATACATCCTTATAGGTATGTTCCCTTGGGTTATCCATGGAAAATACCAGCACCACCCCCAGTGGTTTTGCTAGTTTTTTCACTAGTTAAAGATCCAACTACTATACCTGTATAGGTCCTAAATCACCTAGATATTCCCAAAGTTCTTATAAACACAATAGGGGCATTAAAAACTAGATTAAAATCCATGGAGGAACGTCGTGCACCAGTTCAGCCAGAAAATAAATCTTACCTCGAGTGGGTGGACCTGATTCCTCCCCTACCAAATTCTATGAATAACAAATTCCCAATCATTGATGGTTCAAGAGAGAAGGAAAAACAATTAATGAATTTCATTTCTCATTGTGATACCATGATGGGAAATCCTCAACAACAAGAAGTAGTAAAGATTAGTTTTTTTGTGCAGTCATTATAACACCATCTTTTATATGGCATACAAGTTTGAAATCTCAATCAATTACTATATGGGAAGATCTCTGTCAGAAATTCCTTCTTCAATTCATCTCAACACTATTGAAAAAAATAGTTTTTAACCTCAAAAATTATAAACAAAGGGAGAATGAATGAATTTAAGATTTTATTTCTTGATGGAAAGGATTAATGTATTCCCTAAATCTGGAACTCTCTTAAGAAGAGTTGATGACAATTTGTGTGGAAAATCTATGTGATGAGTTATGAACACCACTGATCCCTATGAAATAAATAAGACGGTTTTGAGACCTAGATTCAATTTCTCAACAGATTGAAGATTCTATCATGGAAACTAAAATTAATGATCATGTAATTCCATTAGCTCTAGGAATGAGAACAGGGAATGTATAGGCTACTATAGTTACACTAAAACAGGCACCAATGCTCGCTTACACTTCAAAACCTTCATCATATAGAAGGGATCCACTTTTAGAGAATAAATAGAAATGACTGCCTCGTCAAGATGACCAAAGAGATCAAAGGCAGAAACAGTTTGAGGAATTAAAGGACAAAGTTTATTCTTTCCATAATGAACAAGTTCACGGTTACTTCATATCATCTTTTGAAAATAATTTGGTCCAGTTGGAAAGGACAAAGAAACCAAACAAAGAAGTAGATGAATATCTTTTGAATTATTTTCCCTTTCACCAGATGTTGGGGAATCCCATTCAGGAGTGTTTTTTTCAAGGATCTCCTGCAAAAAATGGTAGACTCTGAAGAAGTGAAATTGAAAAGTTTGTCACTTCAAGTAGCATATGTTACTTCTATTGATCTAGAGGAAGAAGGTGAATGGTAGGAAGTAAAAAGTAAAAATGTTCAGAAATATGATGATTGTATGATTAGGAAAATGATAAACTAAACTCATTCCATTCTATGAACATAGTTGAAACAACTGATTGTGTCTTATTCTACTCCTACCACAATAAAACCACCTTCATCAAAAGGGAAATCCTCAAAAAAGAGATGTGATCAGAAGGAAAAATAGTAGTCATAAGAAGATGAGCTCATGTCAAGTACAATGCTTTCCTTGAACCTAGAATATTTCATGTTATCTGGTTCAATAGAATGGGAACATCCCCACCAAACCGCACATCCAGAACTAGCCAGTTTGGTAGAATCTTTATCAGATGAAGAATTGAACATTGGTTCCTTTAGCCTTATCCACATAATGGATCCTTATGCCAATGTTGATTCTAATTATAATGAGTTGATGTTCCATGTACCTAACTAGGGAACTAGGGGGAGAGTCCAAGGTTGAGGATATAGGGGAAGACATGGGAATCCTAGAAGTCACTATTTTAACTCTACCCCTCTTCAAACCATATATGTGGATGAAACTCGTGGTAGATCCCTTCAGATGACTCAAAAAGAATAAGAAGTTTCTTCCACACAAGAGAGGTTCGGTCTTGACATGATTATTTTGGAGGAATTATTGGAAGTCACACCATATTACTCTCATCAAGTAAATAGACTCAGTCAGTCTAATCTACCAAAGCCAGGAGTATTTCCAGCTTCTTCTTCAACATAGGGTATATCTACATCATAAGCATAAACTTCCAAGGCACATGAGAAACCGAATCTCCATGCTGGGAAACATAGACCTTTGGACCAAAATTATGATGTATTGAAATAATTGGCCCAAGTATCAGGCATGTTTTCAATTTTGGATGTCTTAAATCTATCAAAAGATATCTGAGATGCACTTATTTAGGCTTTATTAAGTCCTCAAGATTTTGAAACCAAAGTTGTTGCTCCTGATGATTAATATACAGAGAATGTTTCTATAGAGTTTCATGTAGTTATATCCTTTACAGATTAAGATGAAGATGATATTATACATGGACATATTAGACCATTTTATTTATCCAGCAATGTCAATGACATATACATTCGACAAGCCTTCATTGATAATGGATCAAGAGTCAACCTCATTTCTATATTTACACTTCATCTATTGGGCCTCACTAAATCTGAATTATCTCCTTCCACTTTAATGTTGCAATCTTATGAAAATAATGAGTAAGAACCTCTATGAGATATTACACTTAGAACTCATTTTGGAGAGCTTATTTCTAATTCAGATTTCATGGTTGTTTTTCAGGACACAACCTTCAACATTCTGCTAGGAAGAACTCAACTACATCAACATGTGGACATACCTTTTCATACTACCAATGTATCAAATACTATTTCAATGGTCAAATTGGGACATTGTATGGTGAAAAGGATCCATTCAAAATGTTTGAATATCAATACATTGAGGTAGAATTTTTTCACACAAAGGGAACGAGGTCTATGACAAAGGAGGTAACCAGAATTAATGCTTCGAATGGATTGGAAAAGATCCCAAAAAAACCATTCATACATTTGTGTACAAATTATGTGTTACCTATCAATAAAATTGAAAAGTTAAACCCAAATCCAAGAACTATTCTAATAACTTCCATAATTTCAATTGAGGAAACTGATCCTAACAACATGGAATAAATTTTTGATTCACCAAGCAGTGATGGAAGCTTAAATATAGATGTCTTCATTTCATATGTTGAACTAAAAAAAGTCTCTAATTTTTCAATCATAATAGAAGAAGTTATAGCAATGCTAGAGGAAGAAAAAGATATTAATTCCCAATCTATAATCTCCTCTTTATTACCACAGGAATATCCTTCATCATTACTAGAGTTAGAAATGGTGGCCTCTTCTTCAGGGTTTTCAAATACAGACTTCCCCCCTAACTCTGGAAGTTTTACTTCTTCTTCTACTGTGAAAGTAGAAACAAAAGAAGTAACACGTAATGAATAAGAAGAAGAAGATATCAAGGATTCTCCTCTAGAAATTGAGGAAGGTGTCTCTACCAATGTGGATGAGCTCAGAGAAATAAATCTTGGTATATAAGAAGATTAATGCCCCTTTATAATTAGTGTGGCCATGCCTTATGGAGAGAAAGAGGTGTATACATCATTTCTAAAGCAACATCGAGATATATTTTCATGGAATTATATAGAAATTCTAAGACATAATCCTGATGTAGCCACTCATCATTTGGGGTTTCTAGAAGAACATTGAGGATTAAAACATGCAGCAAGAAGAACACACCCAACTCATGCCTCTAAAATTGAAGTTGAAGTTGATAAACTTATAAAGGATAAATTTTTATGGGAAGTTAATTATCCCAGATAGCTAGCCAACATTGTCCCAGTGAAAAATAAGAATGGGAAAATTATAGTTTTCATTGATTTCAAAGAGCTTAACTTTCATTATCATAAAGATGAATTTTCAGTTTTGATCACAAATCTTTTAATTGATGAAATAACTGTCTATGTAGCTCTTTACTTCATGGATGGATACTATGGGTATAATGAAATCCGTATGGCCCCAGAGGATGAATAATCTATATACTTAAGAGCCCCATAAGGGGTGTTTTTATATCGGGTAATTCCCTTTGGCTTAAATAATACAGGTGAAACATATCAACGTCCAATGCCCCATATCTTCAAACCCTTTTAGGGAAATTTTTTGAATGATATGTGGATGATTTGGTAGTTAAATCCATAAAATGTTCCAATCATTTGTCAGATCTGGAGACCATATTAAATAAACTTTGGCAACACAATTTAAAGATGAACCCCTTGAAATGTGATTTCGAGGTAACCTCAAGGAAGTTACTCAGCTTCATTGTATGCCATCATGGTATCAAAGTTGATCCTGAGAGAACAAAAATAAATCCTTGGCATGTCACCTCCTTGAAATTTGAAAGAATTAAGAGGAATCCAAGGACACTTGGCCTATATTCCTCACTTTATCACCAATTTGGAAGGCAAGTGTTTTCCCTTCACCAAATTAATGAATAAGGGATTAAACTATTAATGGAATGAGGACTACCAAGAAGAATTTGATACCATAAAGAAATATCTATTGAGTCCACCGATACTAATGCCACCTGTTGAAGGAAGACCACTTATTCTCTATGTGATATCTTTAGAGAGATCACTGGGTGCCTTCCTTACCCAGAAGAATGATGCTGGGAATTAAAACATCCTTTACTATCTTATTAAAACTATTATTGATACATAAACTCAGTATTCAAGTATTGAAAAGTGTTGTCTAGCATTAATATTTGTAGTTCAGAAATTGAGGCACTACCTGCAACATCATGAGGTTCAATTGGTGTCTCGTAATAACTCTCCCAAATTTATCCTCAATCGTCCGATTCTTACAGGGTGTCTATCATGGTGGGAAGTTATTTTTAAAACATATTGATATTCAGTTTGTGCCTCCGAAGGAAATAAAGGGCAAATCTCTGGACAACATCCTTTCTGAACACCCATATAAGGAAGATACATCATTAAATACTGAACTTTCTCATGAAGAGGTCTTCTCTATTGATGATAATCCCCAAACATGGGAGACATAATTTGATAGTTCCTCTAGAAGTCCAATAGGGAAGATAATGGAAAACCCTAAAATCAATAATGTTGGGTTTGGAATTGTACTTATTTCCCCAGAAAAGGCAGTGTTTCCTTACTCCTTTCTGTTATTGGATGGCAGAACAAACAATGAGGTAGAGTATCAAGCTCTCATCGTAAGCTTGGAATTGGAACTTCACATGTAAGTGAATCACTATAAAGTGAAAGTAATTCATAATTGGTAATCAAATAAATCTATGGGGAATATTCTATCTGAGAAGAAGGGTTAATCCCTTTATGTGATTACGTCAGAGGACTGATGGATGAATTTCTCTCAGAGCCAACATTTTCCTATGTCCCACGATCAAAAAATTACTATGATGATGCACTATTTAATGCTGCTACAGTCTTGGTATATCCAAATTAAGGTGAGAAATTCATCCGTATAGCCCATCGTCAGGTGGTCTGACCTTTTGTTTAAACCAGAATCGAGGAAATTAATGAAATTATCCATATTTATGGGCCATATAGTCATACCATAGTATGGAGAACACCCATCGTATAATATCTTAAAAATAAAGTACTTCCACCAAATAGGGATGAAAAAGAATAGATCTGATTACGAGTGGACAATTTTAGTCTTTATGATAGTCCATATCACCAGAAGTTCCTCTAAAAAAGAGGCTTTGATGAAATCCTCTTCATATGTATTAATGGAGGAGAAACTGCAACATTCATGAAAGAAGTACATTCAAGATTTTGTGGTGCTCACCAGTTTGGGAATAGGCTTTCTGAGAAAATCTGAAGGCTTGGATACTTTTGACCTTCAATGATGCAGGATTTTACAGATTTCACTAAGAAATGTCTTGCCTACCAAGTGCATGATAACTTCATTTATCAACCCCTAGAGTTGTTATATACAGCTAAATACTCCTGGCCATTTTCCACATGGGGAATAGATGTAGTAGGACCTTATCCTCCTACCACATCTAAGAAGTTCAAGTATACTCTAACTACAACTGACTTTTTCTCCAAATGGGCTGAGGCAATTCCTCTCAAAGAAGTCGGGGCCAAAAGCATTGTTATTTTTATCAAAGCTAACATCATCCCTAGATTTGGTGTCCCACATAATATATTGACATATAATGGCACTGATCTCTATACTGCTAAGGTAAGAAAATTATATCAGGACCAAAATATCAAATCTAACCATTAATCTCGCTATCATGCTGCATCTAATGGACAGATAGAGGCTTTCAATAAAACCCTATCAAATATACTCCAAAAGATAGTGGATAAAGATAATAAATCTTGTCCTAAAAAACATTTTCATACCTTATGGGATTGTCATACTACTACCCATAAATCCACCCAAGAAACCCCTTATTCATTAGTGTACATAATAGAAGCAGATTTTCTAATTGAAATTCAATTACATTAACTTAGAGTTGCAATTTGTGATCTGTTGTCTACAGATGAGAGGTATTAGAAACGATTTGATGGGATGAATGATTAGACAAGAAAAGATTGCATATTTGCATCATTTAGAAGTCTACCAGAACAGAATAACATGAGATTTTAACAAGAAAGTTATCCTCCATTCGTTTCTTCAAGGAGAATTTGTATTGGTCTTCAGGACTCCAATGATATACTATGAAATAAACCTCTAAAGATTGAGCCAAAATGGGAAGGACCTTATTCCATAAATATGGTCTACTCAAATGGAGCTTATGCCTTACTCTCAATAGATGGAGAGCACATTACAACTCCAACAAATGAAAGATTCTTGAAGAAATACTTTATGTTGTTTCACATAACATCCTCACTACAAGATTGAAAACTACACAGCCCCCAATGCCCTCACTGCAAGACTAAAAACTGCCTAACCCCCAACTTCCTCGCTGCAAGACTAAAAACTGCACAATACAAAGTCCTAGTCATAAGACATTAAACTGCATAACAATCATAAACATACATGTTGCATGACGATAAAATGTGTAGCATCTTCATCCTTGTCACATGGCGTTGAACTGCATGACATCATTTCTACTCCTTAGTGGCACATGAGTCCCTTTCTTCCCCATGTATGAGACAGATCTGCATAAGGACCTTGTTTCAAGAACTACGTGTGGCTTGAGTTTCATTTATATGAGATACGTTGAGACACTCGGATCTCCAATCTTGGGCCTAATCACAACCACAATTTTTTTCCTTTTATCCTACTTTAAAAGAATTTAGATCTATACAGATTATTCCCTTAAGATAAATGGTTTGATCTTTATTAAATTTTGTGTCTTAGGTTTAACAATTCTTCTAGAATGTGTCAAAAGCTCTGTCTCCCAAATCAATCTTGATTGGTGTGGGAAATGATTGTTTAAATAACAACATACAGCTTGATTCTCATCTATATGAGATTCATAGAGATGCCTATATCTCCAATATTGGGCCCATCCATGATATAACCCCCCTTTATTCCTTATATAAGAATCAAACCCGCATAAGGAATGTTTAAATAACTACGTATGTCTTGATTATTTCCCCCAACAAGACACATAGGGGCACTTTGGTTTTATCTCTTAATTCAACTATGATATGTCTTTATTTTCACATCAGTTCATCTTTATCCTTACCACATGACGTTAAACTGCATGGAAATATAATACCCCTATTCTTCACTTGTGTCACCTTTGTGTTATAGAAGAAACCCTTACTACTCCTTGTTTCTCACTCCAAGCATAGATCATGTGGGATTAAGAATTGGGTAAAAGGCTTCTCTATATAAATAAGGTGTCTTAATTTCTTACGGGGTTATCAATATCCTCACTACATGACTTAAAACTATATGGTATAATGTCTTCACTGCATGAAATTAAACTGCACATCACAATATTAATTAAAAGGAAGAAATAATGTCGCCATTTTTATATATGATTCAGGTCTATGTAAGGGACTCCAAAGTCATGGTTAAAATTGATTCAAATATTTCTCATATGCATTGAGAATTACCCCTTCCATACTTCACACTCATAATCATGAGTATTTTTAGATCTTCATAATCTATCTTATGGGTTCTGGTGATAGAGTTGCTAATATCTAAGAGCTCTTTTTAGTGACTATGCATTATGTGCCCTTAAGTGGACATGCACAAGTTACCTACATAATGGGCTTTTCAATCAAAAGATGTCACTTTTTGGCAATGCAACATATTCCCTAGTCGGCCCTACATAATACAGTCCCCATAATGGGTTTTTCAAATGATGGTAATTTCATTCTTGGTAAAAGTGTCTTTTTTCCCCTTCAAAATTTGATGACGATATACAAGAGTCTATATTTTAAAACAACCATTCATGTATATTTTTACCATTACCTTTCACTCGATCTAAAAGTCTTCAAGACCATGGTTTACACATTTCCCTATTCACACGTTCAATGAAATATGAAATAACCTTGAATCATCTGACTACTTATCATATATTGTTTCCTTCTCTAATCCTAGTCATATGTCCTAAAACTACAAAAACCATATTTCCTACATTTGGGTCAGACCTTTGTAGAAATTCTACGCCTCCGATTCTTTGGAAATCAGGATTAAAAATACCCTCTCCAAATTCAGGTACCTTTCTCTGTAAACCAAACTCTGTGCTTCAGAAAATATTAATCTCCATAAACTTTCTTCGACTTTTAGAAATAGAATGTTAAATTATTTAGAGCTCTTTTGCATGACTATGTAGTACCTGTACTTATATGGCTTTACAAAATATTTTCCTACATAACATACCTATTAATCAAAAGATGCCACTATTTGGTTGTGCATTATATGCCCCAATTTCCCCTGCATAATACAGACCCCATAACAAGTTTGTCAAATAATGGTAACTTCGTTCTTGGAAAATACTTATTCTAATTATTTTATCCCTTTTCCCATATCATTCTTCGGTTTGAAAAAATATCAAATCATAGTTTTCAATTTTCCCTTACATACTTGGATATGGTAGTTTGTTTCCAAAAAAATTATTAAGAAATTGGGGGAGTCTCATACCTTTGGTCAGAGCTAAAGTCCTTAAATTAAAGCCAAAAAATGTCCTCAATGCATGACTTAAAACTGCACAGTACAATGTTCTCACTGCATGACTTAGAACTGCATAGTACAACATCTTCACTGCATGACTTAAAACTTTAATGTATAACATATTCACTGCATGACTTAAAACTACATAGTACAACATCTTCACTGCATGAATTAAAACTGCACAGTACAATGTCTTTACTGCATGACTTAAAACTGCACAGTACAATGTCCTCACTACATGACTTAAACCTACACAATATGTTATCAGAAATTCCCATTTCTAATAAATTTTGACAATTCCTCATACACCAAATTTATATAGGAATGATTTTACTATTCATAACATATGTTGGCATAGATATCCTTTTATTATTAAAATTCATTTCCTTGTGAAAACCACCCACTGTAGTTTTTTTTCACCATAATCCTATTTTCCCTTGTCTATCAATAGTTAAATGTTAAATTCTTAAGATCTATTTTGATTAACTATGCATTACGTGCTCTTAGGTGGCCTTGCATAAGCTTTCTACATAATGGGCCTATTAGTCAATAGATGACACTATTTGGCTATGCAACATATTCCCCAGCTGGCCCTGCATAATACAACCCCCATAATGGTTTTTTCAAATAATGGTAACTTTGTTCTTGGAAGAGACTCCACTTATGTTGATATAAGTTTTAAATTTTGTGACCATACAAATCCTGGCCCAAGATCCCCCTTGGAAATATCTAAAGAATATTAAATCAATTCTTTTCCACTGTGTTTTGTTTTGGGATATAATTTCAAAATGTATGGTCAAATATGTTCAACCATAAACATTATCCTATCATAGTCCAACATGCATGAATTTAAACTTCAAACAACAAGGGATGTGGTACTCACCATATTGAGAACCTGAAAAGGGCACTTTGAAAAAAAGTCAAGTCCTAGCTCACTAAACGTACCTTTTGTATGATTTATGTAATATTGAGCAATAAAAAATCATAAAAAAATACATAGTTTGTGGGGTTATACATATAACTATATAAAAAATAAATCTATACTTACTAGGCCCAATGGACTAGGTAAAACAAAAGAAGCTAGTGAGAATGAAAATACAGATGATTGAAGGAAAAATGCTTATTAATTTATGAAAAAAATTTCATAGAAGAGAATCCAAAAATTTGAGTCTCTCTCTTATCAGAAATCACAAAAGGGTTTCTACATAACTACTCATTTGTTTAATAGCCTCTTGAGCCCCATCAGCTACCGGTTGAAGCTCATTTAGTTGACCAGATTCACTCCCTTCAGCATGATGAAGTGCTTATTTAGAATATGAAATGGATTTTTCACCATCCTTATAGACTTATCCTAATGAGATATGATGTTGGTCAAGATCCCCTGTGATAACATCTAATTCTTATTGAAGAAGAAGCTACTAAATAGTCTTTTCTTTAGTCGTCTACTTTAGTTCCTTCAACATTGCAGTGTGATCAGTCGCTGCCTGGGATAGTGCTGCTTGGAATTCTTTAGTATTGATCAATAGTTTGGATTTTATCAAGTATTGCTAAATAATCTGCTCTTGTTCCCTCCTTCGGATAATCTCTATCACCACGGTATGAATTTCATAGTATTGAAAACCACCAAATCCCAGAGTGATAAATAGAGATAAAGATGTGGAATTCTTGATGGTAGTTCATCAAGAGACATTTCATATATCATCTTCAAAATATTTTTCCATGACTTGTGACATATGAGAAGAAGGGACTTTTGTAGTTTTGGGTCTAATTCCGAGTCACCGTCATAAGGAGTAATGTATTCTAGTATTAATGCACTTAAAGAAGTGCCTTGTTCTTCTCCTTCCTGAACAATGGCTGCTTCACCTTCCAATACTGTTTGGGATGATTCGGAGGCTTCACCTCCAGACCTAGCCATTGAAGATGATAGCCCTATATAGTAAATCAAGAATTATGGTTATGGTTTGTTTCAAGAGATAAAAAAAGTGAATACAATCACAATATCAATATCTATTAACTAACAGTAAGTCCACAACTTGAGAATACTCCCCCCCAATATTCTCAGTTTCAGAAATTTTTTTAATGTCTCTGGATGAGGAGTGCTATTGTTAGTTGGCTCAGTATATTTATAATGATTATCAGGAAGATTTTATGTCTCAAGATTCACCTAATCTAATGTCTCCGCAATGACGGGATTGACATAAATATCAACACTTCCTTAAAGTATCATTGCGACATCAGTTTAAATAGATATAACTACATATTTCAACCAACAATGGTTATAAATTTAATCATAAAATACTAATATGAAGAATAATGAAAACTCACATCCAATTGATTCTATGAAAGGAAATCCAAAATCATATAAGAATATGGTATATTAACATGTTCTAATACTTCTTCAAAATATATTCCAAGGTTCATTAATTCGTACAATGACATGCTAAATCCTAGGTTAGTCTCACCCATGGGAGCACTCGGCTTGATTTCTTCACAACCTTCCCCCAACAACCTTTGACCCTGAATAGCTTCCTCAGTAACAGTTGTGGGGTTAGATTCAGTCTTTTCCGGATGTTTTGGTGTATGTGAGGAACCTAAATTATCACAAAATATAAGTCAATTATTGTTACATTTGATTTTCTATAAAGCATTGTTGATTTACCCAAATCCTCCTCTCCCCTGATAGCAGGAGAAGGAGCAGTGCTGGGAACAAATGTTGGTTCCTTTGGCCTTAACACCTCTTCAGGAACCACAAGATTAGCAAGATTTTAGGCCTGTTAAGAAGAACCCTCCATGGTTCCTTGAAGATTATTAGTTGTTTATTTCAAATAATAAATAGAAGAATCCCCTATAATTCCAATAAGTTTAAACACTTTTTCATAAATAAAGACTAAAATTAAGGATTATCAAGAAGGATTACCACTACTAAGAAAGCATTTACCATGGTTTTATTTCTTCAGTGCTTTTTCTTCTTCACCTTATTAGGAGGGATTGCATAATCATCTCTAAATTTAGGTATTGATATTGAAAAACCCTCTCTATTTCATCCTCCATGGCCTATTGGCCCAGATATATTTCTCCCGATTCACAGGGTGATCTGGTAGCTCCAAGAGCAGTGCCTCTAGGGATATACCATGGTGACAGAACATCATTTGTTCTTTCTTTTACTAGATACAAGTTTAGATGATTTTTCTCCAGAGTAACAATGATTTGAATAAAATTCAAATTGCAAAGTAGAAGAGAATGTGAGAAAAAGGGAACTTACATCCTCAGGATCCACAAAGTCACGTCATTGTTCATTTAGTAAAGTAAAAATCCCTTCATTAGTACCACAATTTGTCATTTCTTTCACCCACTTCGTGGTGATAATTTATTAATCTGTTGCATATATGATCATTTTTAGCTCTCTAATGTTGGTCCTCACCTCATTTGGATTTTCCTTAATAAGAATTTCCGAAGAATCCCATAAATCCCTTACTCCTGGAATATGTAGCCCTTCACACAGATCCGTCCACATGGTTTCAGAATCACAGTATAAACTCTTCCATGTTTGAATAGCCTCTGGTTGCATATATTCATATTGAATGTCAGAGGGTTGTAAAGAGGATCCTATAGCATTGTATTTGAGTTTCTTCCCAACCCCTACATTCATGAGTGGGGTATTAGAAAATGTAACTCATCACTCTTCAGAATTATGGTGACTAGATCGCCTCAATATAGATTAGGTAAGGATCAATGGGGTGGATCTCTTAACTCTTACAGGGGATTATATCTGGATGAGGTCTCTTTTGTGAATTTGGAGCATCCTCACCTCCACCCTCTGATTCTCGTGAGTCGGCCCCTGAAGATGAAGAGTAACTTTACAAATTGAAGGGGTTTCCTCCTGATACTTCTCTTTACCCCCACTCAAGGGACATCATGAATTAATAACCCTTCAGGGTAAGATGCAACCCATTTTTTGGCATACTAGATATTAAATCTACTTACTGCATCAGTGGCAGTTAAATTAAATACTACCCTGGTCTTCTCTATAGATATAAAAAACCATAGTTGTCGGGAAACCATCGTATTTTTCTATAATCTAACATTCATAAGAGGGGATACTATATTTTTTTGTAGACATTTGAATTGATACGAAAATATATAAGGATCATAATCCTCACATATGATTTCACCATCAATCATAGTGTCCAGTACACTGTCTCTTCAAGCTATCATATATGACCTTAAATATGAACTAGCTATCCCATCATCAATAAATCACCCAGTAGGTGGGTTCCCATACAGAAAGAGATGAAACTCTTTATGCATGCTCAATCTGGACTTGATGTCGTAAGTGTTTATAGATAAAGGTGAAATACCAGAAAAGTCCTAAACAGATGGTCAAAAAGGACTTCCAAAAATTTGTACCCCACTTTTTAAAGCATAATTTTTGAAGTGAGTATCGATCCATCCCCACAATACTTGGAATGATCCCACTATTCTAAAAGGATACTTAAATTTGCAATAGTCTTCTATGAATCTTGGACAAAATAAGAATGGACAACTCTACCATATTTTTCTTCACCAGCTTTGCATCAATAACAAAGGTTCCTAGCCTCATACCTCCTTTGGAGTCTCAGGCTGGTAACAAATACACACTGATCCACATGGGCAAGAAACCTGCTAGTCATGTATTTGTAGGAATTTTTTATTGACTTCATATACAAAATTTTCAAATTCTTCTTTATCCAATGTGGGACAAAAGGTGTTAGGGTACCTCTCTTCTCTGCCCTTGGACAGCTAGTTGGATAGGTGCAGCTGGGACCCTTTTCCCTTTTCTTTATCAAAAATATTTCCATCCATTCCTCTGGATGAATATCCCTTTGGGTGTGAGACTTCATGGTGGTTGTGTTCTTGAATTTGTTAAATATTTTCATCAACTCACGAACAAGACTGGTGTCTTCTCTAAGTCATTACATTTCACCTTGGGAGGAATAAACTCATCATACATGTCTCCAAGGATTGAAGCTCTAGAAATATTGTAAACATCCCACAAGATGATGCCTACCTATCCATGTGTTAAATGGAAGAAGTTAGTATATGGGATCCATCAGATTAATAATTACAGAATGAAATCATCATTCATGTACAGATAAGTTTTCTGAACCCATATGTCCTCATAAATCTCAACGCCTTTCAATTCATCTGTAAATTCTGAACAGGTCTTGCAAACCTAGTATTCCCACATCGATGTGGGTTTTACACCTCCTCTTGGGTAAAAATTCCAACTTTTCTTCCAACCCTTGGATTGATCTATATGAGAATCCCCAAAGATGGATGAATAATATCATGGTTGTAGGTCAAGTGTGTGTGCTTTCAAATATGGAAGACATGGGATATGATGCATGATATGATCTTTCTATGCTATCCCAACATTAACAAATGATCCTGCAATGGAAACTTTGGCAGATAAAAAGTTGGTATAATCCTAAAACCAAGAATGTGGGACATAGTTCTTTGGGTCTTTAATATCAAAATCCTCTAAATGGACATATATATACAAAGGTAGATAGGTTCATTGGGGAAAGTTGAAATGATAATTCTTCAAATATTTTTCTAAGTTTGGAAGGGTGGTGTCGTAAATGTCGAAGTAGTCATGACTGATGACATTTATCATGTCATCAATCCTCTTAATGGATAGTTCATCAGCAGTTCCAATTCATTTGGGAGCCATTGAACCTGAAAAAGGATATAAAATCATATTTTAAGTAAGTTCATTTTTTATATTTGACAAATTAATTGAAAGAAAATTGGAAAAGTCATTAAGGTGCACAATTATAAAAATTGGCGTGCAAGTGTAAAATGCCGCTGACGTGTCGCACCCCAGTTATAGAGAATAACTAAAAACATATAGAAGAAGCGTGGAGAAATAGAAGCTTTTGAATCAAAGAAGACTTACACACTAAGAGATGAAATAATGGAAGTCGTGAGGATTTTCACGGAAGTGAACCCTCTATATATAAGCGATGGACATCAACCTGTATGGTAGAATCATACTCGCTTCTAGCTTGTGCAACCATTTGCTCTACATGCATAAAACTTGCATGCCCCAGTACTCTATTATTTTTATTTAATTACTTTACCTCAGTATATGATCCTCATTTCATTCTGGATCCAATTCTGAGGGGTATGGGGGCTTTTGTTGACACTCCATTTTTCATCACAAAGTATAAAAAATGATAAAGGGAAATAACTTAGAAAAAAGAGGGGAAAATACATGAAGAAAATTATGATTTTCAAAGGCATGTGCTTTGGGTATCCCTATTAAAACCAAGGGGATGCCGATGTGCAACCTACTTTCACACCTCTGTATGGAGCATAGACAACTTGTACACCCAATTTCAGTTTTCCTAAGGTCCTATTTTTTCCTACAAATAGACCCTTGGGTCCTTTATTTGTACGGACGAATTTTCCTGAAACCCAATTGTTTCTCTAGTCAGCCTAGTTCTTTGTCTAAGTCTTCCAAAACATTCAAGACAGTTCTTTAAACAACTAAATTTTGGTAATTGAAGGAGGATCATAGGATTTAATACCTTTTACTTTGTTTGAAACCCATAACACTTGCATGCCTAAAGCACCCAACCTCCTAAAATAAGAAACACTTGAACACCACCTATTCATTTCACAAGAACTTGAGTGCCCCACTTCTAGGATCACCTGTGAATACTATTTAAGTCTTTAGATAAGTCTTTCCCTAGTATTACCATTCATATTGTTCGTCTCTTAGGTGAAAATCATGTCTCCCAAGCCTACTTGCATGCCCATACTTGCGTGCCCTTATCTACTTGGGAACCCTCTTTGGTTCACTTACTCTCTTCAGTCTACAAGCCATCAAGTCCTCTTCAAAGCCATCCATGGAAAGGCTTCTTCTTCATTGGATCCCTTGTTTGAAAAGGATTTTATTGAGACCTCCACCAAAACCTCCTGACTTATCAAATATTTGGGGAACACACGTCAGCATATATCATATCTGGGTTTGTATATCCACAGTCAGAGGTTTATCCCATTTGTTTCACAATGGGGTTAAGATTTTTGGAGTGTCTGTGGGTTTTTATATCCACAGTCACATGGACCTTTCTCCCAGGAACAGTTCTAGGAAGTTCTCGGATCTGATAATAAGGGTTTGGGTCCCGACATCTCCCTTCTCAAAGAGCTGGAACCTCAAATTTCTGGTGGGGAAGGTACAATTCACAATTTATTTTCCATTCAAGTGAATGAAAAGTCTCCCTCCCCTACCTGGATCAATTTTATGGAAGCCATCCAAGTGTAAGACCCTAAAACTTCATCCCTTCTTCCATTCATTGGACTCTTGTTCAATGTAAAGAGAATAGGGTAAAGGCTCACAGGCGCACCCTCTTCCATAATCGCCTCACCCTCGTCCACAGTCTCCCCTAAAGGCTTGACTTATTCCACTAGTAGAGGTAGAAAAGTGTGTGTGTCATTGTTGAATATTTAACATCCTCTTGTTTTTCACACCGATCATGACTCACATAAGCTTAGAGATTTGTGATGATTAAAAAATTTGCACAAACACCCATGGTGAATGAACTATGAGAACTCTGATTCCCACCATAATTGGGATACGTAGGAAGCCTTCTTAGGGCCTGAGCTCACTGGATATCCTGTTCAGGAATCCAACCCTATTTCCCTTAATCTGGGCATCCTCCTTAGAAATAAGAACCAAATTAAACCCCCCAAATCATCGATGAATCCTTGTAAGTAAGTGAGCACAAAATCATTTCTCTCTAAGGACTATACTCTCCTATGAGACTAATAGAACTACATGGGATTTTATTCCCATCCACATGGGATATGTAGGAAACCTCCTTGAGGTTAAAACCCAAAATTTCAGATCAACCCAGTTCTCCTTGGGCCATATTCCCAACAGGGTCTAATCTTACTTAGAAATCCATATTATTTCTATGTTCCTTGGGCTTCTTAGGCATAAGTATTACACTAAATATTGAATAAGAACCTTTTTCGTATATTTCCCTACCACATGACATTAAACTATATGGTTGAGTCCATATAACATGACCTTAAAAGGTATGATGTGTCCCATCAGGATGCACCAAACTATGAGGGTTCTGATTCCTTTCACAATGATACATAGGTATCCCATTTTATGGGTAAAATCCTAATATCAAAACAAACCTTCATCTCCCTAGATGATAATAAATTCTAAAGTGACCTGCTGAGTAGCTTAAAAAACCAATATAATCACAATGATTAAAATAATCTAGAAATAGTATATGAGAAGATACCATTGATGGAGAACCTCAAATACATACGGATATATCCATTAATGAAGAGGCTTGAATATATATAGATGATTCTAAATTTCATACATGATAATAAATGATTGAAAATTACAAAAGAAACTTATGTTATACTTTGTGAATTAATATTGATTCATCAAAATATCTTAAATTTATAAAGAGAGTCCCAGAATAGACAATAATTCCCCCCAAAATGGTTTGATGAGTCCAACCTACCATCCTATTTACCAATAAACATTCTTAATTTTCATAAAGTTAAAACATAATGGAATCCTACCTTTGGAAATAAGGTCCCTTTTGGATAAAAAATTGTTGGGAGTTTTCGGTTCCATAAATAAATCCAATGGAAATCTCCTGGAAGTAATGATTCTTAAAACTAGAACACATGTTTCAAGGAACTATGATACAATGTCATCTCTTATAATATATTTTCCATCTTCTTTCAGGTTTCATTTCTACTTATTATAGATCCTAATATAATTATCCTCTTAAATGGTGACTTTTTAAGGACTGAACAATGTTTAACGTGTTTTTAGGATTTTTATAGTTGTTAGGGTGTTTAATTTTTTTAGTTTTTATATGGGTTTTAGTGTTTTTAAGTTTTTAAGGATTTTAAGGTTGTTTTTTGGGTCTTAGGGTTATTTTGGGTCTTGTAGGGTTTTTAGGGTTTCTAGGGTTTTTAAGGTTCACTAGATATTTTTAAGGGTTTTAGGTACTTGAGGGGGTGATTTAGGGTTGATGAGAGTTTTTATTGTTTTTAGTGATTTTAGTGATTTTAGGGGTTTTTAGGTTTTTAGGGTTTTAGTGTAATTTTAGTGTTTCGGGTATTTTTAGGGGTTTGGTAGGGGGGTGTCATGACCTGACCCTACCCGGGCTCGAGACACAACTACCCCAAGCCCGTCTCTATTGGCCAGGGGCAGGCGACAAGCGCTGAAGGCTAAACAACTCAGGAAGGCCTTTGCCTGAGTACTTGTACACACAGACGTAGCACACTCAATGCAAAAGTGCAGAGTAAAAGGGATAGTAAAGTATTAACTGCTATAAATAACTACAAAAGTGTATCAACCTCTAAACACTACAAAGTAAAAGCTGAAGGTAAACTCAAAAGAAAAAGGGCATAACATGCACCCAACTAGAAAAGTGCCACAACCCGACAACAGGTAAACAAAAGTAAACAGCTGGGAGAGTCCCACACTTGGAACCCGACTATGACCACCGCACGGGGACCAAGCTCCTGAACTCCTAAGCTCCTCTGATTTCATGACCATCCTGTTTGTCATATTCAAGGTCACACCAAGTGCAGTCAAAGCCCATGTAGGGGTGAGTATAAAAATACTTTGTAGGATGCTCCGAAGGCTCGAGGGAGAAACAACGGAGGTACTGAAGAGGTGATCAGTAGATAGAATGGGGAAAAGTAAAGGAGTACAAACAAGAGTGCAGTAAAGAGTACAACTCAACCCAACAAGAGGAAGGTAGTATACTCGTCCAAACACAAGGTGCTAGAAGTGGTGATAATATGAACTTGTCGTCAAGTCTTTACTACCTATAGCAGGAGAGTAGACTCGTCCAACCACGAGAAGCTAGACATGGAAAGCACGTGGAATACCCCGCACGTCTTCACCTCTCCTGAAAGGAGAGTAACCAAAACCCAAGGAGTGGGTACTGGAACAAGGTATACACATAAATATGCTCTTTCAAGAAACCCGAGCAAGATCATAAGGGGATCTCCATCCTGTAGCTCAGCCTAGGAAAGTGAGTAGCCAATAGTCCCATAAGTAAACACCCTCAATTCCCAGTATCTGTATGCCTGCCCTGAACTGCAAGTCAAGGGGATCAAATCACCACACCTTGACACTATCCTCTTTGGGCGGCACTGACTCTCTAGAACGTTTTTAGGTCACGTCCCAAGGACGTGTCTCGGTGGGGAAAGTTCCCATCATACTTGAGAGTTATGGGGGAGCATCAAGCGGCACCTCGTCACTATCAAACAGTCCAGAGGTCTTCTCAAAGTCAAAGTTTTCACATCACTGACCCATACAACCATGGGTCCCACTCCGGTAGTCATGGAAACATATCACATACTAGCCAGGTAGAAAAGACTAAGTTTGAAAGAAGATTTCGGGTAACCCAATGCCCAGTCTCTACTAGAGAGTAAACCCTAAGAGGTCTTCGGGTGACCCACTGCCCAGTCGTTGCTGGAGGGTAACCCCTAAGAGGTCGTCGGGTGACCCACAACTCTGTCTCTGCTGGAGGGTAAACCCTAAGAAGTCGTTGGGTGACCCACTACATAGTCTCTGTTAGAGGGTAAACCCAAAGAAGTTGGTGAGAAACCCACTGCCCAGTCTTTGTTGGAGGGTGAACCTGAAGACGTTGCTGAGAAACCCACTGCCCAGTCTCTAATGGAGGGTAAAACCGAAGAAGTTGATGAGCAACCCACTGCCCAGTCTCTACTAGAGGGTAAACCCAAAGACGTCGATGAGCAACCCACTACCCAGTCTCTGTTTGAGGGTAAACTTGAAGAATTCAATGATAAACCCAATGCCCGGTCTCTGTTGGAGGGTAAACCTGAAGAAGTCGATGAGCAACCACCTACCAAGTCTCTACTGGAGGGTAAACCCAAAACTGCTCTGGCCATCCCTACTGGATGGTACAACACTGTCCAACAGAACACGGAGTGGGGATTACGCAACTAACCAACTTCAGAATAAAGCCAGGGAAAACTACTCAACCCGGCTGGTCGAAACCATCGATAATAGAAGGACCCCCTACATCGTGAGAGGTCAACGGTACATAAATAAGTATACGGTGCACACATGGGGCCCACATGACGTGTGGCCCCAACTCATCTCCAAACCAAGCACACAAACGTTCTCAGGTACAAACTACAACATATACCTCCAAGCATTCCCGTATACTCCCAGAGTAACTACATTTCCAGCCCAAGGGCTATCGTTCACACGGAACCCAATGTCAATGCAAAAATGTGTAAACACTATTTCACCAACCTAATTCCTCCACGGACCTAGCATGGCCAACCATATCAATTCAAAAACATCAACTTCACTCACGCGGGAGTGAACACGATCACACACCAAGGGTTCTCTACAAACACCACAGGAAGAACCACCACTGGTACACCTTTCATGCTTCCACATTTAATGAGATCAAGAAAGAGACACCACATATCCAAACATATCGTACCATTGTAATCCTCATATAAAAACATGTGAGATAGACTTTTTAATCGCCTCCAACGAATATCTGATGGAAAATTCACCACACCAGTTAACACCCGAATAGCGTCCTGTGGTCCTGATCCTCGGTCCCGAAAATAGTCAGGCATATCACACCACTGCGATATCCTTGGAACTACACATCAATTTGACTACTCACTTGAGTGCAATGAATATACAGTGAAAAAGATGCATTTCACCATATCGCACATGAGTGATGTTTCTTGGGACCTGCATCTCGGTCCCGAAGCACTACGAACGGATCACACCGTTGCAATGCTCATGAAAAATTATAAGATTGACTATCCACTTGTACGAATCGGACACCCAGTGAAGTAGATGGAAATCACCATTATCTCCCCAAAATTACCCTCATGGGGCCCACACCATCTTGCATAATTAAAGTTGGTGGATTGCGCCATTGTAATTCCCTTTGAAAAAGAACCAAAAACAAATTCTCACATACCCCGAACAGACATCTGATGAGAATGTCATGAAATGATGCTCGCAGCTTAAAAGATGTGTTGTGGGGCCCACATCTCAACTCCAACCTCAATGACCAGAAACCCTATGGAAAACTCCGACTCGACACTAGGGTCACAATGCCACTAACGATGCTCAAAATGGACATTAGATGTGTCTACGCCACTCAAAATAAGAATCTTGAGGAAAGTGTTAAGCCACTTAATGTACGCGTCGCGCAACCGAGCCCCTCATATCGAAAATTAAAAATCCTAGATACCATCCAAAAATCTTCGTCCCTATTTAAGGGACACGTCGCCACAGAAGGAATGAAAAACGGACACCCGTAGTGGTAATTACGGGCGTCCAAAGTCGAGGGGACAAATCCCCTTGGGTTGAAGGGCCTGGGCTGGCCCGCGGCTCAGTTGCGCGGGCCGGCAGTGGACCCGCGGTCCACCCGTTGACCAGCCGAGGGCCGATCGTTCTTGCCGCGTGAAGACCCACCGAGGGTGGGTCTTTGTTCCCCGCTGGGTCACACGTCGTGACCCTGGTCTACCTGCGTAAACCATCCGGCGAAGCCGGCCAGTCCTCCTGCTCTGCGCCCCCAGCTGGTGCTCGCTCACCCAACGCCTCACCCTACTGCCGACCACCCCCGCTGCCCTGCTGCCGAGCCACTGCAAACCGCTCGGACAACCATGCCTCCACCTGAACCTATGCCGCGCCACTCTTCTCACTTTCCGGACCGCCGTGCTAAACTGTTGGAGTGCCCAGATCCGTCGAAAAAACCTCAAATCCCACCAGAAACTTTGTCAGGCCGTCCCAGACTCCCCGAGACTCGAAATTTCAATCTGAAAAAAGTATCGGAAGTCTTAGAACACCCTCTCACAAACACATCCTTTTATCAACAATACTACAGCATTTTGACGCATATATAATTCAAAGGGAGTGGTTCGAAAATTAAAACGAAATCTCCTACCTGCAGGGGCGTAGCCCGGAGCTTCGCCGCACGTGCCGCTACCGTTCCCGCCGCACGATGCCACCATGATTGGAGGAGGGAGGTGGAGGAGAGGATAGGATCTTCTCCTTCATTGGGAGAGCTTTCTCCAGGGAAGAATAAGGGAGGTAAAGGGGAGGTGGTTATGTTTAAATAGAAAAAAATTAATTAATCTTTAAAACATCCACCAGTAGGCCCGTTCCCGGACTCCTGATGGGGTCAAGATTAAGACTCCCTTATGGTAAACACCACATATCGAGCACAACAACGGGCTCAGGATTTTAATTCGAGGACCCATTTAAAAGTTATAAAATTTAGCATCCGAAGCTGCAAAATTACGAAAACGCCCTTGGTGGCATTTTTCACAGAAGGCCCGCGCCGGTGAAAGTTACACCCCTCCTAGGGTAAACGGCATGCTAAAGACTCAACAGTGCCCTCAGTTTTCCAATCCTAGATACCATTTAATAGATACTTGATTTTAACTATTAAATGAATAAATTAATTATTTTATTTATCCGTTTAATGTTCTGTCAATGGGTGAGGGGTCCTAAAGTCCCACGCCGACATGTTTTATGTCATTCCTAGAGTAAAAACCCCATTTTGGACCCATACGCTCACTTATATTTCTGATCTTAATCACCATTTATTAGTTATCCCATTTATTTTTTGTGCCCAGTGTGAACACACTGAAAATTTAATTCCGGCCACACCGGGGCTCGGAATCGCACACCGTCTGAAGATGCTACTCTGGAATAATTTTAAGAATATTCCAAAGTCTTTTATAGAAAAAACTGGGTTCTTACATCATTCCCTCCTTCAATCTTTTTTCCCTAAAATGCAAAACCAGGGAACAACTCAAGGTATAAAGACCACACCTGGCTCTCCCATACCCAGAAGAACTCTTGCACAGTCCCGCGTCACCGCACACTGACCAAAGGATTTGATCTATTCACGTGAGGTCTGCCCTTACTGATGAAGTTCATAGGAGCAAGCACACTTCTTCTCAAGTGAGTCACGTGGGAGATGCTATGGATGTAACAGCCCAAGATTTTATAAAAAATATTCTTTTTAATTTTATTAATGTCTTGTGTTGTACGCTACACCAAAAGGAGCTTGCACAACACGCATCCTTGACTTTCCTTGCATTACACACAATCACGACCTTTCTCGATAGCGTGTGTAGTACGCAATAACGAGTTTCACTAAACAGCGATATGCTATTAAAATGTTATTAAAACTAGCCGTTATGAATAGTAATAACCACTTTTTAAAATTCTGTAAATCTTATTTTTCAAAATGAACTTCATTTTTGGATTCGGAGTATCGAATTTAGCCTAAGGTGAAATTTTGGTACATTTCGGATAACTTTCATATTCTGATGAAAAGTGAAAATTAATAAATTATAATTAAAAAACAACTTTTTTAATCGAAATAATTAATAGTGATAAATTATTAATTGGAGTAGTTTTAAAGTATATTTAGAATATATTTTTACAATTTAATACAATGTTGGTCATTGGATGTAATTGTACATTTAAACCAGACATAAACAAGTGTCAATCTTTTGATAGATATTGTTTCTTAAAAACACGCTATTTGTTTTAACAGCGGGATTTAATTATAAAATTAATTAATGCAACTTCTATGTTATTAATTTGGTAAAATAGACTTAATTTTTGAATTCGGAATATGAAATATATCTTAGGATGAAATTTTGGCATTTTTCTGAAAACCTTCATTTTTTGATGAATAGTGAAACTACTAAGTGGTAGTTAAAAAACTGAATTTTTCATAAAACTTAATTTTACCGCTTCTGTGAATGGAATTTCAAAAATCCGAGAGACACGGTTGATGTCAGTAAGTAAAATGTGGTTCAATGAGATGAAAATAATTTTTGGTGAATAGTAACTTTTTACTTTTATTTACCACGGTTAAAAGTAAATAGGGTAATTAAGGGTAAGAATGATATTAATATTACCCTAACACATGTCCTAATTCTATTGGACAATTGTATCTCGACCAAAAACAACTTTAAGTGTAAAATATTATCATTTAGGCCCACTTGGATTAGATTAGGACATTTATTATTATTTAATTCAAAGAAGAGTTAAAAGAGTTAAAATCAAAGTTTATTCACTAAAACATTTTTAATATGGGGTTATACATAAGATAAATTCTACTATAAATATTCATTAGAAAGATAAAAAGATTTCCTACATAATGATATTTTATTTATAATTTTTAGACTTTAAATAAATTAATTTATTTATGACACAACGATGATGTAGTAATTACCCTTTTAAGGAAATATTAACATAATTGATGTTATAAATACTCAAATGAATGTAATTTGAGACTTTTTATGAATTCCACTAATTTTCTAGGTTACTATGATATATTAGTGTTGATTTAATAAACTTGGTTCGAACATATAATTCTGTTATGACTTTCACAAAAATCATATATCAAATAGTGTCAAAATTGACACAAAATAGTTTTTAAATCAAATATTATATTATTAATTGTTATTTTATTCCTAAAAATCTAAGGTTCGGAAAAATGACTTAGATAACGATATTTATATTAATAATAAACAATTTGGGGTTCGTTTGGCATGTTATAGTAAGTTTATTAACCATATAGTGAAAGAAAACAAAAAGACACGGTAAAAGTTAAATTATTTAACTTAAAGTTAAATCTAATTGATAAGGTTAAAATAAGAACCTAAACTTGTCTAAATCCTATTGGTTGATAGGATTTCGACCCATCCCCACTTTATCTTCGAAATAAGACCCTTTGGAACCATTATAAACCGATTTTGAATTTAATATAAAATAATATTTTGAGATATTCCTAAGGTGCCCCTCTCCTCCCTTATAAAAGGACACCTCCTCCCCATCCTCCTCACACCAATTTGAGCACTCAAGCTCGGCCAACCCCTGCCAAAATCTCTTCTCCACTTCCCTAGAAACATCCTAGAGGTTCTGGTCTTCCTCAAAGACCAATTTTAGTGCCCTAAGAGGAGGTCTCAAAGAGGCACTTCAAAGAAGAGGTAATTACCGTTACCAATTCTTTCATCTTTATTTCTTCTTCCACTTCTTCTTCTTAGGTTGTTTCATTATGAAGTAATAACATCAGTATCACTCATATACTGATATGTTATTATAAGTATGAAACAACCCTATTTCACCATCTATCCATCCTATGGAAAAAGAAATCACCGCGCGTGCGTACGTACGGAATACCGTCTCCACGCCGTGGTGTAATCTATTTTCCACCACCACCTTACATGGATGGGTATAATGGTGTAAATAATAACTATACATAGTTATTAAAACATCATATTGATTCTGATATATTGTATAATCCACTCAAATTCAATTCAATATTTATGGAAATGATATCATCGCTCGTGCGTACGTACGGACTACCGTCTCCACGACGCGATGAGATTCATTCTCCATGTTAACCATTTAAGAATGATTATAATGTATATATAAGAAATAATAATGAAATATATGACATTATAAAGCTACTGGATTTATTTATATATATACATATGTATTTCATCTACTTACTTCCATTTCAAGACAATAAGGAAAGGAAAACAGCGTTCATGCGTACGTACGGACTACCGTCTCCATGAACGGTGTTTTTCATTTTATTTATCTACCTATTATATATATATATATACTGAATATATATGATATATAAATCATATTTTATATTCTGGAAGTGAGTAAATCATGATATAAGTAATAATGATGTCAAGAACAACAAGTCAAAACACCTACGATAAATGAAACAATTTTACCCAAAACGCTTCTTTAACATGGAATTTACAAAAGAAAGGGTAATATAATGTCATAAGTGAACCATATATGATATCATAACAATTAATATGATTCTTTAATAAGTCAATAACATGATTTAAATCATTATACAGGAGGTTCTGACACTTACAAAGCAAGTCGGACCTAAGGTAAGAGAAATATCACAATCTCATTTTTATCCGAGATTGTTTATTTGTAAGTATTTACTGGGGTGTATTTTATCATCCACATCCATGTTTACTCAATATGTAATATTATTTCCATCCACCTAAAATTTTTTAAATCCATTTTTACCCTTCGGTGAGTTTTTAGAAATACGTATGAAAGGAATCTTTTGTCTTTTTTCTTACGAGGTACTTTTTGACTTTTCTGAAAAAAGTACGAAGAATGTTTTTTTTAAATTATACGGCACGAACAGATTTCTACTGTTTTATAAAGCCTTATTTTCATGAAGCTTCCTCTAAAATATTTCATGACTATTTTCAATAAAATCTCTTTCTTTTAAAATTGCATGATGTTTTGTGAAAAGAAATTTGATTTTGAAGAAGAAAGGATATTTTCCTCAAGAATTCAATTCAAGTGTTTTATCAAAATTATTTTTCATCTAAGATAATAAAGGGTTCTGTTTCTATCCATATTTTTACATTGATTTGACTATGTTGTGATGGAATTATGTTTATGAATTCCTTTATCTTATATGAATTGATTTATGATGTCATGATGTTTCAAGAATCCCATTTTTGTTACATGTGTTATGCGATGATGTATGTTTTATGATTATGTGGCACACATAAGAAAGGATTCATTATAAGATGGGTGGGACCTATATCTCCCTCCAATGCATTGGGTAATGATTTTATATCTCATGAGATAGACATGGCTGGAATGGTAGGTTATACCGGTTCAGTGAAACAGGACTGAAACAAGGGTTACTCGATTCAGAAAGGGACTTTGTCCACTAAGATAGTCTTGGAAATGAGTCTTGACTAACAAGAAATGATTCTCTATGATTATGTGTGAATGCCACAAAGTTTCATGTTTTATGTTATGATTATTGTGATTACATTTCACTGCCATGATTTACCCCATGTAATGAAATTATGATCTCTTTTGCAGGTTAAGATTTCCAAAGGTTATGTGCTTATGTATATGATGTGATTGATATTTCTTTTGTTTACCCTTACTGATCATTTGAGCTCACCCTTTTATGTTTTCTTTTCCCCAGGATATAAAGAAAGGTTTTAGGTAAAAAAAAAAGGAGGAAGATCTTTATGGGAGATTTTGAAGATCTTTCACCACGATTAGAAGATTATAGTCCGAGTTTCCAAAGACACTAAACTATTACGGTCCTTGTGTGTGTGTTTTTGTAATGTACTAAGTATTCCGCAAAAGTAATGTAATGTCCATGTACGATAAGATTCGGGTCTCTACAGTTGGTATCAGAGGAAAGGTTTAGTCAACCTTTGGAAACTAGGATGCGAAAACGTTAGTGTGATCCCTAGAGATATTTCTAAGGTATGTCTAGGGATGTCCCTAGGGATAAGTATACGTATAGGTTATAGTAATAGAATTACGCTAACGATCATAGAATTAAACCTAAGATGTTGGATATTGAAGGTACTCCCCCTTTATTATGTTGTTTTCCCTAGCATGATTTTTGCCTCTCACACTATTCTTTTTGGGTTTTAGACGATGGCTGGAACCCGAAGGAACCGTGTTAATGCGGAATGTGATGGGCAATGCAATGATTGTCCCCCTGAGCAACCAAACGATATGGGAGCCAGAATGAAAAATCTTGTAGCCATGCTCACACAACTTTCTCAAGCTATGAATCATGCAGGACTTTCAAACGAGCAAAGGAAGGAGCAACATTCTGTTGAATCCTTCATGAGGCAGCGTCCGCCTTCTTTCAGTGGGTCTACTGATCCATTAGTTGCTGAACAATGGATTAGTACTACTGAAAAGATATTTTCAGTTCTTCAATGTTCTGAACATGATAAAGTCATCTTAGCAGTATATCGTTTGGAAGGTGAAGCTGATCAATGGTGGAATCTTATCAAGAATACGAGGCAAAGAGATGAAATTGATTCCATGGAATGGGACGAGTTCAAGAACTTGTTTTTCAGTAAGTACTTCCCTCGTATTCTTCGAACGAAGATGGAGAAGGAGTTTCTTGAACTAAAGCAAAAGGATGATGAATCTGTTGGTATATACGAAGTGAATTTTACAAGACTTGCAAGGTATGCATCTGGCATTATCATCCAACCTGAAAGTAAAGTTGATCGATTTTTCAGTGGCTTAAAACCAAGTCTTCGAAGGGCATTAGCTATAAGAGACTTCAGTAGCTATGAAGAAATTGTGCGTTGTGCTATCAAGGTAGAAATGGAAGTTGGTGTTACATATCCATCTCATGGTTTTGACAAGAAACGAAAGATGGAGTTCAAGGATAAATCTCAGAATAATGGTGAAAAGAAGATGAATGTTTCCTTATGCACAAAGTGTGGAAAGAAGCATGGTGGAGATTGTCTTAAAGGGACTAAAAAATGTTTTAAGTGTGGAAAAGAAGGTCATCGAGCAGCTGAGTGTCGAAGTAATGGAAAAAGGGATTCTAATGAAGTGAATAAAGCAAACACTGCAGAGAACGCACAACCAACACTTCAATGCTTCAAGTGCAAGGAAATGGGGCATTATGCTAATAAATTCCCTAATCCAAGGGTTAGTGATGATCGACATGAGCAACCGCTTAAGGCAAAGGACAAAGGGAAGTCACATGCGATCACTATTGGCAATGTTGAATATGACAACGATGTGGTGGAATGATTAAGTTTTTATGTAATGGGATTCCAACATAATGTTGTATCATGGAATATTGGAATATTTATGTATTGGTCTAATGTGGTATTCAAAGTGATTGAGATATTATGCGCATAATGAAGGGAAAACGAGAAAATGAAATGTTTAACAGTATTCATGAGCTCATGATTGATATAAGGACTAAGTGATATCATGGTTTGAGTATATAGAATTTTGAGGATTTTGGTATGTGGAAAGTGTTAACTTTTAACTGCATTCAAGTTTTCACTAAGGTTCAATAGGTATTCAAGAGAGTACAAGATTAAGGCCTTTGAATGTTTGGAATGTGTCCAACAAGATATATCTTATGATATATGGGGATCAACGATGGTATTAAATCTCTGGTAATCGTTTTCACTATGTTATGAGAATGGACTGCAGTATTATGGATAGGACTAAAGATTGGAATGGATTATGTTGGACATAAGTTAGTATTGTTTAAGGATAGAAGTTTTTTCGATATTATTTATGGGATGTTATAGTAATATAGTTTTAGAAAAAGGACAACCTGCAGGACGGGCGACAGCCCATCGCTTCGGACAAGGCTGTGGGAATCGAACCCACAACCGAAGTGCGACTGGCCTTTATCGCCTACCACTGGCCTACAGGAAGTCCCTGTTTAGTAGAAACTAGTTTTAAAGTATAAGTCCATTTTAGGAACTATATATGATTAATCTCACTATAGATCGACTTATGTATATAATTTTTGCTAACCTTTTGTTTGAGACAGATGGAATGACCCGTCATTCTATCACATGATCTGCTAACACTTCACGAATAACAAATTCAACTTCATTTAAGAGATGAAGTGGAAATTGTTCTAGGCACGAACAATAGTGAGATTGTACCAAAATAAAGAAAGTATTTATTCCAATTCAAATTTTCATCTTTAGGGAAATGATCTTGAAAACCAAAAATGTTGTCCTAGTGATCTTATACCTGATGAATCGGATGGTACCTTAGATCGTCACAAATTTATGGATTTGTGATTATTGGCTTTTCCATAGCCATGTTCTCAACCACTCTCCATCAGAACATGATGGTTAGATTTCTCTTCCATATCCATATTTTCACCTATGTGGAAACCCAATGATTAGTTTATTTGGGTAACCGTTACGTTTCATACTTTTGTTTTTAAATATTGGTTTTGATATTCCTTTTTACGATGTGGGTTTCTATTAAAGAAACTTTCAAATAGTAAACCATTTATAACCCCGATGAATTTCGAGGGCGAAATTCATTTTAAGGGGGTAGAATGTAATAGCCCAAGATTTTATAAAAAATATTCTTTTTAATTTTATTAATGTCTTGTGTTGTACGCTACACCAAAAGGAGCTTGCACAACACGCATCCTTGACTTTCCTTGCATTACACGCAATCACGACCTTCCTCGATAGCGTGTGTAGTACGCAATAACGAGTTTCACTAAACAGCGATATGCTATTAAAATGTTATTAAAACTAGCCGTTATGAATAGTAATAACCACTTTTTAAAATTCTGTAAATCTTATTTTTCAAAATGAACTTCATTTTTGGATTCGGAGTATCGAATTTAGCTTAAGGTGAAATTTTGGTACATTTCGGATAACTTTCATATTCTGATGAAAAGTGAAAATTAATAAATTATAATTAAAAAATAACTTTTTTAATAGAAATAATTAATAGTGATAAATTATTAATTGGAGTAGTTTTAAAGTATATTTAGAATATATTTTTACAATTTAATACAATGTTGGTCATTGGATGTAATTGTACATTTAAACTAGACATAAACAAGTGTCAATCTTTTGATAGATATTGTTTCTTAAAAACACGCTATTTGTTTTAACAGCGGGATTTAATTATAAAATTAATTAATGCAACTTCTATGTTATGAATTTGGTAAAATAGACTTCATTTTTGAATTCGGAATATGAAATATATCTTAGGATGAAATTTTGGCATTTTTCTGAAAACCTTCATTTTTTGATGAATAGTGAAACTACTAAGTGGTAGTTAAAAAACTGAATTTTTCATAAAACTTAATTTTACCGCTTTTGTGAATGGAATTTCAAAAATCCGAGAGACACGGTTGATGTCAGTAAGTAAAATGTGGTTCAATGAGATGAAAATAATTTTTGGTGAATAGTAACTTTTTACTTTTATTTACCACGGTTAAAAGTAAATAGGGTAATTAAGGGTAAGAATGATATTAATATTACCCTAACACATGTCCTAATTCTATTGGACAAGTGTATCTCGACCAAAAACAACCTTAAGTGTAAAATATTATCATTTAGGCCCACTTGGATTAGATTAGGACATTTATTATTATTTAATTCAAAGAAGAGTTAAAAGCGTTAAAATCAAAGTTTATTCACTAAAACATTTTTAATATGGGGTTATACATAAGATAAATTCGACTATAAATATTCATTAGAAAGCTAAAAAGATTTCCTACATAATGATATTTTATTTATAATTTTTAGACTTTAAATAAATTAATTTATTTATGACACAACGATGATGTAGTAATTACCCTTTTAAGGAAATATTAACATAATTGATGTTATAAATACTCAAATGAATGTAATTTGAGACTTTTTATGAATTCCACTAATTTTATAGGTTACTATGATATATTAGTGTTGATTTAATAAACTTGGTTAGAACATATAATTCTGTTATGACTTTCACAAAAATCATATATCAAATAGTGTCAAAATTGACACAAAATAGTTTTTAAATCAAATATTATATTATTAATTGTTATTTTATTCCTAAAAATCTAAGATTCGGCCAAATGACTTAGATAAGGATATTTATATTAATAATAAACAATTTGGGGTTCTTTTGGCATGTTATAGTAAGTGTATTAACCATATAGTGAAAGAAAACAAAAAGACACGGTAAAAGTTAAATTATTTAACTTAAAGTTAAATCTAATTGATAAGGTTAAAATAAGAACCTAAACTTGTCTAAATCCTATTGGTTGATAGGATTTCGACCCATCCCAACTTTAGCTTCGAAATAATACCCTTTGGAACCATTATAAACCGATTTTTAATTTAATATAAAATAATATTTTGAGATATTCCTAAGGTGCCCCTCTCCTCCCTTATAAAAGGACACCTCCTCCCCCTCCTCCTCACACCAATTTGAGCACTCAAGCTCGGACAAACCCTGCCAAAATCTCTTCTCCACTTCCCTAGAAACATCCTAGAGGTTCTGGTCTTCCTCAAAGACCAATTTTAGTGCCCTAAGAGGAGGTCTCAAAGAGGCACTTCAAAGAAGAGGTAATTACCGTTACCAATTCTTTCATCTTTATTTCTTCTTCCACTTCTTCTTCTTAGGTTGTTTCATTATGAAGTAATAACATCAGTATCACTCATATACTGATATGTTATTATATGTATGAAACAACCCTATTTCACCATCTATCCATCCTATGGAAAAAGAAATCACCGCGCGTGCGTACGTACGGAATACCGTCTCCACGCCGTGGTGTAATCAATTTTCCACCACCACCTTACATGGATGTGTATAATGGTGTAAAGAATAACTATACATAGTTATTAAAACATCATATTGATTCCGATATATTGTATAATCCACTCCAATTCAATTCAATATTTATGGAAATGATATCATCGCTCGTGCGTACGTACGGACTACCGTCTCCACGACGCGATGAGATTCATTCTCCATGTTAACCATTTAAGAATGATTATAATGTATATATAAGAAATAATAATGAAATATATGAAATTATAAAGCTACTGGATTTATGTATATATATACATATGTATGTCATCTACTTACTTCCATTTCAAGACAATAAGGAAAGGAAAACAGCGTTCATGCGTACGTACGGACTACCGTCTCCATGAACGGTGTTTTTCATTTTATTTATCTACCTATTATATATATATATATACTGAATATATATGATATATAAATCATATTTTATATTCTTGAAGTGAGTAAATCATGATATAAGTAATAATGATGTCAAGAACAACAAGTCAAAACACCTACGATAAATGAAACGATTTTACCCAAAACGCTTCTTTAACATGGAATTTACAAAAGAACGGGTAATATAATGTCATAAGTGAACCATATATGATATCATAACAATTAATATGATTCTGTAATAAGTCAATAACATGATTTAAATCATTATACAGGAGGTTCGGACACTTACAAAGCAAGTCGGACCTAAGGTAAGGGAAATATCACAATCTCATTTTTATCCGAGATTGTTTATTTGTAAGTATTTACTGGGGTGTATTTTATCATCCACATCCATGTTTACTCAATATGTAATATTATTTCCATCCACCTAAAATTTTTTAAATCCATTTTTACCCTTCGGTGAGTTTTTAGTAATACGTATGAAAGGAATCTTTTGTCGTTTTTCTTACGAGGTACTTTTTTACTTTTCCGACAAAAGTACGAAGAATGTTTTTTTAACTTATACGGCACGAACGGATTTCTACTGTTTTATAAAGCCTTATTTTCATGAAGCTTCATCTAAAAGATTTCATGACTATTTTCAATAAAATCTCTTTCTTTTAAAATTGCATGATGTTTTGTGAAAATAAATTTGATTTTGAAGAAGAAAGGATATTTTCCTCAAGAATTCAATTCAAGTGTTTTATCAAAATTATTTTTCATCTAAGATAATAAAGGGTTCTATTTCTATCCATATTTTTACATTGATTTGACTATGTTGTGATGGAATTATGTTTATGAATTCCTTTATCTTATATGAATTGATTTATGATGTCATGATGTTTCAAGAATCCCATTTTTGTTACATGTGTTATGCGATGATGTATGTTTTATGATTATGTGGCACACATAAGAAAGGATTCATTATAAGATGGGTGGTACCTATATCTCCCTCCAATGCATTGGTTAATGATTTTATATCTCATGAGATAGACATGGCTGGAATGGTAGGTTATACCGGTTCAGTGAAACAGGACTGAAACGAGGGTTACTCGATTCAGAAAGGGACTTTGTCCACTAAGATAGTCTTGGCAATGAGTCTTGACTAACAAGAAATGATTCTCTATGATTATGTGTGAATGCCACAAAGTTTCATGTTTTATGTTATGATTATTGTGATTACATTTCACTGCCATGATTTACCCCATGTTATGAAATTATGATCTCTTTTGCAGGTTAAGATTTCCAAAGGTTATGTGCTTATGTATATGATGTGATTGATATTTCTTTTGTTTACCCTTACTGAGCATTTGAGCTCACCCTTTTATGTTTTCTTTTCCCCAGGATATAAAGAAAGGTTTTAGGTAAAAAAAAAGGAGGAAGATATTTATGGGAGATTTTGAAGATCTTTCACCACGATTAGAAGATTATAGTCCGAGTTTCCAAAGACATTAAACTATTACGGTCCTTGTGTGTGTGTTTTTGTAATGTACTAAGTATTCCGCAAATGTAATGTAATGTCCATGTACGATAAGCTTCGGGTCTCTACAATGGACCCAAACTAGCCTTTGGGGTTAGGGAAAGGTGGTAGGGAACCTCACCATCCCTTCGAATGTAATCAAATGGCCCGAACGATCTTGGGGGTAGCTCATCTCCCTAATAGAACCCCTACATCACATGCCAAGACTAGAATCACCGTTTGGACCTGGGAAAAAACCCGGTGATTCCCTCCATTAGAATATATTTATGGGGAAACACCCAAGGATATCTGGTCACATAAGGTTTCACAGTGGATGTCTCACAAACAAGACTCTCTTACATGCTTGGAAACTGATGGAGTCGACATCATCAAATAACAGAAAATGTTCTATTCCTTCTACTATACTGACATAAGGTTACACCGATGCCCCGTGTCACCCTGGTAGCACCTCAAGCAAGGAGCAGGGAGAAAATAATTTCACACATAGAGTCTAACAATTATACTTTAAAAAAGTGGAAGAGGTGTAGAGAGTACCTCTTATCACCTCATGATCTACAGGATCGCATACATTCAAAGCTCACAGATGTCCGTGGTCCCAACTGTCAGCTCCCGGTGCCTGACGTGGACTGACTGGTGGTGATGGGAAGACCTCTCATTATCATCCCCCACTTCCATCTCATCATCCTCCTTTGAAAGCACCACCTCGTTGGGTGTTAGTCAGATCAAAGCGCTTCCTCTGCCATAGTGGTGCACCTACTGCCTGCCTGGTATTCTCATCGTGGATGGTCGGGAAGTCTCATGCCAGGCGACCTCGACTATCGCAAGAATAACACCGACTCTACAGGCTGCACTGGTTCCCTCCGACACCACTGTGGTGTATGGCCACACCCCTAAGTCCGGTTATCGGAAATACACATGCATCGAGGTTCTGTCACCCGACGACCGCTAGCTGTGGTAGAGGTCTTGGCTCTGTCGAGCCTGCTGCCACCACCAACTGTAGAGTGTGACAGGAATCTTTCTGTCACCAGCACCTTCTCTAGCACCCTGAAATATGTGGAAAAGCACAAGGGTACTAAGTTGCTCGAACTTCCACGCTCGGAAGATGTCGTCATGGACCAAGTCCGGGTAAAAATGTGCACGATCCATGAAACTAGTCACGTACTCAGTCACCGTCATCCCTACTTGATGAAACTACAGGATCTCCTAGATCCAAATGGAGCATAAGCAGGAGAGGTAAAACTCCTCAAAAAATAGAAGCTGAAAGTTTCCCCATGAAGGCGACGACTCATCAAGAAACTGAGTCACCAGACTCCACCAATGCCGAGCTGCTTCGTGGAAAAGGTTGGAGGCCAAAGCCACTATAAGATCTTCTGGTGTCTGCACAAGCCTGAAGAGGAGAACCACTGTCTCTAGCCAAACATCTGCTGCCTAAGGGTATGGCTCACTGCTGAACCTCAACAATCATTGTCGATGGAAGTCACAGAGTGCGCCCAACCTGCGCTCAAGCTCATCTTCTCTACTGAAGTTGTCTGCTGCTCACCAGGTGGGAGTGTTGCTACTGGGCCACCCGGAGAAAGGGACTTGCAAGATGGGTCCCGGACTGAGGCCTCATAGCTCACAGGGTCGTCGTCACAAACCAAATCTGGTATCCGGGATGACTGTCTTTGCGGAGACATCCTAAATGTTATCAAGGAGTGCCGCGGTTAGATGATCATATATGTGTATAACAGTAACAACAATGGGGAGTTGACTCAAGAAGGACAGTCAAGACTCAATCCTATGTGATGCACAAACCAATTTCACTGAAACAAGTGTCTCAACATGCCTAGTCGACAAGCGGGTTATCAGTGTCCTGGTGAATGGATACGTCGGTTGCCGCACCATCACTTGACTCCCTGGCCTGAGAATCGCCCTCGAGACACGTTAACACTATTTCCCTAAATCCCAACCAATTCCTTTTTAGGGATGTCCAAAAAACGTCCCAAGGAATGAACCACCTCTAATTCCACTTTGTCACGAACCGACCCTACCCGGGCTCGAGCTGAAACTACCCCAAGCCCGCCTCCATAGGACATGGGCTGGCGACAAGCGTTGAAGGATAAACAACTCAGAGAGGCCTTTTCCTGAGTACTTGTACACACACATGCAGCACACTCAATGCAAAAGTGCAGAGTAAAAGGGAAAGTAAAGTATTAACAGCTATAAACAACCACAAAAGTTCATCAACCTCTAAACAGTACGAAGTAAAAGTTTAAGGTAAACTAAAAAGAAAAGGGCATAACACGTTCCCTACCAGAAAAGTTCCATAACCTAGAAAAAGGTAAAAAAAAGTAAACTGTTAGGAGATTCCCACACCTGGAACCTGACTATGACCACCGCACACGGTCTATGCTCTTGAACTACAAAGCTCCTATGACGTCACGACCATCCTGTCTGCCGTCTTCAAGGGCACACCAAGTGTGGGAAAATCCCAAGAAGGGGTGAGTATAAAAATACTCAGTAGGATGCCCTGAAGGCTCGAGGGAGAAAAAAAGGAGGTACTAGAGAGGTGAGAAGTAGATCGAACAAGGAAAATTAAAGGAGTACAACTTAAAGTGCAGTAAAGAGTACAACTCAACCCAACAAAAGGAAGGTAGTAGACTCGTCCAAACAAAAGGAGGTAGAAGCGGCAAGAATATGAACTTCTCGTCGAGTCTTCACTACCTAAATCAGGAGAGTAGACTCATCCAACCATGAGATGCTAGACAAGGAAAGCACGTGGCATACCCCATGCGTCTTCACCTATCCTGGAAGGAGAGTAACCAAAACCCAAGGAGTGGTTACTGGAACAAGGTATACACAAAAATATACTCTGTTAAGAATCCCAAACGAGATCATAAGGGGATATCCATCCCAAAGCTCAGCCCATGAAAGTGAGTAGCCAACTGTCCTAGAAGTAAACACCATCGATGCCTAGTATCCGTACGCCTACCCTAAACTGCATGTCAAGGGGGTCAAATCATTACACCTTGACACTATCCGATTTGGGTAGCACTGACTTGCCCACATGGTTTTAGGTCGTGTCACAAGGATGTGTCTCGGTGTGGAAAGCACCCCTCACACATGAGAGTTCTAGGGAAGTGTCAAGCCACACCTTGTCACTGTCACATAATAGAGTTGTCTTCTCAAAGTTAAAGCTGTCACATCACTGACCCATATAACCATGGGTCCTGCTCCGGTAGTCACGGAAACAAACCACAGAATAGCCTGGTAGAAAAGACTGAGTTTGAAAGAAGTCGTCAGGTAACCCACTACCCAGTCTTTGCTGGAGGGTAAACCCTAAGAGGTCGTCAGGTGACCCACTGCCCAGTCTCTACTAGAGGGTAAACCCTAATAGGTCATCGGGTGACCCACTGCCCAGTTTCTACTGGAGGTAAAACCCTAAGATGTCATCGGGTGACCCACTGCCCAGTCTTCACTTGAGGGTAAACCCGAAGAAGTTAGTGGGCAACCCATTACCCAGTCTCTACTCAAGGGTAAACCTGAAGAAGTCGATGAGTAACCTACAGCCCGGTCTCTGCTGGAGGGTAAACCCAAAGAAGTCGATGAGAAAACCACTACACCATCTCTGCTGGAGGGTAAAATCAAAGAAGTTGTTGGGAAACCCACTTCCCAGTCTCTACTGGAGGGTAAACCCAAAGAAGTCGATGAGAAACCCACTGCCCAGTCTATGCTGTAGGGTAAACCCGAAGAAGTCGATGAGCATCCCACTACCCAGTATCTACTGGAGGGTAAACCCAAAACTACTATGGCCATCCCTACTGGATTTTACAACACTGGCCAACAGAACATGGAGTGGGTATCATGAAACCACCCAACTCAAGAACCAAGCCAGGGGAAACCACTCAACCTGGCTGGTCAAAAGCATTGAGAATAGAAGGACCCTCTACGTCACAAGAGGTCAAAGGTACGTAAAGAAGTACACGACACACACATGGGGACCACATGACGTGTTGTCCCAACTCATCTCCAAACCAAGTGCACAAATGTTATCAGGTACAAACTACAACATGTACCTCCAAACATTCCCATATACTCCCAGAGTATACTACATTTCCAGCCCAAGGGCTATCGTGCACACGACAACCAATGTCAACGCAAAAAGGTCTAAACAAAGTTTTGCCAACCTGATTCCTCCACGTCCACAGCATGGCCAACCATATCTCTTCAAAAAATAACTTCACTCAAGCGGGAGTGAACGCGGTCACACGCTAAGGGTTCTCTACAAACACCGCAGGAAAAACCATCACCGGTACACCTTTCATGCTTCCACATTTAATGAGATCATGAAAGAGACTCCGCACATCCAAAAAGATCATACCATTGTAATACTCATGGAAAAACATACGAGATAGACTATTCAATCACCTCCAATGGATATCTGACGGAAAAGTTTCCAACACCGCTTTACACCCAAACAGCGTCCCGTGGTCCCGAGCCTCGATACCGCAAATAGTCGGGTGCATCACACCATTGTGATCTCCTTGGAAAGGCACGCGAATTTGATTGCTCAATTGAGTGAAACAGATATCCAGATAAAAAGATGCATTTCGCCATACCGCACACGAGCAGTGCTTTGTGGGACCCGCATCTCGGTCCCCAAGCGATACAAATGGATCGCAGCATTGGGATCCTTGCGAAAAAGCACAAGATTGACTATATAATTGTCCAAATTGGACACCCAGTGAAGGAGATGGAAATCACCACCAGCTACCCAAAACGACCCTCATGGGGCCCACACCATAGTGTAGAATTAAAGCAGGCAGATTGCACTATTGTAATTCCCTCTGAAAAACACCAAAAAATGACTACTCAGACACCCCGAACGGACATCTGATGAGAAAGTTGTGAAACGTTTATCACAGCTTAAAAGATGGGTCATGGGGCCCACGTCTAAACTTTGGAATCGATTCCTGAAAAACCTATGGAAAACTCCGCCTCAATGCTAGGTCCGTAATGCCGCTGACGGCGCTCAAAACGGATATCGGATGTGTCTGCGCTGCTCAAAACAAGAATCTCGGGGAATGTGCTAAGCCACTTAACATACGTGATGTACCACCGAGCCCCTCGTCTCGAGAATTAAAAATCCCCAAGACCATCAAAAAATATTCATCTCTATTTAAGGGATGTGTCTCCGTAGACGGCATGCAAAATGGACACACGTAGTGGTAATTACGGGTGTCCAAAGTTGAGGGGACAAATCCCCTTGGGCTGGACCGGCCTGGGCTGGCTGTGGACCCGCGTTCCACCCGCAGAATGGACGAGGGCCGATCGTTATTGTCGTGTGAATAACTAATGAGGGATGGTATTTTTTCCCTATGGGGTCACGCGTCGTGACCCTGGTCTACCCGTGTCAACCGTTTGGCGAAGCCCGCCGGTCCTCTTGCCCCGCGTCCCCAGCTGGCGCCCGCTCACCCAATGCCTTGCCCTACTTCCAAGCCACCGCAGACCGCCCGGCCGACCGCACCTCTACCAGAACCTCCGTAGTGTCGCCGTGATCGCTCGCTGGACCACCACACTAGACTGCCAGAGTGCCCAGATCCACTGAAAAAACCTCAAATCCCACTGGAAACTTTGTCGGGTCGTCCCAGACTCCTCGAGACTCGGAATTTCAATCCGAAAAAAGTATCAGAAGTATCAGAACACCCTATTCTCAAACAAAACATTTTCTCAAGAACCTAAAAGAATTTTTACGCATATATAATTCAAAGGCGGAGGTTCACAAATTAAAACAAAATCTCCTACCTGTAGGGGCGTAGCCCGGAGCTTCGCCACACGTGCCGCTACCGCGCCCGCTGCTCGATGCCACCTTGATCGGAGAAGGGATGTGGAGGAGAGGAGAGGAGATCCTCCTTCGTTGGGAGGGCTTGCTCTAGGGAATAACAAGGGAGGGAAAGGGTATGTGGTTATGTTTAAATAGAAAAAATTAATTAATCTTTAAAACATCCACCAGTAGGCCCGTACCCAGACTCCCAACGAGGTTGAGATTAAGCCGCCCCTAGGGTAAACACCACCTACCGAGTACAACAGCAGTCTCAGAATTTTAATTCGAGGCCTCTTTAAAAAGTTATAGAATTTTGCGTCCAAAGCCGCTAAATTATGAAAATTCCCCAGGTGTCATTTTTCACAGAAGGCTCACGCCCGTGAAAGTTACACCCCTCCTAAGGTAAACGACACGCTCCTGACTCAACGATGCCCTCTATTTTTCAATTAGAGCTTCTGTTTAATAGATACTTGAGTTTAACCATTAAACGAATAAATAAATTATTTTATTTACCCATTTAATGTTCCTTCAATGGGCGAGGGGTCCCAAAGTCCCACGCTGACATGTCTCATGTCATTCCTAGGGTAAAAACCCCATTTTGGACCCATTCGTACACTCAGATTTCTGATCTGAAGCACTGTTTAGGATTTATCCCATTTATTTGGCATGCCCAATGTGAATGCACTGAAAATTTAATTCTGGCCACACCGGGGCTCGGAATCGCACGCCATTTGAAGGCGCTGCTCTAGAATAACATCAAGAATATTCGAAAGTATTTTATAAAAAAACAGGTTCTTACGGGGGTGTTAGAATTTTTTTTTATTTTTTTTACGGATTTTCATGATTTTAGGGTTTAAATGGGTTTTGGGTGGTTTTACTGTCATTTAGGGTTTAAGGTTTATTTGGTTTTTATGGGTTTTAGGGGTTTCTAGGTGTTTTGGGGATTTTTTGGGTTTTAATGTTCTTTATAGTTTTTGTTTTTTTTTGTTTCGGTTTTTTTGGTTTTGGTGGCGATTTAGGGTTTTTGGGAGATTTTAAGGGTTTTTAGAGGTTTTAGGGGTTTTTATCATTATTTGGGGTTTTTGGGTTTTTGAGTTTTTTAAAATTTTAGGGGGTTTAATGGTTTTGGGGTTTTAGTGTTTTAAAGTATTTTTAGAGATTGTGGGGTCTTTAGGGGTTTTGGGGTTCTGGGGTGTTTTTAATGGTCTTTACGAGTCTTAGGATTTTTTATTGGTTTTAATGTATTTATGGATTTTTAATGGTCTTTAACTGTTTTTATGGGGATTTAGGGATGCCTATTTTTTTAGTGTTTTTAGGATTTTAATGGTTTTGGGTGGGTTTTTGTTTCTTTTAGGGTTTTTAATGTTTTAATGTTTTAAGGTTTTTTGGTTTATTAAGGTGTTTTATGGCATTTAAATGGGTTTTTGGTGTTTTAGTGTTTTTAAGTATTTTTATTGTTTTTATGGTTTTTAGGTTTTTCTATGGTTTACCTGGGTTTCTAGATTTGTATTAATTTTTTGGGTTTTATAGTTTTTAGGGGTTTAGGGGTTTTAGTGGGTTTTAGGGGTTTTAGGGGTTTTATTGTCTTTTTGGTGGTTTGGGGATTTTACTATTCTTGGGTTTTAGATCCTTTTAATGTTTTTAGGGGTTCTAGGGTATTTTTATGGGTTTTTATTATTTTTAGGGGTTTTAGGGTTTCTATGATTTTCATAGTTCATTTAGATTTTTAGGGTGTTTTAGGGTATTTTATGGGTATAATTGTCTTTAGGGTTTTTATTTTTTTGGTGTTCTTTTTGGGGTTTTAGTGGGTTTTATGATTTTTTTAGTTTTTCAGGTTTTTTAATGTTTTTAGGATTTTGGGGTTTTAGTGTCATATAGTGTTTTTATCATTTTTGTGGTCTTTTTGGGTTATTAGGGGTTTTAACATCTTTCAGGGGTTTAGGGTTTTTATGATATTTTAGGGTTTTTATGATTAGAAGCATCCTTTATGGATTTTTGGGGGTTTAGGGTAGTTTAGGGTTTTTAGAATCTAGTAGGGTTTTTAATTTTTTCAGGTTCCCTTAACATTTTTCTGGTTAGGGGTTTTCTAGATTTTTAGAGTGTTTTAGGGTTTTAGGGTTTTTAGTGTTCATTAAAGGGTTTTAAATGTATTTAGTGTCTTTTATTGATTTTAATGTTTTTTGGGTTGTTTAGCTGTGTTTATCATTATTTATGTTCCTATGTTTTTTAGAATTTTTAAGGATATTAGGGGTTTAAGATTTTTCATGGTATTTTCAGTTTTTAAAATTTTTAGGGTCTATAGGATTTTTAGGGTTTTAAATTCTTTTAGAGTTTTTTAGGGTTTTACTATTTTTTATGATTTTTAGGGTCTTCTGGGCTTTTTAGGATTAATTTGAGTTTTTAGTGTTTTCAGTGTTTCTAAGGTTTTTTTTTTGATTTTTTAGGGATTTTAATGTATTTTAATGTTTTTAGGGTTATATGGATATGTTAGGGGTTGTAGGGGCTTTATGGTTTTTAGGTATTTTTATTTTTTAATTTGTTTATGGTATTATAGGGGTTTTTATAGGTTTTAGGGATTTTTTTGGGTGTTTGTGTTTTTGGTTTTTATGTATTTTAAGGGTTTTAGGGATTTTTAGGGGGGTTTTGGGGGTCTTTCTATTTTTAGTGGTTTTTATAATTTTTAATGGTTTTAGGGGTTTTTAGTGTTTTTTGGTGTTTTAGGTATTTCTTGGGTTTTAGTTATTTTTTAGGTTTTTAGGGGTTTTTATTATTTTTAGGATTTATTAAAGGTTTTTAGGGAATTTTTAGTGTTTATAGGGGTTGTATGTATTTGACGATTTTTAGAGATTTTTTTAGGGTTTTAGTGTTTTTAATATTTTTTATTGGTTTTTAGAATTGTTTTAGGGATATTAGGTGATTAATAGTTTTCTTAAAAATTTTAGGTGTTTTTGAGTATTTGAGGTTTTTATGGGTTTTATGGTTTTTTAATGAGTTAATAATTTTAGGGGTATTGATGGGTTTTTTGGGTTTTTTGGGTGTTTTAGGTGTTATGTTTTTTGGGGTTTTTGAGTGTTTACGTTTTATATATAGTCTTTTAGTGTTTTATAAGGTTATTTGTGTTTTTAGAGGATTTATGGTTTTTTAGATTTATTTATGGTATTTAGGATCTTTTAAGGGTTTTCATGTTTTTGACGGTTTATATATTTTTTAGGGTTTTAGGATTTTTTAGAGTTTTTAGGGTTTTTAGGTGTTTTTTCATTTTAAAACTAATTTAGGGTTTTTTGTATTTTTATGTTTCTATGGGTTTTTTTTGGATTTATAGTTTCTTGTTTTGGTTTTTATGGGATTTTAGGATTTTCTTGGTTTTTGGGGAATTTAAGGGGTTTTAGGGGTTTAAAGATTTTTTTAGGTTTTTCAGATTTTCAAGGTTTTTAAGTCTTTTTTTGTTTTTTTTGTATTTTATATTTTTATGGGTTTTAGAATTTTAGTGGTTTGATTGTTTTATTAGGGGTTTTTAGTATATTTAGTGATTTTAGGGTTTTTAAGTATTTTTGAGTGGTTTTAGGATAATTTTAGTGTTTTTTGGGATTTTTATGATTTTAAGGTGTTTGTTTGGTTTTTGTGTGTGTGTGGGGAGGGGGGGGGGGGAGGGGTAGGGTTTTTAAGGGGGTGTAAATTTTTTTAGGGTGTTTAAGGGTTCTAGGGTCTAGTAGGTATTTTTACAGTTTTTATGATCTTTTTTATTTTTTATGTATTTCGAGGGTATTTAGAGGTTTTTATGGTCTTTAAGGGTTTTAGGATCTTTTAGGTGTTTAAGTATTTTTGAACTTTTTAGGGGTTAGGGGTTTTTGGGTTTTGGGGTTTTTTTCATTTTTATGGGTTTTTAGGGCAGTATTTTTTTAATTTTTTGTGGTTTATAGGAATTTTTATGGGTTTTTAGGGTTTTTAAGGTTATTTTAGTGTTTTTTGGGTTTTATGTTTCTTTTAGGTTTTTAGGGTTATTAAGGGTTCTTAGAATTTGTAGTGGTTCTTAGGGCTTTTTAGAATTTACTTTGGTTTTTAGGGTTCTGTACAGTTTTAGGGGTTTTTATAGTTTGTTAAAAAATTTATTCAATTTGTAGGGTTTTTATTGTTTTTTATGGTTTTATGGGTTTATATGGTTTTTGCAGGTTTAGGGGGAGGGGGGGTTCTAGGGTGTCCAGGTGTTTTGGGTTTTAATGGGTTTTAGGGTTTTTAGAAGATCTTTGGGTTTTTAGGGTTTTAGTGTCTTTTAAGTTTTTAGGGTCTTTTAGTGTTTTTATGATATTTTTTGTGGATTAAAGGGTTTAGGGTCTTTTTAATGATTTTCGGTTTTAGTGTATTTTTAGGGATTTCAGGGTGTTTTGGGGGTTTTAATGGATATTGGGTTTTTTATATTTTTTTAATAGTTTTTAAGGTTCCTAAGGTTTGTGGGGATTTTTTTTGAGTTTTTAGAGTTTTCAGGGATTTTAGGGTTTTTAGAGTTTTTAGGTCTTTTTAGGGGGTTTAAGGATTTTATGGATTTTAGTTTCTTTTAGTATTTTAATGGTTTTTAGGTGTTTTTAGAGTATTTATAGTTTTAGGGTTTTAGGGGTTTTTCTATCTTATAAAGTATTTTATGGTCTTGTTGGGTTTTATTAGAGTCTTTTAGAATTTTAAGGTCTTTTTGGATATTTTATGGTGTTGATGGGTTTTTAAAGTTTTTAGGGTTTTAAGGGGGGGTATGGGATTTAGGGTGTTTAGTGTTTTTAGGGATTTTAGTGATTTCATGGTTTTTTAAAGTTTTGATCCTTTTAAGTGTTTTATTATGGGTTTTAGTGTTTTTATGGGTTTTAATGGTTTTAGTGTTTTATGGAATTTTTTGGTTTTTAGGGATTTCAAGGTATTTTTTTGGTGTTTTAGGGTTTTTATGGCTTTTAGGTCTTTTTAGGCTTTTAGTCCTTTTAGGTGTTTTTAGGGGTTTTTTGGGGTTTTTTGGGTTTTAGGGGTAGTTGTGGTTTTATAGGGAGTTTAGGCTCTTTTTAGTTATTTTTTGGGGTTTTACTATCTTTTAAGTGTTTTATGGTGTTTAAGGTATTTTGGGGTTTTAGTGATTTTAGGTTTTAGGGGTTTTATGGTTTATAAGTGTTTTAATGGGGTTTTAGTAGTTATGAGGGGTTTTAGGGCTTTTGGGGTTTATTTAGGGTTTTTTGGGGTTTGTTGTTTTTAGTATTTTGTAAGTTTTTTGGTGTTTTAGGGGTTTTATTGTTAGTAAGAGTTTTATGGTTTTAGGGTTGTTAGGGGTTTTTAATATTTTAAGTGTTTTTAGGTCTATTTATGTTAATAGACTTTTAAAAGGTATTTTTGCTGTTCTTAGGGTCTTATAGGGGTTCTAGTGGTTCTAAAGGCCTTCCAGTGTCTCTCTGTGTGTGTTTGTGGGGGGGGGGGGGGTTATGGTTTTTTTGGGATTTATGGATTTTGTAGTCTTTTAGGGTCTTTATGTTCTTTTATGGATTTTTGGGGTTTTGGGGTCTTTTTGGGTTTAGGGTGTGGGGTTTAGGATTTAGGTTGTATCGTTTATTGTCCAAGGTGTAGGGTTTAGTGTCTTGGGTATAGGGTTTATGGTATAGGGTGCAGGGTTTAGGGTTTAGAGTGTATGGTATAGGGTATAGAGTATAGGGTTTAGGGCTTTATGTTTAGGGTTTTGGGTATAATGTTTTAGGTGTAGGGTTTACGGTTTACGATGTAGGGTATTGGGTTTAGGGAATAAGTTATAGGTTTTAGGGTGTCAGTTTTTTTGTTCAGGGCTCTCTTTGGTTTTTTATGTGTATATGGTTTTAGGTTATTTATGGGGTTGTTAGTTTTTTAGGTTTTTATGGGTTTTTATGGTTTTTGAGGTCTGCATGGTTTTTTTGTTTTTCTTTCAGGTTTTTATTATTTTAAGGGTGTTTTAGGGGTTTTTTTTGGTTTTTTGGGGCTTTGTTTTTTTTGTGGTTCTATGTGGTTATTAAGTGTTTTTATATATTTTTATGGATTTAGGTTATTTTTTGTTATTTTCTGTTTTTTAGTGGTTTTAGGGGTTTTGAGAGGATTTTTTGGGTTTTTTGGATTTTTGTGGTTTCTATGGATTTTAGGGTTTTTGGGGTGTTAGTGTTTTTAGGGATATTAGGGGTTTTGATGGTTTTTTGGATTTTTTATTTTTTTAGAGGATTTAGTGGGTTTTTGGGGTTTTTTAGTGTTTAGGGTTGTTAGGTTTTTTTAGAGTTTTAGGGTTTTTATTGATTTTATGTTTTTATATTTTCTAAGGGTTTTTTTGGGTTTTAGGGTCCTTAAAGTTTTTGGGGTCCTTTCTATGTTTTTAGGGTTATTATGGTATTTTAGAGGTTTTAGGATCCTTTATGGGGTTTATAATCTTTTAGGGTTTTTTAGTGTTTTTAGGGGTTTTAGGGTTTTTGTGTCTTTTAGTGGTCTTAGGGTATTAGGGCCTTTTAATTTTTTTGGTTTTTAAGGGTTATTTTAAATTTAAAAGTGATGTAGGGTATTTTTTCTGTTTTTTTGGGTTTTAGGGTCTTTTTTAGGTTTTAGGGTATTTTATGTTTCATTCAGGTTTTAGGGTCTTTAGGGTTTCGAGGGTTTTTAGGGAATTTTAGGATTTTTATGATTTTTGGGTCTTATATATTTTATGGTATTTTTAGGATTTTTAGATCATTTTAGGGGTTTTAGGGTCATTTAGATTTTTTTAGGGTTTTAAGTTTTTTGAATTGTTTTTTAGAGTTTTCATGGTTTTTATGGTTTTAGGGTTTTTAAGATTTTAATTTGTTTAGGATTATTTTGGTATTTTGATGGTTTTAGGGGTTTTTAGTTCATCTTATTGTTTTTACTGGGTTTTTTGTGTTTTTTGGGATTTTGGGGTTTTTAGGGGTTCTTAGGGTTTTAGTGGTTTTTTGGGGATTTAGGGTTTGTTTATGATGTTTGGGGATTTTTAGTCTTACATTATTGTTTTTAGGGTTTTTATAGTTTCTTTGGGTCTTTAGGGGTTTTATGGGTTTTAGGGTCTTTTGGGGGGTTTAGGGTTTTTATGTACTTTTAGGGGTTTTAGGGAATTTTTCAGTATTTTATGGGTTTTAAGGTTTTAAGGGGGTTTTAGGAATTTTAATTTTTTTAGGGGTTTTAGGATCTTTTTTTTTTGTTTTTGGGGGTTTTAGGTTTTTTAGAGATTTAGGGTTTTATTACTATTATTGTTTCTTAGGGTTTTATGGTTTTTACGAGTTTCAAGTGTTTTTAGTGTTTTTGGGTTATTTTTATGACATTTTATGGTCTTTTGCGGTCTTTTTAGGGCCTTTTAGGGGTTTTAGTCCTTTTTATGATTTCAAGGGTTTGAGGGGTATTTTTTATTTTTAGGGGTTTCTAGAGTTTTTTTTCCAGTTTTTAGGGTTTTAGTGGTTTTATGGTGTTTTTAAATTTTAATAGGGAATTTAGTGGGTTTTAGTATTTTATTTGGGTTTTTGGATTTTTTGGGGGTTTTTTGGGTCCTCTTATATTTTTAAGATTTTTTTTGGTTATCTGGGTCTTTTTAGAGGTTTTTGGGGTTTTAATAGTTTTTATATTTTTTGGGTTGATTAGAGGTTTTATAGTTTTAAGGTTTTTAAGTGTTATTAAGGGGTTTTTGGGGTTTTAGGTTTTCTATGTTTCAACTAATTTTAGTGGTTTAGTGTTTTCTATGTTTTAAGGGGTTCTTAAACTATTTTTTGGGTTTTTTTTGTGAAATTAATGATTTTTAGGGTCTTTTAGATATTTTAGGGTTTTATGGCCTTTTTAGGGGTTTTATGGGTTTTTAGGGTCTTTTAACATTTTAAGGTTTTTTAGAGTCTTCTGGGGTTTTTTTGGGTTTTAGGGTGTTTTAGGGATTTTAGGTTATTAAAAGTATTTTAACATATATTCATTTTTGGGTGTTTATGGGTTTTAAGGTATTTTAGGTTTTATGGTGTAGGATTTAGTGTTTACAATGTTGGGTATAGGATGTTGGGTTTCAGGTATAGGGTATAGGGTATATGGGTTTAGGGTTTAGTGTGTAGGGTATAGGGATGAGGGAATATGTTTTTGGATTTAGGGTATAAGTTATAGGTTTATTAGTGTCTGTTTTATTGTTTAGGGAGGAGAAATAAGGTTTTGGGTAGAGGGTTTAGGGTGTATGTTTAGGGTTTAGGGTTTATTCTATATGGTTTAGGTAGGGTTTTATTAGTGTTTTAGCGTTTTTCTGGGTTTTGGGGTTTCTAGGGGTTTTTAGTATTTTTAGGCGCCTTTAAGTGGTTTTTGGGTTTTTAGGGGTCTTTTGAGTTTTAGGGCACTTAAAATTATTTTTATGTTATTTTGCTAGTTTTCAGGTTAATTTTTAGGTTTTTATGGTTTTTATGATTTTTAGGGTTTTTATTATGGTTTTTAGAGTTTTTTCTTGATTTTAGGTGTTTTTTGAGATATTTTTTGTTTCAGTGTTTTTATGTTTCATAGGGTTTTTATGGGTTTTTAGTGTTTTTTGGGGTTTTTGGGTATTTTAGTTTTTAGTTATTTTAGTGGTTTTTATGGTTTTAATGGTTTTAAGGGGTTCTTTGATTTTTAGGGTTTTTAGTGTTTTAGGATTTTTAGAGGTTTTAGGGGTTTAGAGTGTTTCCAATGTCTCTAAGTGAAGTTTAATATTTTTTAAGGGTTTTTATGATTTTTATGGTTTTTTAGTTTTTCTTTTGTGTTTTGGGTTTTTATGATTTTTAGTGTTTTTAGGTTTTCTAGGTGGTTAAGAATTTTTAGGGTTTATGAGTTCTTTGTGTTTATAGGGTTTTGTTAGTATTTTTCAGGTTTATTAGTGTTTTTGGTCATTGAGTGTTTTTAAGTATTTCTATGGGGTTATTTTTTTAAAGTCATTTAAAGTTTTTTGGAGTCTTTTGGGTATTTTTGGGTTTTTGGGTTATTTGGTACTCATTAGGATTTCAAAGAGGTTTTTTGTGTTGTTTATGTTTTTTTATATTTTTATGATCCTTTAAGGTTTTTAGGGGATTTAGATTATTTTACAGTTTTTAGGTTATTATAGGGAATTTTAGCGGTTGTAGGATTTCAGTGTCATTAATGGGTTTAAATGTATTTATGGACTTTTAGGGGTGTTTTAGTGTTTTAGGGTTTTTAGGGTCTTTATTAATTTTAGGGTTTTTATGGGTTTTAATATTTTTTAGGTTTTTGGGACTTTAGGTTTTTTTTTGTTTTTTAATATTTAGGGTGTTTAAGTGTTTTTTGAGTTCTAATGGGGTTTTGGCCATTTTCATGTTTTAGGATTCATTACTAGTTTTAGGGGTTTGGGGGGGGGTATGTTTTTAATGTTTTTAAGGGGTTTAGGGGTCTAATGGGTTTTTTGGTTTGAGGTATATTTTTAGATTTTAGGCGTTTTAATGGGTTTTAAGGGTTTTAGGGGGTTTAAAAGTTTTTATGGTTTTTAGGGCCTTTTAAATGTTTTTAGGGTTTTTAGTGTTTAAGGTGTTTTCAGGGATTTTAAAGATTTTTAGGTTATTTCATGGATTTTAGGTTTTTTTGGGGGTTTTAGGGTGGAGGGTGGATTTTTAGGATTTCTCAGATTTTAGGGTTTCAGTGGGTTTTGGGTTTTCGGGTTCTTCGGGTATTTTTTGTTTATTTTATGAGGTTTATAGTTTTTTAGGGTTTTTTGTGTTTTTTATGGGTTTTAAGGGGTTGCGGGTTTTTTTGGATCTTTTCGGTTTTAGGGTATTTTATGATTTTAGGATTTTTTTGGGTTAATTTTGTGTTTTTAGTGGTTTTAGGGGTTTTTAGGGTGTTTAGGGTTTTTCGGGTTCTTTAGGGGTTTTAGGGTCTTTTAGGGCTGTTAGGGAAATTTATGGTATTTTGGGTTTTTATTATCTTTTGGTTTTTTGGGTTTTTATAGTCTTTTAGGGTTTTTTGGGTTCTTAGGACTTTTAGAGGTTTTAGGCATTTTAAAAATTTTAGGATTTTTTATGGGTTTTTATGGTATTTATTTTTTTAGGTTTTTTAATTCATTTATGTATTGTTTTTAGGGATACACAGGTTTATAGATATTTTTTATGAATTTTAGTTTTTTAGGGTTTTTAGTGTTTTTAGGGGTTTTAAGCATTTTTAGTGGTTTGGGGGGTTTCTAGGGTTTTTAAGTGTTTGAGGGTTTTTTGTGGTTTTAAGGGGTTTTTTTTGGATTTTTAGGGTTTTTTAGGAGTTTTTGGGTTTTAAGCATTTTTAGGGTGTTGATTTTTTATAGGGTGTTTTAGTGGGTTTTGGGTTTTTTATTATTTTTAAATTTTTTGTGGAATTTTAGTGTTTTAGTTCTTGTTAGGGTTTTAAGGGTTCTTAGGGTTTTCAGGGTTTGAAGTGTCTTTCTAGGGGTTTAGGGTTATTTTAACATTTATTTGGATTTTTTTGGTTTTTATGGCATTTTATATTTTTAATATTATTAGTTGTTTTAGAGAATTTTAGGGGTCTTTTATGTGTTTATAATATTTTTGGATTCTTTTAATGGTTTTTAGTCTTTTTAGATTTTATAATGTTTTTAGGATATTTATAGTTTTTAGGGGTTTTAGTGGATCTGTAGGGTTTTTAGGATTTTTAGGGTTCTTCGGGATTTTTTTTTGTGTTTATCGGGTTGATAAGGTTTTTTGAGGTTTTAAGGGTTTTTTATTTTATTTTTTTATGGTTTTAGGGTTATTTTAATTTTTGAAGTGTTATTAGGGGTTTTAGTATTCTTTTAGAGATTTTATAGTTTATTTATGGGTTTTTAACATTTTATAGTTTTTAGGGATTTAGAGAGTTTTTTGGGGTTTTAGTGTTTTGTTGGGTTTTTATGATTTTTAGGGTTTTCTATGTTTTTTTGGGGGTTTTATGGCTTTTTAGAGGGTTTGAAGAGTTTTTATCAGTTTTTAGGGTTTTTATGGGTTTTTAGAATTTTTTAGTGTGTGTTGGATTTTTAGGGTTTTCAAATGTTTTTAATGATTTTAAGTGTTTTAGGGGATTTTGTGAGTTTTTATGGATTTTTGATCTTTTAGCATCTTTTAAGGGTTTTTTTAGTTTTTATGGTTTTTGGGTTACTTTAGGGTTTTTAGGGTATCTTTTGTTTCCTTAGGTCAAGGAAGATGCGAGGGTCGAGCTAGTCCCAGCCCCCCAAATTTATTAGCAAGGAAAAAGAGACACTGCAGACAAGAGAGGTGGGGGATAAAACAGCCCACACTCGAGAACCCCTTACAACTCACCCAAAAAAAATGAAAACAAAAAAGAAAAAACTAAAAAAGAAAAAACACACAAAACCAAGAAGCCACCATCAACTTCCAGCATCAACCAGCATCCACCAGCTCACAGCTAACCAACGAGCAGCATCCAAACTCAAAAAAACCAGCATCCAGCACCTCCCAGCCAAACAACAACTAGTATCACATCCCAGTCAAACAGAAAACCGCATCTCACAGCACATATTCCATCATCTATCACCTTCAACATCAGCATCCTCTTCAACACATTCCAGGGCCAGGGTAATCCTCCCAGCCAAGCAGCAAATAGTATCCAGCAGCATAGGTGTAGGCTTCCAGTGTTACCAAAGCAGACATCTACTATCATGTCAATGATCATATTCTAGAAACCGACACCACCTAACCTAGCATAAGCATCAGATTCCCAGTTTGTAGGGGTTTTGGGGGCCTTAATGGATTTTTACGTTTAAGGTATTTTTAGATGTTTTTATGGTTTATAGGAGATTTTCTATTTTTAGGTTTTTTCAGAGGTTCTAGTTTTTTATGTTTTTTTTATGTTTTTTTATGGTTTTTAAGGTTTTTAGGGATTTTATGGATTTGAGAGTTTTAGAGTTTTTAGGGGTCTTATGGTTTTTAGGGTTTTTTGGGTCTTTTAAGTTATTCGAATTTTTAGTGTTTTTGGGTAGTTTTAGAAGATTTAGGGAAATTTTTAGACTTTTTATGGTTTTTTGGGGTTTTAGGGTGTTCTTGGATGTTTTATGTTTTTTTTGTTTTTGGGTCTGTTTATGGTTTTCTGGGGTTTTTTTATTAATTTTGAGTTTTGATGATTCTTTGGGGGTTTTTTGGTTTTTTGGTCGTTTAGGGGTTTTTTTATGTCCATTTAGTATTTTAGGGGTTTTCGGTTCCTTTAGGTGTTTTATGGTTTTTAGGGTCCTTTGGGATTTTAAAGGGTTTTTAGGCCCCTTTAGTTTATTAAGTTTTTTAAGATCCTTTAGGGTTTTAAGTATTTTAAGGGGTTTTAGAGTCTTTTAGGGTTTTAGTGAATTTTTTGGTCTTTTAGGTGTTTTTAGGGTTTTAGTTAATTTTAGGGTTTTTGGTTTTTTGGGTCTATTAGATGTTTTAGTGTTTAGGTTCTTAGAGTATTTATTATTTTTTATGATATTTGGTAGTTTTGGGGGTTTTTAGTATTTTAGGGATTTTTAGGTGTTTAGGGGTTCTTTTTGATATTTAGGGTTTGTTTGAATTTTTTAGGGTTGTGGGGTTTTTATGATTTTTATGGGGGTTAGGTTTTTATGGCCCTTTAGATATTTTAGGGTTCTAGGATGTTTTGGAGGGTTTTATAGTTTTAAGGTTTTTAGTAGTTTTTAGGGTGTTTAATAATCCTTATAGGGGTTTAGGGATTTTTTATGTCTTTTTGGATTTTCAGTTTTTTTTAATGTTTTAGGGGTTTTTAGTGATTTAGCAGTTTTTATTATTTTAGTATTTTTAGTGGTTTTAGGTTATATGTGGATTTTTTGGAATTTTTAAAATTTTATGGGTTTTAGGGTTTTTCAATGATTTATTATGGTGTTTATTGTTTTTAGGGTTATCGCAGTGTTTTCATAGTTTTTATTGGTTTTAGGGTTTTTAGGGTGTTCTAGGGTTTTGCAGGATTTTTGAGGGTTTTATGGGTTTTTAGGTATTGTTTGTGTTTTAAGGATTTTATTGGATTTACGGTTTCTTAGGGTCTTTGGGTTTTAAGGTCTTTTTTGTGTTTTTTATATTTATGAGGGCTTGTATGGTTTTTAGTGGTTTAAGGTTTTTTAATAATTTTAGGGTCTTTTGGGTCTTCTAAAAGTTTTTAGGGTCTTCAGGGTATTTATGGTTTTCAGGGTCATTTAAGGATTTTAGGTTGTTTTATTGTTTCTTTGGGTCTTTTAAGGGCTTTATATGTTTTCATTTTTTTATGTTTTTAGTCGTTTTATTGTCTCTTTAGTGGATTTAGGGTCTTTTAGGTTTCATGGTTTTTAAAGGTCTTTATTGTTTTTAGGGGTTTTATGGATTATTATGGTTTTATAGGGTATTGGCCTTTTAGGGGTCTTCGTGGTATTTTTGGATTTTTATGTGTTTTTAGGTTTTTAAGTGTTTTATGATTTTGAGGGTGTTTTAGAGTTTCTATGCTTTTTTGGATATTTCAGATTGTTTTAGGTTTTTATGGGTTTTATGATTTTTAGAGTTTTTTGGGCCTTTTATTAACTTTTAGGGAATTTTTGGGTTTTATTATGATCCTTTATGGTTTTTATAGTATTTTAGGTATTTTTTCATTTTTATGGTTTTTAGAGGGTTTTAGGGGTTTTATGAGTTTTGTGATTTTAGGATTTCTCATATTTTAGGGTTTTAGTGGGTTTTGGGTTTTTATGGGTTTTCAGGTTTGTTGGTGATTTTATGAGGTTTTTAGTTTTTTAGGGTTTTAGGTGTGTTTATGGTTTTAAAGGGGTTATGAGTTTTTTTGGATAGTTTGGGTTTTAGGGTATTTTTGGATTTTAGGATTTTTTATAGTTTTATGTTAAATTAGGGGTTTTTGTGGTTTTAGGGGTTTTTAGGGTGTTTAGGGTTTTTAAGGTTCTCTAGGGGTTTTAGGGTCTTTTAGGGTTGTTAGGGAATTTTATGCTATTTTGGGTATTTATGATCTTTTCGTTTTTTGTGTTTTTATAGTCTTTTAGGGTTTTTTGGGTCGTAGGAATTTTAGAGGTTTGAGGCATTTTAAAAAAATTATGATTTTTTATGGGGTTTTGTGGTAATTATTTTTTTTAGGTTTTTTAATGCATTTATGTATTGTTTTTAGGGATACATAGGTTTTCAGATATTTTTTATGAATTTTAGTTTTTTAGGGTTTTTAGAGTTTTTAGGGGTTTTAAGTCTTTTTAGGGTTTTGGGGGGGGGGGTTATAGGGTTTTTATACGTTTAAGGGTTTTCTTGGTTTTAAGGGTTTTTTTTTGATTTTTAGGGGTTTTAGGGATTTATTGGGTTTTAAGGATTTTTAGGGTGTTGATTTGTTAAAGAGTGTTTTAGTGGGTTTTGGGTTTTTTTATTATTTTTACAGTTTTTGTGGAATTTTAGTGTTTTAGTTCTTGTTAGGGGTTTAAGGGTTCTTTGGGTTTTTAGGGTTTGAAGTGTCTTTCTAGGGGTTTAGGGATATTTTAATGTTTATTTGGATTTTTTTGGTTTTTATGGTGTTTTATATTTTTATGATTAGTTGTTTCAGAGATTTTTAGGGTACTTTTAGGTGGTTAGAATATTTTTGGGTTCTTTTAATGGTTTTTAGGTTTTTTTGGTTTTATAGTGTTTTTAGGATATTTAGAGTTTTTAGGGTTTTTTACTATATTCTTAGGGTTTTTATGATTTTTAGGGTTCTTCAGGATTCTTTTTGTATTTATCAGGTTGATAGGGTTTTTTGAGGTTTTAAGGGTTATTTTTTTTTATTTTTTTAGGGTTTTGGGGTTCTTTTAATTTTTGAAGTGTTATTAGCGGTTTTAGTATTCTTTTAGAGATTTAATTGTTTATTTATGGGTTTTTAACATTTTATAGTTTTTAGGGATTTATATAGTTTTTTGTGGTTTTAGTGTTTAGTTGGGTTTTTATGATTTTTAGGGTTTTCTATGAACTTTTGCGGTTTTTAGGGATTTGAGGGGGTTTGAAGATTTGTTATCAGTTTTTAGGGTTTTTATGGGTTTTTTATAATTTTTTAGTGTTGGTTGGATTTTTACGGTTTTCAATTTTTTTTGGATTTTAGGAGTTTTAGGGGATTTTGAGAGTTTTTATGGATTTTTGGGACTTTTACCTGCTTTTAAGTGTTTTTTTAGTTTTTATTGTATTTGGGTTACTTTAGGGTTTTTAGGGTATCTTTGGTTTCCTTATGGGTTTTATGGTTTTTAGTGTTTTTATACTTTTTTATAGTTTTTAGTATCTTTAGGTTTTTTTATGGGTTTTAATGTTTTTATGGACTTGGTGGGGTTTTATGGTTTTTAGTGTTATTATTGGTTTTAGATATTTTTAGGTTTTTTGTTGTTTTTTGGGTTTTATGTGTTTTATTTTCTTTTTGGGATTTAGTTTTTTAATGTTTTTGGAGTTTTTATGGATATTTAAGGTTTTATGGATTTATATTGTTTTGAGAGTTTTTTATGTTTTTTAGATTTTTTAGAAATTTTAGGGTTTATCATGTTTTAGGGTTTTTTATATTTTATGGGTTTTTTTTGTATTTTGGTACTTTCTTGATTTTTTGGAGTTTTAGGGTTTTTTGGGGGTTGTATGGTTTTAAGTGTTTATTGAGGTTTTCTAATTTTTTAGGGGTTATTAGAGATTTTAGGGATTTAGTGACTTTTTATATTTTTAACGTTCATAGGGTTTATTAAGGTGTTTAGGGGTTTTAATGGTTTATGGGTTTTTAGGGTTTTTATGGTCTTTAGTTTTTTTAGGGGTTTAGGGATTTTTTTCGATTTTAGGGTGTTTGAGGGGTTTGAGTGTCTTTTAGTGTTTTTATAGGGTTATTTGGTGTCATTTTCAGGGTTTTAGGTTTTTAGGGTCATTTATTGTTATTTTTTTGTTTTTAGGGTCTTTTATGTTTTTTGGCGGTGTTAGGTTTTTAGGGTGTTTAGGTGTTTTGAGAGTCTTTTAAGTATTTTTAGAGTTTTTCATTTTTTTTATGATTTTTAGGGTTTTTAAGTCCCTTTAGGGGTTTTAAGACCCTTCCCGGTTTTTAGGCGTTTTAGGGGCCTTAATGGATTTTTGGATTTTAGGGGGTTTTAGATGTTTTTATGGTTTATAGGGGATTTTCTATTTTTAGGTGTTTTCAGAGTTTTTAGTTTTTTATGATTTTTTATAGTTTTTATGGATTTTAAGGTTTTTAGGGATTTTATGGCTTTTAGGGTTTTTGGGTTTTTAGGGGTGTTATGGTTTTTAGGGGTTTTTAGGGTCTTTTAGGTTTTTAGAATTTTTAGTGTTTTTGGTTATTTTTAGAAGATTTTGGGAATTTTTTAGATTTTTTATGGTCTTTTTGGGTTTTTAGGGTTTTTGAGGATGTTTTATGTTTTTTGGGTTTTTGGGCCTATTTATGGTTTTCTATAGTTTTTTATTCATTTTGTGTTTTGATGATTCATTGAGGGTTTTTAGGTTTTTTGGTCCTTTAGGGGTTTTTTTTTATTTTTAAGTCCATTTAGGATTCTAGGGGGTTTAGCGTCCTTTAGGTTTTTTATGGTTTTTAGAGTCCTTTGTGATTTTAAAGGGTTTTTAGGGCCCTTTAGGTTATTAAGTTTTTTAAGATCCTTTAGGGTTTTAAGTTTTTTAAGGGGTTTTAGAGTCTTTTTGGGTTTTAGTGTATTTTTTTCTCTTTTAGGTGTTTTTAGGGTTTTAGTTAATTTTAGGGTTTTTGGTTTTTTGGGACTATTAGATGTTTTTAGTGTTTAGGTTCTTATAGGCTTTTCTATTTTTTATGATATTTGGTAGTTTTGGGGGGGGGGTTTAGGATTTTAGGGATTTTTAGGGGTTTAGGGGCTCTTTTTGATATTTAGTGTTTGTTTGAATTTTTTAGGGTTCTGGGGTTTTTATGATTTTTATGGGGGTTAGGTTTTTATGGACCTTTAGATATTTTAGGGTTCTAGGATATTTTGGAGGGTTTTACAGTTTTAAGGGTTTTAGTAGTTTTTAGGGTGTTTAAGAATTCTTTTCGGGGTTTAGGGCTTTTTTATGTCTTTTTGGATCTTCAGTGTTTTTAATGTTTTAGGGGTTTTTAGTGATTTAGCAGTTTTTATTGTTTAAGTATTTTTAGGGTTTTTAGGTTATATGTGGATTTTTTGGAATTTTTAAAATTTTATGTGTTTTCGGGGGTTTCAATGATTTTTATGGTGTTTATAGTTTTTAGGGTCCTCACAGTGTTTTCAGAGTTTTTATTGGTTTTAGGGTTTTAGGGTGTTCTAAGGTTTTGCTTGATTTTGGAAGGTTTTATGGGTTTTTAGGGAATTTTTGTGTTTTAAGGTTTTTAGTGGATTTACTGTTTCTTAGGGTCTTTGGGTTTTGAGGTCTTTTTTGGGTTTTTTAAATTTATGATGGCTTATATGGTTTTTAGTGGTTTATGTTTTTTGAACAATTTTAGGGTTTTTGGGGTCTTCTAAAAGTTTTTAGGGTCTTCATGGTGTTTATGGTTCTCAGGGTCTTTTAAGGATTTTAGGGTGTTTTATTGCTTCTCTGGGTCTTTTAAGGGTTTTATATGTTTTCATTTTTTTTGTTTTTAGGCATTTTAGTGTCCTTTTAGTGAAATTAGGGTCTTTTATGTTTCTTGGTTTTTAAAGGTCTTTAGGGTTTTAGGGGTCTTATGGATTATTATGGTTTTATAGGGTATTGGCCTTTTAGGGGTCTTCATGGTATTTTTGGATTTTTATGTGTTTTTAGGTTTTTAAGGGTTTTATGATTTTGAGGGTGTTTTGGAGTTTTTATGATTTTTTGGATATTTCAGATTGTTTTAGGTTTCTATGGGTTTTATGATATTTAGAGTTTTTTGGGACTTTTATAAATTTTTAGGGAATTTTTGGGTTTTATTATGATCCTTTATGGTTTTTATAGTCTTTTAGGGATTTTATCATTTTTATGATTTTTAGGGGGTTTGATGGGTTTTTCAATTTTAAGGGTCCTAGGGTTTTATAGGGGTTTTAGGGAATTTTTAGAATTTATTTGGGGGTTATAGGGTATTTCTATAGTTTTTTGGGGATTTATGGTGTTTTTAATTTTTTTGGGTTTATGTTTTTTGGTGATTTTTTGAGATTTTTTTTGTTGTCTTAGGGTTATAAAGTTTTTAGGGTTAGTTATGTTTTTAGGGGGTTTTAAGAGTTTTTAGGAATTTAGGATTATTTTCGATTTTTGGGGTTTTAGGGTTTTCATAGGGGTTTTAGGGGTTTCTAGGGTTTTTAGGGGTTTTAGGGATTTTTTATGGGTTTCTTGGTTATAGGTATTTTTATGGTTTTTGGGGTTTCTAGGTTATTGATGGCTTGATATGGATTTTATGGGGTTTTAGGGAATGTGGGGTTTTCTTTGTTTTTATAAATTTTAAGGTATTTAGAGGTTTTATGAATTTTAGGGTTTTATTGGGGTTTGTAGGGTTTTAAGGTTTTTTAAGATTTTAATGTTATTATGTGTTTTTATATTTTTTAGGAATTGTAGGGTTTTAAGGGTTTGATAGTGTTTTTTTGATTTTTATAATTTTTAGTGGTTTTTCAGAGTTTTTAGGGATTTTAGGCTTTTAGGTTTTTTATACTATTAAACTATTTTTAGGTTCTTTAAGGGGGTTTGGTCATTTTGGGTGCTTTAGGGCCTTTAGATTTTTTGGGTTTTTTGGGGTTTTGCATCTCTTTTCAGGGTTTTTAGGATTCTAGGGTCTTTTTAAAGGTTTCAAAGGGTTTTAGTATTATTATGTTCTTCTATGATAATTTTAAGATTCTAAGGGTTTTAAAAGGATTTTGTGTTTTTAAGGTTTTTTTGGGTTTTGGGGGGGATATTTAGGGTTTTTAGATGTTTTAGGGTATGTTATGGTCTTGAGGGATTTTTATGGGTTTCAGGGTTCTTTTGGGATTTTGAGGGTTTTAGGTGTTTTAAGTGTTTTTATTGTTTTTAGGGGTTTTAAGGGTTTTACAGTTTTTAGGGTGTTTTACCATCTTTTAGGGTTTTTAGTATTGAATTTGTTTTTTAAGGTTTTCTAGAGTTTTATGATTTTTTTGGGGATTTTGGGACTTTTAGGGGGTTTAAAGGTATTTTAGGGTTTTATGGTTTTTTAGAGGTTTAGGGGTTTTAGGGTTTTATATATATATTTTTATTTTAAGGGGTGTTAGGTTTCTTTGTTTCGTAGATGTTTTGTTGGGTTTTTTAGAATTTGCAGTCTTTAGGGTTTTAGTGTTTTTTTATGGTTTTTAGGGTTTTTATAGTTTTTGTTGGATTTTTTTTGTGTAATTGGTATTTTTTTTGGGTGTTTTAAGGTATTTTTATGATATTTTATTATTTAATAGTATTTTAAGTGTTTTTAATGTGTTTTAGGGGTTTTAATGTTTTTAGAGTTTTGGGATTTTAATGGTTTTACTAGTTTTTAGAGGTTTTTTTGGTTTATAGGGTTTTTTTAAAAAAATTAGTGGCTTCGTACATTTTAGTGTATTTATATGGGTCTTAAGAATTATATATTTTTTTCGTGTTTTGAAAGGCGTAGGTGGTTTACGGTTTTTATTGCTTTTACAAATTTTATGGTTTTTAGGTATTATAGGTTTTATGGTGTAGGGTTTAGGATTTCGAGTGTTACGTATAGGGTATAGGGTTTTTGCGGTGTTTTAAGCATTTTTTAGTTATTATGGGATTTTACTATTTTAGGATTTTTCAGGTATTTTAGGGTGTTTAGGGGTTTTAAGGTCTATTTTGGTTTGTTAGGGGTCTTAAGGTTTTTTTGAGTTTAAGATTCTTTTTAGTGTTTTTTGGGTATTAGGGTTTTTAGGATCTCTTAGGGGTTTTAAGGGTTCTTTAGGGTTTTGGGCAGAAGTGGTGTAAGGCCAGGATATTCCCTAGCCCCTCAAAATTTATCTTGAAAAAAGAAAGATGCAGCAGACAAGGGAGGGTAGGGGTCAATCAACCCACACCCAAAAAACCTTTACAACCCAAGATGGAAAAGACCCTAATTAAACAAAAAAGAGAAAACACAAAAGAGAAACAAGTCAGTCAACGTCGCCACCAAAATCAAAAGCAGAAGTAGATCCAATAGGTTCACTCGCTACACCAAAACCGAAGGCTGCATCATCACCATATGGATCCCCATCAGCACCATACCCAAAGGAAGCATCTGAGTCCACTATCTCCCATTCATATGACTCATACTGATTGTGGAAGTCAGTACAATACCTCTTGAGTCGCTTCTTCTCTAGCTTCCTATCCGCTCGATCCTTGGAAAGAGCATCCTCCATAGCTTTGGAAGCCTTCGAGGAGGCCCTTGTTGCCATTGGTTTTGTAAGGTATGAATAGTCTCTCATTTCCCTCCTCTTGGCAGGGGAAGCACTCCCCCTGCTCCTTCTGTGAAGGACATCATCAGCACTCACCACCTTTGGGGGGGGGGGGTTAGTATTTTTAGGGGTTTTGGGGGGTTTTGGGTTTTTTTGGGGGTTTTAAGAGATTTTAGGGGTTTATGGTTTTTAATGTTTTAGGGGATTTGTGGGTTTTTATAGAACGTAGGTGTTTTTAGAGTTTTTATAATTTTGACATTTTTTATGTGTTTAAGGTTTTTAGAGTCTTTCATGATTTTTAGGGTTTTAGGGTTTTTAGAGTCATTTAGAAATTTTGAGTGCCAAAATGATTTTTATAATCTTATAGGGAATTTAAGGTCCTTTAAGATTTTATTTTGGGGTTTTAGTTTATTTTTATGGATTTAGGGTCATTAAGGTGTTTTAGCAATTTTAGGGTTTTTAGCATTTTTAGATTTTAAGCTATTTTTAGTGTTTAATATTTTTAGTGTCTTTTAGGATTTTTATGGTCTTTTAGAGTTTTTTAGCTTTTTGGTGTTTTTTGGGGGTATTTTTTTGGTCTTTTGGGGTATTTTTGAGTTGTAAGTGGTTTCAATTTGTTTTTTTCTCTTTGTTAGTGTTTTAAGGCTTTTAGGGTTTTTAGGTGTTTTTTACAAATTTTGGGGTTCTTTATTTTTTTAGGGGCAATTAGTTTTTTTGGGTTTTTAGAGTTCTTTATAGGGTATTAGAGATTTTAGGGTGCTTAATGGGGTTTTTAGGTTCTCTAGGGTTTTTAAGTGGTTTTAGGGTTTTTATATGTTTTTGATGGTTTTATAGATTTAAGGGGATTTTTTGGTGTTTTAGGTTCTTTTTTGGGTTTTAATGTCTTTTTGGGAATTTTAGGGTTTTTAGGGAGATTAGGGTTCTTTGGATTGTTTTTTGGTTTTTTGGGTTTTTAGGGGGTTTATTTTTTTTTTGAGTTTTTGGTTTTTTTAATGGTTTTTATGGTTTTTGTCGTTTTTAGTGACATTAAGGGTCTTTTTTTGGTTTTTAGCATGTTTTGGAATTTTAGGGGTGTTTTACGGTATTTTTATATTGTTTTTGGGTTTTTTATGGTTTTTAGAGATTTATGGGGTTTTGATATTTTTAGAGTTTTTAGGGTTTTTTGTTTTTAGGGAGTTTTAGGGTTTTATATTGTTTTTAGGGTATTTATGGGTTGTATGATTTTTCTAAATTTTTAGTGTCCTTTTCTGTTTTTTTTTCATTTTTAGGGTTTTTAAGGATTATATGGTTTATTTAGGATTTTTTTGTTTTAGGTTTTTAATATTTTTATGGTTTTTATATTTTTGGTTTTTATTATAATTTTTAGGGTTTTAAGGGATTTTTAGGTTTTTAAGTTTCTTTATATTTTTAATTTCTTATAGTGTCCTCTTTTTGTATGGTTCTTAGGTTCTTTTAGGGGTATTTATGGGAATTTATGGTTTTTAGATGTTTTATGATATTTTGGGGAACTTTAAGGTTTTTATGGTTTTTAAGGATCTTCCTATAATTTTAGGGATTTTAGGATTTTTTATGGGTTTTTGTGTATTTTAGAGTATTAAAGGTTCTTATAGTTTTTAGTGGTTTTTAGGTTCTTAATTTTTTTGGGGGGTTTTAGGGACTTTTAGGGTTTATGGTTTAGGGTTTATGGTGTACGATTAAGGGTTAAGTTTTTAATGTGTGTGGTTTGGGTTTTAGGGTGTAGGTTTTAATGTTTAGGGTGTAGGGTTTTGAATCTAGGGTGTAAGTATTAGGATTTAGGGGGTAGGGAATGGGAAATAAGGTGTAGGTTTTTAAGTTTAGGGTATATGGTATATGGTTTGGGGTGTAGGGTATATGGTTCAATGTATAGGGTATAGGGTCTAGCGTATTGGGTTTATGGTGTAGGGTTTGGGGTTTAGAGGTTTTTATTTATTTTTTTTACTTTTTTATGGTCTCTACTATTTTTAGGTTTTTGTAGAATATTGACCAGTTTTTTACAACTTTTTGGGAGTTTTAGGGTTTTTATTTTTTATGGGTTTAAGGTTTTTTGGGTTTTTATGATTTTTAGTAATTGTTCTAGTTTTTAGGGGATATTAGGGGTTATTCGGGGTTTTAGGTGTTTTTTGGTCTTTAGGGTCTTAGGCGGTTTAATGATTTGGGGGGTTTATGTATTTTTTGGGTTTTTAGTGTTTTTTAATTTTTAATGTTTTCAGGGATTATAGCGTTTTCAAGATTTTTAGGGTTTTTAGTTGTTTTATGGTTTTTTTGTGTTTTTATAGGTTTTAAAGGTTTTTGTGTTTTTTTGGGTAATTAAATGTATTTAGCATTTTTGGGAAGAAGAGGTGTTGGACTAGGCCAACCTAGCCCCCAAAAATTTATTAAAAAAGAGGACACTGTAGACTGGGGTAGGGGCTTACTAAATCAACCCATACCAAAAGGACAATCCCCAACCATAAAAAAAGGAAGAAACCAAAAGTGACTCAGACCCCAAAGGTCCAAAATAAAAGAAAATACACAAAAGGGCAAAAGAGCAAGTAAATAAATGTCACCACCAAAGTTAACCAGGTCCTCACTGCGGTGTCCAAAGCTTTCACCAAGCCCCACACCCACATCAGTAAAGAAAAATTCTGAGTCTGCTCTGGTGTCCATTAAAGATTTTAGGGGTTTTAGATATTTTAGGGTGTTTATGGTTTTTAGGGGCCTTGGGGGTTTGTTAGGGGTTTTTGGGTTTTTTACGGTTTTAGTGGTTTAGTATTTTTATTCTATTTTACGTTTTTTGTGGTTTTTAAATGTTTTTTAATGGTTTTTAGTATTTCTTGTGTATTTTATGGTATTAATTGTTTTAAATAATTTTGGGTTTTATCGATTTTTAGGGTCCTACAAGATTTTTTGGATGTGTTAGTGTATTTTATTATTTTTTTGGAATTTTTGAATATATTATTGTTTTTAGGGGTTTTTATAGTATTCTAGGGCTTTTATGATATTTTAGTTTCATTTAGTATTTTTTAGATATTTAGTGTCTTTTATGGGTTTTTATGGTTTTTAGGGTCTTTTGGATTTTAAGGGTTTTTTCGAGTCATTATGGATTTTAATGGGAATTTTAATATTTTATGTTTTCTAGGGTTTTTTGGCCCTTTAATTTTTTCATGGGTTTTAGTGTATTCTAGTTATTTTAGGGGTTTTAGGGTTAGAACAGAGGGGTTTTATGGTTTTTAGGGTTTTAGGGTTTTTAGGGCCTTTTACGGTATCTAGGGTCGTAGGGGGTTTCTATGGGTTTTGGGTCTTTTATGCTTTTAATGTTTTTTATCTTCATTTATATTTTTTATGTTTTAGGGTTTTTTATGATAATTTTATGGGTTTTAGGGTCTCAAAGTGTGTTTTTACAATCCTTTACAATTTTTAGGGTTTTTTTATTCTATTAGGGTTTTAGGGTCTTTTAGTGTATTTTATGGGTTTTAGGTTTTCTAGAATGCTTTAGGGGTTTGTAGGTATTTTGGTGGTTTTAGTGTTTTCGGGTTATTTTAGATTTTTAGGGGTTTTATGTTCATTTAGTATTTTTATTGTATTTATGGTTTTAGGGTTTTTAAGGGTTGTTACTGTTTTTACAGTTTTATAGGGTTTTTAAGGTTTTAGTGTTTTGAGGGGGATTTAGGGTTTTGAGAATATTTTAAAGGTTTTTTGGTTTTTTGGTTACTTTTATAATTTTTAGGGGTTTTAGGGTATTTAGGGGTTTTAAGGAATTTTTTTGGGCTTTATGGTTTTAAATATAATTAGGATTTTTTTAGGATTTTAGGGGGTTTTAGTGTATTTTGGGGGATTTTTTTTGGGGGGGGGGGTTAGGGTGTTTTAGGGGTATTGTCATGGATTTTGGGGTTTTAGGATTTGTATTGTTTTTTTGAGTTTTAAAGGTTTTTAGGGTTGTTAGTGTCTTTATGAGTTTAGTTCCTTTTTTAGGTTTGAAGGGTATTTTTTTTGTTTTTTATGGATGTGAAGGGTTTTATGGTTTTTAGGGGTTTATCTAATTTTTTTGGTTTTAAGGGTTTTAGGGATTTTAATGGTTTTAATGTTTTTTTGGGTTTTAGGTTTTTTGGTGTTTTTAGGTTTTTATTAGCATTTTTATGATTTTTAGGGTTTTTATTTTTTTAGGGGTTTAGGATGATTTTTTGAGTATTTAGTTATTTTTAGTGGTTTTAATGTTTTAGGATCTTTTTGTGTTTTAGTGTGTTTTATGGTTTTCAGGTTTTAGGGTATTTTTTAAGTTTTAGGTTCATTTAAGGTTATTATGGGTTTTAGGGTTCTCTTAGAATTTATGGTTTTTATGGTAGTTTTTTAGTTTTTAATGTATTTTTAGGGTTTTTCATGGTTTTAAGGTTTGGGGGTAGGGGTTTTTAGGGTAATTAGGTATTTTTAGCGTCTTCAGAGATTTTTTGGGTTTTTTTATAATTTTTTAGGGTGTTAGGAATTTTAGTGTTTTTAGGTTTTATTTATTTATAATAATTATTTTTTAGTGTTATAAAGGTTTTTATATTTTTTAGGGTATTTAGGGTACTAGGGTTTTATTTTAGTTTTGAGTTTTTTTTGGTTTTTATATTTTTTTTGGTTTTAGGGTATTTTAAGGTATTTTTGGTTTTTTTAGGATCATTTAGGGGATTATGGATCTTTTAGTGGTTTATGGAACTTTTAGGGGTTTTATTGTGTTTTAGATATTTTATTGTTTTTGGGGTTTTTTGGACTTTAAGGTTTTTTAGATTTTTTAGGGTTTTATGGGTTTTGAGGAATTTTTTCAGATTATAAATATTTCTTCGAATTTTTAGAGATTTTAGGACTTTTAGTGTTTTTGGTGTGTTTTTGGGGGTTTTTTGGGTTTTAGGGGGTTTTTTGGTTTACATTTTTTGGTTTAAGGGTATTTTGGGTATTTTGGGTTTTTGGGGGGTTTTTAGGGGATTTAGGATTTTTCTATATTTTAGGCTTTTATTATTTTTTGTGTTTTTATTGGTTTTATAGGTTTTTAGGGTTTTAGGATTCTATAGGGGTTTTAGGGAATTTTTGGGGGTTTTCAGGTTTTAGGGTCTTTTAGAGTTCTTTTGGGGTTTTATGGTCCTATTTGTGTTTTAGGGGTTTTTATGTTTTTTGGGGGGTTTTGGTATTTAAGGGAGTTTTGGGTTTTTTTATTTTTACAGGGTTTATTTATAGGTTTTAATGTTTTTATTTTTAATTTTTTTTTGAGTTTTAGCCTGTTATAGGTTTTTTAGTGTTTTTTTGGGATTATAGGGTTTTTATGATTTTAGGGGTCTTAGGGTCTTTTTTGGGTTTTTGGTTTTTTGGATCATTTAGGAGGTTTTCGGGTTTTTAAAGGTCTGTTTTAGTTTTTATGGATTTATATGAGTTTTAATGGTTTTTAGTTGTTTAATGGTCTTAGGGTCTTTTAGGGGTTTTTAAGTTCTTTTAGGGGGTTTCATGGTTCATAGGTTCTTTTAGGATTTAGGGTGTAGTGTTTATGGTTAAGGGTGAATGGTTTATGGTTTAAGTTAAAGGGTTTCAGGTGTATGGTTTAGGGATCATGGTCTAGGGTATATAGTATAGGGTGTAGTATTTTGGGTTTAGGGTGTTGTGTATAGGGTTTATAATGTATGGTTTTGGGCTTAGGTTGAAGGGCATATGATTTTGGATGTTGGTTTAATGGGTTAATGTGTTGGGTATAGGGAATTAGGTTGTAGGGTTTTGAGTTTATGATGTAGGTTATAAGGTTTTTAGTGAATTTGTATGGATTTTAGAGTTTTTTTGGTTTTTATGGGTGTTATGGTTTTTGGGGTTTTAGTGTTTTAAGGGGTTATTTATGGTTTGTATGGTTCATAATTTTTTTTTTGTATATTGTCTTTTATAGGGTTTAGGTTTTTTTAGGTTTTTTATGTTTTTGGGGGTTTTGGGGTTTTTAGTGTTTTTAATGGGGTTTTTGTGTTGTTTTAGGTTTTTTGGGGGGTTTTTTGTTTTAAAGGTTTTTTTTGGGTTTTAAGCGTTTTTTTAGATTTTAAGTATTTTATCTGTTATTTGGGTTTTTATGGGATTAAGGATTTTTTAAAGGTTTTTGAACTTTAACGATTTTTGATGTTTTTAGTAATTTTAAGGTTTTTTATGGATTTTAATGTTCTTTGGATTTTTAGTGGGTTTAGGGGTTTTGGGTGTTTTGGAATTTAGGGTTTTTATGTGTTGTAGTGTTTTTATAGGATTCAAGGTTATTAGGGGGTTTTATGTGTATTACAGTCTTGTGGTTTTTAAGGTTTTGTAGAGTTTTAGGGTCTTTTCAGGGGTTTTTAGGTCCCTTTAATATTTTTTGGGGTATTTTAGTATTTATTGGTATCCTTTATGGATTCATGCTTTTTATAGTATTTTGGTGTCTTTTAGGGTGTTTTATGGATGTTCGGTGATTCTATGCGTGTTTAGGGTTTTTTGTGTATTTTTTTGTTTGTATGTTTTTAGCATGTTTTAGGTTTTTAATGGTTATAATGTTTTTAAATATTTTTTTTGGGTTTTTATAGGGGTTTGTTTTTTTATTTTTTAGGGACTTTTAGGGGTTTTCAGGTCTTTTGGTTTTTTAATTTTTAGGGTGTTTTGTGGTTTTAGGGCAAGGAAGATGCGAGGGTTGGGCTATTCCCCCCCCCCCCAAATTCATTAGAAAGGAAAAAAAGGAGACACAACAAACAAGGGAGGGGAGGGGTCAAACGACCCACACCCAAAAACCCCTTACAACCCACGCCAAAAATATAGAAACAAAGAAAAAGACTAAAGAACCAGACACAACAGTGGCATCATCACGTCACATCCAGCCAGTACAAGCATCCAGCAGCACCACAACCAATCATCACAACTACACAGCGGCAACACCGCATCCAAACCAACCATCCCCAGCAACCAGCTGCACCAAATCTGAGATCACAGCCAATCGCACCCAGCAGCATCAAACCACAGCACAAGCACCACAACCAGACACATCCATGATCACCTCCCAGCAAACAGCAACTAGCAATAAGCATCACAACATAAAACTCATCCGCAACAGCAGTAAATAACCAAACAACCACAAGCACCATCCCCCAAATAGAATTCAACAACCAGTAAAAAATGCAACCTTTCCCCAAACAGCATCCATTCACACTCTTTCCAGCAATTTTCATGTCCTCCCCAGGAGGGTCACAGGACCACCAGCCCTCATGCTGAGGACCATTCCGCAACACCCAAAAATATTTGGGAAGACCCATGACCAGTCTTCCCATCCATCCACCCAGAAATCGCACACCATGAGAAGACAACATCCAACACCTCGCAAAATAACCATAATCCAGTACCAAGCCAAATCCACCACAGCTCATGAAACAACCACAACAATACAAGAAAAAACCTCGAATACAGCTTGTGTCCAGATCAGCAGCAACATCATACAACGAAAAAAAGTTCCAGAAACGAACCTGCACTAAGGCAGCATCTCCTCGCACAGCAACCAGGATCGCCAAAGCTGAGAAACCATACCGTACTACTTGGTGAAGACAAGTCCTCCGACGAACACCAGACTCCTTAGATCTGAAGTATGCCACAAATTTCCACCGCACAACTTCTAGAAACGCCATGGCTGAGACTCTCCAGACCAATATACAGAAAAGACTAAGCCACCGAAAAAACTAGGAATCACCTACTGCCATGGAACTGAAAGTCGTCACCGAAACCCATTGAATTCAAAGGGGCAGAGATCTGTAGCACAATAGCCCAAAGGCCCCAGATCTGCCCCGCCCCTCCACGAGCTGCCTCACAGAAGCAGATCTGAGCGGCTCCACCATGTAAAAGCCAATCCACATCATGGTAGGACCAGATCTGGCCCACTCCTCCATGAAAAAGAAGCGTCGGAAGCTGGGGAGACCAGATCTCCGATCGTCTATGGTTGAAGTCATCACTCGATGCCATCCAGACTGCAATAGCACAGATATACCAGAAGATATGCACCTCCAATGGTGTGAAGGTCGAACCCTCAGACTCCAAAGAAGCCGAGAAGGAAAATCCACATTGGAGAAGAAGACCAATGATAGGAGTCGCAGGGAAGCTCGAGTGTGAGAGGAACCAGGAGAGACAACCACCATCTTCATTGTGGTTTTAGGTGTTTTATGGTCTTTTAGATTTTGTAGGTGTTGTAGGTAGTTTTAATGATTTTTTGGTATTTTTTTTGGTTATATGGACATTTTAGGATTTTTATGGGCTTTTAGGGCCTTTTTAGGGATTAAGGGGTTTTTATTTGTTTTTAGGTGTTATATTGTTTTTATAGTTTTTGGGGTTTTTATTAATTTTAATAGTTTTTTGGGTTTTAGTGTTTGTTTAGGAGTTTTTTTTGGGGGTTTTAGGGTTTTACAGTTGTATGGTTTTTTGGGTTTTTAGGATTTCATTAGGTATTTTAGGTTTTTTACATTTATAGGGGTTTTAGGATGTTTTTTTTTACTTTTAGAGTATTTATGATCATTTAAGGGGTTTTAGGGTCTTTTAGGGGTGTTCAGATTTTTAGGGGTTTAATGGTTATTTAAGGGGTTTTATGGGTTTTAGGGTATTTAGTTTATTTAGTTTTTTTAGTTATTTTTTATTTTTATTAGGGTTTTTATGATTTTTAATGTTTTTTGGGGTTTTTAGGTTTTATGGTATTTTTTTTGCAGTTTAGGGTCTTTTAGGGTCGTTATAGGGTTTTATACTTTTTTTTGGATTTTAGGATTTTTGGGGGGATTTAGGACTTTTATGTTTTCTTGAGTATTATAGGGTTTTGGGGTTTTAGTTTTTTTAGGGGTTTTAGGGTTTTAGGGGGGTTTTAGGGTGATTTATAGTTTTAATGTGATTTTTGGATTTTTAGGGTTTTATTGGGTTTTTAGTACATTTTTAATGTTTTTTCTGTTTTTGTTAGGGTTTTTTGGTCTGTTTAGTTGTTTTTTGGATATTTAGGAGTTTTAACTATTTTTATGGTTTATTTATGGTTTGTTTAGGGTTTTAAGTAGTTTTTATCATTTTTGGGGATTTAAGTGTTTTAGGGTTTTATAGTTTTTACGGATTTTAATGTTTTTTGTTGTTTTTAGGGGATTTATAATTTTTAAGTCCCTATAGGTTTTCATAGTGTTTTAGGGTTTTTAAGGATTTAGGGATTTGGTGTCTTTTACTCTTTTAGGGTTTTAGGGTCTTTTAGTGGTTTTATGGGTGTTTAGGGTCTCTTAGGGGTTTAGGGTTGTTAGGCTCTTTTAGGAGTGTTAGGCTATTTTTGGGGTTTTCCAAGTATTTTATGGGTTTTTAGGGTCTCCATAGGTTTTATAGATTATTTTTGTGTTTTTAGGATTTTTTGGGGTTTTTAGTGTTTAGGGTATAGGGTTTAGGGTGTGGGGTTTGTATTTTTAGGCATACGTTTTAGGGATTAGGGTGTAGGGTTTATGATTTAGGGTGTATGATATAGGGATTAGGGTGTAGAGTTTAGGATTTATGGTGTGGGGCATATGGTTTAGGGTGTTGATTTTTGGGTCTTTGGTATACGGTTTCTAGTGTAGGGTTTATGGTTTAGGGTATAGCGTATAGGGTTTAGGGTGTAGGGTTTAGGGTGTATAAAATAGGCACTACAAAAAATACTGTCATTAGTGGGGGTTGTTTTTCTTATTATATGGAGTTATAACCCCCTCTAAATGATTTATCGGTGTTTATGGTTAATCTTCACTAAAATTTTCACCTTATACCATTATATGTGGTTTTCATGAACCACTAATAATATGAGGAGAGAATTAGCGAAAGTTGAATAAGAAGGGGTTAAACCCCCTTCTAATTTTGCCTTTAATTTTCCAAAATGTAGAATTTTAGGAGGGGTTTGAACCCCTTATAATTTGTTTTTAAATTAAAGGTGTGTATGATCACCTAGAATTGATTTTGGAGGGTATTTTTTGGGTTTTAACCACCCTTAATTACTCCACATTTTTGGGGTGGTTTGAACCACCTCTAAATATGCCCTTATTTTTTAAAAAAATATTCAAAATTGTGCATGTTTCTCACCTTTCTCGGCATGACCATGTCCCACCCTAGTTTACCATTCCCTATTTATCTCTCCATTCCATGGCCACTCCCCTCCCCATTTCGCAAAATTTCTCCCCCACTCGATCCCCGACCGACTGTCCCCCTAAAGGCCATTGTTCGCCACATGTTCTCCCCCAACTAGAGGCCCATCCAACTATCCCCTTTTCCCACAACATAAACCTCCCTCCCATGTACGCGACAAAAAGACAGATGTCCCCTCCCTTTAAAAATTCCATTCCTATCATTTAAAATCCCTTCAATTTGGATTTAAATAATTATCGGCTCAATCGGGAAGCACTAGCGGACTCGATATTCTACCACTATTCCAATTTAATATTTGATATTTATATACAAATTAGTCTATTTATATACATATATTCCTTTATTAAATATATATTATTCATATAATATATTTAAATACATTTAAATATAAAACCTACATATAAATTTATATAAACTATCTATTTATATATATATTTACATTCATATGAGTGCATATATTTTTACATATAATTAAAATTATTTTTATATGTTATGTATATAAAAATATGTTTATTTATTTTTAAATATTATCTTATAAATTATTTATATACTTCAATACATATTTATATATTATATACATGTTTAATTATATAATATATAAATAATATATGTAAATAATTATATTTATATATATAGATATATTTTTGTAAATATATTTATATTTGTGTGTATAGGTTTATGTATTTATATAGTATTTATAGATATAATCTAATTATATCATATATTTATATAATTATTTTTATATTATTTTATATGTGTGTATGTGTGTGATGACAATAATATTGTTAATTAATAATAATAATATTATTACACCTATTTTTCAACTGTAAAAATTATATGCTTGTTTTATAAAAAATATAAATTTATTTTATGATTTATATCATACATATATTATAGTAAATACATTTATATTATATATTTGTGTATGTAATTATATAAATTTATATTATATCATTTATAAAAATATATACGTAAAAAATATTAAATACATTCATATAATTAGAATTATATATATAATATAACTAAATAATATATTATACATTCATGAATACATTTATATTATGTATACCAATATTTATATATGTATTTTTTTATATATAAAAATATTTATTTAAAGTATTTATAATATATATATATATATATATTTGTGTGTGTGTTTATAATGTATTTAAATACATTTATATCCACATAGACACACACACACACACATATGCTTTCACACACACAGACACACATATTATAAAATTTTATTTTTTTATGAAGAATAAAAAATATTATAGGGGTTAAAGAAAAAAATAAAAAAATAAAAAATGGATTTAAAATACATTTATATAAGTGCATTACATTAGAGTGCTTATAATCCCCTATATTTTTTAAATAAATCCCATATATATTTTAGAAGGTTTTGGGAAAACAACTACCAAAATATATAGGATATATTCTAAAAAAATAAACAAATAATTAGAGGTAGTTAAAACTCTCTCAAAATAACCACCACTAATTACACTATCTTTTTAATGTATGTTCATATAATGTATTTAAATACATTTTTATGTTTTTTTCAGTTATATATACATATATTATGGATTTTTATTTTTAAGAATTTAGATGGGGTTTGGAACTGATGCTAATATCAATGCTTAAGAGCAATTATGAACCCCCAATAATATCTTAAATTTGAGGGGAATAAAATCCCATCCAATTTAAGACATTAGAGGGTGTTATGAACAGCCAATATTTTCTTAAAAAAAATCATAACTTATATATAGTGCCTCTAAGATCTAACTGAATATATAACACCTCTAATTATTAAATTAGAGGCCGTTTTCTGCATAACCTCCTCTAAAATCCAACCAAATAATAAAAAAGAGTGACTAAAAAATTATTTGGGGTTCAAAACCACCTCAAATTTTAATTATTAAAAGTAGTTTTTTCACAACGCCTTCTAATTTATACAGAAAATGAATTTAGAGGTGGTTATACATAAACCCCTCTAAGTAACCACAACTAATACACTATTTTATTGCAGTGAGGGTCTGTGGGTTTTAATGTTTTTAAATTTATTGAGGTGTTTTAGGGTTTTAGGTGTTTTTATGGTTTTTAGTGGTTAAATAGGTTTTATGGATTTTAGAGTTTTTTGTGATTTAAGGATTTTTTTGGAGTTTTTAGAGGTTTGGGGGGTTTTATGGGCTATAAGGATTTTAATGAGTTTTTAGGGTTTAAGGGGTCTTAGGGATTTTCAATGTTTTTGGGGTTTTATTTGGTTTTATTTTTTTTTAACATTTCAAGGGTGTTTTGAGTTTTTTGTATTTTTTTTGGGTTTTTAAGATATTTTGAGTGTTTAGGTTCATTAGGGTTTCTTTTGGGTTTTTGGTTTTTTTATGGTTTAAATGGATTTTAAGGTTTATATGGGTTTTTAGTGTTTTTTTTGGATTTTTAGGGTTTTTAAATGGTGTTATTTTTTAAGGTTTCTTAGAATTTTTTAGGGTTTTTATTGTTTGTTTTGTTTTTTTTTGTTTTTTATGGGTTTTAAGATTCTTAGGGTTTTTAGGTGATTTACAAAGTTTTTACGGTATTTTAGGATCTTTTATGGCCTTTTAGGGTTTTTAGGGGTTTTTGGGTTTTAGGGTTCTTATTGTTTTATGGGTTTTAGGGTTTTAGGATTTTAGGGGGTTTTTGGTTTTTGGAATAATTTAGGGTATTTTATGGTTTATAGGGGTCTCAATAAATTTTAGACTCTTTTATGATTTTTAGGGTTTTATGGTCTTCTAGGGGTTTTAGGGTTTTTATGGTTTTTAGGGTCCCTTAGTTTTTTCGGGGATTATATAGTCTTTTAATGGTTTTATGGGTATTTCATGGTCTTTAGGGATTTTTTGTTTTTAGTGTTTATTGCACCTCTAAGGTGGTGCGTTTGGGTGATGATGAAATGGTCCGACAAGAATTATCACCCGTCTCTTTTTCTAGAGGCGGTTTCTTGCCAAATTCACCATTTCTTTTGTTTGAACCCATTCTGTATCATTATTCTTTAATGGAAGGTTAGATTTAACCCACGAGGACTAGTTAATTCACCAATTTCATATTGTTAAGGAGATTCCACAGTTAGATGATCCCAGCAGGAGATTGCATGGGGTCAATTACTAGTTCAATTGGTCCTCCTCGAATATAACTTCCTCAGATAGTCTCTAACGGATTTATTCGTGGAACTAGAAACACCCAATGGACATGGTATCCATGATTCATGGATCTGATTTCCAAAGGCAGGTGCTCGTTGGTTGATGATTCAGAAAATGACACTTAAGGACTCCATTGGTCGAGAGGATGGGAAGTTAGGCTCACCACACCCTTTTGGGGAAGGATTATTTCCTATTCTGGGACTCTTATAGATTTAAGTCCTATTCATATGTTTGTGAATCTTTGATTTATTTACTAAGAGTGTTTCCATGGGATGCCCCTTTTTTCCAGATCATCATAAGCATATATGGATTTGATTCTATAGAGGTAATTCTGACTTAAGGCATAAAATAAGGCACTCTAGAGTTTATCGTCATCCAAGGGGACGGAAAGTGACTTGATGTTGGGATCAGATCTATAGAATGGGTTTCCTATGTTTCCTCGAGAGAGGAATCAGAACCCACAATGTTCAAAATGGCTGGGGCTTATACATTGACGCTTCCCATTTGAGGGGAACATGATTAGGTGATCCCTTATGGGAGGGAACCCTTTTGATCTTGGGCCTTCGAGTAGGCATCTGACATATCCTAGTTTGATTATGAATCAGAGTTATCATAGTTTAAATTGGTGTGGATTTCATAATCATCACAAACCTCTAAGCCCACGTGAGTTATGGTTGGTGTTAGGAACAAGAGGATGTGAGAGATCCAACCACCCACATGATTACTCTCCTACTGACAGGCAATGGGTGGGCCTACGGTGGAAAATGCCGGGGTGACAGTGGGTGAGGGTGCCAAGTGATGAACCTTTCAATGTGGGATGACGTTAAAGGTCATGTGACTCGGTCTAGGAATATTATGGATATACCTCTGTGGGAGTGTCGTAGAACACATTTTGGGAAGGAAATGAGTGTCTTCCTCATCAAAGGGGGAAGCGAACAAACCCCCTTTGACTAATCACTATTCTTCATTGAATGTCAAAGCAAGTGATCACCCTTAATATCTATAATGGGGAGGTTGACGTTTGCATCCCATGGTTGAACTTTGGGTTACTATGGGAATGTGGTCCCATAGACATCCTTGGAGCCTGCACCATTGTGGGGAGAGCCCTCATGACTCCCCTTAATAGGGTTATGTAGACTAAAAAGGGCACACTGATGCACACAATGACTTTATCATACGGGTCCAGTGGATTTAAAGGAGGATTTTCCCTAATGTCAGGCGACTAGTTGGCAGAGGGATTATAGAGGACTAGACGATAATGGAGGGGGAGATTAGAATCAGAGGAAATAATACCCAAAAACACCCCATTGTTATACTTATTTCTTATGAGGGATGAGGGAAGCTCTAAATAAAGTAGTGGTATGTGGGAAAAGGGGTTTTATGAATACAAATGTGGTACACAGGCTTGGGTATGGACCACTATAAACCCCAGTGGTATGTGGTCCGTCATGCCTCTGTGGGTTCCACCAGTGTACTGATGCGATATGTGACACCGATTTGAATCCGTATAGCGATACACTTTATGAAACACCATATTGAAGGAGGGTCTAGGGGATTATCATTTGTGGGATGTTCATCCAGGAGAATTATATGGTTTTTGGTTTCACCAATCAGGTTCATGGTTCTCTTATTGTTATTAAGTTCTCCCGTTTTATGGTTTGCAACTGGATGTATCTGTGGAGAGTGTGGTTCGTGATTCAGGCTTCACCGATGATTCATGACTGAAGCCGGAATCTTCCTCGAGTTCTTTCCTCTAACCTATAGGTTCCCTTCAATCTTTCGTCATCCATACTGCTCTCCATTCCTTCTGTGATCCTTTTATAGAGCATCGTGGAAATCATATCTATGGCCATGAACAACCATTTGAGGAGGACCATGTATAGATATCTTGACCCATGGAAAACTAGGTCAATCAGGGTTTGTATAGGCTTCAATTCATGATCATGGTTCATGGAACCCTGCTAGTTTTCTTTGTTCTCAAACCATTAAGTTTGCGAGATGGTATGCGGATGGCCTACCAACACACGATTCCATCATCGACGTGGTTTGTGGTGCACTGGGTTCGCTAGCCATCAATCTATGGTCTAGTTCCTCACAGATCATTCTGCGTACCAATGGTTCATGATCCAAGAGGTCCGTAGACCCTTCCTAGTGATGGTATGCAAGAAATTTAAAATCCGTTGAAAACATGGATTCCATTGAGTTTCTTCTAAAATTAACATCTCTTTTTGAGTCCATTCACCTTGATATAATTTTATGAGTACATTATTCCATCTACAAAGTGATTGTGCGAGTATTTTCTTACATTGTTAGAATTTATAGAACCCTACAAATTCTCCCCATTAGAATGGGGTCCGTTCGAAATGAAAAGGGGAATATTCTGATGTAGAAGTGGTCCTAAATTGAAATGGTTTGTGGTAGAACAAATAGTCCTGGTAGGAGGGGACCACACCTTTATATAGGGGACCATGTCATTTTCCTTTTCCTTTTCTCATGGTTAAAAGTTCTCTTAACTTCACCTATTTCCTCAGCCTTTGCATACCATGATTCTTGCAAAAATCTTGTTTTTTGAACCACTTCATACGTGCCGCGAACCGAAGTTTTCACCATTCTTGTATCCACGAACCAAATTTTGGATTTCGAAAATGGTGTTGTGGAATTTTAAAAATAAAATGTAGATTCTGTGTAGAAAAATTCTATGCTACTCGTCTATCTGCATACCAAGCTTGAACCGGTGAACCGAACTTTAAGAATTAATAATCTAAACATAAAATTTTAATCTGAAACCATTGAAAATGAACTTAATGAGGCCTTGGTTAACAGTATCCACATTCTGCAAACCCTTATGTTCTCCATCCCAAACTCCACGGGCCAACACCTCATAGTTTCTTTGCGTACCATGGGTGTACATGGTATAGTGCTTCTGCATACAATGCAGTATGCGGGGTTTGCTTCCCATGCATTATACGATATGTAGGATAGGGCTACCACATAAAATTTCTAGTAATAATACAATGATCCTTATTTGGATGTATTTTTAAGTCATTTATACATTCTTTTGTAGCCTTTATCCAACAAATTTTATTGGACAATTTTTTTTTCATCTTTTGGATTTTCCTATATAGGCTACAATGACTGCATCCTAGGTTATGATAAAATCAGCGAAGATGAGGGAGACCATGTAGGGGGATATTGAGGATCATCTTTGATCCTAAATTATTCCTTTTGAGAACTTTTTAACAGATTAATTGATGCTAGAGATCCTGGCTTACCCACTATCTGTACAGTTTCCACTTTATAGCTTTGGTCTCCCTGACAACGTTTCTCTGCCATTGGATGACCCTGATACTTCTTTCATCCTTTTAGAAGAACCGCAAGGACATGATTGTTCCAAAATTATCCCAGTAGGAGAATTAATTGCTACTCTGATTCAAGATAACGTCTTCATATTATGAGGTTCAGTGTGTATTTCGAGCAATTGCAGGTGTCGTGATGGTGTCCTGAGACTAGGTGCCTATGAGTACCCATCTATTATCAACATCTCCCAAGAAAATCCAAACAGTGGGTGGAGCACCAAGTGGGATCTGTGGGCTTGAGGATGTTTCTTCGACGAATGGGCATATACATTTTGGGTGCATCAAACCTGTTTGGAGTTCAAGGACTAGTTGAAGGCGGTGGGCTTATATCAGGTAGCCTAGGTTTCTTAGTTTGTAGCCATCTCCCTAGGTGAAATACTTCCTGAGCTGCTGAGTCGTTGGTGTTAAAATACCAACACCTTCCATTTATCGCATGGGGATGTGGGAATCCACTTATGGGATATCCACCAGCTTGGGGGGCTCCCCATCCTTGGAGAGATGTATGAAAAGTTTCTCCCGACAGCCACTACATGGAATGAAACTGACCACGTGTCCCCTTTGACATGAAGGTTACTAGTTATCGTAGAGGGATTACTTGATCATTCCCTCTGGTTTCTATTTATTATCCCATTCAAGTTGTGGATAGGGTTATTATTACAGGGGAATAGACCTAAGATGAGGTCTCACGGTAGTTTTACTCATCTATCCCATTAGTCCTGCCAGACACCAGGGTCATATTATTCTATCGTTGAAGCGGGATGATATACCACAAGGGGATATGAGATTCAACTAGACATATCACCTGTACTTAGATTAGAAGGTTTCATTTCCATCTTTTTAAGTGGATTAATTTTACCATCCCACGATGTATATACCAAGGTTTGGGCCTATACTTTGATGATGGTGGCCACGCTTGAAGAGGGTCATCCCATTAATTTGGACCTTCCTACAATCGCCCAGCTTTATGAGTTGTTTAGACAAATACAAGAAGGTAGGGCCCCACATCATCTCAGTGGACCATTTCAATTCTTGTATGTGTGGATAGAAGAACACTTCCCCTATTATAAATATCGGAAAACTATAAAGGTTCCTTATTCTGACTTTCAACCTGCTCTTCTCAATATTTCCTCTATTCATCCCAAGACTCTAAGCGTTGTTGATGCAGTTGGGATACTAAATAACGCTTCTCTCTTCTCGTTTTTACCATATCCTACCCCTCATGGGTCTTTAAGAGGTGTCATGGGAGGTTCATTAGAGGAATGTTTGTATCTCATTGAACATTGAGACATGATGCTCACTGATCAAATATATTGAGTAGTTATTTGTAAGACATACCACCCTTACCAGTTTTCCAAGAAATTCAGATGCCTTCAAAAGACTGCAAAACATTTGGCTATTCAATTAAGGGGAGAGTCTCATCTCGCAATTCATTGCCAGTTATGGCTTATGATGATGCATGAAGGTGACACTATGGAAGTTATCATTCCTAACACAACGGGATCCACCTTTCTGTCGCAAGAGTAAGCCCAACTGTGGATGATCTATTATCCCAATAGGGTACTGAGAGAACCTATTCGGTGGGTGCAGAATCCTATGACAATTCCCCACCCTGTCCTTACCCCAATGACAAGGCCAAACATTCATTCTACTATGAAGAGTGTGAAAACTATGCCTTCTACTCATGTCCCTACAGTAGCTGAGATAGATAAACCACCTATTTCTGCCCTTGTGGTAAGAATGTGATCGGTTTTCCATCACCAGCATCTAAAAGGAGCTTCATCGGGACCACATATTGTAGTGGGGAGTGATTCAGAATGCTCCCCTCTTATAAATACTGCTCATGACCCTAATGAGGATAGACCCAACATAGTATCACTGACCACCCTAGAAGTTGCAGCTAGACCTCTACACCTAGCTCCAGCGGTTGAACCATATGGGGGAAAGGAAATCCCCCCTCCCTCTTGGGTGACCTATATTATGTCCCTTCCCACTCTTGTGATGACACTTCCTACTTATATACATGTTACAGTAGGAGAGGATCCAGGTACTGGTGTCGTAGGGAGGCACCGAGAAGTGTGAAAAGAGGCATGGTTCTAGTTATGTGATCCTACTATGGAGACACCTTTGAACAATTTTACTGATGAGACTGAAAATTTTTGGTGATTATTCATCGATCTAGGTTTCATCGGCTTCTATTATCAACACATACACCCCCTCATCTTCCAAATCTTCATATCCTGAGAAGACCTTTCTTCCTATGAGGATAAGCTTTCCAAGTTTAATTATTCCCATCACCAGGTAGAGATCTTTCGGGATGTTTTGGAGGAATTATACCACCCAACGATTGAGGAGGTGAAGTATCATGATTTAGTGGTCACTCAAAGGGAAGAGTATTGGGAGTGCAAAGATCGTATATCAAGGATGAGGTATCAAATGGCCTCTTTGCGTGCCAATAATGAAGCTATCCAAAAGAAAGGATGAGATCTTAAATTTGTTATAGAATAGGTGAGTCCAACGATCAAGGCTGAAGCGGAGGAGAGAGTATATTTGGAGAAATCTCTTGAGGGCCTATGACAATAACTTTCCATATTTCTGGAAAGTAAGAGTCGATCCTTATTGTATTTACAATCCACATCATGATATGTACTGTTTCCCCCATTTTTGATACTCTAGAGAGACTCTGAACTGGATATGTTCCTCCATTTTTTTTACCTCAATGAAACTAATTTTCCAGCAAATAGTTATTCTCTATATTTTCTTGTCATGTAAACTCATCACAATCAATCATGTCATTCAGGTATTACTTTTAAACCCTAACCAATAAACTAAAACAATTGAATCAGGCTCTAATTCTTTCCCGAGTCGTGAGACTCAGTGAGTGTAGGTTGACTATTTCTGAGGTTTTATGGAAAAACCTCATGAACATTCATGTCTTTCTTCATTATTACCCAATTTGTTTCCTATGCCTACTTGACATGGAATTAGCAGGAATAACATTACTTTTTCTTAGGCTTCCATTTACGGGTTTTCAACCTTACTAGCTTTACGTATCTTTTAACGGATCAACATTTTTAACGAACCGATACACGACTTTTACCTAGAGGTGCCTTCTATGTATTTTTCCTCTGGAAATTATGGCGTTTTTTTCATGGGAATTTCATATTCCTTCCAATAAAACTCATTAAAGATGTTTTAGGTCAAATATATTTGACCAAAATTAACAGGGCAGGGGCCCTAATTCAGGATTGGTCAGTTGGGAATGTTTTAATATCCTTCAGACATGGATTAAGGATTTTTCTTGACCCTTAATTTGTGAATTCTACACATGCATGTGGCTCAGAAGCTGTTTGAGGTGTATGGAGGTAGTAGATGACTCTCATGGGGATGAATTTTCCTTTGATTGACAGCCATTTTTTAGGAGACATATGCAGAGCCATTGGGGCACGATGTGCGTAGTCAAACAAAAGTGTCTGCAAGATGATGGCCTTCCATCTCTAATGTCCTAGTAGGTTTCAAAACACTTTGAATTTATTTTGATGTTGGGAGCCACAGTGGGTGGTTGGTATGAATAATGGTGTCTGAAAATATTAGGGACATTCATATCAGCTTTGAGTGGGAAACTGTTCTCACTTGATTCTTACCAGCATAGGGGGAACTGGTGAATAGTTAGTTTAGTTAGAAATCCCTTTTATGTTAGGGGAATTTGGAAAAAGTAAGGTATGTAAGCTGTTATCCATGAGTTTTCCAAATCTGAGGTGTGACAGAACATGAATTTCATTTGAGCATATGGAAACTGGAAAGGACTCTCCTGAGAAAAAAATTTCCTTTGATTAACAACCATTTTGTAAGTGGTATTTGTACAGCCTCTGGGGCATGATGTGCATAGTCAAACAAAGGTTTCCACATGACACTTGCCTTTCATCTCTGATATCTATGGAAATTGGAAAATTTCTGAATACGGTATGTATCCTTTGACAGGGGGTGTACTTGAACACAAAAATGGATATTTTAGCTGAACTTCTCCAGGAAACCTGGAAATGAGTGGGGGGATTTTTCTCTTATACACAGATCAACTTCACGCATATTGATGGGGTATCTTTATAAAAATCATAAGGGATCAGAGATGAATTGGCCCCATAGGTTTTTATATATCCAGTATGTGTATATGAAAGAAAATATAAACAATGAATTTGATGTCCCTTGAATTAGGATGGATGGAATAAGTATTGGAAGCCCTTGGGCATACTGAGATAGGATAAGACTCTCCTAGGGATAAATTTTCCTTTGATTGAAAATTGTTTTTGTAGGAAACATATACAGATCCACTGGGGAATGATGTGCATATCCATACAAAGGTGTCTGTAGGACACTGGCATTCCATCTCAGATGGCCATGAATGATTAAGGGGATTCATGATTGCTCAAAGAACAGAGTTTGAGGTATAGAAGAAGTGTATCCAGATAGATTGGAAACATTTAGACTGCGATTTACCCATGAATTTAGGTATCCTTTATGTATATTTGTCTCACACATAGGTTTAGGCATTCTTCCCATATTTGGAGTGACCAATCATTTAATGTCGTATGGTTAGGACATAAGGTTCCTTACGGGGAAGGGAAATATGACATTCCTTTTAGGTTCATGATTCTATGACCAAATTCTGGGACTATTTTAACATAATGTCCTATTGGATCTATTGCTAAGATACCTAAGCTCAAGTGAGATATGCTCGGTGTGAGAAATAAGGGATTACGAGGGTTCCAGGTCACTACCTATGAATAAAAAAATCAACATCAGAGGGAAATTTAGGCTAAATCCATTTATATTCAGTTTAACATCATACAACAAGGATGATTTTGGCCTTGCAATTTAATTTTGTGCGGTGAGGACATGATTCTATCATAAATATATTTAATATATTTGAGTTAATTTCAATCAAGATGTTCTGGAATTCCTTAGTCATGAGTATTGATAGAAGGTGTAAACCATAGTTCTAGGGGAAACTAGAATAAGGAGGGATGACATGGGGCTTGGAATCCATTGGGCGTATTGAGATAGGAGAGGACTCTCTAGGGGATGAATTTTCCTTTGATTGGTATCCATTTTGTAGGTGACATATACCGAGTCACTAGGGAATGATGTGCATATCCAAACAAAGGTGTCTACAAGAAACTGTCCTTCCATCTCAGATGGTATTGAATGATTATTGGGATCCAAGTTTTCTTAGGCTATGGAGTTTGATAAATGGGAAAGATGTGTATGGGAATGGAGAAAATATCCAGATCATGATTACCTGTAAACTACTGGAACTTCCACATAGATTTAAATCTTATGTATAAAGAGGAGTATGATATTTTTACTTCTCATGAGTGGGGGGAATATGTGGGATCTCGTGAAACTAATAATTGGGTCATACATAGATCTTGATAAATTTATCAGTTTATTACCATACGGTTAGTACCTTTCATGGACCCCTTGTACAAGTCTGACATACTCATGGGGAAAGGGCCATTTTATTTATCGTGGTAGCTGGGACATGATTCCAAATCCGGTCATCGCTACATATCCCATAAGAGCAGGAATCAGGCCATACATAGTTCTTAACATTCCATGTACTGATCTGGTTCAGTATATGTGTAGGGAAATGTGAGGGAACTTTTTTTATGGATGGGTTGGGATTTCAAATCGGAGTGTGACTACGTATCCTACAAGGATAGAAATCATCCATATGTAGTTCTGGATGTTGCCTATACTGATCTGGCTCAAACATGGGGGTAGGAACATTTTTGTATCATTCTCTATGAGTGTCGGGTCTTCCATACATCTCTATTACTTATTTGCATAGAGAAATCCTTACCACTAATCCTAATATCACATGAGTAATACTCTATGTGAGAAACAAGGTGTGACAAGGGTTTCCCAAGTCAGTTTGGGAAAATATAGGATATGATAGAGGCATTTTTTTGTGGTGGTTGGGCCAAGATCGAGGATCGAGGCGTCGCTATGTATCCTACGAAGGAAGAAATCAAGCTATACGTAGTTCTGGAAGAGATCATGTAGTTTATCATCATGCAATTAGGTCATTTTCTGCCATGTAGTTTAACATATCGCAATGAGGACATGAGTCACATTTTAATTTCATGTTTTAGGGATGATTTTTATACAGTTTAACATCATGTGGAAAGGAATATGAATCACAGTTTAGGGTATGAGAGTTTGGACCACGACTTCACGATATTACTATTTATAGTTTAAGGTCTTAGATTTTGGACCATAGGGATAACACCATACATTTTAACACAAGGTTCACTACTACAAATACGACATTTATCAGCGCTAAAAATGGCCTTTATCAGCACTATAAAAAGCACTGATAAAGCTGGAGAAGATAAGGGGGGGGGGTCCCCTTTACCAGCGCTCCGAAAAGCACTGATAAAGACCCCTTTCATGAGCGCTAAAAAAAGTGCTGATAAAAGGGGTCTTTTATCAGTGCTAAAACAAAGCGCTGATAAAAGTGTCCTTTATCAGCGCTTTATTTTAGCACTGATAAAAGACCCCTATATGGGCACTTCATTTATCAGCGCTTTTTTAAAAGTGCTGATAAAAGGTAAAAGAAATTAAAGAAATTAAAAAAAAATTAAAAAAATTAAAAAAAATTAAAAAATTTAAAAAATACTGCCAATCGGGGGGCTTTTATAGCGCTTGATCCCCCCCTTTTACAGCACTTTTCTACCCCTACACAGTGCCCCATGAACCCCCTTCACCCTTTAACAGCGCTTGCTGCTATATTCCCCCATGCGCGCGTGCCCCTGACTCCACCAGGATTTGAACTCGAGACCTCCCCCTGCGCGCCTAAGCCCTTACCACTACTCTATTATGATTTGTCTTCCAATTCATGATATCTCTCTATATATATATTTATATTTTAAGTTATATTTATTTATATAGTAATATATATTTATATTAATATATATATAGTTATATTATAATATATATAGTTATATTAATATATATATAGTTATATTAATATATATATATATATATATTTAGTTATATTTATTCGTATAGTAATATATATTTATATTAATATATATATATAGTTATATTAATATATATATAGTTATATTTATTCATATAGTAATATATATTTATATTAATATATATATAGAGTTATATTAACATATATATAGTTATATTAATATATATATAGTTATATGAATGTATATATATATATAGTTATATTAATATATATAGTGATATTAATATATATATTTATAGTGATATTAATATATATTTATAGTAATACTAAAATATATATATGTAGTTATATTAATATATATATAGTTATTAGATTAATATATATATATAGTTAGATTAATATATATATATATATAGTTAGATTAATATATATATATAGTTAGATTAATATATATATATAGTTAGATTAATATATAGGTATATAAATATTCATATATTTTTATTTTAAATAAAATGGATGTTATTTATTATTTAGATAAAGCTAATATATTTTATATGTAAATATATTTTATTATTTATATCTATAATTAAACTTTTAGGTGTGAATATTTAAAAAATATGAATATATTGTTGTATATTTGATTATAAATGGAATTGAATTATAAAAAATGATGAAATTTCAAATACATAATATCAATATGAATGTAATGCCTTGGAATAAATTCAGACCCCACCAAAAAATCCAATAATACCCCCTTAAACGAGGCTGAAAATCCAAAAAATGTTAAAAAATCGGGGTACCCCGACTAAAAACTCTGTTTTGGATGACTTCTGGGACTCTTTTGACCTTGAAAATCCATTTACCTTGGTACACCTGATCACAATGACGTAGATCTCATTGCAGACTTCGATTTGATATGTGGTAGAGCTCAAACAGACACCCGGATCAAAAGTTATGGTCGTTTGAAGTTTGAGTTGCGTTTTTAACATATTTTGTAACTTTTTTTAATTTTTGTAATGTTTTTAGTTTTCAAATTGTTATTAAATGACAATTACTCCATAATAATTAGCAAATTATTAATTAAAAATATTTTTTTAATTTTTTAAGAAGCCATTTTCACTAAATATCTTATATATTAAGTATACTAAGTGTAATTGTACATTTATACTTATCTAAAATATATTTAAAAATTATATATTATATTTATATATCAATATATCTATATTTATATGCTAATATATTAATATATATATTTTTAATTTTTTTTGGAGTCGACCCTTTATCAGTGCTACTAAACAAGCGCTGATAAAGGGGGTCCCTTTATCAGTGCTAAAAAAAGCGCTGATAAAGGGGGGGGGGTACCTTTATCAGCGCTAAAAAAAGAACTGATAAAGGGGTGATTTTATCAGCGCTTTTTTTACCACTGATAAAGGAACCTTTTATCTGCGCTTTCTTGAGCACTGATAAAGGCACCCCCCTTTATCAGTGCTTTTTCGTTAGCGCTGATAAAGGGGGGGTGCTGGGAAAAACTGTTTTTGTGGTAGTGGTTGTTCTGGACAAAAACTCATAGTTAAGGGTCATTGAGTTTGTACCATGACTTCACCGTTTCTATTACTCGAAGCACTTTTTCAGGAACTTTGCATTTGTGGGAGCCGTGATGAGTTGTCCTTCCATTTATATCAGGGCATATACTCCATCGAAATAGACCTTATGTATGAAATATAGTCCTCCCAATTTGGTTCAAGCTTTGGGTGATTCTTCCCAAGTATCATGAGGGTTCTGAGGACTAACTCCATTTCTCATTTGAGGAATGATCAAAGGCTAACCTTTTTATTAAAGGCTCATGTGATCAAATTTTGGTAGATTTTCAAATGTTGTAAAGTATGATGTATATTTTTAGCCTATTTATCCAACTCATAAAACCATCTCTAGGATTTCTCATCCATGGAAAGTTTTTCTCAAATGGCCAGATGAAGTGATGGAACTTGTATTTCGAAAGGTAAAACCTCCTTTACCCCGTATACTAGTGAGTACGCAGTTGCCTGGGTGGCAGTGCGAGTCATGGTCTGGAAAGCCCACAAAGCATAAAAGATCTTATCTAGCCACGATTTCTTATCCTTATCAACCATATTTTGGATTATGTTGGATATAGTTAGGTTTAAAGCCTCTATATTTTGATTGGTCACCGCATGGTATTGGGATGAATGTTTGGCTTTGATTCTATAATCTTAGTATAGCTTGTCCAACTTAGCATAGCAGAAGTTGGTGCCATTTCCTATCAGTATTGTATGAGGGACACTAAATCTAGTAATGATGTTGTCCTTCACAAATGTAATGATTTTTTTTTCATCGAATCCATTAAGGGGTATGGCTTCAGCCCATTTTGAAAAGAGGTTCGTTGCTATGAGTATGAACTTTAATTGTCTGGTTGTGGTGATATGATATGGTCCCACAACATCCATCCCCTAGAAGGTGAATGGCCAAGAGTACTTAGCCATATGAAGTAACTCTGGGGTTTAGTGTATAAAATTGGCATGAACTTGGTAGGAATGGAACTTTTTTGTTGAATATGGCACAATCCTGTATCATAGTGGGATAGTAGTACGCAAGCCTTCATATTTGGTAAGGAATCTTGGTTGTTGATTGTTGCACCCCTCATGCTTCGGTGTGTACTTCCTTCTTGATGGCAGTAGTCTCTTCTCCATCAGTGCACCAGAGAGGGACTTCATCTAGGCCTTGTTTGTAGAGAACATTTTATTGGTTTACCCCTTTTTACAAGACAAAGTTGACTACCCATCTTTGGACTCATTCCCTTCCAGCTATATCTGGTGGGAGTTCCCCCTTAAAAAGGAAATTTTTAATGGGAATTATCTAATTGGTGGTGCGACCATAATGCTAAAAAACAGGGCTAATTTCATCAACCTCCTCTGTACTAATCTAGACAAATGGAAAGACCATCTAATGGTGGGAAATGCTAATGACTGTTTCATTTGGGTTTGGATCATCCCAAGATATGGATGCATTTTCCAAAGCACCGGCTTGAGCATTTTTTGAATGAGGGATATAGTTCAATGTTGGTTCTGATTGGAATCTTATCATCAGTTCTTGAACATGGTTCATCAAGGGGACAATACTTCTTTTGTAATGGCATAGTCACCATTGACCTATTTGATGACTATATTTGAATCAACCTTTATTTTTAGTTGTTTGTCTTGCATTTGAAGTTCCAGATCCAGGCTCGCAATGAGGTCATAATATTCCACTTCATTATTTGTAAACCCTTATGAATGCAAGAAAGAGTAATACATGATAGCCTTTTCAGAGGATACGAGTATAATTCCCAATCCCACTTTTTTGAGCTTAGGATCCTTCATCCTTTTCCCTGTCAGGCTTCTGCAAGCACCATCTAACTACATTTCCCATGTTTGGGGGTCCTTTTAGACGGAGAACACTTCTTTATCCAAAATTTTGGCATCCGACAACATTGTTTCTTCTGAGGGGTTCCCTACCAAGAAGTCTGCTACCACATGGCCTTTGATGATTTTATATAGAATTTATCGTATGTCAAACTATTGTAGGATGACCACCCTCCATTATAAGAAACCATTTAGCAATGTACAATTGATTATATATTTGAACAGTTTGTAGTGGAAGATCAGGTGGATATCATGGTGTTTTAGGTAATTCATGATTTTCTAAACCATGAATATTAGAGCTAGATAGTTCTTTCGATTTTTTAATACCTAATTTCATGATCGATAATTGTTTGGATGAGGTAATAGAGGCTCTTCTCACTGTCTACATCATTATTCTGTGTGAGGAAGGCACCTAATGACCATTCCAGGCCTGTTATGTACAAAATGAGTGGTCTCCCCTCAACTGGTGGAATTAGCACTGGTGGTCATAGAAGATATCTTTTGATATTGTCGAATGCTTATTGGAAATCATTACCCCATTCATATTCAACCCCTTTCTTCATTATCCTGGTGAAAGGTAAACATTTACCCACCAAGTTGGCTATGAAGCGCTAAATATAAGAGAGGTTCCCCTGGAGACCTCTCAACTCAGTGATTTTGTGAAGTGGGGACTTTCCAAGGATGGATTATGTTTTCTTAGGGTCAAATTCGCTATTGTGATGGAGTACAGAAAAGCCAAGGAATTTCACAAAAAGTAACTCGAAAGGTGGATTTTAGGGGATTCATCATTAAACCATGCTTCCATAATTTTTTAAAGATAGTTTCAAGATCATCCTGGTGGTTTTAGTGTTATTTTTATTTAACCACTAAATAATCAACATAAAACTCGATAAATTTTCCCAAAAAAGGGATTGAATATGCAGTGCATGGCATGTTAATATGTCACCCCAGCATTCTTTAGACCAAAGGGAACTACCTTATAATAGAACACTCCTTGAGGGTCCCTAAAAGAAATAGATTATTTATATCTTCAGGCCATATAGATTTGATTGTATCAAAAATAGCCTTTCATGAAAGAGAGAGCCTAATATCCATTGGTTGCATTGATCACCAATTCTGTGATCGGGACCGAGAAGTCATCTTTCAGGAAATGTCAATTAAGGTCCCTGAAGCCAATGTAGATTATAATTCGTCAGTTATTAATTTTGACAAGGACTATATTTTCCATCCATATTGGATACTTGACTTCCCATATGAAGTTGGATCTGATCATCTTTTCAACTTTAGCCTCTATTTTGGTAGTATGCATCGAGTGGGCCCTTCTGGTTTCCTTCTTATAGCCCCAGTGATCTTCTGGTAATCCCATAAGGTGAGTGGATACCTCAGGATCGATGCCTATAATTTCTATTTAATTATAGGAAAAAACATATTTTATTTTCTTTAGAAAGTAGGTATATGCCTCCTACTATTCGACAGGCATAGCCACACTAATCAGAGTGAGCCATGGGTCATTTTTGGTACCCAAGTTTATCTCCTTAATTTCATCGATTACGGTAGAGACTCCTTATTTTAATGCAGGAGGGGAATCTTTGAGGCCATCATCATCATCATCATTATCTTTACTATCTTTATCATCATCATCTTCTTCCTCCTATGATGTATTGAGGATTCTCAAGACTAAATCTCCAACGTTGGGAGAGAAAACATATTTTTCCTTAGTGAGTAAGGTGAGGCCAGTTGGGCATCCCATGGATGGGTCAGGAGAATTTCTGTTAGGGATTCTCCTAACATCATGGGAGTCAGACTGCTCTTTCGTGTATTTGGAATTTGCGACCGTAACAGAGACCATGCAGACAATTGAGTCTGCATCAAGACTTGGACTTATGAATTCAACTTGGTTGATGGGTAATACGTACGCTTCCCCAAGTTGTTGGAAGGGATCAATGGAATCCATTTCTAATCCATTTAGGGCAGTAATGCAGTCAATGTCGTCGGCCTAAGGATGTTTTTATTCTAATTTGTTGAACCCTACATTGATATAATGCGACTCATAGGACTCAAATGAGGATTTATCGATGTACAATGTCCCGTTTTTTCAATTGTACAATATTTGATGCACTAATGGTTTGATGATGGAATTGCAGCGTGCTGATAAAGCCAAGACCTCCCTAACAATACATTGAAGGTCGTACTTTTCCACACTAATAGGAACTCAAAATCTAACCTGAGGTCCCCAATACAAGTTTTAGGCTTGATTAATCCCAATGGTTTCTACTCACTTTTTTCATATCCCATCATAGTTGTAGTGAAGGGTGTTAAGATGTCTTCATCATAGCCCAGTCAGTGAAACATTCATAGCAGGAGGAAGTTGACTCTAGAGTCGTTGTAAATGAAAATCCTCCTGACATCAATTCGGTTTATCGTGTCAGACACATATAATGGTTTGATGTGTACTTGCATGATAGAATATTCATCCTTATTTGTGATGGAGATGACGATGTGACACTCTTTGGGATTGGTCTCTATTCAATAGACTTCGACTGCATCTACTTCAGCCTCAAACTCATGGGGACTTAGTAAGGCTTCGATGAGTGCCTTCCTAAGATCTACAGAAATGCTTAATGCATCCAAGATTGTGAGTTTTTCTAGTATTGAATCCATCTAATTTAGAATATCATATTTTTTCTATAAAGGTCTATGCTTCCAAGATCAAGGTTTCTCTTTCACAAACACATTAGGGTCTTAGGATTTGGATATAGTGGGGATTTTATCTATGACAGGAGCTAGTGGTGCCACGGTCCTTTCCGGGTTTTGCTAAACTGGTCTGCCCATATGCCTTGGGTTATTCGATATTTGTTCTTCCCCTGATGGATACTCCAAGGTAATTGGGCTTATATTTCTTCCGATGGGGCAGAGGAACATTCCAGTTCCTATCATGTCTACCAGAGGGTCCATGGATGAGTTTCCACAATGTTAACAGTTTGAATTATGGTATGGATGAGAATTTGACTACTACCACAATCATGCCTTCCAGGAAACATCCATACTTTGCGGCCTCTTACTCCATATCTCTGGTTAGCTGTGGGGAATTTTGGTTCCTAGACATAGCCTGCGTCCAAGAAGGGTTCAATAAAGTGAATGACATTAATGGAGACAAAGATCAGTTCTTGATCTGATACTATTTCTATTGGGTTGTCGCCTTCTAATGGTATCGTTTGGCAGGGTGGTGACCGTTGTACTTCTTGGAGGGTTTGTTACCTTTGTACCAAGCTTATTGTTATGAAATCAACTAGTGTCAACATTAACATTGGGTTTGTTTTTGGCCCATCTTCTTTCTCTAGATTTATTCCCCTCTGGCCTTTAGAGGACTGCGGGGCTGAGGATGATGGTTGTGTTGTATTGGGAGCTTTTGGGGGTGTGGTCGGTTGTTTCAAATTCACTTCAAGGATTCCCTGGACTCGTTTGACTTTCTTCTAGGTCATCCAATTTTCAATTTGTTTCTCCTTGTTACACGCAACCGTTTTACCTTCCTCTTCCTCTCTTGAGTATGAGGTAGAAACATACTCTACTTGTGATGGTGGCGGGCCCAACTTGACATTCTTTGAATCCACCATCTATTGTAGGATATCCTTGAAAATGAAGCATTCCTGGAGTGTGTGTCCTTACACTCGGTGTCAGGGACAACAATTAGTACGGTCATCGAGGCCCAATTAATTGGGTCTCTTTGGCATTGGTATCCAGAGAAAATTTTATTTTATGAAAGCTATGAATTACCCGTGGAACTGGTCATCTCAGAATGAGTTGAATTTGTTTCTTCATTCTTCAAAATAATTTATTCTATCACCTTTTTGCTCATATTTTTGATGTGGGGGTGGCTTCAGGTATCCAGGGGGTCCTTCCCTGTTTGGTGGGGGCCTCGTAACTAGATTTGGTGTCAGGGGTGTCTTAAACATGACAGAAACCACTTCACATTTTCTCATTCTTTTCCCTGGGGATGATGGGGACACTTGGGACTTGAGTTTGGTCCATTTCATGGAGTCTTATATTCTTTGGGAAATGGAAGATATGTCTTGGAACCCACTTGTATACTTCACAAGGATGAGTGGTGTTCGCAATTCATCCTAAAGGTTATCGATGCACATAGTGAGCATCTCATCTTGGGGGAGCTGATGATTTAGAGAGTAAGTTAGGAATTTCTATATGGAAATGAAGTTTGGAACTATTTAGTTCTCTTGTGGCTTGTATTTCATGAGATCACTGACCTTCATCTTAGGCAGCATTGAAATGATCTGGAAGAGAAACTGCCGCTAGAGTTCCTCCCAACCTATGATTGAGTTGGTTGAAAAGCTTGTATACCATAAGAAGGCTGATCCCTATAGGGTTCGCACGAAGCACCTGATTTTTACTACTTCTTGCTACTCTGGAGTACCCATCACGGGGTTCCAGTAATCGGCTTAGTTCATTAGATGATGTTCAAAGTCCCTCAATCCATTGAATACTGGGAATATAGGGTTTCTAAAATTCAGTAGTGGCTGAACATTTCTCACCCAATCGAGGTAGGGATTGCGCTCTGGTTGTATCAGAGTGCGCCACCCCTCCTTGGATTCTAGTTGAGCTTGATCATATCCTAGATGCATATCCTACCGGGCTTGATCTTGGGCTGGTATGGTAGTGGGAAATGCTGGGCGTGCTGGTGCTTCTAGAATTCGGGGTTGATTCCCAGTAGGGGGTATCCTTAGTGGGTTTAACTGAATATATTTTGGTTTCCTCCCTAGTGGGGGAAAGTCTTGATGTCCTTTTGGGGCCGGGTTTAAGTTGGTTGATGATCTTGGTGCTAGATTGAATGGGCCTTAGAGCTTTTCTTTATTCACCAGTATGAGTACTTCGGGCAAGGTCACCTCTTATGGGAGCACCTGCTGACGTTTCACAGTGGGAACACATCCAGCAAGATATCTCCCTTGACATAGCTCATCATTAATTCACCAAATCTCTTTCATTTCTTCCCCCTTCTGGGAAAACTATTCCTTGTGATTTAGGGACACATTCTCAGGGGAAGGATGAGGTGGGTCATATAAGACCTTGGATTTTTTCTTCTCTTTGTAGGGTTTTTTCATGAGAGGTAGTGTCTGATTAACTGAGGGGGTGCCCAAATTTTGGACCGCTCCCTTGTTCCAAGTATGGAAACAATCAAGATCAGTGTGGGATGCATCTGGGAGGGAACCATCTTCCCTTGATTCCTCAGCCTCCATGCAATTTTCTATGAGATTTGTGGGGCTTCCATTTACCACCTTCACTGAGGCATACTGCATTAGGGGTGGTGCACCGAGTGCCGAATGTTAAGAAGGATTTCTGTGTCCTTTGATGGATTTTCATCTTCCATTCTGTAGTATTTTTCGGGTTTCTTGTCAATGATTGACCTTAAGGGAGCCCTGATCTGACCTCATAATGCACCTTTGTCTTGGAGGGTGCTAGATATGAGAAGGGGTGGAATGGGTGACTCTTATTCCCATTATTCTTTTTATATGAGAGAATACAAATGTCCGATGAGCATGGAATTGAGGTAAAAATTCCCCCAGCCCTATGGGATGGGGTTGTTCCCATTCTTCTATTGATACGCAATGGTGTGATTTTTTTTTGGTATTATGAGGGAAATTTTTATTTTAAAATTCCCCAACCCTATTGGATGGGGTTGTTCTTACATTATGGCGGTAGCTACTGCTACTGCTGCATTTTCGATTTCACGCACTCCCACGTGGGTGTGAGCCAAGTATGGAAGTGGGAATGAATGGATTCTATGAACTTTTAAGACCTAGGAACTAATTTATGGTCGGATTTCCTTAGGCAGGAAGACTGTTAGATGTTCTAGGTTTCCTAACTCAGAATCTTTTTGATGGATTGATCTCTTCGGTCCTGATGCTTTTGAGATTTACTCTGAGCCAATTTTGGTTGAGTATACTATATTTCATGAGCAGGGGTTTCATTTGATTGTTTCGTTTGGGTGATCACATTGAAAGATTTCATTTCCAGTGGGGTTTAATGAACAGGAAGCGGGGTGAAGTGTAGTGCTTCATTTTCTCCCCATCCCCAAATAGGAACTCCAATCAAGGTGTCACCAATGAGGCAACATAACTTGTACAGTCTATGGAGGCATGTCTATTCAAGGTTTTTATTTCAATTTTTTTATTGTGGCCGCCATGCAGACGGGAGGGCTTCCAAGTCGATTAGATGGTGAATCTCTCCAATCGTGTTGACATTGTCCTCATACCCTTCATAGGGTAGGAATTTTTCTTCCAGAAGATGAATATTCATCCATATATTGAGGTTAATGTCATATACACATTCCATATACAAATCTCTTAGTATTTCAAAGTGAGAAGTGTCCATAGGACAATACATCACTAGTATAATATTCTTAGCTAGTTTTCTTCTCACAAGAAACATATCCTTTTGTTGTTATTTCAGATGCACCTCTACTTGATATGCCCAACTTGACTGCTTCTTAAGAATTTCGATCTAGGTAACCAGGCTTGGGGGAGATTTATTGATTTGTGGATGGTGAGGGGGTAGATCAGAAGATGAGCATGGACCTAGACCATCCTCTTGTTGAGAAAGGATATCACTTGTCATGGACGAAGTGACTGATATATCTGAATCCTTTCTGAGCGCCTCAGCATAGGAGGGATTTCTCATCTTTGATTTGGTAAGGGGATGACCTTCTTTCCGATATGAATATGGGTTGCGGGGAAGACCTTCTCAATTGGTGCTGAAATGGTGAAGGATACTACTGCAAATCAATGCCTAACCGTAGAAAATGTATTTACGACATATACCCAAGGGAGGACCTTTAGGGCGGGCTAAAGTAAGGGGAGGACCTTCTTTATTCATGATTTCATTATGTGGAGGACCTTCACAACAACTTCCATTGTAGGGAGGGCATTCTCAATGACCTTCATCATGGTAATGACTACTATCATGTCTTGATACCTTGCTACAGGGATAATTTCTATAGTGCATATCTTGGGGAGGGCCTTTAAGAAGTACATCAATGATGGGAGGACTTTCTCATTGCTTGATGTCACTATGGGGAGGTCCTTCATAGAGACTTTCATTGTGGGGAGGGCCTTCATAGTGACCATCATCATGGAAAAGACTACAATCATAACTTGATATCCGATTGTAGGGAGAAGCATATCTACAATGTATACCCTGGGGAGGAGCATCAGGGTGGAAGACATCATGTGGAGAACTTCTTGATATCTAATCTTAAGGTCGAGGGTATGTCTACCCCGACATGCATCATGAGATAGGCACTCGTGATCAATCATTCATGGACCATGGAGTGAGCTTCCGTGGGTGCTCTGGGGAGGACCTTTAGAGCTGCTGGTAGAAACATTGCGGGGAGGGCCTTTACAACCGATACTGCCACTTCCATAATTTGGTAATGGATAGATAAGGCTGTGAGCTTTCATTGATATATGTTTGAGGGATTCAAGAACCCTAGCTTCTAGTAGAGAAAGATAATGTATGTTCTCTCCATTTTCTGTTTGCCTTTGGTGTGTTTCATTTTTGAGCGCTCTCTTCCAGCAATTGGGGCATCTACTATTGGTAACAACCTTCATATATGGTTCCCTGTCTTTGTAGGTCTCGTGATTCCTCTAGGATAACTTGATGTGAATATTGGGTTTTGGTAGGTATATATGATTTCCCTAGGGCAGCCACCACATTGGACATACATCTCCCAGTTGGAATGGAAATTTATCATAACTACTCCAGAGTGACTAACTAATTTTGAGAGTGAGTCCTTCCATTCGAGGAAACCTGTTTGTGGGCCCTATTTCTCATCTTTTCCACCAATGTAATAATGTCTTGTCATGTTTCGATGATCTGGTCTGGGATCAATGTCTAATCTTCTATCATTTCCAGAATGTGCTGCAATACATCTTTGGCTGGAACGGGTATGAAGGCCCATTCCTATATCGAACCAGTGGTTTGTGCCTGCTCCGGTCCTCCTTGAGTTTCTAGAAGATATCGATAGTTCTCCTATGCTGGGAAAAAGGAATGAGTTTTCCACCATTTGACTTCTCTGGATGCCACCATATTTGACTAGTGGTCTTTATATTCACGAGCGGGAATTTCATTCTTCTCAGTTGCCATTGTATTTGTCTCACTAGCTTTGTATGTATCCATAGGAATTTGAATCTACTAATATTTTCTTGCAATCTTATTTGGTTGATTGTATTTAAATGATTCAGTAGGTATTTGTGCCTACATGTATATAGTTGCCGTCCTATTTGGTTGACGGGCTTGAAATGTGTCAATAGGTATTTGTGCCTGCATTTAGTTGGTTTCCATCATATTTGGTTGAAGGGATTGAAATGCATCAATAGGTATTTGTGCCCAGATGTAGCTATTTTCTGTCATATTGGGTTGATGGGATTGAAATGCATTTGGAGGTATTTTTGTTTGTGTGTAGTGTGTTTCTATCCTATTTGTTTGAAGGGCCAGTTGTGCATCGAAAGATATCTGCATCTGCCTGTAGTTTTCCGATCTGTCTACACGGCGGGACTGGTTAGCATTAGCAGGAACGTACATGTACTTTTATCATGAAACCCTATTTCTATGGTGGGATTGAGTGGAAGGGGTAGATTCGTATGTCTGCCCATTGAATCTTTCCTTGTTAGTGAGGCAAAATTTCTCTTGGAAACCTGGGTAATAGAGTGTTCTTGATCATATACTTTCCACACTTGGAGGGTATCCCAAGGGGCTCGAGTCTCTTAAACTTTAGCATGTTACCATGGTATAAGGTCTTATTCGGTGTGAGGAGGTAAGTTCATCTGGTGTCGGTGGCGATGCTCTCTGGTAGGATCCCATGAGTGGGACCCATGTGCTGTTGAGATAAAGCTATCAACATCAACTTCATCTGCCTCCCAAAGATAAGGGAGTTACTCGTTGTCACATCTTGGGGATAGGCTCCCGAAATGGTTTGAGACAACTACCGGGGCTGGCTAAGGTGGGGTTCCATCCATGGTTGAAGAGGCGGCTAGCAGGTCTTCGCAGACTGGAGGGCCTGGATCACGACCCCCACTATGGGGAGAGTACCATTTCGGTGGTACTCTTGGATCAGTGTGTTAGATACCCAGTGTGGACAATGCTAGGTAGAATATGGAGTCCTGCTCTTCGCTAGGGTCCTAGCCTCCAGTGTGATCGTTGATGCATGTGTTTGCATTGGGCTTCAGGGTATCATTTGGATCAAAGCTTTCTCTATAGGAACATGTGATAAACATATATTACATACAGACCACAAAACCACATCAAATTAGCATTATTTCAAACATATACATATGTAACAATTCATCTTGGCCCTGATTCCACTCTATTTTTTTGTTGTGGGCGAAGGGGCTTGACTGAGGTAAGACTGCCACCTTGGTTAAGGATTCATGTTCGGTTAACCATTTTTGGTATGCCACCAAGGTGGTGAATTTTGAGCATATAGGGACAAACAAAATGGTTTGACGTGCAATATCCTTTTTTTCTGCTATCATTGGGGTAGAACTACCACCTTGGTTAATGATTCATGTCTGCTTACTCATTTTGGTTCTACCTATGAGATGGCGCGTTTTTCACATACAAGGGCAAACAAAATGGTTCTACGTGAAATATCCTTTTGTGTCTGCTTTCATTAGGGTAGAACCACCACCTTAGTTAAGTTTCATGTCGAGTTCACCATTTTTGTTCCGCCTCCAAGGTGGCGCATTCAGGTGATGATGAAATGGACTGATGAGAATTATCACCCATCTCTTTTTCTAGATGCAGATTCTTTCCAAATTATCCATTTCCTTGTTTCAACCCATTATTCATCATTATCCTCTAAAGGAAGGTTGGATTAACCCCGTGGGGACTGGGTAATTCACCCCTTTCATATTGTGATAGAGATTCCACTGTCATATGATCCCAGGGGGTGATTTCATGGGGTCAAGTACTTGTGAAATCGGTCCTCCTCGAATATAACTTCCCCATATGATATCCAATGGGTTTATTCATTGATCCAGAAACACCCAATAGACCTTGTATCCAAGACTCATGGACCTACTTTCCATATCTAGGATCTCATTGGTTGATGATTCAGCCAACGTCACTTAAGGACTCCATTGGTCAAGGGGATGAGAATTTATGCTCACCCCACCCTTTTGGGGGAGGATTATTTCTTATTCTGAGACTCTCTTATAAATTCATGTCATGTTTATATGTTTGTGAATCCATAGTTCATTATCAAAGAGTGTGTCCATAAGCTACCCCTGGTTTGTAGGATTGTCATAAGCATATATGGATTTGATACTGTGGAGTTAATTCTGACTTGAGCCCTATAATAAGGCTCTTTGGAGTTTATCGTCATCTATGGGGGAGGTGACTTGATGATGGGATCAGACCTATAGGATGGGTTTCCTATGTATCTTTGAGAAAGGAATCAGAACCCACGTAGTTCAAAATGACTGGGGCTTATGCATGGATGTTTCCCATTTTAGGGGAACATGATTGGGTGACCCCTTATGGGAGGGATCCCTTTTGAGCTTGGGCCCTCGAGTAGGCTTCCTACATATCCTGGTTTGATCTAGAATCAGAGTTCTCATAGTTCATATTTTCTTTGATGATGTAATCATCACAAACCTCTAAGCCCACATGAGTTATGCTTGGCGTGAGAAAAAAGAAGATGTGAGAGGTCAAACCATCAACATACTTCCTCTCCTACTAGTGGGAGAGGGTGGGCCTATGGAAGAAGAGGCCATGACGATGGTGGGAGAGGGCGTGGAGCGATGAACCTTTCAATGTGAAATGACATTAAATGTCATGTGACTCTCCCTTGGAAGATTGGGGACTTACCTCAGTGGGAGTGCCCCAGAACACATACTGGGAAGGGGATTAGTTTCATCCTCATCAATGGGGGAAGCGAACATCACCCCTTTGACTAGCCATTATTCCTTATTGAATGGAAAAGAAACTGATCACCCTTAATCCATAGAATGGGGAGGTTCACATTTGCATCCCAAGGTTGGAATCTAGGTTACCATGGGAATTTAGAACCACATACATCCCTAGAGCTCGAACTGTTGTGTGGAGGGCCCTCGTGACTCCACTTACCATGGGTTTGTCGACTCAAAGGGGCACACTGATGCACTTGATAGCCTGATAATATGGTTTTTGTGGCTTTGGAGGATGCATTGGATTGATTCCATAGGACTAGTTTGTGGAAGGATTATAGAGGAATGGATGGTAATGGAGGGGGGGATTTGAATTAGAAGAAACAATACCCGAAGACACCCTATTCTGTGTACTGATTTATTATATGGGATGGGGGAAGCTCTGCATACCAAAGTTTTATGTGGGAAGAGGGGTCCTACACATACCGATGCGGTACGTGGGCATGGGTATGGACAACCGTGCACCATAGTGGTATGAAAACTATCATTCCACTTTGGGTTCTACCCGTATATTGATATAGTACACGATGCTGAGTTGAATCGGTGTAGCGATACAATACATGGAACACCATATTGAAAGAGCATTTAGGGGATTATCCTTCACAGGGAGTTCATTCGCGAGAATTATATAGTTTGTGATTTCACCAATCAGGTTCGTAGTTCTCTTATTACTATTAAGTTCCCCCATTTTATGGTTCACAACAGGCTATAACTGCGGAGTGTGTGGTTCGTGATTTGGGCTTAGCTGATGATTCAATAATGAAGACGGAATCTTCCCCGAGTTCTTTCCTCCAACCTCTAGGTTACCATCAATCTTTATCATCCATCCTCCTCTCAATTCCTTATGAGATAATTTTATATAGAATTTGGGTAATCGTATCTATGGTCATGAAATACCATTTGTGGATGACCATGAAGAGATATCTTAATCCGCAGAAGACTCGGTCAACCGTTGTTTGTAGAGGCTACGGTTGGTGATCATGGTTTGCAGAACCCTGTCAGTTATCTTTATTCATAAACCATTAGTTTTGTGAGATGGTATGTGTATGGCCTATGTGCGAACAATTCCTTCAATGATGTGGTTTGGAGTCCACTGGGTTCACTAGCCATCACTCCGCCGGCTAGTGCCTTGTGGATCTATCTACGTGTCGATCATTCGTGATCTTGGTGGTCCGCTGACCCTTCCTAGTGATGGTATTAAGGCCATTTAAAATCCTTTAAAAACTTTAATGCATTCATATTTTTTTGAAATTTTCAACTCAATTTGAGTCCAATTAACCTAGAGAGACTTATAGGAGTACTTTATTCATTTTTAAAAGTGATTTCAGGAGTATTTTCTTCCCTTGGCATAATTTTTTTGACCCTACAGTGTTGCTTAGGGTTTTCTAGTATTTTTAGTGTCTTTTAGTAGTTTTTATGATTTTTAGGGATATTAGTTGTGGGTTATAGGGATTTTAGGAAGTTTTATAATTTTTTATTGTTTTGGGGTTTTAGGGTCTTTATAGGTTTTTAAGATCCTTTAGAATTTTTATCATCTTTATGGGTTTTAGGATTTTTTTTCCTTAGGGGTTTAAGAGGATTTGTGGTTTTTAATTTTTTTTAGTGTTTATAGGTGTTTCAATGGTTTTAAGGGTTTTTAGGGTTTTAAGTAAGTTTTTAGGCCTTTTAAATTTTTTTTATTATTTTTAGGGTTTTTAATGTTTTATTTCTTTTAGGGACTCTAAGAGTTTTTAAGTTTTTTTATTGATTTTTAGTAATTTTAAAGGTTTTAGGGTGTGCGGGGGGGGGGGGGGGGGGTTAAGGATTTTTTTGGTGTTTAGGGTTTTATGGGTTTGGGGGTTTAATTTTTTTGTGTTTTTGATGGATTTTAGGGTTTTAGGGCATTTTAGAGGTTTTAGGATATTTTTAGTGTTATTTTGGGTTTTTAATTTTACTTGAGGTTTTAAGATTTTGTTGGGATTTTTATGTATTTTATGTTTGTTTTTGGGTGTTTAGAGATATTTTATAGTTTTTAGGCCTTTTATTTTTTTTCTTGTTTTTAGCAGTTTTGGGTTTTTAGTAGTTTTTAGGGGTTTTAATGTCCTCATAGGTTTTTATTATTTTTTAGACCATTTTAGGTTTTTAATGTTTTTGTGTTTTTAAGGTGTTTTAGTGTCTTTTAGTTTTTTATAGGGGTCTTAATGTTCTTTTAGAGTTCTTAGGGTGTTTTTTAGTTTTTTTGGGATTTTTAGGTTTGTTAGGGATTTAAGATTTTTCTCAAGTTGTTATGGGTTTCTAGGGTTTTGTAGGGTTTAAAGGATATTTTGGAATTTTATTGGTTTTAGGCATTTTTAATGGTTTTTACAATTTTTAGGGTCTTTTAGGCCTTTTGAGGGGTTTTAGGGTTTTTTAGAGATTTTGGGTTTTGGGGTTTTTTAGGTTTTTAATGGGTTTATTGGTTTTTAGTGTTTTTATATTTTAGTTATTTATTTGGTTTTTTAATGTTTTTATTATTTTTTATTCTTTTTAGTATTTTTATAGTATTTAGGTCGGCTTGAGGGATCTTTTAGGGGTTTTATGGGTCTCTTAATGTTTGAGGATTTTTTAGGGTTTTTAGGGTTTTATAGGGGTTTTAGGGTATTTAGTGTTTTATGAATTTTGGGTTTTTAGGGGTTTTTTAATGTTTTTAAGGTGTTTTAGGTGGTTTAAGGTTTTTAGTGATTCTTATTGTTTTCTATGGGTTTTATGGTTTTAGGGTGTTTTATGGGTTTTTGGGATCCTCTAGGTAGTTTTATGGTCTTTTATGGGACTTTCTAGATTTTTGGGTCATTTAGGGGTTTTCAAGGGTTTTTACTTTTTAAGTGTTTTTTGGTTTTTTAGACTTTTATTTTGTTTTTTATGGTTTCGAGGGTTTTAGTGTTTTTAAAGAGTTTTAGGGTTTTATTTTCTTTTTAGGTTTTTATGTATTTTTTGACTTTTATATGGGTTTTAGTTTTTTTCATATTTTTTGGGGTTTTAAGGTTTTCAGCATTCTTTTAGGGATTGTGTCTTTTTAGTGTTTTGTATGGGTTTTATAGAGATTTTAGGGGGTTTTAGGGGTTTTATGGGTTCTTAGATGTTTTTATGGTTTAATATGGTGTTTAATTGGGGGGGGGGTTAGGGTTTTTAGTGTTTTCTTAATAATTTTTAGGATTTTGTTGGGATTTTTTAGACTTTTTGGATTTTTATGTCTTCGTGGTTTTAATTTATTTAGGGATTTAGTGGTTTTTATAGTTTTTATAGATTTTAGGGTTTGTAGGGTCTTAATATTTTATTGGGGTTTTAGGGGATTTTATGGAAATTTTAGGTATTTTTAGGGTTTTTAGGGTTCAAATGTTTTTTAGAGTTTTTTGGGATCTTTTGGGTTTTTAGTGTTTTACGGGTTTTAGGTTTTTTAAGGATTTAAAGTGTACTTGGGTTATCAATGTTTTTAGGATTTTAATAGTTTTATGGACCTTTATGGGGTTTATAGAATATTTTTGGGCCTCTTATGGGTTTTTTGTTTTAGGTTATTTTTTGGGTTTTTATGTATTTTAGGGTATTTTAGAGTTTTAGTGTCTTTTAGGGTGATTAAGGGTTTCTAAGTTTGATTAGTGGTGTTTTTGGGTTTTCAGGGTGTTTAGTTTTTTATATATTTTTTATAATTTTTTGGTTTTACGATTTTTATGATTTTTATGGATTTTTTTGAATATTTATGTATTTTAGGGTTTTTATTGGTTTTTAGGGTTCACATGTATTTAGAGTTTTTAGGGATTTTAGGGTTTTAATGTTTTTAGGTGTTTTGGGTGGTTTTGTTTGGGATGTTATGGTTTTTAGTGTTTTCATAGGTTTTAGAGGGGTTTAAGGGTTTTTTTGGTGTTTTAGGGGTTTTGGGGTGTTTGTGGGTTATATGTGTTTTTAGATTTTTTAATAGATTTGTAGCATTTTTATTGTTTGTAGGGGTTTTTTGGGTTTTTATGGTTTTATTGGTTTTTAGGGTTTTTATGATTTTTAGTATTTTTAGTGTTTTTAGAGTGTTTACAAGTTTTTGTGATCTTTTTAGGTTTTATAGTTTTATTTAGGGTCATTTATCCTTTCGGTGTTTTATGATATTTTTGTGTTTTATGGGGTTTTTAGGGGGGTTCCTTGGGTTTTCTAAGGGTTTTAGGGTATTTTAGATCTTTTAAAATATTTTTTTAGGGTCCTTCAGGGTTTATAGTGTTTTTAATATCCTTAAATATTTTTTGGGGTTTTGGTCCATTTTGGGTTTATTGGGTCCTTTAGGGTTTTTATGTTTTTATGAGTTTTAAATGCTTTTAGTGGTTTTTGATTTTTTGGGTTTTTAGGGAAATTTAGGGGTTTTGGTTTTTTTGGGGTTTATGGGTTGTTTCGTCCCAATTCGCATCGTACCAGGATGAACAAAATGGTCGGATGGATAATAGATAACTGGTTGCTATTATATAGTTTCAAATTGTCTTTAACATTTCATTTTGACCTGATTCACATAGTGACCCTTTTTGGTTGGTGAGATGGTCGCATTAGGACTAGGTCCTGTGTCCCTTTTTATTGTGAAGGAGGTGCCACAATTGAATGGTCCTGGCGGGTGATTGTAGGGGGGTTGAGTATGTGTGTAATCAGTCTACGTCGGCTATGATGCCCTCAGATGGTCTCCAATGGGTTTATTCATGGAGAGAGAAACACCCAACGAACCTTTTATCCATGATTTAGGGACCTTCTTTCCAAAGGTAGGTGCTCGTTGGATGATTTGGCCAATGACACTTAAGGACTCCACTGGTCATAATGATGGGAGTTCAGGAACATCACACCCTTTTGGTGGGAATTATTTCCTAATCGTAGACACTATTATATTTAAGCAATGTTCATATGTTCATGAATCCTTAGTTCTTTCCCAAGCATGTGTCTGCGGGTTACCCCTGGGTTACAAGATTAACCATATATACTCGTGGGTTGGGAATTACTAAGAAAACTATAGTTTAATTGTAACAACCCGAATTCGGAGCCACTCAACTGGTTCCCCATGCCCGGTTCGCCAAATGACCTCAAGTGAATTTCCCCAAACTCCAGAGGCTGCCAACGAGCAACAAGGGAATTGGTAAGTTATTGGGGAAACTATGCCCTCATTTGGTAAGATATACAAGGGAAAAGAAATAACAGTCAATAGCGGAAGCAATAAACGACATACAATAACTAAAACCGAAAAATGGAGCAATGAACATATATAGTAATGATGATAATGATCCAGTAGGTACAAGTTTCTAAGGAAAGTAGCAAACACAACAACATGCTGAAATACAACTGAAAACAGTGTACTAAAAGTAACAACAACTCCAGCAGCATCGCAAGCCTAAGCTCGGTCCTATGCTCTCCAGCTGCAACCAGAAATCATGTACCTAAAGTAGAAGGTCCACAATCCCTATCCACACTTGCAACCATATAACCTGTTTGGGCCTAAAAGCAGGACCCAAATAGTGTGTGAGACTAATCCCAGTAAGCAATCACCACAAGATATGTTCCCTACTGTCAGTGAGAAAAATAGAAAAAGTAAAGGAAATAATTGCAGTAGAGAAATAGAGGTACACCAAAGTGACAATCCTACAAATATCCATTCACATTTATTTATTAATTTAATATAATCATTTAATTATCAACCAAGGAGTCTAGTAAACAACTCTATATTCTCAAGGCACAACAAGTAACACAACAGGTATCTCAACAGACTACCTAGACAACAAGCAGTACAAACCCAAGCTTGTTCTTTAGCTTGGTGGAATCGTCACAACCAACAAAACAAATAATAATACTGACACTCTGGGTGGCTCCTACTCAGAGACCCCTCTAGTAAAAAAATCATACAAGGCACAAACACTCTGGGAAGCTCTCACCATCAATTCCCTTATGGTCTTGCAATGATAGCTACAAACTCTTTGAGGAAGCACTTACGTCTAATTCCTCTTGTGGTCTCGATACGTGTGTAAACTAAGGACACTATTGGGAAGCAAAAAGTCCAATTACTATAGGTCCTGTGTACGAAACTAATTTATAACAGACTCTCTAGGGAAGCCCTTAATCATCAATTCCCTCTGTAGTCTACCGCACCAGGTTCACACAGCCCTGAGGTGTCTAGTCATGCGTAATCGATAGTCAGCAGCCCTAATTAAGTTTAACAACTACTTGGATAATAGCTATAATGCATCAAAATCATATAAACAGTAGTCAATACATGAAATTAGCTATAACAAGGTAGAAAATACATACTACAAGTTTTTCCTCAGAGGCAACCTAAGCCAAACGATGATAAACAACCAAAGCAAGGGAAATCACCCATGGGTGATCCTAGAACATGAAACCAAGAATATATTACTATCAATTAAACTCAATCAAACAAGCAATCTAAGGAAATTAAACAATGGAATCCAAATCCCTAACCCGGGATACCCGATACATGGGAATTTGGCACTTTTTGCATAAAAACTCAAAGAAAATCAACGTAGGGAAACAAACCACCTACCTCAATCCTAGGAGATCGATATACTTGAGCCACAAAGATTGATTCTCCTTAGAATGATGAATATCTGAGAAAACATCCAAAAGGCTCAAACCACGATAACATTAAAACAAGGAGGAATCATGAAACAAGGCTAAAACAGAAGAGAGAGCATACCGAGGCGATCCCAACGCAATCGAAAGTGGTTGAAATGATGATCAGACAGAAACTCGAGGGCTTGGAGAAGGATCACAGTCGTACGGGAGCTCTCGGCTGAACGAAACCTAGAAGAATGTCGTTCGGGTGATTAGGCGTGACCCCGGTCTGTTTAATGAAAAAAAAGAAAATACACGGTGTGTACTTCTGGGGTACATTGTGTGTACTATGTTTTTCTGTACTCCACTTCAAGAAGCCTCCACATAACCCATTCACACCATGTGTGTGGCCCGGACACGACCAGCACACAGCTTGGCGTGGCAAGGGAGTACACGATGTGTACTTCAAAAATTTCCAGAAACCCCTCATTTTTCAAAATCACAAGGAAAAAGGAAGACATACCTGAAACGAAGATCTGGGTTCTTACTAAATTCCCTCCTTAAAGAAATTCATCCCCAAATTTCCCTAACAAGGCAGAGAAGAAGAAACCCCAAACAGCTCCAGCCATTGCGATCGTACATCAGCCACTCTTTCCCAGGTCTCATCCCGTACTCGCCCGTGCTGCCATAGCACCCATACTAGAGAACTGACTGCCCACAGAGAACCTTCGTACTGTGATCAAAAATCCATATAGGATGCTCCTAAAATTATGAATTCTCTTCGATCTCAACCTCCTCGGGATGTAAGACATGAGATGAGTCTCAAAAGTAACGTCAGAGCTGGGAGATGTGGAAAAATTCATGCATTGCCTGGTACCTCTGAGGTAACTACAACCGATAGGAAATCGACCCAACTCTCTCCAAAACCCCAAATGTCCCGACGTACATTAGCGAAAGCTTACCCTGTCTCCTGATCCTCTTGTGTCCCAACCTCGGGGTAACACATAGGAAAACTTGATCTCTGACCTCAATTGCAGAGTTCATCTCTGCTGATCAGCATCAGATTTATAATGAGTCTATGTAGTATCCATCCTCTTCCGAATCAACTCTATCTACTCTGAGGTCTCCTGAACAAGATGAGGCCCTAAAAAAGATACCTCTCATGCCTCCAGTCAGTATAAAGGTGATCGGAATGGCCTACCATAAAAAGCCTCATAAGGTTCCATCTTAATAGTTGCCTAAAAACTATTGTTATAGGCAAACTCCACAAGATAAATATGCTTTTCTCAAGAACCGACAAAGTCTAGAATGTAAGCTCGAAGCATATCCTCAAGCACCTGAATCGTGCGCTCTAACTGGCCATCTGTTTGGGGATGGTAAGCTGTACTCAAAAGTACCTATGTACCAAAAGATTTCTGTATCCCCTTCTAGAAATGCGAAGTAAAGAGGGAATCCCTATCCGAAATGATAGTACTCGGAACCCCGTGAAAGCGCACAATCTCACGGACGTTCAAACTTCCAAGCTCATCAACACCGAAGGTTTATTTATCGGCAAGAAGTGAGTAACCTTTGTGATCCTATCAATGACAACCCATACTGTGTCGTTCCCTCTCGATGATCTTGGTAACCCTGTCACATTGTCCTTCACGACATCATTCCTCTTCCACTCGGGAGTGGGTAACTGTTGCAAAAGCCCTCCTGGCCGCTGGTGTTCTGCCTTCACCTACTAATAAGTGGAACATCTCATGAAAAAACCAACCACATATATCTTCATACCTGGATACCAGTAATGGTGTTGTAGATCACAATACATCTTGGTGATACTAGGATGAATTTTAGAGATCGAGGAATGAATGTCTCAAATCAGCTCCTCGCGTATATTTGATGGCACCCATACACATCCCTGGAAGTGCAAGATCTCATCCTCACCAACGGTCCATCCGGGAAGAGGGTACTCTCCTGACACACTTTTATGTAGGACTAGGCCTTCAGAATCTACTATCTACCTCATTCAAACTCGGTCAGGAGGCGTAGAGGTACAACTACAGAAGATAGGAAAGTCTACCCCTGCCTGTCGTGCACCTCGAAATGCATTTCAGAAAACAGAGCCATAAGATGCCACTCACTACTGGCCTCCTGAAATGCCTGTATATGAGTTCTACTACTCAGTGCATCAGCCTCTGAGTTGCCTTTCCCATGAGTATAGGCAAGCTCGAAGTCGAAGGACTGGAGACACTCGACCCACCTCTGCTATCTTAGATTCAATTCACGATGCATGAAGATGTAACCAAGACTCTTTTGGTCAGTATATACCATAAAATGCTCTCCCAGAAGGTAATTCCTCCAACAACGCAAAGCATGAACAGCTGCAGCCAACTCCAGGTCGTGCGTAGGATAATTCCTCTCATGTGGCCTCAACTGCTAAGATCCATACACAACAACATGATCCACCTACATAAGCACTGCTACTAGCTCGATTCTAGATGCATCACAGAAAACTGTATAACTCCTGCCCGGCTCTAGCAAAACTAGAATCGGTGCCGAAGTCAACCTCCCCTTCATCTCCTGAAAGGATGAATCACAGGCTTCTGGACAAAAAAACTTTACCCCTTCTTATTCAAGCCTGTCAACGACACTGGTAAGCATGATAAGTCCTATATAAACCGCATGTAGTAACCAGCAAGCCCCAAGAAACTCCGTACCTCGAATACATTCTTTGGCCACTCCTAGGTAACTACTACTCTCACCTTCTATGGGTCTACTGATACTCCTATCTCTGAGATGACATGACCCAGGACGTGGATCTATTCCATCCAAAAGTGTCACTTTGAGAGCTTATCATATAACTGATGCTCCCTCAATGTACTCAAAACGATCTCAAGATGGGTTTCATGGTTGTGTCGAGTGTGAGAGTACACCAAGATGTCGTCCATGAAAACCACCACGAATGAATCCATGTAAGGATGGAACACTCTGTTCATCAGTTCCATGAAGACTACCAGTGCACTCATGTGACCGAACGACATAACCAAGTACTCATATAGACCATACCTACTCCGAAAGGCTGTAAGAGGTATATCAGATGGTCTAACGTGCAACTGATGATAACCGGATCTCAAGTCGATCTTCGAGAATACTCTGGATCCTCGAAGATGATTGAAGAGATCATTAATCCTCTTCAAGGGATATCGGTCCTTTACCATCAACTGGTTCAACTTCTAATAATCCATTCAAAGCCTAAGGGCACCGTTTGTCTTCTTCGCAAAAAGGACAGGCGAACCCCAATGAGAATTACTGGGTCGGATGAAACCCTTTGCCTGAAACTCCTCCAATTGCTTCTTGAGCTCCTACAACTCAGGTGTAGCCATCCTATAAGGAGGAATGTACATCGGTTCCGCTCCTGGAATGATGTCAATCGAGAAGTCTACCTCATGATCTGAAGATAAACCTTAAAATTTCTCTGGAAAGACATCTCTGAAATGATCCACCACTGGAGGAAAGTATAACTCTGAAGTCCCCTGGTCATCCAGATAAATACTAGAAAACTGGTCCATAACCCCTCCTAGCCTATGATGCTCTGGTCCATCTCTAACTACTTGGACATCCCACCCACCTATATGAATAAAGGACCCGCCGTCTGGTGATACGAAACTCTCCCTACAATGATAGCAATCGACGACTGCTTGGAAGGGAACCAAACAGTCAATCCCGAGAATGACATCGTATCCTCTCATATCTAGGACATAGAGGTCCCATAAGAAGTGATACCCTAAAACCTCTAGAGGGAATTCTTTTCACTGATGTACGCTAGATGTCCTCGTTCCCAAGTGCGTGTCGAGAGTCAACATGTCAGTAGAAGAAAAGACACAGAGCCCAAGGCTCTCAATGACAGCAAAAGAGATAAAGCTATGCGAATCACCCATATCGAAAAGAGATAAAGATAAAACCGAGGCTACTATGATCATACCTCAAACTGTAGAGGGTCCGAGATCCTACTTCTAATAAATATACTCCACAGTAAAAGTATGGCATGTACCGCAGCCCTATGTAGCAGCCTAAAAACTTTGAGCTACTCCTCCAAGAGCCTGACCACTACATCCATAGCCTCTACCCTGACCGGGACGACCTGAAGAACTCCAAACCCCAGTCTGCTGCAAAACTGGTAACCTTGATCCTGTACGCGGGGTCGAAACAGATCCTCCTTCACTAGCTGCTGGAAGGGGAACCTTGCAGAAACGTTGCAGATGACCCATCTTGCCACAAAATCGGCACTCCACTGGGTCTCTCAGGCACTGGGGCTTCTTATGCCCTCTCCTACCACACTGATAACACACCACATGGGTTCCAGAAGGGAGATCTCATCTACCAGAAGTAATACCTTGCTTCCTCCAGTTGCCTCGGGTAGACTCTTGGTGGTGCTTCCTGTTGTCTGTCTGAAAAGAATCAGCCATGGATGCTAAACCGCCCTGGTTCATAGCTCCAGTCTCCCTTAGGTTCCATTCTATGATCAGTGACTGGTTGACTATTAGAGTAATAGAAGTTAACTGAAAGGCATTCACCTGTGATCTGATCTCTGATTTGAGTCCCTCCTCAAACTTCCTTGCCAAGAATAGCTCGCCATTCCCTAGAACGGGAGCGAAACACTGTAACTCTGTGAAACAGGAGGAAAAATCCATAACTGAAAGAGTACCCTATTGTAGGTTCATGAACTCCATAACTCTGTCAACCCTCAGCATCGCTAGAGAGAATTAGTCGTATAACGTATGCTGGAACTCATCCAAAGCCATATTCTGTTGGTGCCATGCCTGAGAAACTACATACCACAATCTTTTGGTGGAGTATCGCAACATGTAATTTGCGAGATTCACCCTCCTGTATAGTGGTGTCTCGAGATGGTCGAAGATGGATAACATGGATATTAGACATGACTTCACAGCCTGCGGTCCTCCTTCCCCTGTGAACATGAGAGGATGCTGCTGCTAAAAAACCTGCGTCAGCTCTGCCATAATTGGGGCAGGATGTTGAAATCCCTGAAAGGTATGCATGAATATTATGAAAACCTCTCTGAACTGAGCATCGCCACTAGTGTTCTTAATCACTACAGGTGCCATGTCTGGAACAATAGGCGGAACTACTGGTAGTCCTTGATCGGTCGCATCAGGTGTACGATCACTTCCTAGTTCCTATCGTGGAACGGGAGGACGTCTTGGTGCCATAGCTCTGAAAGACAAAAACACACCTTCATTAACGACAAACACAGTTTCAACATAAGAGTGTAAAATGGAACAGGAGGGAAAAACCTTAAAAAAAATTGGAAAAAACATGACTACAGGGCGTGTAGTATAGCTACACGGCATGTTTCTAGAAATTTTTCCCTGGGCGTGTACCTTGGTCATACATAGATGTGTAAACAACCCGAGTACATGGCGTGTTCTCAACTACACAACATGTACTGACCCTTTTCTCCCTTCCTGATTACTCCTACATGACTAAGTCACACGGACTATCCTAGCCGTAGACTACGTAGAATTTTGAGGAAGACACAACATGCACTAGACATGCATTACCTGGCCCGTGTTGTTAGCGACACAGCCTGACACACGGTCGACAATACATGGAGTGTTCCCAAGGGACACGACATGCACTTGAAGGAAAACCATGGCCCATGTGGTTCGTTACATGACTGACCCTTACACGGCATGTTCCGAACAAACACGATGTGTATAGTAGAAGATAACACCGACTCGTGTTGTTCGTGACATGGCCGAGTACCTAGAACAAGACTACACTGCGTGTTCATACCAAACACAGCGTGTTCTACCAGAGTTTTCTCGACCCATGTTGTTAGTGACACATCTGGCTACACAGTTTACCACTACACGGTGTGTACATACTGTACACGGCATGTTCCTAAAGACCCTTTTACAGCCCCGTGTCCTTGTCCACACGATCAGTGACACGGACAAAAACTACATGGTGTGTATTTATAAAGTAGACACCGTGTATTCTTGTTTTTTCCGGATAGTAGCCTCAGAACTGCACCAAATCCTAGAAAACACAGAAAACAAAGGTCAAGGTGCCAAATTCCGATCTGTGGGGGCCCATACTCCTTGAGAATGAAATCTTGGCATCATAACAATGCATATATCAAGCAATAGTATAACAAATTCATGACCCACCAAATTCCGATCCTTGAGGGCCCATAACACCTCTAAGACCAAAGTTTGGAATCTGTGATAAAGAAGCTCTAAAGAACCGATACCCTATCCACATAGAAGGTACTTTATCACAACAGCTATCACAACAATATGCATTTTCTATCAAAAATTCTATCATAACAGCATGAAATCTCTAATTCAACCTAGATGGCATGGAAAAATGCATGGCATGTGATTTTCTAACATGTTCCTATATGATGCATGAGATGGCATACCCTCATATCATCGGATTGCAACAAAATAGAACCACAATCATATAAACAGTAACAACACAAAACAAGTGCATCACCCAATGGTGAAATAAATTAATCTGTAACATTTGCAGAACTCGAAAATTACTACATTTGAGGTAATCTGGATTTTTCCTGGTACACGAGTTCTAGAACACCCAAGCATAGCTATTTACCATTTTCCTATTCAGTACTATCCCTGTCTAATGTCTATAAATAGTAATTCAAATAGAAAAGGAAGAAACTCCTTTGATACCACTTTGTAACGACCAAAATCCGGAGTCACTCAACTGTTTCCCCGTACCTAGTTTGCCACATAACCTCAAGCGCATTTCCACAAATGCCAGAGGTTGCCGAATAGCAACGAGGGCCTTGATATGTTATTGGGGAAACTATGCCCTCATTTGGTAAGGTATACAAGGGAAAAGAAATAACAGTCAATAGCGGAAGCAGTAAACAACATACAATAACTGAAACCAAACAGCAGAAGCAATGAACAGATATAGTAATGATGATAATGATGCAATAGGTACAAGTATCTAAGTAAAGAAGCAAACACAACAACATTTTGAAATACAACTAAAAACAAAGTACAAAAAGTAATAGCAACTCCAGCATCATCGTAAGCCTAAGCTCTGTCCTATGCTCTCCAGTACCAACCAGCAATCATGTACCTGAAGTAGAAGGGCCACAATCTCTATCCACACCTGCAATCATATAACCTGTTTGGGATGAAAATCAGGACCCAAACAGAGGTAAAGGAAATAAATGCAGCAGAGAAACAGAGGTAAACCAAAGTAATAATATTACAAATCTTCATTCACATTTATTTATTAATTTAATAAAATCATTTAATTATAAACCAAGGAGTATAGAAAACATCTCTATATTCTAAAGGAATAGCAAGTAACACAATAGGTATCTCAACAGACTACCAGACAATAAGTAGTACAAACCCAAGATTGTTCTTTGGATTGGTGGACTCGTCACAACCAAGAAAACAAATAATAATACTAACTCTCTGGGTGAATCCTACCGGTAGACCCCTCTAGTCAAAAAATCATACAAGGAACAAACACTATGGGAAGCTCTCACCGTTAATTCCCCTATGGTCTTACAATGATAGTTGCAGACTCTATAAGGAAGCACTTACGTCTAATTCCTCCTGTGGTATCAATGTGTGTGTAAACTAAGGACACTATTGGGAAGAACAAAGTCTAATTCATGTAGGTCCTGTGTACGAAACTAATTTATAACAGTCTCTCTAGGGAAGCCCTTAATCATCAATTCCCTCTTTAGTCTACCGCACCAGGTTCACACAGACCTGAGCAGTCTAGTCATGTGTAATCGACCGTCAGTAGCCCTAAGTAAGTTGAAAAAATACTTGGATAATAGATACAATGCGTCAAAATCATATAAAAAAGTAGGCAATACATGCAATCAGCTATAACAAGGTAGACAATTAATACTACAAGGTTTGCCTCACATGCAACCTAAGCCAAACAGTGATAAACCACCAAAGCAAGGGAAATCACCCATGGGTGACCCTCAAACATGAAACGAAGTATATATTACTATCAATTAACCTCATGTAAACAAGAAATCTATGTAAATTAAACAATGGAATCAAAATCCCTAACCCGGGATACCCGATACACGGGTATTCGACACTTTTTACACAAAAACTCAAAAACATTCAACGTAGGGAACCAAACCACCTACCTCGATCCTAGGAGATAGATATACTTGAGCCACAAAGATTTATTCTCCTTAGAACAACAAAGATCTGAGAAAACATCCAAAACGCTCAACCCATGATAACTTGAAAACGAGGAGGAATCATGAAACAAGGATAAAATAGAAGGGAGATCTTACCAAGGAGATCCCAATGTAATCGAAGATGGATGAAATGGAGATCGGATGGCAAATCAGGGGCTCGGAGAAGGATCATGGCTGTACGAGAGCTCTTTGCCGAACCAAACCTAGAAGAAGGTCATTCTGTCGATTAGGCGTGACACCGGTCCGTTTAATTAAAAAAAGAAAATACATGGCATTTACTTCTGGGGTACACGGTGTGTACTCTGTTTTTCCATACTCCTCTTTAAGCGGCCTCCACATCACCCCTACACACCATGTGTGTGGCCCGGACATGGCCAACACACGACTTGGCGTGGAAAGGTAGTACAAGGTGTGTACTCAGAAAGTACACGACGTATACTTCAAAAATTTCCAGAAATCCCTCATTTCTCAAAAACTCCAAGAAAAAGGAATACATACCTGAAACGAAGATCCGAGTTCTTATATTAATCCCTATGATTTGGAAATTTAGTTTTTATTTTCATCCAAGGAGGATAGAAGTTTCTTCAATATCGGGACCTAACCCATAAGATGGGCTTCCCATGTATCCTTGTGAGAGGAATCAGAACCCACATAGTTCTGTGTAGCATGGCAGTACACATCACCTTTTAAGGTCATGTGATGAGGAACCACCCATGTAGTTTAACATCATGCAGTGAAGACTTACATGGGGAAAATTCCTAGTCAATATTTCATAGGGGTCTAATGCCAAAGTGGCCCACTTTAGGGGATATGGTTGGGACATACACCATAGAGGAGGCTTATTTGAGATTGGGCCTTCATAAAGGTGTCCTACATATCTTGGTTATAGTAGGAATCAAAGTTCTTGTAGTTCATTTAGTTTGGGGCTTATACCTAGGAGGATGCCTATTTTAACTCAAGCCTCCAGATAGGTTTCATACATATCCTAGTTAGAGAAGAAACCAGAATTCCTATAGTTCATTTAGTTTGGGGCTGACTCCTAGGGGATGACCCATGTTTCTATAACCATGAGGAGAATCATTATTCATGATGTTTTAGAGGTTTGGTTGGGGCTTACACCTAAGAGGAGTACCATGTTTTGGGGTTATTCAAGTGTCATGACCACTTCTAACCTCTAAGACCATTTGAGTCATGCTCGGTGTGAGAAACAAGAGGAGTCGGTAGATCTGGAGATCACATGTCCAACTTCATCTGCTGAGGGATGGTACTGGAGCCCAAAGGGAGAGAGAGAGGGTGGATTTGAATGTTCCAATTACCTATCATGTGTTGTTATCTAGGATAGCCGTGTTTTTAAATCTATCTGAACATATCCTGGAATGAGCCTAAGAGGAACTATAGTGCTACCTCTTGTGGAAAGGGTAAGGGCATACATCAGGGAGAGTGCCCTAAAATGAGTTATGGTAAAGGGGAGAATAATTTCTCCTCATCAGAGGGAAAATAAGACGTGATACCTTTAGATTTTCACTATTACTCATTGAATTGAAAATCCAAAGATTACCCTTGATCCCTAGATCAGGGAGGTTCACATGAGTATTCCAACTCTGGGGCTCGGGTTACTATGGGAATGTAAACATAAATACATTCCAGGAGACCACACCCTTACACGGATTTCCCACATGACTCTTATTTCCATGGGGATGTAAACTAAAAAGGATGTGTTAATGAACCTGATGAGATTATTATACAGGTCTAGAGGCTTTGGAAAGGGATTTGTCCTGATGTTGATGGACTGGTTAGAGGAGGGTATTTGGAGGATGGGATGGAAATGAAAGGGAATGGTCAAGACCAAAATATGGAATGCCTGAAGGTACCCCACTTTGCATACCATTTTATCATGTGGGGTGGGGTACCCTCCCTATAGCAAAAATCTATATAGGTTGAGGGGTCATGTGCATACCGTGGTGGTACACGAACCTAGATACCATCCACGTATTATGGTGGTACGTGGACATCGATTCCATATGTTTACTGAGGTGGTACATGTACTTGGATGTGGTACACGTACTTTTGTGGTACGTGGACTCAAGTTTTGTCTGCATACCATGGTTTTATGTTGTGATGGAGTCCATCCCGATAGAAGAATGCTATGTGATTCACTGTTTTCTCTACATAGAGAGGTGATATGTAGTATACTGGATTGGAGAAGGGGCATTGATCTTGAAGTTCATAGGAAGTTCATCCACAAAGGGGGTATGATTCAAGGTTCCCCAATTATATTCATAGTTCACCCATATTATTATGCTTCCTTCTTTTTTATGGTTCATGGAAGATTTATACCTACTACAAACCGTTCATGGATTCGTACTTTTTTGATCATTTTCCTTTGAAGTATTCCATTTGTAAATTCCATGTTTTCTCCAAAAATACCTCCCCCTCTCAGTTCCCCATATGGTCCCTTCTATAGAGTGTTAGGAATCTGTATCTTGGGGTCACACAACACAATTTTTAGAAGCACATTAAGGTTCGCTGAGGATGAGGTTTGCGGGGGTTGTGGTTCACAGCAACAGAAATCACTGCCTCAATCCTGAGGAGGATGGTGTTCATGAAATGTTGTTGGCCTCACATTGTATGTGAACTGAGTTTGTGGAGACGGTGTGAGGGGCATACCTCTTCGTCATGTTTCCACCAATGACACTATTCAAGGGACCATGGTTCATTGGTGAAATTTCTCCACCTCCATTCTACAAATGATGTGGTTTGAGAGGTCACAATTTCATTCTTCATTTATTATTGTTTCCCTTATTCTGACGGAACATGTGTTCTGGTTAGGAGTCACTACTTCCAGGCAGTATCCATTGGATTTATTTACGGAACTGGATTCATCCAATGGTTATTTATCCAAATTGACCTTCTTTCCAAAAGGAAGGTCTTTATTAGGTCTATACCTACAATACTTAAGAATATACAGTGGTAAAGAGGATGGGAGGTCAGACTCATCACACCCTTTTTTGGGGGTAATTATTTCCTACATTGAGACTCTCTTAATGATTTGAGATATCTTCAGGAATCCTTATTAATTCCCCAAGTATAACGTAAGATTCCCTTGAAATTTTCAATCAATTCTTAGCTTGTGTGAAATTCAAAAACATTCATATGTATTCGAGAAGATTCATTAATGGAGATATATATATATGTATTTGAGGATTTCCATAAATGGTATCCTCTTATATACTATTTATAGATTGTTTTAACCATTATTATGATAATACTAGTTATTAATACATTTAGTGGGGCACTTTTGAATTTATTGTCACCCAGGGAAAAAAATTTATTTTGATGTTGGGATTATACCCAAAAAATAGATACCTACGTATCCTTGTAAAAGGAATCAGAAACCCTGTATTTTATTTCCACTTAATGGGACAAATCCTACCTTGTAAGGTTGTGTGATAAAGACCAAACCATAAACTTTAATGTCATCTGGTAAGGACATCTAAGTAGAAGGTTCTTAGTCAAAGCTTTGTGTAGGACTTATGCCTAAGCAGCCGAAGGAATCTTGAAGGGATATGAATTTCCAAGTTTAATTGGACCCTATTGGGAATGTGGCCTAAAAAGGACAAGGTTGATTTAGATTTTTGGGTTTGAACCTCAGGGAGGCTTCCTACATATCTCATTTGGATGAGAATCAAAGCCCACGTAGTTCAAGGAGTCTTGCAGGGGTGTTGGGTTCTTTGAGAGAAATTGGTTAGGGCATAATCATAAGTAGGAATCCCATTTATGGATGAGATGATATGAAGCTTGATCCTTAGGAAGTATTCTTATGTATCCTAGTTTTGATGGGTGCCAGAGTTCTTGAAGTTCATTTAATGAGTTGTTTGTGAAAATGTTTTGATGATCACAAATATCTAAGCCCACATGAGTCATGATTGATGTGCGAAAAAAGAGGATGTGAAATATTCATCAAAATCACACAAAATTTTACTCCTCTGTTGGTGGAAGAGGACAGGCCTACAACAGAAACAGTGGACAAGGACATGAAGTGATGAACCTTTTAATGTGGAATAACATTGGAGATCATTGAATCCAGTATGAAAGGATAGGGGATTACTCTACATGGTATTCCTCTAAATTAGTCCTAGTAGGGGAGGGAGAATTTTCTTTTATTAAAAAGGAAATGTATGTATTAACCGTACCTTTCATACCAGGGACCTATGGCTTTAGGTTCTAATGAAGATAAGGGACGGGCATGGGCTGAACCCTAATTCTCCAAATCAGGAACTCCCCAAAACTATTCCTGGGAGGCCGGTCCATGTGACTGCAGATATAAAAATCCATATACACTCCATGAATCTTGAACCCATTGTAAAACAAATGTGGGAATCCTATGACTGTATATATAAAAACCCAAATGGGGGACACACTGATTTTCCTTTCCAAAGGGTTTGTAAAGTCAAGAGGTTTATATGGAGGTTTAAACATAATCCATTTTAGACAACGGATCCAATGAAGAGGAATCCTTTATGTGAATGAATTTTTATAAGGCTTGATGAAAGGATTGTATAGGCTGAAGGGATAAGGTGAATCAAAGAGGGGAACCCAAGTAGGTATCTAGAGCGATGGTATAGGCATGCTGGTAGGATTGGGTGACCTGATGTTTACTCATGTGACGAACAACCTGGATGTTAAAGCTTGGTGAGACCTAACTCAAGCCTTCAAGAGTATTCAGAGGTATTCCCAGAAGTGGGGCACTCAAGTCCCTTTTAGAGGAGTGGGTTTCATGCTAGTGTTTCTTATTTAGGGTGGTTGGGAACTTTAGGCACACAAGTGTAATGGATTTTGAACACTAAAGGGACTTAATTCTTATGATCCTACTTTAATTACTCTACTGTAGGTTTTAAAGAACTACCTTAAGGGTTTCATAAGACTTGGGTGAAGCACTAGGGTGACTGGAGAAGTAATCAAGATTTAGGAATTTTTTTTTTGTACAAATGAAGACACCAAAGTTCTATTTATAGGAAAAAAAGTAACCCTGGGTGAATGGTGATTGGGTGAGAAAGTGGATTGTGTGCCATAAATGTGGTGCGCAAGTACCTGGTGTGCCAACAATACCTTTTCTTGAATAAGGAGATCCAAATTTCAAGACTGTGAAAATCCTTATTTTCTTCAGGTATTTTCTCCTCTTTTCTCTAAGACATTTCCCTTTTTCATTTTTTTCATCAATGTGATGGAACAGAGTTTCAATTGGGACTTAGGAGAAATAGATGCTCTATACCTCAGAGTTTTCACACCCACACCCCTATATGGTATTAGTGTCGGGCTGTTGTCTTGACCATTCAGGGAAGTGCCTTCATTACTATCACTGACCCTCATGAATAATTTAGAGTCCCACCATGAACTTTTCAAGCCCAGTTCAAGACATTTTGATAAAAAGTACATGGAACACATTTAATGGTTTCTACGAAAGCCCCCCCTTTAGAATTTGATTTGTTTGGAATGAAAAGAATATTGTTCTTAGGTAAAAGTAGGGAAATTTGATGCATTCCAGCAACATTGGGTTAGATTTAGAGCTACTTCATGTTTGGAAGGATGATCAAATTTTTTCCTATTCCTTGGGGATTATCGAACATAATTTTATTTTTATTAGGGTCATATGGATAACCCAAAAAACATTATATATTTTGTGTCATTACCTTGATTTTTACAAATACCAATATTAAGGAGACTTTGGGGGTAAGATTTGGATTTTTATTAGATTTCCCTTTTTTAGGTTTTCAACCTAACAAGTTCTTTTCCTTTTAATTTAATTTTCAAATATTTCCCAGACCATACAGAGTATAGGTCTAGCGAGCTGAGACTCGAAATTTTCTAGAGTTCCCTTCGTGGGTTTTCAATCTGTTGAGTTCCATGTCATTTTAAGGGCAGTTCATAGTCATGCATATTAGACTAATAAGGATAGTGTCTAAGGTTCAATATCTTTGAACATAAATTTAGAAATTATATCCCAAACCAGGATTAGTTACAAGGAATTTCTCCAATATTCTTTAGATACTTCCAAGGGAAATCTTAAGTCATGATTTTTATGGTCACCTAATCTAAAACATGATGTATAAACATAGAGATCTTTTTGAAGAACAAATTTACCATTTTTTGAAAAACCTTTTTTTGGGGGATGTATTATACAAGGTCAACTAGGAAATATTCTACAAATCCAAACATTAGCATATTTTTACTGACATGCCAGTTATGTAGGCGACTTATGAAAGAACACCTAGGGGCACGTACTACATAGTCAGGGAAAAGAGATCTAAAAAATTTAACATTTTATTGTTGATAAATGAGGGAAAATAAGATTTGGTTGACCCAAGACCAAAGTGGGTGGTTTTTCCAAGGAAAAATATTTTATGAATAAAGGGACATCTATACTGACATAGGTCATGAATGGTGAAACTACTCCTACAAAAATTTGTCTTGTGAAGAATGGTTGAAATTGTTCAGAAATGGGATTTCTAACATTGTGTAGTATAGTTTCAAGTCATGTATTAATAAAATTATGTTGTGTAGTTTCAATTCATGTGGTAAGGACATTATGCTGTGTAGTTTCAAGTCATACTATAAGGACAATATGCTGTTCAGTTTCAAGTCATGCAGTAAGGACATTAGGGGGATTTAATTTAATGTATTGAGCTATAATGAAAGGTTTATGAGTCTCCAATTTCTTAATAATTTGTCTGGAATCATACTAACTTGTTCATGTATATAGAGGAATAATTGAAAACTGTGATTTGGGAATTTTTGGATCCATAAAATGGCATGGTAAAATGGATAAATGCATTATATGATTTTTTTTCAAGAATGAAATTACCATTATTTTACGAACCTATTATTGGAGGATATAATATGCAGGGCCAACTGGGGAATATTTTGATTATCCAAATATTGGAATATTTTGACTGATAGGACTATTATGTAGGTGATTTTTTGAAAGGCCACTTGGGGCATATACCACATAGTTAGGAAAAAGTTATCTTGGGTATCAAACATTCTATTGCTAAAAACCGAAGAATTTTTATGGAGATTAAAGTGTTACACAACACATAATTTGGTTTATGGAGAAAGGTACATGAATACAGAAAGAATATTTCCATTCATGATTTAAATGAAATGGAGGAATAATATTTCTATAAAGGTCTGACACAAATGTAGAAATTATGACATATGTAGTTTAAGGTCATACGACTAGGACAAAAATATAATGGAAATAATAGATGATATGTAGTCAAATGATCCCATGATATTTCAATATTATTTGAACACATGGAGAGGGAAAATGTTTAAATCATGGTCTTGGAGACATTCAGATCAATAGAAAGGTAATGGGACAAATATACCCAGATGGATTCTTCAAGATACAGATTCTTGTATATTGTCATCAAAGTTTAAAGGGGATAGAAGATTCTTTTACTAAGAATGAAGTTACCATTATTTTAAAAAACCCCTTATGGGTGTTGTATTATGCAGGGCCAACTGTGGGATATGCTACATAGCCAAACAATGACATCTTTTGATTGATAGTAGGTTCTATAGGTGACTTATACATGGACACCTAGGTGCATGTACTGCATAGTCAGGAAAACAAGTTCTCAAATATCATAAAATTTTCCCCCAAAAATCATAAAAAAGATTATGAAGATATGAAAGTATTCATTATTAAGAGTGTTAAATACAGAAGGGGTTAATTCTCAATGAATAGGAGAAATACTTGAATCAATATTGGCCATGAGTTTGTAGTCCCTTACATAGATATGACTCATATTTAAAATGGGGATATTTCTTGTTTCCTTGGCGGGATCTCTATGGAGAGGAACCAAAATGATGATTCCCACATAGATTGTTAATTATATGTGGAAGATAGATGAAAGTTTATCCTGTGTCTTGGACTAGAAGCTAAGGCCTAGTTTTCACTACGTATCTCAATGGGATGAGAAAAGGGCAATACATAGTTATTTGGGTACTTATCAATTTAAGGTCATGTAGAAAGGACATGAAGTGATTATGACGTGAAAAGAAAATTTGTGGCTGGACTAGAGAATTGAGCCCAGGTTTCACTACATATCTCATATGGATGAGAATCAAGCCACATGTAGTTATTGAAACATTCCCTATGCATTTTTGATTCATACACACATGGAATAAAGGTTTTTTTTATCATGGATGGGCCCAAGATTGTAAATCTAGGAATCTTTACATATCCCATTGATATGATAATAAATCTAAATATAGTTATCAATAAAATCATTCCCAACACAAATTGAGTTTTATGTATGAGATGGAGACTTTTAACTCATTATGGAAGAATGGTTAATCTTAAGAAAAGATGGTATGAAGATGAAAACATGTATCTTAGAAGAGTAATCTACATATATTTAGTTCATATATAGGAAGAAAAAGGGAAATAAGCTTCTTTATGGTTGAAGCTAGGCCCAAGATTAGAGATCCAGGTGTCTCTATGTATCCCATTGAAATGAGAATCAAGCGACACATAGTTCTTGAAATGAGGTCTCTATGCAGATCTGATTCAAACATAAGGAGAAATGTAACTCATGTTACACTAAGGAGTAGAAATTATGTGAGTAATTATTGGACATTGAAGCTACTCATTTTTTCAAATAACCACAAGGAATGCCAATTTATGACATCTTATGGGATTTCTTAACGTCAAATAAAGAAAACATTAACCATACAGTTTAATGTCATATAGTAAGGACAAATAATGTCATGTAGTTTTATATCATGCGACAAGGAAAAAGATTCCACGCATTTTAATGTCATGTAGCATGGAAGTATCTGGTTGTTATAAAGTTTAATGTCTTGAAACTAGGACACTATGCTATGTAGTTTCAATTCACGCAGTGAGGAAATTGCTCTATGTGATGAAACAAAGTAATTCTTCAATAATTTTGCATTTTGTGGAGTTCTAATGAGTTCTAAATTCATTGATATTAGGTAATAATCTCCATTAGAGTAGAAATTATGTATAGAGTAAGGTCCTTCCAACTTTGGATCAAGCCTTGGATGCTTCTTTCCTAGTATCATTGGATTCCTAAGGACTAATACCAATTCTCCTTGAAGAAATGAGAAGAGGAGAACTTTCTTGTTAAAATCTCATGCTATTCTATTTTGATAGAATTATAAATGATGAAAAATATGCAATCTATTTTTTTATAATATTCCAATTCATCAAATCTCTTTTGATATTGTTCATCTGTAGATAAATAATCGCATATGGCAAATCAGAGAGAAGGAAATTGATTTTTAGTAGGAAAAACTGCTTCTCTTCTGTACACCAAAAAATAAGGATTTTCTCCAGTGGTAGTATGAGTAGAAGTATGATAAGCCCATAAAGAAAGATAAAGTTTATCAGGAAAAGATTTCTTATCTTTATTCACCATTTTCTAGAGTACATTTTATAGGGCCTTGTTTAAATCCTCTATCTGTCCATTGTCCACTGCAAGATAGCGAGATGAATGGTTGGATTTGGTATTATGCACCTGATATAACTTCTTTACCTCAATAGAATAGAAATTGGGGTAGTTTTCCATGAATATGGTATGAGGGAAACCAAATATGGTAATGATATTAGATTGGACAAAGCTAACAATACTTTTGGGTGCAACTAATTTGATAGGTTTTTCTTCAGCCAATTGGAGAAGAAATCAGTAGCAGTAAGAATGTACTTAAACTGCTTAGCCATAACTATAGGATAAGGTCCTACTACATCCATTTCATATTTAAAAAATAGATAGAAGTATTTATCTATGTGTTGAAACATTGGAAGTTTATGAATGAAGGTTTCATGCACTTGTAAAGGAAGACAATTCAGGGTGAAATATGTGCAATCCTCCATCATTAAAGGGCAGAAGTATCAAAAACTTCAGATTTAATCATAAAGCCTATTCCTGGACTGGTGAGCACCACATGATTTGGCATTTACTTCTTCATGATACCTACAATTTCTTATCCATCAATAAACCTGAAGAGGACTCCATCAAAGTATCATTTTTAGAGGATATTCTGATGATCTGGGCTATTATAAAGAGTGAAATTGACCACTCATCGCCAGATTTTCTCTTTCCTGTATCTATCAGGTGGAAATATTTCATTTTGAAGATATTAAATGATAGGTTACATCCATACTATAGTATGTCCATATGGATCAAAAATAGGGATTATTTCATTAATTTCCTCCATTCTAGTTTGAACAATAGGTGAAACCAGATGATGATGGTAAATACTGATGATTGACTCACCTTGATTTGGATCTTCTAGGGATGTGGCTGCATTATCCAATGCATCATCCTCGAAATTTTGTGATCAAGGTACATATGAAATTTTTTGATATGAGATAATTCATCCATTAACACTCTAAAATAATCACACAAAGGGATTGAATATTTTTTTTAATATCATAATCCCCATTGATCTGTTTTATTACCAATTCTGAAACACCTTTCACTTTTATGTGGTTAACTTGTACCTGGAATGCCAATTCCAGGACTAAAATGAGAGATTTATATTCTTCCTCTTTGTTGGTACTACCTTCTAATAATAGAATGGAATATGGAAAAACTAACTTTTCTGGGGAGATAAGCACAATTCCAAACCCAACTTTGTTGAGTTTACAGTTTTCTATTCTCCTATCCGTTAGACTTCTGGAAGCACCATCAAAATACATTTTCCATGTTTTGGGATTATGTTTAATAGAGAATATTTATTCATTAGTAAGTTTAGTATTCAATGATTTATCTTTTGCATATGGGTGTTCATTAAGAAAGTCTCCTGAATCTTGGCCTTTTATTGCTTTTTGAGGAACAAACTGGGTATTGAACTGTCACAAAATAACTTCCCACTATTCCAAACATATTTTAAGTATAGGATGACTAAGGATAATCTTGAGTGGGTTTTTTTGAGATACTAAGTATACCTCATGATGTTTCAGGTAGTGCCTCAACTTATGAACTGTAATGATTAAATCCAACCAGTACTTCTCAATACTTTAATATCGAGTCTATGTTTCAAGCATGGTTTGACTAAGATAGTAAAGGTTGTTTCCATTCACAACATCATTATTTTGTTCAAGGATGGCACCAAATGATCATTATAAATCTACCACATAGAGAATAATAATATTAACTTCAATGGGTGGAATTAATACTAGTGGACTTAAGAGATATTTCATTAGGGTATCAAATGACTCTTGGAAATATTCAATTCATTGATAATAAAATCTATTCTTCATTAATCCGGTGAAGGGTAAACACTTACCTAAAAAAGTATAAATAAATCACCCAATATATGAAAGGTGTGCTTGAATTCCTCTAAATTCATTACAATTTTTAGGAGGTGACATACCAAGGATAACTTCTTTTTTCTTTTCTGGATCAACTTCGATACCATGATGGCGTACAATAAAACCAAGAAGTTTTCCCAAGGTTACCCCGAAAGCACATTTCAAGGGATTCATCTTCAAATTATGTTGCAAAAGTTTACTTTATATGGACTCCATATCAGTTAGGTTATCAGAACGTTGTCTAGATTTTACTACTAGATCATCAATATAACATTAGACAATTTTTCCTATGAAGGGTTTGAAGATATGATGTATGGAACATTGATAAGTTGCACTAGATTTATTCCAGACAACGGGAAATACCTAATAGAAAAATATTCCTTGAGGGGATATAAAGGATGTATAATCCTCATCTTATGGGGCCATTTGAATTTGGTTATACCCATAGTAGCCATCTCGGAAGGAGAGAGCTTCATAGCCAGTTGTTGCATAAATCAAAAGCTTTGTGATTGAAACTAGAAAGTCATCCTTTGCATAATTTTGTTTAAGATCTATGAAATCAATGAAAACTATGATTTTATAATTATTTTTTTTCACTGAGGAAATGTTGGCTAGTTATTTGGGATACTTCCCCTCCATGACAATGTTATCTTTGATAAACTTTTCAAAAATACCTTCAATTTTATAGGTGTGAGTTCGGTGCATTTTTCTTACTACCTTCTTAAATCTGCAATGCTATTTTGGAAAATCCAAATAAATAGTGGCCAAATCAGGATTAAGGCAATTAATTTCTATATAGTTACAAGAAAATACATCTCGATGGTGATTTAGAAATAAATTCTATGTCTCTTTTTGTTCAGAAGTCATGGCCGTAATAATTTTAGTGGGGTGCGGATCTTCTTCTATACCTAGATTTATTTCCTTGAGCTCATCCTCAGTGGTGGAGATGCCTTCCTAAAATGATGTAGGGGAATCCTTGAGATATTCTTCTTATTCTTCTTCACATGTCACTTCTTATGTTTCTTCTTGAAGGGTATATGATGAATCAAAACTTTCAGAGCTAGGGGAGGAGTCAGTATTTGGATATCCTAAAGAAGAGGCAACCATTTTTGACCCTACTGATGATGAAGGGTCTTATTGGAGTATTTAAGAGAGAATGATGGTTTGGGAATCAAAATCATTGTCTTCCTTTATTAATGTGACAAATTCTTCTAGCCTGACCAATGAAGAAAATACTTGCTGATGTTCGGTGGATAAAACAAAGACATCTCTATTTAAGATTTCACTGTCAACAATTTCTCCCATATTGTAAGGATTGATTTCCATAACAAACATTATGGAAGTTACGATAAGAGTTCTTGTACTTGGTTCTATCCTTTTAATTTGATTGATAGCCAACACGTAATCTATACTCATATGTTTTAATGGGTTAACTGGTATCTTTTTCAGACCATTCAGTGCATTGATTCTTATTACATATTTTTCCACGGACCTTGTTCCCTTTGTGTGATAGAATACTACCACAATATACTGAGATTCACACATTTTTAATAGATCTTTGTCTCTATGATATGTCCCAATTTGACCACATAATCAATACTCAAGACATTGGTGATATGATAAAGGAATGGTTTCATGTTGATATAGCCAATGCCTTCCAAGAAAAATATTGAAGGCTGTGTCTAGTTGGACAACCATGAAACATGAATTGGATACAAGATCCCCAAACTGAGTTCTAAGTATAATATCACATATAGGTTCTTTTTAATTCTTGTCATAACCTTTCAACATCAAATTGGAAGGAGATAAGTTAGATTAAGTGATACCAAATAAACGAAGTATACAGATGGGAATGAGGTCGACTCTTGAGCCATTATCAATGAAGGCTTGTCGAATGTCTATATCATTAACCCTGCCAGATATAAACAAGGGCATGATGTGTCTATGTAAAACATCATACTAATCTAAATAAATGAAACATATAACTTCTTGAAATTATGAAGAATCATTCTCTATATGGTAAACCTTAGAAAAAACAACTTAAGTTTAAATCACTTGGGGACCGAAAAAACCCTCAATAAGTGCTTCTTAGATTTCTTTTGATAGATTCAAAGAATCTAGGATTGAAAACATGGTCATTACATGGTGTAGTTGTTTAAAAAAATCATACTTTTGGTCTAAAGCACTACGTTTTCTAGCATGAAGATGCGGTTTTGTAGGCTCCTTGGAAGTTAATACTCCTGATGTATATGTATCATATGTTGGGGAAGAATCCAAAAATACTTCTTCTCTTGGTAGATTGGTCTAACTAGGTCTATCTATTTGATGATAGAGTGGTGGTATTGTAATGTCTCAGATATTTTCATGTATTATTTTAATATTATATGGGAATTAATTCAAGACCAGGCTCGGAGACGGTGTGCAGTTCCGAGGCTCGGTGATCTCGGAACAAATGGTTGAATTTAATTTAATAATTAAATTTCACGTGGGTACAGTTTTCCTAAAAAGTGGGATAACTCCCGAATGTGTGCTCGGATCAGAAATCAGAGGGCACCGTTGCATTCAGAACATCATTTTTACCTTAGGCGAGGCCTAAATTCGGCTGGTGCAGGTCAGTAGTGAATTCTGTTTTTTTGGACATAACAGTAATAAAATACTTAATTAAAATATTTTATTTAAGTCCTTGTTGAAACAAAATATTTTTTTATTTTAAGTAGATATTTCGCAGGGAGAGTCAGGATTTCATTCCCCCTATCTCTGATTTCCTCTGGAGAGCTCTGGAGAAGACCTCCCGACGCTGCGATGATGTTCTTGACGATTTTCATCGGCAACGACGACGTGGAAACTGGATCATCTCCAACGAATGCCACAGAATCCAGGAAGGATGCTTGTTTTTTATTTCCTTCCCCATTTTTGGTTTCTTCGATGAATTCGGACTAATCCATGAACAGATTAGCACACAGATTGATCGTTCTTGCGGGACGGGTTTTGTGGGGATTTTGAGGTCGTTCGGTTTTGATTTAACGGTGATGAACCCGAATCCTCACGACCAACGATCGAGGTTAGTCCCCCTTGTTTGATTCTTGTGTTTTTCTCCCTCACATTTGTCATTGCGTTCTACACGTTCTTGGAGGAAATTAATTATTGCACATTCATTTGTTGGCACAACAATTTGAGAATGAAGATCCAACCCTAGAGTCACGTCACAGAGGTGCGACGATGGTTTTGGCAGTCGATTCGGAGAAGATCGGGAGATATGAGTTTTTGAGTGTTTTTCTTCGGATGGATCGTTCGAGGTTTATGATGCGATTTAAGAGCCGAAAACACCCGTTACAATATTCAAATGATGAAATGAACCAGTCCCTAGAGTATCGGGACGAACGGATAAGAAACTGAGGATCTGGAGGTTTAGCCGTGGTGCAAGGAAGAAGACGACGTTTCTGGAAAAATCTTGACTACACGCTATGTAGTATGGGATACACGCCATGTGTTCATAGGCAGACCACCTGGCGTGTACTCCAAGAGTACATAGACACGAGTTTGGTACACGACCAAGAACACGACGTGTATACCCTTCCCTGGCCAGACCCGACCAGATACACAGGATACCCCGTGTACTGGTACACGGGCAGGCGACATAGACACAGGTTAGGTACACGACCATATACATGGTCTAAATACCCCTCCCAGGCCAAACCTAGCCAAATACATGGGATACCCCATGTTCTGGTACATAGGCAGGTGACACGGACATGGGCATAGACCATGTAATGGCACCTGGCCAGCGTACATGGAGCGAGCCCCAGGTGCTCGAACACAGTGTGTGAATCATCTACATACCATGTAGTTTCTTTCTATCCGACAAGCCAAATGACACTGGACGGTTACACGGGATGTACCCGGGGTCAAAGAACACGACATGTACTTTTTCTACACACCGTGTAGTTTGGTTTTATACGACTTGAACAGATGACACGAGCCATTTACACGGGCAGTACACGGGGTCAAGGAACACGACGTGTAACCATACTACATGCCATGTAACTTTTTCTTCAGGGATTAATCCACTTGTCTACTGTGACTTGGACTAGTTTTCTTAGGGTTCGTACCCTTGGTGTAACACCCCAAGATTTCATAGTGTGTTATTTCTTCAAAATAATTCAATAACTTTCACTACATGCAACACCAAGTTCAAGCACACCATGACTTACCAAACAAGCCATTCAAAAGAGGTTATGAATAGTATTAGATAAATTTTAATGTTTATATAATCCTTATAATTTTAGAATCCCTATTATGAGTTTCTTAGTCATAATGCAAGAACAGATTCATTTTCAGTATTTCACTTTTATCAACTTCTAATAGTGAAACCTTTTTAAATACAATATTTTAAACTTTTTGACTAAATGGGGACATCAAAAATTTAAAATGAAACACCCCAAGCTTCCACGGTACGTTTCCCTTTGAATAATGTGATAGCGTGTGTTGTACGCAACACCGAGTTCTAACACACCATAACCAATCAAACTAGCCGTTATAAATAGTAATACCTACTTTTTGAAAAAATATATATTTTATATTTCAAAATGGAATTCATTTTTGGATTCGGAATATCGAATTTAGCCTAAGGTGAAATTTTGGTACTTTTCGGATAACTTTCATATTTTGATGAATAGTGAAAATTACTAAATTTTAATTAAAAACAACTTTTTTAATCAAAATAATTAATAGTGATAAATTATGAATTTGAGTGGTTTTAAAGTATATTTAGAATATATTTTTACAATTTAATATAATGTTGGTCATTAGACATAATTTTACAATTAAACCGAACATAAACAAGTGTCAATCTTTTGATAGTTATTATCTCTTAAAAACACGCTTTTTGTTTTGACAGCGGGAATTAATTTTAAATTAATTTCTGCCACTTCTGTGTTTTGAATTTAGGAAAATGGATTCCATATTTGGAATCAGGATGTTCAAATTGTGTAAATAGGTAACTTTTTTTTTTACACATTTTGAATAATTACTGCGGTAAATATTTTATTTACCATGGTTAAAGGGTAAATCCGGTAAATAAGGGTTAAAAAAATAATATTATAATAATACTAAATTACCCTAAAACGTGTATTAACCCTATTGGTGGACACATACCCGACCATGGGCATCCTTGGGTCAATTTGGGGACCCCTTGGAGCCACTTGTATGTGGTAGGGACACATTATATTAATAAAGTTAAAATAAAAATAAAAATGGCATAAGCTTACATCTTTTAGAAGAACAATTTTTACATAGGGTTATACATGTTGGATTTTCGATTATAAATATTCATTAGAAAGCTAAAAAGATTTCCTACATAATAATATTTTATTTATAATTTTTAGACATTATATAATTTATTTTATTTATGACACAATGATGATGCAGTAATTACTAAAATAGTGAAAAATAAAAATAATTGATCTTATAAATACCCAAATAATTATAATATGAAACTTTTAATGAATTAAACTAATTTTCTATGATAATATGATATATTAGGATTGATTTAATTGACTTTTTTCGAAGTAATCAATCTGTTAGGAGTTTCACAAAAATCAACTATTGAATAGTGTCAAAATTGACATAAAAGAGTTCTTAAAACAAATATTATATTATTAATTGATATTAAATTCCTAAAAATGTAAGGTTCGGCCAAGAGACTTATATTATGATAGGTTCCTCATTAATGGACCACTTGGGGGTCGCTTGGATGTATATAGTAAGTTTATTAACCATATTATATAAAAATACAAAGAGACATTGTAAAAGTGAAACTAATTAACTTAGAGTTAATACTTAAAGATAAGGTTAATATAAGTACCTAAACCTGTCTAAATTCTATTGGATGAGTTGTTTTCGACCTATCCCCACCTCATCCTTTGAATAGTCAACTTTGGAGCCTTTAGAAACCGAATATGAATTTATTATAAATTAATATTTCTAGCTTTTCCAAAGGTGCCCCTCACCCCTCTTATAAAAGGGAACTCCTCTTTCTCATTTCTTCACACCTCTCAAGCCACTTGGCTCGTCCAAACTCTGCCCAACTAAGCTCCCCAAATCCCTCTCCTCCTCCTTGAAGCTTCCCCTTAGGCAGAAAGCATTTCAAGAAGTCCTTTGGTTCCAACCAAAGTGAGTTACCTAGATTAAAGGTAACGATTTCTCTTAAATTATTTTCATTTATTTTGCTTCTCCAACCCCCAAACTCTTTTTATTTCCTTTCTTTTGTAACAACACCAGTATCCACAATATACTAGAATGTTGTTATAATAAGGATTCAAGCTACACATACACACAACTCCATCTAATGGATGATGAACATAATGTTTCTGTGGATGGCAAACTAACGCCTCACGAAACGATGATTGTTCAAATACATCTTACCACCTCTCATGGTGGCCATTATGATGGAACTGTAATTAAATATGATATTAATGATATATATTTTATATATAAGCTTCTGTAATTCCATTTTATTTCATACCATTATTCGTTTCATGTTGTATATACATACGATAATTTCATTTGAGGAAGTGCGGACTACCGCCCCCTTAAAATGATATGACTCGTTCATACCACACATGGAACGTATAAAGGATGGTGTTAATGAACTTAAGTAACATATATAAAATATTATATTATACTGTAATAGTAATATACCTATGTATAATTTGGATTCAATTCTTTTAAAATAAAAATTAAATGGAAGTAGCGTTCGTACGTACGTACGGACTACCGTCTCCACGAACGAGGTGAGATCCATCCTCCATCGTAACCATTAAAGTATAATTATCATTTTATGATTTAAAAATGATGTTTAAGGACTTTATATCATTCTGGATATGAATAATATACAACCTATCCTTTACAAACATGTCTTACGTAACAAAACATATGAAAGAAAACAAGTAAGTTAACACCCGAAACAACGATAATACTAAGATATTATTAACAAATCAATGTTAAAAGATCATATATGATATCATATTAATATATATGATTCTTGTATAATTTAATAACAACTATTTCACCATTATACAGGAGGTTAACCTACCCCAACCAAGGAAAAGTACAAGGTAAGGGTTATTTCACAATCTCTTCATTATCCGAGGTTGTTTATATGTAATAATCTACTGGGATCTCTTTATCATCCACATCCATGTTTCTTAAAAATGTATTTCAAAACATTTTTACTATTTACAAGAATATGGGTTAAAGTCATTTATACCTTTTTTTGACTTTTTATAAGAGGTTTATAAAGGAATCTTTCCGTCGTTTTCAAAACAAGGTCCTTTTTAACCTTTTCGACAGAATTGAGGTAAGAATGTTTTTTTTAACTTATACGGCGGGTGCAGTTATTTTACGCCGTTATAAAATCTTCAAAGCTTTCCTTACAAGCTTATAAGAATATTTTCAAAGAAAATGTTTTATTTTATATGGATCTTAAATGATTTCAAAATAAAAGGAGATATTTCTTTAAAAAGAATTTTGATTTCATCTATGTCAACATCCTTTGATGGATTTTAAGATTATTTGAAGTTGATTTATTATGATACAAAACTTCTATATTGTATTGAAGGTTTTGTGATATGTTTGACTGTGGATGTGCTATTTTTATACCATTCATAGTTTATTGTGAAAGTATTGACATTTCGTATGCTAGTTTTAATACGAATGTTTATATTATGTTTAAACCTTTTCATATGGGAATGCATTGGACTTAATAAGTGACGGGTGGAGCCCGTTATAGCTCCTCGATGCATCGGTAGGTCTCATGAGACAAACTAGTGTCTTGGCACAAGGCCTTGACAAAATCTTATTTGTAGTCTTGGCACGAGGCCTTGGCTATGTGGTTATGATAGTCTGGCATTATGCATTCCATCATTATGAAAGTGGTTATTTATTTTTGCATGTGGTTATTCGATTAGTGGAATATCCATGTGAATAAGTAAATGGCATTATTTAATTTTATTTATGCCATACCATGTTGAAAGTTCATGTTTAAAAGGCTTTTGTTTTAGTTATACATTGCCTTAAATGTTTATTCTTATTGATGAAAGTTTCCGCTATATTGTTATCCTTACTGGGCATTTGAGCTCACCCCTTTTCTATGTTTTATTTTTCCCAGGAAGTGAAGATGTAAGTTATGAATGACCTGCAGGGATATTATGAGGGGATTGTAGTGTGGACTGTGGAAACATTATGTTGTTGTAGTAGTTTTTGATTTTATGATGTAATGTAAAACTAAGGAATATATCTAGTGTTTCCAAGGCTACTAAACCAATCGGTCTTTCGAGATTTGATCTTTCTTGTGATCATGCCAATGTTATGTAATTAATGCACCGACTCTGGGTAGCTGGGGTCGGGGCGTTACAGTTGGTATCAGAGGAAGTTTAGTACAAACCTTGGAAGCTAGATTTAGATAAACTCTGATTAGAGCACGTAGACCTAAGATGAACTTTGAGGATTAGTATAGAAGAACTTCCTAGAATTTTGGTATTGTAGAGATTTTGTGAGTTTTCCGAGCAATACATCCCTGTCTGGATACGAGCAGGTAGAGGCGGCTCTGGCACAGATGTACCTAGGGGTAAAACCCGAAAACACCGCTTTGAGCTAGACTCGAACGGGAACTGGTGCATGACAACGGGCCTTGCTGCACTCTTGGTTACGACACTCCCGGGGGATATGCTTAGGATAACTCTCATTTTCTTTACAAATCATTATGAAGGGTTTATGAGTATATACGTCCTCAAAGGAAACATTCTTATGATTATGGATTATATCCATAAATAGTTCAATTTATGTTAATTGTTTTATAAGTATGGGATTATGTATTTTGATTCATAAACTGATCTAGTGTATGCCATTGTTTAGAAATGGCGCCCAGTAGAAGGAATGAGAACTCCAGCAATGCACATGATCCAAAGAGAAAGAAGGATCATATCTTTCATGGTCTTAAGCCAGAATTTATAAGAGAAATAGTCTCCCATGTATTATCATTATATGAAGAAATAATATCATGTGTTGATAAGATAAGTAAAGATTTTACTGAGTCCTATGGATTTGAAGGGAAGCAAGAGAAGAAAAGGATGGAAGAGAGAAAGATGGATAAAGGGAAGAGGGAAAAGAAGAATTTTCCCATATGTGGTAACTGTGGAAAGAAACACCCTGGAACTTGCCTGAAAGGAATGGGAGTTTGTTATAAGTGTGGAGAAAAAGGGCACAAAGTACGTGACTGCAAGGATAAGAAAATGGTTTCAAATGTACAATGCTTCATTTGCAAGGAGTTTGGACACTACGCGAACCTATGTCCCAGTCATCAAACTATGCCGCAAATGATGTTATTGGATAATAATCAAGTTATGATACTACCACAGATGAAGAGGAATGATTAGATTTCTTATGTTGATTATGTCAATTGAGTGTGTATCAACAATTTACTTGTTATAATAATTATGGAGTATGTAAGGATTGTACTGCAGTACTATTTCATTAAGGACTTGAGATTTTGTGGAACAAAGAAAAGTGACTCAATAGCAGGATAAATTTTTGGAAAATATATGGTTGAGAGAATGATAAACCATAATATAGTTCTGATACCGAGGTAGTGATTTTGGAATAATACATGATTGTTTTGGATAAATTATATTGGATATTCTTGACTACCTTGGAACTGATTAATGATTTGTATATTCCATCATTGTTGGGGTTTAAAACATTTTTGGATTAATGAAGTATATCCAGCATTCTATATGGAATAAGGGAGCATGAATGTAATCAATAAGGAATATGGTAATACATGATGAAGGTATTCATATTCTATTGCGGGGTAAAAAGGATCTATATTATGTTTACCTTCCTTATAAATGTTGGACTGTGAGTTTGGACAGAAGTATTTTGGATAGTTCTAGTTTGGATTATTTTGGATTACCATAAAAGGAAAACCCGGAGGTTGGGCGGCAACCCGTCGCGTCCGGCAAGGCTGCGAGACTTGAACCCACAACCGAAGGGCGACAAGGGTGTATCACCTACCACTGGCCCATGAGATGTCCTGGATTAAATAATGTAGTTTTTATTAAAAGATCATGTAGATGAATTATAAATTCGTTTATTTTGGAACCCTATACGAATATTGTAAATAGAATTTTTTTACATTATATTATCTTTTAGAGTGAAAGATGAGTTTGTGGTAGAAATTTATTAATGGATAAAACTCTAATTATAAAGTAAGTATATCTCCTTATGATCTTAGCCAATCTCATAAATAAATTCCTCAATATTAAGAAAAGCAACTTAGAACAAAAATGTTTTCCTAGATGGTACCTTAAATCATCACTAATTTATGGCTTTGGGACTGTTGGCCTTTTCATAGCCATGTTCTCTACCACTCTCCATCAGATAATTGATGGTTAGATTTTTCTTCCATATCCATATTTTCCTACATGGAACCCTAGTATGTGTTATTTTTGGTAATCTTCATACTTTCGACTCTTTATTTTAAATAGAGGCCTCATTAATTCATTTTTCGATGTAGGATTTCAACTAGGATATTTTGAAACGTCAAAAATGTGTTATCCTAATACCCTATGTTTTGTTGAACCGATGGTATTTCAAATCATCATAGATTGATGAATTTAAGGACCTCAATTTTATACTTGTTTGTGATTGATGACCTCAATCACTACCTATAAATATTTACGTTTTTCCTCCAATTATATGTCTCTAAATGCCACCAATGTTCTCCTAATCGAGATCATAATTTGGTGGTGACCCTTTAATTTCTCTTTTTCTCATATTAAGACTAAATTTTAGTAACCCAATTTCCGATGTGGGTTTTCCCACAAATATATTTTCTACTTTCAACCTTTTATTTTCGAAGAACAATTTCAAATTGCGAGGACGCAATTTATTGAAGGAGGGGAGAATGTAACACCCCAAGATTTCATAGTGTGTTATTTCTTCAAAATAATTCAATAACTTTCACTACATGCAACACCAAGTTCAAGCACACCATGACTTACCAAAAAAGCCATTCAAAAGAGGTTATGAATAGTATTAGATAAATTTTAATGTTTATATAATCCTTATAATTTTAGAATCCCTATTATGAGTTTCTTAGTCATAATGCAAGAACAGATTCATTTTCAGTATTTCACTTTTATCAACTTCTAATAGTGAAACCTTTTTAAATACAATATTTTAAACTTTTTGACTAAATGGGGACATCAAAAATTTAAAATGAAACACCCCAAGCTTCCACGGTACGTTTCCCTTTGAATAATGTGATAGCGTGTGTTGTACGCAACACCGAGTTCTAACACACCATAACCAATCAAACTAGCCGTTATAAATAGTAATACCTACTTTTTGAAAAAATATATATTTTATATTTCAAAATGGAATTCATTTTTGGATTCGGAATATCGAATTTAGCCTAAGGTGAAATTTTGGTACTTTTCGGATAACTTTCATATTTTGATGAATAGTGAAAATTACTAAATTTTAATTAAAAACAACTTTTTTAATCAAAATAATTAATAGTGATAAATTATGAATTTGAGTGGTTTTAAAGTATATTTAGAATATATTTTTACAATTTAATATAATGTTGGTCATTAGACATAATTTTACAATTAAACCGAACATAAACAAGTGTCAATCTTTTGATAGTTATTATCTCTTAAAAACACGCTTTTTGTTTTGACAGCGGGAATTAATTTTAAATTAATTTCTGCCACTTCTGTGTTTTGAATTTAGGAAAATGGATTCCATATTTGGAATCAGGATGTTCAAATTGTGTAAATAGGTAACTTTTATTTTTACACATTTTGAATAATTACTGCGGTAAATATTTTATTTACCATGGTTAAAGGGTAAATCCGGTAAATAAGGGTTAAAAAAATAATATTATAATAATACTGAATTACCCTAAAACGTGTCTTAACCCTATTGGTGGACACCTACCCGACCATGGGCATCCTTGGGTCAATTTGGGGACCCCTTGGAGCCACTTGTATGTGGTAGGGACACATTATATTAATAAAGTTAAAATAAAAATAAAAATGGCATAAGCTTACATCTTTTAGAAGAACAATTTTTACATAGGGTTATACATGTTGGATTTTCGATTATAAATATTCATTAGAAAGCTAAAAAGATTTCCTACATAATAATATTTTATTTATAATTTTTAGACATTATATAATTTATTTTATTTATGACACAATGATGATGCAGTAATTACTAAAATAGTGAAAAATAAAAATAATTGATCTTATAAATACCCAAATAATTATAATATGAAACTTTTAATGAATTAAACTAATTTTCTATGATAATATGATATATTAGGATTGATTTAATTGACTTTGTTCGAAGTAATCAATCTGTTAGGAGTTTCACAAAAATCAACTATTGAATAGTGTCAAAATTGACATAAAAGAGTTCTTAAAACAAATATTATATTATTAATTGATAATAAATTCCTAAAAATCTAAGGTTCGGCCAAGAGACTTATATTATGATAGGTTCCTCATTAATGGACCACTTGGGGGTCGCTTGGATGTATATAGTAAGTTTATTAACCATATTATATAAAAATACAAAGAGACATTGTAAAAGTGAAACTAATTAACTTAGAGTTAATACTTAAAGATAAGGTTAATATAAGTACCTAAACCTGTCTAAATTCTATTGGATGAGTTGTTTTCGACCTATCCCCACCTCATCCTTTGAATAGTCAACTTTGGAGCCTTTAGAAACCGAATATGAATTTATTATAAATTAATATTTCTAGCTTTTCCAAAGGTGCCCCTCACCCCTCTTATAAAAGGGCACTCCTCTTTCTCATTTCTTCACACCTCTCAAGCCACTTGGCTCGTCCAAACTCTGCCCAACTAAGCTCCCCAAATCCCTCTCCTCCTCCTTGAAGCTTCCCCTTAGGCAGAAAGCATTTCAAGAAGTCCTTTGGTTCCAACCAAAGTGAGTTACCTAGATTAAAGGTAACGATTTCTCTTAAATTATTTTCATTTATTTTGCTTCTCCAACCCCCAAACTCTTTTTATTTCCTTTCTTTTGTAACAACACCAGTATCCACAATATACTATGATGTTGTTATAAGAAGGATTCAAGCTACACATACACACAACTCCATCTAATGGATGATGAACATAATGTTTCTGTGGATGGCAAACTAACGCCTCACGAAACGATGATTGTTCAAATACATCTTACCACCTCTCATGGTGGCCATTATGATGGAACTGTAATTAAATATGATATTAATGATATATATTTTATATATAAGCTTCTGTAATTCCATTTTATTTCATACCATTATTCGTTTCATGTTGTATATACATACGATAATTTCATTTGAGGAAGTGCGGACTACCGCCCCCTTAAAATGATATGACTCGTTCATACCACACATGGAACGTATAAAGGATGGTGTTAATGAACTTAAGTAACATATATAAAATATTATATTATACTGTAATAGTAATATACCTATGTATAATTTGGATTCAATTCTTTTAAAATAAAAATTAAATGGAAGTAGCGTTCGTACGTACGTACGGACTACCGTCTCCACGAACGAGGTGAGATCCATCCTCCATCGTAACCATTAAAGTATAATTATCATTTTATTATTTAAAAATGATGTTTAAGGACTTTATATCATTCTGGATATGAATAATATACAACCTATCCTTTACAAACATGTCTTACGTAACAAAACATATGAAAGAAAACAAGTAAGTTAACACCCGAAACAACGATAATACTAAGATATTATTAACAAATCAATGTTAAAAGATCATATATGATATCATATTAATATATATGATTCTTTTATAATTTAATAACAACTATTTCACCATTATACAGGAGGTTAACCTACCCCAACCAAGGAAAAGTACAAGGTAAGGGTTATTTCACAATCTCTTCATTATCCGAGGTTGTTTATATGTAATAATCTACTGGGATCTCTTTATCATCCACATCCATGTTTCTTAAAAATGTATTTCAAAACATTTTTACTATTTACAAGAATATGGGTTAAAGTCATTTATACCTTTTTTTGACTTTTTATAAGAGGTTTATAAAGGAATCTTTCCGTCGTTTTCAAAACAAGGTCCTTTTTAACCTTTTCGACAGAATTGAGGTAAGAATGTTTTTTTTAACTTATACGGCGGGTGCGGTTATTTTACGCCGTTATAAAATCTTCAAAGCTTTCCTTACAAGCTTATAAGAATATTTTCAAAGAAAATGTTTTATTTTATATGGATCTTAAATGATTTCAAAATAAAAGGAGATATTTCTTTAAAAAGAATTTTGATTTCATCTATGTCAACATCCTTTGATGGATTTTAAGATTATTTGAAGTTGATTTATTATGATACAAAACTTCTATATTGTATTGAAGGTTTTGTGATATGTTTGACTGTGGATGTGCTATTTTTATACCATTCATAGTTTATTGTGAAAGTATTGACATTTCGTATGCTAGTTTTAATACGAATGTTTATATTATGTTTAAACCTTTTCATATGGGAATGCATTGGACTTAATAAGTGACGGGTGGAGCCCGTTATAGCTCCTCGATGCATCGGTAGGTCTCATGAGTCAAACTAGTGTCTTGGCACAAGGCCTTGACAAAATCTTATTTGTAGTCTTGGCACGAGGCCTTGGCTATGTGGTTATGATAGTCTGGCATTATGCATTCCAACATTATGAAAGTGGTTATTTATTTTTTCATGTGGTTATTCGATTAGTGGAATATCCATGTGAATAAGTAAATGGCATTATTTAATTTTATTTATGCCATACCATGTTGAAAGTTCATGTTTAAAAGGCTTTTGTTTTAGTTATACATTGCCTTAAATGTTTATTATTATTGATGAAAGTTTCCGCTATATTGTTATCCTTACTGGGCATTTGAGCTCACCCCTTTTCTATGTTTTATTTTTCCCAGGAAGTGAAGATGTAAGTTATGAATGACCTGCAGGGATATTATGAGGGGATTGTAGTGTGGACTGTGGAAACATTATGTTGTTGTAGTAGTTTTTGATTTTATGATGTAATGTAAAACTAAGGAATATATCTAGTGTTTCCAAGGCTACTAAACCAATCGGTCTTTCGAGATTTGATCTTTCTTGTGATCATGCCAATGTTATGTAATTAATGCACCGACTCTGGGTAGCTGGGGTCGGGGCGTTACACTTGGTCCTTTCTGTGAAGGTTCTGGTATCATTTTCTTTACCCAGGAGTATGATCCCTTCAGTTGAATTTCCTGAATAGAGGTTTTGGAATCCCCTCTGTGAGACTTAGATCCAGATCCTCTATTAATTCCTAGAACCCTAGGTAGAGTTCTTGGTATCGACGTGACTAACATTACCCGGGTGCCAATCCTCTACTTAGAGGATTATCTCAGACTGAGTTGTCAGAATCACCCCATGACTTGGTTGTGATCCTCATCTGAGCATCATGTTCTCAAGGTACTTGTGGAGTGTGTTCTCCTAGAATGAGTATTTCGTATCTCTCTCCCCTTAGACCTAGGAGTGAGTTCTACTTATCATATGCTTAGTGGAATCTTCGAGCTAGATCCTAGTTGTGGTATCGCGATGGATGTTTGTGTATGAGTATATCTGGATATTATTGTTATATGTTCGGTAGACATATAGTGTGTAGAGCTGACTGTATTTTTACTTTGTGGTATATTTCTGTTGTTGTATTTCCTTTGTGGTTTGAGGGGGTCCTACTGGGTATTGTTATACTCACCCCTGCACGGGCTTTTCCCACACGTGTCGTGTCTTGTGTAGACGAGTGAGCCTTTGATAAGATTCTTGGAAGACCAGGACCAAACGATACTTAGTGAGATATGGCAGGATGAGGTGTGTTTCTATGGCTACATATTGCAATCCCAGTACCTTTCCTTACAGGATGGACTTTTCCACAGACTTTCTTTTGGGTGGGCTTGTACTTTTGGCCCAGGGTTTTGCATTATTGCACTTTACTTTCCTGTCGTACTCTGTGGTTGGGTTTTTGTGTATGCATGTATCTTTTCCTTTTTAGTAGTTTTTAATTTTCATCTTTGTGGGATTGGAGATGTGTGTGTGTGTGTACAGGTTTATAGGCAATGCCACCCATGTTAGTAGCATGCCTACTCGGTGTTAGTCAGCATCCCCTGGCCTATTGGAGGCAGTCTTGGGGAGTTGCGGCTCGGGCCCCACTGGGAAGGGTCGCGACAGAGTGGTATAAGGGGTGGTTGGTTATACCTTAGGCCCGAGAGTCTATGAGTTAGTTTGGGGAAACAGTGTTAAGTGTTTCGGGTTTGGCTTTCAGGCCAGGGACCCTAGTGTTGGTGCGGGTGGCCGGCGTACCCATACAACAGGACTCTGATAACTTGCTTTTCAACTCGGAACATGAGAACACTCATTGTAGGGGAAAACAATAGCACATACATCATCTAGGAATGGGTTGTGGTTTCTATGTCCTTCTTGAGTCAGCTCTCCAGATATACTCACTGGCTGAGATACATCTTGTTTCTTTAACAAGATGCCTCCATGATGCACACCTGCTAAGATCCAGCAGCTCGATCACAAGGATGACCCCCTCAGTGATGAAGCTTCGATACATGGACTGGATCCCCCAGTTTTACCATCAGGTGGTGTTCCAGTTTTCCCGCCACCTATGGAGCAGTGTTTAGTGCCTGCTGTACTAGTGGAGGAGGAGTGCAGGCTGAGCGCACTCCACGAGTTTCAGAGATAGAGACCCGTCAGGTTTCGAGGCAAGCTTGACCCTCAAGAAGAAGAGGACTGGCTTGAGGCAGTGGCCAGTCTTCCGTTTGGTCAGGACACCAGCAGACCATATGGTGATCCAGGCAGTGAGCCTTCTACAGGGCTCCACAGGACGATGGTGGAGATTGGTTATCCAGACCCATGACGAGGTGACACTTGCGTGGTCGGAGTTTGAGCATATCTTCATAGAAGATTTTTCACCGGTTACCCCGAGAGCAGTACACATACAAGATCTTCTTCAGCTCCAGTAGGGGGCCATGATAGTGGCTGACTATTCATCGAGATTTACCGACCTCTAATGGTACTCGATGAATATGGTCAGAGATCAGTACTTCAGAGCTCAGACTTTTGAGCGGGGCTTTCGCAGAGATATCCAAGCTAGAATCATCCATATGAGAATCCCTACTTTTAATGGGGTTCTTGAGCGGGCTTTGGTGGTCAAGAGCTTCTTGGAAGAGTATAGACAGCCGAACATTGTTAGTAGTGGGCGAGCTGGAGCAGAGACCTCGGCAGCAGGGAGCCGACGTCAGGGACCCAATCATGGGAGACATTTCCAAAGGAGATCCCATGACATGGGATATTCCGTATAGGGTTCACAGGGTGCATCCATCCAACCTCGAAAGAGGCGATGCTACTCATGTGATGGCACGGGACATCTCGCTCGAGATTGTTCGACCCGCCGTACTACTGACACGGGAGCAGTGGAAGGACCACCAAGGAAGAGGCAACATGTGGAGTAGACATATACATTGGGTGAAGAACGTGGTAGGGGAGCTGGGAGAGCAGCTGGAGGTGGTCGGCGTTTTGATCTTTTACCACCACCACCCCCAGTAAGTCCACCCCAGGCTCCGGGAGCTGGTGGGAAGCGGCAGGGACAACTGCTGGCAGAAGAGGCTTATAACCTAGGTACTCCCAGAATGATTAGAGGTACTATCTGTGTCTTTTCTACTTTAGCTACCGTATTGATAGACACAGGTGCTAGTCATTCCTTTCTAGATACTTATCTTGTTCGAGACCTTGAGATTCCAGTTGAGCCATTGACTTGACCCTTACGCTTAGAAACACCGACTGGAGAAGATTCAGAGATCACACACCTCTGTAGACAGTGTGACCTGACCCTTGGAGGTGAGAATTTTGGTTGGAACCTCTTGGTGGTAGCATCGAGGCCTTACGATTTCATTCTTGGTATGGATTGACTATCCACAGTTCATGCCCAGATCGACTATTTTAGGAGAAGGGTGCGGTGTGTCCGAAGTGATGGAATGAGGTTCTCTTTTGTCAGTGAAAGAAAGACCCAGACAGTGCAGGATGGACTCGTGCATAGAAAGGCACAACCAATTTCACATCAGTTGGCTAGCCTAGCCTTTGGCGTAGTAGATGTTACGAGTTTTCAGTTTCCAGCAGTTGTGGCTGAGTATGAGGAAGACTTTCCAGAGGATTTCCCTGGGCTACCTCCCTTGCGGGAGATAGATTTCTGCATTGAGTTGCAACCAGGGACAACACCGATATCAGTATCAGCATATCGGATGGCTCCTGCAGAGCTTCGTGAGCTGAGGGTGCAGCTAGAGGACTTGTAGAAGAAGCGATTTGTGAGACCCAGTGTTTCACCCTAGGCGGCCCCAGTGCTGTTTTCCAAGAAGGTAGACGAGAGCTTGAGGCTATGTGTGGATTACTGGTGCTTGAATCAAGTGACCGTGAAGAACCAATATCCACTACCAAGGATTTATGACCTCTTCGACCAGTTTATATGGGCACGATGGTTCTCAAAGGTTGATCTACGATTAGGCTATCACCAGTTGTGAGTACGGGATGGGGATATACCGAAGATGGATTACTGTCACTGTGAGTACTTGGTGATTCCCTTCGGTGTGACGAACGCCCCGGAAATGTTCATGGGACTCATGAACTGGATATTTTATCCCTATCTAGACCGGTTTGTAGCGGTCTTCATCGACAATATCATTGTGTACTCTACGTCCGAGGAGGAGCACGCGAGACACCTAAGGATGGTTCTGGACACACTCAGAGAGCACCAGTTGTATGGGAAACTCTTGAAGTGTTAGTTTTGGTTACAAGAGGTCCATTTTCTAGGACACATTTTCTAGGAAGATGGTGTAGCAGTGGACCCAGCCAAGTTGGAGGAAGTTCTAGCATGGGAGCCACCCCAGAGTGTGACAGAGGTTCGGAATTTCCTTGGGTTGGCAGGCTACTATCAGAGATTCATCCTTGATTTCTCCAGAATTGCATCACCCTTGACAGCTTTGACCTGAAAGAGGAATCCTTTTGTGTGGACCGAGAGATGCCAGTAGGCTTCCCAACAATTGAGATAGAGTTTTACGAGCACCTTGATCTTGAGATTACTGGAGGAGGGTGTCGAGTACGTAGTGTTCTGCGACACAACAGGAACCGGGCTTGGTTGTGTCTTGATGCGGAGGAAAGAGGTGATTGCCTATGGCTCACGTCATTTGGGGCCATATGAGCAGAACTACGTGACCCATGATCTTGAGTTGGTAGTAGTAGTATTCGTGTTGAAGATGTGGCGGCACTACCTGATGGGAGATCGGTTTACCGTCTAATCTGATCACAAGAGTCTCAGATATATCTTTTCTTAGAAGGATCTGAATTTGAGACATAGGTGATGTCTTGATTTCCTCCAAGATTACAACTTTGAGATCATTTATACACCTGGGAAGGGGAACATGGTGGCAGATGCTCTCAGTAGGAAATCGAGTTCGCAGTTGCTGGATGAGGCGATGAGGCAGTTGGCCTCCTTATAGTTCTCCTTCATGGATGGAGATGAGGGAGCTTACCTTCAGTCGATGGTTGTTACCCCTCCACTCTTATAGTGAGTCAGGGAATCACAACATGAGGATACTAGCTATGAGACTCTACATGCTCAGATATCCATAGGTGTTATAGCTGATGGAAATTTAGAAGGTGGGGAGCATGTTGTTCTTTTCAGAGGGTGTACAGTGTTACTAGTGACGTTTTGGGAGGAGGTTCTAAGGGAGTTCCATACATCCCCTTTGGTGGTGCATCTAGGCATAACAAAGATGTATCAGGACCTCTGAAGTTAGTTCTGGTGGCCAGGAATGAAGAAGGGTGTGGCAGAGTTTGTCTCACAGTGCCTTATTTGTCAGCAAGTAAAGGCTGAGCACCAGGTGCCAGCAGGTTTGACTCAGCCCCTTGAGGTGCTAGAGTAGAAGTGGGACGGGATATCCATGGACTTTGTGACAGTTTTACCACGTACGTCCAGGGGACATAATTCCATCTGGGTGATCATTGATCGAATCACCAAGTCGGCCCACTTCCTAGCCATCCGGGAGCAGAGTTCAGTAGAGATCTTGGGACGCCTCTACGTACAGAAGATAGTTTGACTTCATGGAGTTCCATCCATGATAGTTTCGGATTGTGAGAATCGTTTCACATCTAGGTTGTGGAAGGGATTGTAGGAAACTTTTGGGACTCATTTACACTTGAGCATAGCATTTCATCCCTAGACTAATGGTCAGACAGAGCGGACCATCCAGGCCCTGAAGGATATACTTCAAGCTTGCAAACTTGAATTTGGTCGTAGCTGGGAGGATCACCTACCACTGGTGGAATTTTCTTATAAAAACAGTTATCATTCCACTATTGGTATGGAATGGTTTGAGGCTCTGTATGGGTGGCCTTACAGGTCACCACTTTTTTGGACTGACCCGGGAGAGTCAGCACTCATGGGCCCAGAGATGGTGAGAGATACTACAGAGAAGGTGCAAGTCATCCATGAGCAAATTAAGACTACACATAGTTGACATAAATCATATACCGACAGGAGGTGGAGGCCCTTGGAGTTTGAGGAGGGAGACCATGTCTTCCTTCGGGTCTCACCTCGATGAGGATTGTGGAGATTTGGCGGAGGCGGAAAGCTATCTTTGAGGTTTATTGGCCCTTTTCAGATTCTAAGTAGAGTTGTCGTGGTGGCATATCGCTTGGCTCTACCTCCTCAGATGGACCGGGTACACAATGTCTTCCATGTGTCGCAGTTACGGAGGTACATGCATGATCCATCACACATTATCGACTGGGGCGAGTAGGATATCGATGATGGAGTGACCTTTGCAGAGTACCCAGTGGAGATCGAGGATCGACAGGAGAAGATCCTTCGTGGGTGAGATATTCCCTTGGTGCATGTCCGGGGGCAGCATGGGAATCTCCATAAGGGCACATTGGAGCGGGAGGCTCAGATTCGCGTGCAGTACCCACATCTTTTTGAGTAGCCCTTGTTTTGTCCTTTTGGGGACGTAAAATCTCTAAGGTGGGTGTGATGTAATGTCCCGGATTTTTCCATGTATTATTTTAATATTATGTGGGAATTAATTCGAGACCAGGCTCGGAGACAGCATGTAGTTCTGAGGCCCGGTGAGCTTGAAACAAATGGCTGAATTTAATTTAATAGTTAAATTACACGCACATGCGGTTTTCCTTAAAAAGTGGTAAAAATCTCGAATGGGTGCTCGGATCAGAAATCCATGGTCACCATTGTGTTTAGAACAATGTTTTTACCTTAGGCGAGTCCTAACTTCAGCCAGCGCAGATCGGTAGTGAATTTTGTTTTTTTGGACGTAACCGTAATAAGATATTTAATTAAAATGTTTTATTTAAATCCTTGTTGAAACAAAATCTTTTTTTCTTTTAAGTAGAGATTTTGCAAAGTGGGTCAGGGTTACAATCCCTCTAACTTTGATTTCCTTTGGAGAGATCTGGAGAAGTCCTCCCAACGTGACGACGACGTTCTTGACAATTTTCATCGGTGACGACGACATGGAAACCAGATCATCACCAATGAATGTCGCAGAATCCAGGTAGGATGCTTGTTATTGATTTCCTTCCCCATTCTAGGTTTCTGCAACGAACGCGGACTAATCCACAAACAGATTATCCCACGGATCAATCATTCTTGTTGGACGGGTTTTGTAGTGATTTTGAGGTCGTTCGGTTTTGATCTAACAGCGACGAACGCGAATTGTCATGAACAATGATCAAGGTTCGTCCCCCTTGTTTGATTCTTGTGTTTTTCTCCCTCACATTCTTCATTACGTTATACGCGTTCTTGGAGGAAATTGATCGTTGCGCATTCGTTTGTTGGTGCAATGATCCGAGATTGAAGATCCAACCCCGGAGTGATGTCACGGAGGTGCGATGATGGTTTCGACAGGCGATTCAGAGCAGATCGGGAGATATGAGTTTTTGGGAATTTTTCTTTGGATGGATCATTCGAGGTTTATGATCTGATTTAAGAGCTGAAAACACCCGTTACGATATTTGAATGACAAAACGAACCAATCCCTGGAGTATCGGGATGAACGAACGAGAAACCGAGGATCCAGAGGTTCAGCCGCGGCGTGAGGAAGAAGACGGCATTTCTGAAAAAATCCCAACTACACGCCGTGTAGTATGGGATACACGACGTGTGTTTGTTGGTGGACCACCTAGAGTGTACTCCAGGAGTACACAGACACGAGTTGGGTACACGACCAAGGACACGACGTGTATACCCTTCCCTATCCAGACCTGACAAGATACACGGGATACCCCGAATACTGGTACACGGGCATGCGATATAGACACAGGCAGAGACCATGTACGGGCACATGGCCAGCATTCACAGAGTGAGCCCCAGGTGCTTGGACACAGCGTGTGAATCATCTACACACCATGTAGTTTCTTTCTATCCGACAAGACGAATGAAACAGGCCAGTTAAACGGGCAGTACCCAGGGTCAAGGAACACGACGTGTACTTTTTCTACATGCCATGTAGTTTGGTTTTATACGACTTGAAAAAATGACACAGGCCGTTTACACGAGCAGTACCCGGGGCCAAGGAAAACGGTGTGTAAATATACTACACGTTGTTTAACCTTTTCTTCATGGCATGAGCCACTTGTCTTCTGTGACTTGGACTAGTTTTCTTAGGGTTCATACCCTTGGTCCTTTCCCTGAAGGTTCGGGTATCATTTCCTTTACCCAGGAGTACAATCCCTTTAGTAGAACTTCTTGAATAGAGTTGTTGGAATCCCCTCTATGAAACTTAGATCCAGATCCTCTATTCATTCCTGTAAGCATAGTTAGAGTTCTTGGTATCGACATGACCAACTTTACCCAGGCGCCGATCCTCTTCTTAGCGGATTAGCTCAGAATGAGTTGTCGGAATCACCCCATGACTTGGTTGTGGTCCTCATCTGAGCATCATGTTCTCATGTTACTTGTGGAGTGTGTTCTCCCAGGATGAGTATTTCATATCTCTCTCCCCTCAAACCTAGGAGTGTGTTCTCCTTGTCATATGATTAGTGGAATCTTCAAGATGGATCATAGTGGCGGTATCGTGATGGAAATTTGTGTATGAGTATATCTGGATATCCTTTTTATATGTTTAGTAGACATATACTGTTTAGAGCTGACTGTATTGTTCCTTTGTGGTATTTTTCCCTTGTTGTATTTCCTTTGTGGTTTCGGGGTGTCCTACTGGGTATTGTTATAATCACCCATGCATGGGCTCTGCCCGCACGTGTCATGTCTTGTGCAGACAAGCGAGCCTTTGATAGGATTCTTGGTGGACCAGGACCAGACGATACTCAGTGAGATCAGGTAGGCTGAGGTGTGTTCATACGGCTGCAGATTGCAGTCCTAGTACCTTTCCTTACAGGTTGGACTTTGTCATAGACTTTCTTTTTGGTGGGCTTGTACTTTTTTCCCATGGTTTTACTTTATTGCACTTTACTTTCCTATCATACCCTGTGGTTGGGTTTTAGTGTATGCATGCATCTTTTCCTTTTTAGTAGTTTTTACTTTTCATATTTGTGGGATTGGAGATGAGTGTGTGTGTACAGGTTTATAGGCAATGCCTCCCATGTCAGTAGCATGCCTACTCGGTGATAGTCACCAGCCCCTGGCCTATTAGAGGGTGTCTTGGGGAGTTGCGGCTTGGGCCCCACTGGGATGGGTCGTGATAGGTATAGCCTCTAATCTCTCTTCCAAGACGATCATTTTGGGGTCAATCATTTCATGTGTGTGAGAATTTCCTTGTTCTTACTGAGCCCACTGAAGGGCTCTCCCATAGGGTTCTACTGCATAAATAGTTCGAGTAGGGGTACAATTAAAATAGATGTTTATAGCATATGAATGTCTTCCCCTATATCCATGACCTTGAATTCTTCTCCTAGTTCCCCAATTAGGTACATGGAATTTAACTTCATAACTAAAATCATCATTTATATAGGGGTCCGTTAAGTGGATAACATTAATGGACCCAAAGATCAATTCCTCATCTGATAATGATTCTGCTTGACAGGTCGGTTCTTGTTGTGCCGTTTGGTGGGGCGGTGCTCATGATTTTGAGACATTTGGAATGAAATATACCAAGGTAAAGAAAAAATTTGTCCTCAACACAATCTCACATTCTTCTAACTACTCTTTATCTTTATGATCATGTCACTTCTTTGAGGTTTGACCTTTAGAGGACTGATCTTTTGATGAATATGGTTTTTCTGTAGCGGAATTGGAAGGAGGCACCGTTGGTGGCTTCAACGATGTTCATAGAATGGCATGAGTTCGGTTGATCATTTTTCTGAACATCTAATCATCATATTTCTGTGATTTTTTGTTTTGGAACTATTTTCATCCGCCTTTTTCCACTGGATTGGTAGCAGAAACAGATGCTACTTGGGCTAATGAACTTTTTAGTTTCACTTATCCAGAGTCTACCTTTTTTGGAGGTGGTATTTTAAAACAAAAAAATACTGAATAAGATGCCTCAAAATTTGGTAGAAGGGGAAATAATTTAGGATATCTTCATCTCCTTTGTTTGGTTTTGTCGGCCTTGGAAACTAAACTAAATTGTTTTCCAAAGATGAAATGATGTAACTGAGAACCATTTCATTCTAAAGTGAATAAACTTTGTTCTTTAACTCCTCAAACTATCTTCAACTTTTATATTTTCTATCATCTCAGCGAGGTGATCATTACTGATGATTTTCTAGAGGTGGAACCCTTTGGTATGATGGAGATTTTTAAGTAGAAGTATGTACATGTGCTTGTTTGAGAGTGACTGCAATAGCCTCTTCTTTCCCTATTCTCCTTCCCAGAGCAGATGGGATTACATGAGATTTAGATTTGGTGTCCACAATGGAATCCTCCACTTGATGGGAAATTTAAGAAGGATCTCGAAACCCTCCTATGTGTTTCAAAGAGATTAGTGGTGTGAATAATTCATCATGCATATTTTCTACATAGATTGGAAGCAATTGTTCTCTAGGGAGTGGTTGATTTGAAGAATATTTTTATCCTGCCAAGGACATGACATGTATACCCCTCCCTGGCCAGACCCGGCCAGATACACGGGATACCCTGTCTACTGGTACACGGGCAGAGACCGTGTACGGGCACATGGCCAGCGTACACGGAGCAAGACCTAGGTGCTCGGACACAACGTGTGAATCATCTACACACCATGTAGTTTCTTTCTATCCGATAAGCCGAATGAAACATGCTAGTTAAATGGGAAGTACCCAGGTTCAGGGAACATGACATGTACTTTTTCTACATTCCATGTAGTTTGGTTTTATACGACTTGAACAAATGACACAGGCCGTTTACACGAGCAGTACCCGGGGTCAAGGAAAATGGTGTGTAAATATACTACACGTTGTTTAACCTTTTCTTCATGGAATGATCGACTTGTCTTCTGTGACTTGGACTATTTTTCTTAGGGTTCATACCCTTGGTCCTTTCCCTAAAGGTTCTGGTATCATTTCCTTTACCCAGGAGTACGATCCCTTCAGTAGAACTTCTTAAATAGAGTTGTTGGAATCCCCTCTATGAAACTTAGATCCAGATCCTCTATTCATTCCTGTAACCGTAGTTAGAGTTCTTGGTATCAACATGACCAACTTTACCCAGGCGCCAATCCTCTTCTTAGCGGATTAGCTCAGAATGAGTTGTCGGAATCACCCCATGACTTGGTTGTGGTCCTCATCTGAGCATCATGTTCTCATGTTACTTGTAGAGTGTGTTCTCCCAGAATGAGTATTTCGTATCTCTCTCCCCTCAAACCTAGGAGTGTGTTCTCCTTGTCATATGCTTAGTGTAATCTTCAAGCTGGATCCTAGTGGTGGTATCGTGATGGACATTTGTGTATGAGTATATCTGGAAATCCTTGTTACATGTTCAGTAGACATATACTGTTTAGAGATGACTGTATTTTTCCTTTGTGGTATTTTTCCCTTGTTGTATTTCCTTTGTGGTTTCGGGGTGTCCTACTGGGTATTGTTATAATCACCCATGCATGGGCTCTGCCCGCACGTTTCATGTCTTGTGTAGACGAGCGAGCCTTTGATAGGATTATTGGTGGACCAGGACCAGACGATACTCAGTGAGATCAGGTAGGCTGAGGTGTGTTCATACAACTGCAGATTGCAGTCCTAGTACCTTTCCTTACAGGTTGGACTTTGTCATAGACTTTTTTTGGTGGGCTTGTACTTTTTTCCCATGGTTTTACTTTCTTGCACTTTACTTTCCTATCGTACCCTGTGGTTGGGTTTTAGTGTATGCATGCATCTTTTCCTTTTTAGTAGTTTTTACTTTTCAGCTTTGTGGGCTTGGAGATTAGTGTGTGTGTACAGGTTTATAGGCAATGCCTCCCATGTCAGTAGCATGCCTACTCAGTGATAGTCACCATCCCCTGGCCTATTAGAGGGTGTCTTGGGGAGTTGCGGCTTGGGCCCCACTGGGATGGGTCGTGATAGGTATAGCCTCTAATCGCTCTTCCAAGACGATCATTTTGGGGTCAATCATTTCATGTGTGTGAGAATTTCCTTGTTCTTACTGAGCCCACTGAAGGGCTCTCCCATAGGGTTCTACTGCATAAATAGTTCGAGTAGGGGTACAATTAAAATAGATGTTTATATCATATGAATGTCTTCCCCTATATCCATGACCTTTAATTCTTCTCCTAGTTCCCCAATTAGGTACATGGAATTTAACTTCATAACTAAAATCATCATTTATATAGGGGTTCGTTAAGTGGATAACATTAATGGACCCAAAGATCAATTCCTCATCTGATAATGATTCTGCTTGACAGGTCGGTTCTCGTTGTGCCGTTTGGTGGGGCGGTGCTCATGATTTTGAGACATTTGGAATGAAATATACCAAGGTAAAGAAAAAATTTGTCCTCAACACAATCTCACATTCTTCTAACTACTCTTTATCTTTATGATCATGTCACTTCTTTGAGGTTTGACCTTTAGAGGACTGATCTTTTGATGAATATGGTTTTTCTGTAGCGGAATTGGAAGGAGGCACCGTTGGTGGCTTCGACGATGTTCATAGAATGGCATGAGTTCGGTTGATCATTTTTCTGAACATCTAATCATCATATTTCTGTGATTTTTTGTGTTGGAAATATTTTCATCCACCTTTTTCCACTAGATTGGTAGCAGAAACAGATGCTACTTGGGCTAATGAACTTTTTAGTTTCACTTATCCAGAGTCTACCTTTTTTGGAGGTGGTATTTTAAAACAAAAAAATACTGAATAAGATGCCTCAAAATTTGGTATAAGGGGAAATAATTTAGGATATCTTCATCTCCTTTGTTTGGTTTTGTCGGCCTTGGAAACTAAACTAGATTGTTTTCCAAAGATGAAATGATGTAACTGAGAACCAGTTCTGTAACAGCCCGAGATTTTATGAAAAATATTCTTTTTTATTTCACTAATGTCTTGTGTTGTACGCTACACCAAAAGGAGATTGCACAACACGCATCCTTGACTTTCCTTTCATTACACGCAATCGCAACCTTCCTCGATAGCGTGTGTGGTACATAATACTGTGTTTTACGAAACAATGATATGCTATTAAAATATTATTAAAACTAGCCGTTATGAATAGTAATAACCACTTTTTAAATTTTAGAAATTTTATCTCTCAAAATGGACTTCATTTTTGGATTCGGAGTATCGAATTTAGCCTAAGGTGAAATTTTGGTGATTTTTGGATAACTTTCATATTTTGATGAATAGTGAAAATTACTAAATTTTAGTTAAAAACAACTTTTTCAATCGAAATAATTAATAGTGATAAATTATTAATTTGAGTGGTTTTAAAGTATATTTAGAATATATTTTTACAATTTAATACAATGTTGGTCATTGGATGTAATTTCACATTTAAACTAGACATAAACAAGTGTCAATCTTTTGATAGATATTGTTTCTTAAAAACACGCTATTTGTTTTTAACAGCGGGATTTAATTATAAAATTAATTAATGAAACTTTTATGTTATGAATTTGGTAAAATAGACTTCATTTTTGAATTCGGAATATGAAATATAGCTTAGGATGAAATTTTGGCATTGTTCTGAAAAACATCAATTTTTGATGAATAGTGAAACCACTAAGTGGTAGGTTAAAAACTGAATTTTGCATAAAACTTAATTTTACCGCTTCTGTGAATGGAATTTCAAAAATCCGACAGACACGGTTGATATCAGTAAGTAAAATGTGGTTCAATGAGATAAAAATAAATTTTTGGTGAATAGTAACTTTTTACTATTTTTACCACGGTTAATAGTAAATAGGGTAACTAAGGGTAAATATGATATCAATATTACCCTAACACATGTCCTAATTCTATTGGACAAGTGTAATTCGACCAAAAAAAAAACTTAGGAATAAAATATGACCATTTAGGCCCACTTGGATTAGATTAGGACATTTATTATTAATTTATTTAAAGAAGGGTTAAAATAGTTAAAATCAAAGTTTAATAAGTAAATCATTTTTAATATGGGGTTATAAATAAGATAAATTAGACTATAAATATTCATTAGAAAGATAAAAAGATTTCCTACATAATGGTATTTTATTTGTAAATTTTTAGACATTTAATAATTTAATTTATTTATGACACAATGATGATGCAGTAATTATCTTATTAATGAAATATTGACATAATTGATGTTATAAACACAAAAATAAATGTAATTTGAGACTTTTTATGAATTCCACTAATTTTATAGGTTACTATGATATATTAGTCTTGATTTAATCAACTTGGTTCGAACATATATTTCTGTTATGACTTTCACAAAAATCATATATCAAATAGTGTCAAAATTGACACAAAATAGTTTTTAAATCAAATATTATATTATTAATGATTATTTTATTCCTAAAAATCTAAGGTTCAGCCAAATGACTTAGATAAGGATATATATATTAATAATAAACAATTTGGGGTTCGTTTGGCATGTTATAGTAAGTTTATTAACCATATAGTGAAAGAAAACAAAAAGACACGGTAAAAGTTAAATTAATTAACTTAGAGTTAAATCTAATTGATAAGGTTAAAATAATACCCTAAACTTGTCTAAATCCTATTGGTTGATAGGATTTCGACCCATCCCCACTTTATCTTCGAAATAAGACCCTTTGGAACCATTATAAACCGATTTTGACTTTAATATAAAATAATATTTTGAGATATTCCTAAGGTGCCCCTCTCCTCCCTTATAAAAGGGCACCTCCTCCCCCTCCTCCTCACACCAATTTTAGCACTCAAGCTCGGCCAACCCCTGCCATTTTCTCCTCTCCACTTCCCTAGAATAATCATAGAGGTCCTGGTCTTCTTCAAAGACCAATCTTAGTTCCCTTAGTGGAGGATTCAAAGAGGTGTTCCAAAGAAGAGGTAATATCCATTACCGATCTTTTCAATTTCTTTCTTCTTCAACTTCTTCTCCTTTAGTTGTTTCATGATAAAGTAATAACATCAGTATTACTTAAATTCTGATATGTTATTATAAATATGAAACAACCCTAATTCACCTTCTATCCATCCTACGGAAAAATGAAATCACCGCGCGTGCGTACGTACGGAATACCATCTCCACGCCGTGGTGAAATCTATTTTTCCACCATCACCTTACAAGGATGGGTATAATGGTGTAATGAGTAACTATATATGATTATTATGAAGTAATATTTATACTGAAATAATATATATATATACTCCAATACAATTCCACGATCATAGGAACGATATCATCACTCGTGCGTACGTACGGAATACCGTCTCCACGATGTGATGCGACTCGTTCTACATGATCTTCATTTCATAATGATTATATAAATGAATTGAATGAATGAATATGGTATATACTACACTAATACCATTCTGGAAATGAATTATCTATAACCTAAAGATAAGAATAAGAATTTATTCAACAAAACACGCATAAGAACAAAAAGTTATAAAGACCCGAGTAACAAGTAACAATGAAATATTACTAACAAGAAGCTAATAATATGACCATATATGATATCATATCAATATGTATGATTCTGGAATAAGTCAATAACATTATTTAAACCATTATACAGGATCTTCGGACACGAACAAAGCAAATCGTACCTAAGGTAAGGGAAATATCACAATCTCATTTTTATCCGAGATTGTTTATTCGTAAGTATTTACTGGGGTGTATTTTATCATCCACATCCATGTTTCATCAATATGTAATATTATTTCCATCCACCTACAATTGTTTAAATCCATTTTTACCCTTCGGTGAGTTTCTAGTAATATCTATGAAAGGAATCTTTTGTCATACGAGGTACTTTTTGACTTTTCCGACAAAAGTATGAAGAATGTTTTTTTTAGCTTATACGGCACGAACGGATTTCTACTGTTTTATAAATCCTTATTTTCATGAAGCTTCCTCTAAAAGATTTCATGACTATTTTCAATAAAATCTCTTTCTTTTAAAATTGCATGATTTTTGTGAAAAGAAATTGATTTTGAAGAAGAAAGGATATTTTCCTCAAGAATTCAATTCAAGTGTTTTATCAAAATTATTTTCCATCTAAGATAATAAAGGGTTCTGTTTCTATCCATATTTTTACATTGATTTGACTATGTTGTGATGGAATTATGTTTATGAATTCCTTTATCTTATATGAATTTATTTATGATGTCATGATGTTTCAAGAATCCCATTTTTGTTACATGTGTTATGCAATGATGTATGTTTTATGATTATGTGGAACACATAAGAAAGGATTCATTATGAGATGGGTGGGACCTATATCTCCCGCCAATTCATTGGGTAATGATTTTATATCTCATGAGATAGACATGGCTGGAATGGAAGGTTATTTCGGTTCAGTGATACAGGACTGAAACGAGGAGTGAACTCGGTTCAGAAAGGGACTTTGTCCACTAAGATAGTCTTGGAAATGAGTCGTGACTAAGAAGAAATGATTTTCTATGATTATGTGTGCATGCCAAAAAGTTTCAAGTTTCATGTTATGATTATGGGGATCTCATTTTCACTTCTATGATTTATCCCATGTTATGATATTATGAGCTCTTTTGCAGGTTAAGATTTCCAAAAGCTATGTTCTTATGTATATGTTGTGATTGATATTTCTTTTGTTTACCCTTACTGAGCATTTGAGCTCACCCTTTTATGTTTTCTTTTCCCCAGGATATATAGAAAGGTTTTTAGGTAAAAAAAGGGAAGATCTTTATGGGAGATATTAAAGATCTTTCCCCACGATTAGAAGATTATGTTCCGAGTTTCCAAAGACACTAAACTATTACGATCCTTGTGTGTGTGTTTTTGTTATGTACTAAGTATTCTGCAAAAGTAATGTAATGTCCATGTATGATAAGCTTCGGGTCTTTACAGTTGGTATCAGAGGAAAGGTTTAGTCAACCTTTGGAAACTAGGATGCGAAAACGTTAGTGTGATCCCTAGAGATATTTCTAAGGTATGGATGTCCCTAGGGATAAGTATACGTATAGGTTATAGTAATAGAATTACGCTAACGATCATAGAATTAAACCTAAGATGTTGGATATTGAAGGTACTCCCTCTTTATTATGTTGTTTTCCCTAGCATGATTTTTGCCTCCCACACTATTCTTTTTGGGTTTTAGACGATGGCTGGAACCCGAAGGAACAGTGTTGATCAATGCAATGGACAATGCAATGATTGCCCTCCTGAACAAACACATGTTATGGGAGATGGAGTGCAAAATCTTATTGCTATACTTACACAAGCTATGAATCATTCTGGACTTACAAATGAGAAGAGAAGGGAACAATATTCTATTGAGTCCTTCATGAGGCAACGTCCACCTTCTTTCAGTGGGTCTTCTGATCCACTTGTGGCTGAACAATGGATCAGTACTACTGAAAAGATATTTTCAGTTCTTCAATGTTCTGAACATGATAAAGTCATCTTAGCAGTATATCGTTTGGAAGGTGAAGCTGATCAATGGTGGAATCTTATCAAGAATACGAGGCCAAGAGATGAAATTGAGTCCATGGAATGGGACGAGTTCAAAAATTTGTTTTTCAGTAAGTACTTCCCTCGTATTCTTCGAACAAAGATGGAGAAAGAGTTTCTTGAACTGAAGCAAAGGGACGATGAATCTGTTGGTACCTATGAAGCAAATTTTACAAGACTTGCAAGGTATGCTTCTGGTATTATCATCCAACCTGAAAGTAAAGTTGATCGATTTTTCAGTGGCTTAAAACCAAGTCTTCGAAGGGCATTAGCTATAAGAGACTTCAGTAGCTATGAAGAAAATGTGCGTTGTGCTATCAAGGTAGAAATGGAAGTTGGTGTTACATATCCATCTCATGGTTTTGACAAGAAACGAAAGATGGAGTTCAAGGAGAAATCTCAGAATAATGGTGAAAAGAAGATGAATGTTTCCTTATGCACAAAGTGTGGAAAGAAGCATGGTGGAGATTGTCTTAAAGGGACTAGAAAATGTTTTAAGTGTGGAAAAGAAGGTCATCGAGGAGCTGAGTGTCGAAGTAATGGAAAAAGGGTTTCTAATGATGTGAATAAAGCAAACACTGCAGAGAACGCACCACCAACACTTCAATGCTTCAAGTGCAAGGAAATGGGGCATTATGCTAATAATTTCCCTAATCCAAGGGTTAGTGATGATCAACATGAGCAACCACTTAAGGCAAAGGACAAAGGGAAATCACATGCGATCACTATTGGCAATATTGAATATGACAACGATGTGGTGGAATGATTAAGTGTTTATGTAATGGGATTCCAAAATAATGTTGTATCATTGAGTATTGCAATATTTATTTATGTGGTATTCAAAGTGATTGAGATATTTTTTGGAAATAAGATGATATGCGCATAATGAAGTCGAGAAAATGAAATGTTTAATAGTATTCATGAGCTCATGATTGATATAAGGACTAAGTGATATCATGGTTTGAGTATATAGAATTTTGAGGATTTTGGTATGTGGAAGGTGTTAACTTTTAACTGCATTCATGTTTTCACTAAGGTATTCAAGATAATACACGATTAAGGAATTTGAATGTTTGGAATGTGACCAACAAGACATATCTTATGATATGTGGGGATCAACGACAGTATTAAATCTCTGGTAATCGTTGTCACTATATTATGAGAGTGGACTGCAGTATTATGTATAAGCCTAAAGATTAGACTGTATTATGTTGGACATAAGTTAGTATTGTTTAAGGATAGAAGATTTTCGATATTATTGATGGGATGTTATAGTAACGTAGTTTTAGAAAAAGGAAAACCTGCAGGACGGGCGACAGCCCATCGCTTCGGACAAGGCTGTAGGAATCGAACCCACAACCGAAGTGCGACTGGCCTTTATCGCCTACCACTAACCTACAGGAAGTCCCTGTTTAGTAGAAACTAGTGTTATTATATTAAGCAGTATGATATATGAAGTATAAGCCCATTTTAGGAACCATATATGATTAATCCCACTATAGATCGACTTATGTATATAAATTTTGCTAACCTTTTGAGACAGATGGAATGACCCGTCATTCTATCAGATGATCTTCTAACACTTCACGAATAACAAATTCAACTTCATTTATTTAAGAGATGAAGTAGAAATTGTTAAAGGCACGAACAACAGTGAGATTGTACCAAAATAAAGTAAGTATTTATTCTAATTCAAACTCTTTAACTTTAGGGAAATGATCTTGAAAACCAAAAATGTTGTCCTAGTTCTCTTATACCTGATGAATCAGATGGTACCTTAGATCGTCACAAATTTATGGATTTGTGATTACTGGATTTTCCATAGCCATGTTCTCTACCACTCTCCATCATAACATGATGGTTAGATTTCTCTTCCCTATCCATATTTTCACCTATGTGGAAACCCAGTGATTAGTTTATTTGGGTAACCGTTAAGTTTCATACTTTTTTCTTAAAATATTGGTTTTGGTATCCCTTTTTACGATGTGGGTTTCTATTAAAGAAACTTTCGAATAGTAAACCATTTATAACCCCGACGAATTTCGAGGGCGAAATTCATTTTAAGGGGGGTAGAATGTAACAACCCGAGATTTTATGAAAAATATTCTTTTTTATTTCACTAATGTCTTGTGTTGTACGCTACACCAAAAGGAGCTTGCACAACACGCATCCTTGACTTTCCTTGCATTACACGCAATCGCAACCTTCCTCGATAGCGTGTGTGGTACGTAATACTGAGTTTTACGAAACAATGATATGTTATTAAAATATTATTAAAACTAGCCGTTATGAATAGTAATAACCACTTTTTAAATTTTAGAAATTTTAGCTCTCAAAATGGACTTCATTTTTGGATTCGGAGTATCGAATTTAGCCTAAGGTGAAATTTTGGTGATTTTCGGATAACTTTCATATTTTGATGAATAGTGAAAATTACTAAATTTTAGTTAAAAACAACTTTTTAAATCGAAATAATTAATAGTGATAAATTATTAATTTGAGTGGTTTTAAAGTATATTTAGAATATATTTTTACAATTTAATACAATGTTGGTCATTGGATGTAATTTCACATTTAAACTAGACATAAACAAGTGTCAATCTTTTGATAGATATTGTTTCTTAAAAACACGCTATTTGTTTTTAACAGCGGGATTTAATTATAAAATTAATTAATGAAACTTTTATGTTATGAATTTGGTAAAATAGACTTCATTTTTGAATTCGGAATATGAAATATAGCTTAGGATGAAATTTTGGCATTGTTCTGAAAAACATCAATTTTTGATGAATAGTGAAACCACTAAGTGGTAGGTTAAAAACTGAATTTTGCATAAAACTTAATTTTACCGCTTCTGTGAATGGAATTTCAAAAATCCGACAGACACGGTTGATATCAGTAAGTAAAATATGGTTCAATGAGATAAAAATAATTTTTTGGTGAATAGTAACTTTTTACTATTTTTACCACGGTTAATAGTAAATAGGGTAACTAAGGGTAAATATGATATCAATATTACCCTAACACATGTCCTAATTCTATTGGACAAGTGTAATTCGACCAAAAAAAAACTTAGGAATAAAATATGACCATTTAGGCCCACTTGGATTAGATTAGGACATTTATTATTAATTTATTTAAAGAAGGGTTAAAATAGTTAAAATCAAAGTTTAATAAGTAAATCATTTTTAATATTGGGTTATAAATAAGATAAATTCGACTATAAATATTCATTAGAAAGATAAAAATATTTCCTACATAATGGTATTTTATTTGTAATTTTTTAGACATTTAATAATTTAATTTATTTATGACACAATGATGATGCAGTAATTATCTTATTAATGAAATATTGACATAATTGATGTTATAAACACCAAAATAAATGTAATTTGAGACTTTTTATGAATTCCACAAATTTTATAGGTTACTATGATATATTAGTGTTGTTTTAATCAACTTGGTTCGAATATATAATTCTGTTATGACTTTCACAAAAATCATATATCAAATAGTGTCAAAATTGACACAAAATAGTTTTTAAATAAAATATTATATTATTAATTGTTATTTTATTCCTAAAAATCTAAGGTTCGGCCAAATGACTTATATAAGGATATATATATTAATAATAAACAATTTGGGGTTCTTTTGGCATGTTATAGTAAGTGTATTAACCATATAGTGAAAGAAAACAAAAAGACACGGTAAAAGTTAAATTAATTAACTTAGAGTTAAATCTAATTGATAAGGTTAAAATAATACCCTAAACTTGTCTAAATCCTATTGGTTGATAGGATTTAGACCCATACCCACTTTATCTTCGAAATAATACCCTTTGGAACCATTATAAACCGATTTTGACTTTAATATAAAATAATATTTTGAGATATTCCTAAGGTGCCCCTCTCCTCCCTTATAAAAGGGCACCTCCTCCCCCTCCTCCTCACACCAATTTTAGCACTCAAGCTCGGCCAACCCCTGCCATTTTCTCCTCTCCACTTCCCTAGAATAATCCTAGAGGTCCTGGTCTTCTTCAAAGACCAATCTTAGTTCCCTTAGTGGAGGATTCAAAGAGGTGTTCCAAAGAAGAGGTAATATCCATTACCGATCTTTTCAATTTCCTTCTTCTTCAACTTCTTCTCCTTTAGTTGTTTCATGATAAAGTAATAACATCAGTATTAATTACATTCTGATATGTTATTATAAATATGAAACAACCCTAATTCACCTTCTATCCATCCTACGGAAAAATGAAATCACCGCGCGTGCGTACGTACGGAATACCGTCTCCACGCCGTGGTGAAATCTATTTTTCCACCATCACCTTACAAGGATGGGTATAATGGTGTAATGAGTAACTATATATGATTATTATGAAGTAATATTGATACTGAAATAATATATATATATACTCCAATACAATTCCATGATCATAGGAACTATATCATCACTCGTGCGTACGTACGGAATACCGTCTCCACAATGTGATGCGACTCGTTCTACATGATCTTCATTTCATAATGATTATATAAATGAATTTAATGAATGAATATAGTATATAATACACTAATACCATTCTGGAAATGAATTATCTATAACCTAAAGATAAGAATAAGAATTTATTCAACAAAACACGCATAAGAACAAAAAGTTATAAAGACCCGAGTAACAAGTAACAATGAAATATTACTAACAAGAAGCTAATAATATGACCATATATGATATCATATCAATATGTATGATTCTGGAATAAGTCAATAACATTATTTAAACCATTATACAGGAGCTTCGGACACGAACAAAGCAAATCAGACCTAAGGTAAGGGAAATATCACAATCTCATTTTTATCCGAGATTGTTTATTCGTAAGTATTTACTAGGGTGTATTTTATCATCCACATCCATGTTTCATCAATATGTAATATTATTTCCATCCACCTACAATTGTTTAAATCCATTTTTACCCTTCGGTGAGTTTTTAGTAATATCTATGAAAGGAATCTTTTGTCATACGAGGTACTTTTTGACTTTTCCGACAAAAGTACGAAGAATGTTTTTTAGCTTATACGGCACGAACGGATTTCTACTGTTTTATAAAGCCTTATTTTCATGAAGCTTCCTCTAAAATATTTCATGACTATTTTCAATAAAATCTCTTTCTTTTAAAATTGCATGATGTTTTGTGAAAAGAAATTGATTTTGAAGAAGAAAGGATATTTTCCTCAAGAATTTAATTCAAGTGTTTTATCAAAATTATTTTCCATCTAAGATAATAAAGGGTTCTGTTTCTATCCATATTTTTACATTGATTTGACTATGTTGTGATGGAATTATGTTTATGAATTCCTCTATCTTATATGAATTGATTTATGATGTCATGATGTTTCAAGAATCCCATTTTTGTTACATGTGTTATGCAATGATGTATGTTTTATGATTATGTGGCACACATAAGAAAGGATTCATTATGAGATGGGTGGGACCTATATCTCCCTCCAATGCATTGGGTAAAGATTTTATATCTCATGAGATAGACATGGCTGGAACGGAAGGTTATTTCGGTTCAGTGATACAGGACTGAAACGAGGAGTGAACTCGGTTCAGAAAGGGACTTTGTCCACTAAGATAGTCTTGGCAATGAGTCGTGACTAAGAAGAAATGATTTTCTATGATTATGTGTGCATGCCACAAAGTTTCAAGTTTCATGTTATGATTATGGGGATCTCATTTTCACTTCTATGATTTATCCCATGTTATGATATTATGAGCTCTTTTGCAGGTTAAGATTTCCAAAAGCTATGTTCTTATGTATATGATGTGATTGATATTTCTTTTGTTTACCCTTACTGAGCATTTGAGCTCACCCTTTTATGTTTTCTTTTCCCCAGGATATAAAGAAATGTTTTTAGGTAAAAAAAGGGAAGATCTTTATGGGAGATATTGAAGATCTTTCCCCACGATTAGAAGATTACGTTCCGAGTTTCCAAAGACACTAAACTATTACGATCCTTGTGTGTGTGTTTTTGTTATGTACTAAGTACTCCGCAAAAGTAATGTAATGTCCATGTACGATAAGCTTCGGGTCTTTACAAGTTCATTATAAAATGAATAAACTTTGTTCTTTAACTCCTCAAACTATCTTCAACTTTGATCTTTTCTATCATCTCAGCGAGGTGATCATTGCTGCTGATTTTCTAGAGGTGGAACCCTTTGGTATGATGGAGATTTTTAAGTAGAAGTATGTACATGTTCTTGTTTGAGAGTGACTGCAATAGCCTCTTCTTTCCCTATTCTCCTTCCCAGAGCTGATGGGATTACATGAGATTTAGATTTGGTGTCCACAATGGAATCCTCCACTTGATGGGAAATTTAAGAAGGATCTCGAAACCCTCCTATGTGTTTCAAAGAGATTAGTGGTGTGAATAATTCATCATGCAGATTTTCTACATAGATTGGAAGAAACTGTTCTCAAGGGAGTGGTAGATTTGAGGAATATGTTTATCCTTTCCATTGATGAATGAAATATAAAACTCTTTAATTCTCCATTTCTTAAAAAATTTTAATATAACAAACTATTTTCTTCGATAGAGTTGACCTGAATTAGAGAAGGAATTTATGACGGAGGTCTTTCTATCCAGTAATTGATTGAGACAACAAACATGTATTCCAGAAAAATGCTGGAACCTATAATGATTTCACAATGAATCTAATCATCACTACTTCTTGTTTATGAGGGGTAACCATCATGAAATCACAATGAGAAAAAAATGTCTTATGTACTGTTCCAGATCTCCTGAACCATTAAATATTGGAAATGTGGTATTCACAAAGTTTGGTGGGGGGATCGAATATACCCATTCAGGTTAATCATTCTTTTTTAGGTTTTACTGGTTCACAAAATTCTTCCATAGCTTCCAATAAATTTGTTAATTCCTAAATTATATTAATAAGCATTCGGGGAATATCTGGATGAGCTGGGACCTATACAGGTACAATAGTTAGAGCTTGAACTATCACAATTACTGGAAAAAGCACTATTGGTGGGACTGCTGGTATTTGTCCTAGATAACCCATGGAGACATGACTATAAGGATGTGTTTGATCCTATCCTAGTTGTGTTCCAAATGAAGGGAATTAATTATCATCCTCTTTAGTTTATAAATCCATATTTGATGAGGAGATCCTTCAGGATGTGAAAGCTAATAATCTATTTGAGGAGTTTGTCTGGTAGAAATGGTACATCGAAGTAACTCTACATTTAGTATTTTCAACTCCTTTATCACTTCCTCCTGCTAGAAAAATATTTATTCAAGAAAAATATATTGACATTCTCTAGTGGAAAGGTGAGACATGATCTAACCATTACTTTTCCCCTAGTTAGATTCCTTTCAAGGAGGAGGTAGTTGGTTACTTGAAGGAATACCTAGTTTCAATTTATGTATCTAATTTTGCGTATGCACACATCCTTCATTTGCTTCAGTGTGTACCATATTATGAACAAGAACAACATCCTCCAACTCCCCCAAACTGGACTCATGTTCTGTAGGATCTTCAATAATGGTATTTATGATGTTCATTGATGCATAATGCATTGACAACATTTTTTCAGTATCTTTGTAAGATCATTTCTTTCTGTGCTCTCCATGGGACTTTGTTCTCCTATATGCTGAATTATCAGGAACTGTTTGACAGAAAGTAACCTAAAGGGAATCCTAGGATAGTTTAGTTGTGTGTTCACTTTGTGACTTATTTCCTAATCAAGAGAAGTTTTACTTCTGTTGATGAGGGGATTATAGATGTGAAAAATCCCCCAGCCCTACAGGTTTAGGTTGTTCTTGTTCTTCATCTTAAAACCATAAGAACATTGTTTATTGAATTCGAAGGTTGAGTTAAACATGCCCCATCCCTGCAAGATGGGGTGGATCCTAAAATGATATGGATGAAATTTTTACAACTTTTCTTATAATTTTAAAAATTTTGGTGTGAACATTGGATGGATGTATTATTCGGAAACCACTTAAATCGCCTATTTCGGAATACCATTGTGCTATTTCAGAAATTTGCACAATCTGATGTCTAACGTCCTCTATGTGAGAGACCTTTTTAATGTTCTTAGATTCTTGATGCAAAAGTATTTCAACATATTTCTCTCTTTGGGACTAACTTTGATAAGATCTAGTCGAGGCCTATTCTTGAGCATATCTTTGATTATGCACAAAATCTATTGATTGTAGCCAGCCATGGGAAATAACATTTCATGAGACTACTTTTGGTAAGTTTTTTGTGATTTTGGAGTATAGTGAAATGAAATTATATGTTTACACCACACCCTTTGATATGAACACCATATGGGGTATCCATAATTAACTGGCATATCCTCTTTAGTGCGTCGAGGCATGCACAATGAAGGGATTCCTACTGCTTATCATCCTTTGGATGTTGGGAAACTAAGAGAGATTCCAAGTCAATTTGGAATTGAAACCCTTATATTAACTTTCTATGACTTCGATATTTTTCATAAGGTCATAATTTGGATTTTAGATGATGAAGAGTCTTTAATATTTTGAGGCAGATATCAAGAATGTAATCTTCTACCATCAATTTAGGAATGTTGTATTGATAGGATTCCAAAGGCCAGAACATGACTAGTATTTCTACCTTATCCAGTTGTTTTCTCATATTCAACATGTCATCCTCATATTTTTCTAGAGGTTTCTCAAATATTCCCAACCTGATAAGAAAATTCTCAATTTTTCTAACACAAACCATATGATTTGTTGTTTTTTCCTCTTCCATATTTGATGGAAAATGAACAAAGGGAGGTTCAGAGAATGACCGTCACCTTGGGTTGTCTTTTAGTTAAGAAATTATTTCACCTGTTAATAATAAGTCATCAGACATGACTGGACTTATGTTGGAAATTTCCTCGAGATAATAGGGATTTATCATCACTACATTGTCAATTAGAGAATTATTTTGACAATGTGAAACACTACTGTAGTGAGAACTTTTGCAGCGAATATCATCATAGGGAGGACCACCATGGTGGATTACAACAAGGGATAAATCCTCTTACTCTTTAGTCTTTTGGCCACACTGAGGGTTTCCATGGATCTCATCCAGATATAGGTTCTCTAGATTGAACGAATTTTCATGACTCAAGCCTTCATAATGAAGTGTCTGATGGGAAACTTTAGAATTACTACTACTACTCCAATAATTTGGTAATTAGAGAGTAGGATCTTGAGTTGAAATAGATAAATGCCTAAGGGTTTCAAGAAATACAACATTTATTAGATTCATATCATAGATTTACTCTGTTTTTTTCATCTGTTTTTGGTGATACTTCTTTTTAGATGCTCTTTTACACATAGTTGTGGCCACTTGCTGGAAGAAGTGGTTGTCATGTACAAGTGTATGTGACTGCCTTGGAGTGGTAATCAGAATTGGCCAATTATCTCTAATTGTAAAGGTTGTATGTTATCGATCCGGTTGTCCATATGATGTGGGGTAGTATTCCAAATAACCCTCCACAACTGAAATAGAGGTACGTATCTACTCTGGGATGACATGATGATGAGTCATCCCAGGTGTGGATACAAAATTATGTGTCTGTTCCCGTAGTACTGTTAATGTTTATGTTATGATATTCTAGCAGGATTCTAGAATATGGGTAGGAGTTGGTGTCTTACCTTTCACCATTGATATAATGGGTTTGGTGGCTTCAATGTCCATAATGGGAATATACATCCATTTCATATCCAGAGTAGTTGTATGTACCTGCTCCTTTGTTCCATTTCCTGTCAGTGGATACTGACAGTACTCATGTATGGAGGCAAAGAGTTGAGTATGCCCCATTTTTGTCATTAGATATTTTCAACTGAATTCTCGAAGTGCTTCCAAATGATAATGTTGGCAGGCTTGATGAGTGCAATTAGGTGTATGTGCATGCTAGCTTTTTTCCACCAAGCATAGTCGACATACTTCTTTCAATGCTAAAAGATGAGACATCTGACATGATTGGTGAGTGTAGAGAGGTGTATGTTTATACTTACATATTTCCACTCTATTTTATTGGAAGACTCATTTGAATGTATCCATATGATTCTACTGACTAGATAATAGTTTTTAAATTGTTTTATGTGCCAGCTCATGGTACTCCACCAGATTTGAATGGTGGGATTGGTTGGGAAATTCCATATGAGTCTGCTGTATAGTAGAATTAAGGCGGATGGGTGTATGTGCTCATTCATTGTTTTCCACTATGTTAGGTTTATGGACTTCTCTAGAGGGAGAAAAAGTAAGAACCTACTCCTTGTTAGCTATATGTTGTCCCCGATGGTCTATATTGCATGCTCGGGTCTGAGGGACCTGGACCAAACAACTGAAGGAAACACCCCCATCATGTTGTGGGTTCATTACCACACGATTATGTTGGTAGTGATTTTTGGTGGGATCCCTTAGGAATGACTCATGTATCTTTGACTTGAGGCCATGAGTGACCTCCTAATACACCTACCTATAGTATGGGAGGGACTAGTTATTATGTTCTAGGGATAAAGACCCAAAACGATTGAAGACAGTGGTTGGCACCATTTGCTTCTTGACCACCAGTCAACGCTGACCGGATAATAGAGGGTTTTTGTTTACTTGGAGAGAATATAGGGTAGCCTCCAGGTTTGGGATAGTACCGTGTTGATGGTATTCCAAAACAAATACATTTTAGACCCAATGTTGAAGATTCTAAGTTCGTGATGGCATCCTTTGAGAAGATGAGGATCCATCTAGTGCATCAACTGGGGAATTCATAGGTGAAAATTTGAAGTAAGCCATTTGGAGTTAAGGGAGTTCTGAGAAAATTTTACAAATACAAACAATGAACTCAATTAAAGTAGTGTCTTTTATATGGACACATGTGTGGTTGAATCCTTTGTCTTTAATTCCTTTATCAATTCATAGGGTCCTGGAAGATGGATAATCTTATCAACTTGGTTAAGGATTCACATTAGGTTCACCATTTTTGTTTCTCGTCTTCCCCCAGAACGTGTGTTCTGGTTAGGAGTCACTACTTTCGGATAGTTTCCATTGGATTTATTTTGGGAAATGGATACATCCAATGGTTCTTTATATAAAGGGACCTGTTTTCCAAAGGAAGGAATCTGTTAGGTTTGAACCTATGATACTTAAGAACATACATTGGTCGAGAGGATGGGAGGTTGGACTCATCACACCATTTTTGTGGAATTATTACCTACTCTTAGAACCTCTTATATATTTGAGATATCTTCATGAATCCTTATTAATTCACCAAGTATAACAAATTTTTCCCTTGGAATTTGGAATCAATTCTTAGTATGTATAAAATTTAGAATCATTTGTATGTAATCTAGGTTATTCATTATTGTAGATATTTATATATATTTGAGGTTCTCTATCAATGATATCCTCTTATATACGATTTATAGATTCTTTTAACCATTTTTATGATAATACTGCTTTTTAGTCCACATAGTGGGGCAAACTGGAATTTATTGTTTCCTAGGGAGATGAAATTTTGTTTTGATGTTGGGATCATACCCATAAATGGGATACATGTGTATCTTTTTTAAAGGAATCAAAACTCTCATAGTTTAGTGGCACTTAATGGGACACATCATACTTTTTATGGTCTTGTGATAAGGACCTAACCGTATTTTTTAATGTCATGTAGTAAGGACATATAAGTGGAAGGTTCTTAGTCAAAGCTTCGTGTGGGACTTATGCCTAAGAAGCCCAAGGAACTTGGAATGGATATGAATTTACAAGATGAATTATACCCTGTTGGAAATGTGTCCCAAAAAGGATAGGGTTGATTTTTATTGATGGATTTGAACCTTATGGAGGCTTCCTACGTATCTCATTTTGATGAGAATCAAATCCTACATAGTTCAGGGAGTCTTGCAGGGGTGTATGATCCTTTGAGAGAAACAGATTGGGGATTACTCATAAATAGGATGACCATTTATGGATGATCTGAGAGTGAGATTGGGCCTTAGTAATGATATCGACAAATCCTAGTTTTGATGGGTATTGGAGTTCTCGTAGTTCATTCACTGAGGTGTTTGTGAATTGTTTTTGATCATCAGAAATCAATAAGCCCACGTGAGTCTTTCTTGGTGTGGGAAACAAGAGGATGTGAATGATTCAAAAAAGGAACAAACACTTTTCCTCCTCCACTGGTGGAAGAGGACAGGCCTATAACGGTGATGGTGGATAAGGGAATGGAGCGAATAACCTTTCAATGTGGGATGACATTGGAGGTCATTGGATCCAGACTGAAAGGAAAGGGGCATACGCTTAGAAGGATGCCCCTAAATAGGTCCTGGTAGGGGAGGGAGAAATTTCCTATGTTCAAAAGGAAAAGTTGGTGTGAACCATACCTTTCCTAATAGGGACCTTAGGCTCCAGCTATTAAAGATGATAAGGGACAGGCAAGGGCCGAACCCCAATCCTTCAAATCGGGAACTCCCTAACACTATTCCTGGGAGACAGGTCCATGTGACTTTGGATATAGAAACCCATAGAGATTCCATGAATCCTGACCCCATTATAAAAATGTTTTGGAAAACCATTGAGTATAGATATCCAAACCCAAATGGGAGACACGTTGATGTGCCTTTCCCAAGGGTTTGGTATGTCCGAAGGTTTTGGTGGAGGTTTCAACATAATCCATTTCAGAAAAGGGATCCAATGAAGAAGAAGTGATGTTATTAATATTTTCATGACTTATTATATACTACCTTTACTGATTTTATATGAAATGTGCATAATGTTTGTGAAATATTAATATTTTAACACTAAGTATAATTTTTGAGCATTTTTTGGAAGTAGTCAAATTGAGTCCATTTAATATTTTATTTATAACACTCACCATAATAATCAAATATTTGTGGTTCTTGTTTTTTAGGATTCCTAATTAAATATAAAACATTTCATTAGAAGGTATCATGGGATAATTTATCTATTTGAAGGCTCATATGGGCCACACAAGAGGGCGTATAGAATCTGTGATGAAAATGGACCAGTCTAAAAGATTGAATTACTAGGATAAATATAGAAGTTAAAATTCCTTCATTCTCCTCAAAGGTTTGGGGGACAATGTAAGGAGTCTTGGATAAAAATTTCAAGGCCCAAATCCAAACAAAAGGGCCCCAATATATGCTTTTAAGTCCATCCCATAATTCTGGCCGAGAAATAAAATCAGTTAGTATTCATGACATATCTCATGATGTAAGAATCAAATAAAGCTGAGATTTTGCAGTGTAAAATAGGAGATATAGAAGGCCGATTTTTTTAAATAAATAATTCGGTTTTGAAGGCATCTTCATATTCATAAACCCTTTCACATTTTGGACTTCAAAAATACTGAATTGAAATGGACAGATTAAAATTGTTTAATAAAGCGGCCATAACTTTGGCTCCGTAGGTCTAAATGGCTCCAAATTTTTATAGAAACATGAAAACTTTATTATCTAAAAATTTTAAGAAGGATATATATCGATATTAGACTTTATTAATTGAAAAATTGGCGATTCAAGTGGAAGGATAGATTGGGAATGAAAATAGTCCACTTCCTTGGGCTATAAATGCATCCCCCTCCTCTCCTTCGAAGGGGTTGACATTTAAGAAGAAAGGAGCACATATTGGAATGAAAAAATCCTTTCAAAAGGATTTTGAGAACCTTCCATACACATGTTTTCATTTGAGATAACCTTCCTCCTCTCTTTGTTTCCTTTCACTTTTGTGTTGTTCTTCGTTTGTAATCTTGTAAGTCTTGGTTTTTGTAATTCTATTTTAATGCGTGTTTCTTATTTAATATCTCTTATTATCATCCAAATTCTATAGTTTAATATTTATGTTCTTAAAATATTTTAAATACAATTGAATACTCTTCTGTTATTTTTCTTCCTCATTCAATCGAAATTCCATTTTTTTTAATTCTTATCGTTTGTGTGTGTGTTCGACGCAGCACTCTTTTTCTTATCTATTTATTTTTCTTCTTTTATAAATATATCATCATAAAAATTATAACCATATTATTAATCATTTCAATTTATGAGTAAATTTCCCATTGGGGTGAGTTATAATTTAGGTATGTTAAGTGATTGAGAGCTTTTTCTCGATGAATATTCTTCAAATTAATATTGTGTATGTTGAACATAGCATGTCATGGATTAATGACATGTTTTGTTTAACATATGGATTCCATGGATTATTGGAACCATAAATACACTACCAAAATCAAGTACTAATTGAGATTAGAATCCTAGTTAAGTTAAGGCTTGGATTAAATCTTTAACTCTTAGTAATTATAATCGATGTCAACTTGTGATATGGGTGTTAATTTAATGAAATATAAAGCAAAGCTCAAGGATATCACAAGCTTAATTACCTAATGATGAACTCACCCAAATCTTTATCAATTTGTTAAATCAAACATCATCCATAAATTATTTCATAAGCTCTTCAAAAAACCCTCAATCAGAATACAATCAACTAAAAAAAACGACTATTACAAAGTATCATCACTGAGGATTCGACCCGAGTGCTGCTATAGACATTAGAAGAGCACCAAAACCTTGACCAGTTGATAGGAAAAAATCAACCGTGCATTTCAAATAGTGCCTTTTCTAGGGATGGTGCTTTAAGTAGTCATTAGTTTCTAGTTTTTGTAAAAAAAACAAAAAAAAAATTAAAAAAAATTGATTTAAAAAAACACAAAGAAAAACCTGTCTTGCCATAAAAATCATAAACAGAAAAAACATAAAGAAAAAACCATCTTCCTTTTCCTTCCAACAACTATCTGAATGCCCCATAGCCTCCCAAACAATCCATCAGATTTTTTTGACCCTGAAATTGAGCGAACACTTCACCAACTTAGGAGGAACATAAGAGAAAATAAAATAATTCAAGACCCAATCCTCATCCAACTAGTTGAATTAGATATGGCCAATCCTAGGGAACAAACACTAAAATAACTTGCTACCCCTGGTATGAATTACCAAACTTTTGGTATTAAATATCAAAACATAGAAGCTAACTTCGAACTCAATTCGGGTTTGATTCATCTTCTCCCTCATTTCCACAGGCTAGCTGGTGAGGATCCACATCTCGACCTTAAAGAGTTCCAAGTGGTGTTCTCTACCATGAAGCCTCATGGGGTTTCTGAAGAACAAATAAAACTTCAAGCATTCCCTTTCTCCCTAGCTGACACAACTAAGTCATGGCTTTACTACCTACTTCTTAGTTCCATAACCACATGGAATGACATGAAGCGACTCTTCTTAGAGAAATTTTTTCCTGCTTCTCGTACTGCTTTTATCCGAAAGGAATTAAGTGGTATCCATCAGTTCCCAAGTGAATCACTCCATGAATACTGGTAGAGGTTCAAAAATCATGTTGCAACCATCCCACACCACCAAATCCCTGAACAACTCTTGATCAAATACTTATATGAGGGGTTATTGGATATGGAGAGAAATCTCATTGATGCCACAAGTGGTGGTGCTCTTGTTGATAAAACTCCCACAGCTACAAGAGATCTCATAAGTAACATGGATCCAAACAGACAACAAATCCATACTCAAGCACATGATCAAGTCAAACAAGCCCAATATAATCAATCAATTTAGCCGGACAAGATGGACGAGTGGATGAGTGAACTTACAGGTCTTGTGTGACAACTAGCTGTGGCTACCAAATCCCCAACCCCGTCTTCTCCACAATCAATGTTTCCCGGACTTTTCAAAAATTGTGGAATCTATAACTCTCCATATCATCCAATTGACACATGTCCACAACTTCAAGAGGATCAATCTGATTCATTTGGACCAATGGAGCTCAATGTAGCATATGCTCAATGGATCACCAATCCTCAAATATCAGGTCAGTTTGTTAGAAACTTCAACCAACCTCACTTTGAGACCTTCTCTTCTTCCTATAACCAAGGCCATAGGTATGGTAGTCCCATATCTCATCCTCCTCAATTCTCTCCTCAAAACCCAAACCAATTCCAATATGTTAAAGGTGTTGGTAACTTCCAACAACCTTGTCCTTTTCTTCCTCAACCTCAAAGGAACAATCCTCCTCCTGGATTCCTTTATCCTAGTGACCCTTCCCAATTCCAAAACCAATACAATCGGTTTCCGAAGAACAAAAATCAAGGTAATCCCAATTTAGGAAAAGCCTCTTCTTCTAAGAAACCATGAGAATGTGCAGTGGAAGATCTTGCCTCTTTCACCCATTCTATCATCAAGAACATTGAAACCCAAATTGGTCAACTGGAATCCCACCTTAGTTAGCAGCAACCATCTAATTCTTCCCAACTTCCAGATCAACCATTACCCAACCCTAAGGGTAATGTAAGTGCAATTTCACTTAGATCAGGAAAGAAAATTTCTATGCCTTAAGATAAGTCCTCCAACCATCCTTTGAATGTTGACCTAGAAAATGAAAAGAAAAAGAAACTTGAAAAGGAACCTAAAACCATTCCCTCATATCCTTCAATTCAACATAGGAACCCAATTCCTTTTTCTCAAGCCGTTTCTAAGCCAAAGAAGTCCTTTGAACCCGATCCTGAAATGCTCGACATTTTTAGATGTGTTGAAGTCAACATTCCACTCTTAGATGCCATAAAAAAAATTCATAAGTATGCCAAGTTTCTCAAGGAGTTTTCTTCCCACAAGAGGCAAGTTAGGACCTTTGAAAATGTTTCAACACAATATTCCATACCCATTAAGTGCAAAGATCCATGGACCTTTACATTTCCATTCTAAATTGGAAGTTCCAACTTTTATGATGCACTCATAGGCCTAGAAGCATCAATTAATGTCATGCCCCAATCCATATTCTCCAACCTTTGTCTAGGTCCCTTACATCCAACAGGTGTTGTCATTCAATTGGCCAATTGAAGCATAGTAATTCCTGAGAGAATACTTGAGGATGTCCTTGTCCGAGTTAATGATCTTATCTTCCCTGCTAATTTCTATGTCCTTGACATGGAAGGTGATCAAACTCTTCTCGATCTCCCCTAATTCTAGGAATACCATTCCTCGTGACTCTGAGAACCAAGATTGATGTCCATTCCGGCATCTTATCAATAGAATTAGGTGACCAACTGGTCAAGTTCAAAATTTTCCAAGCCATACAATATCCATCTGAGGATAACTCTGCATTCTCAATCCATGCTTTTGAGGACACTTCTAAGAGTCAATCGAACCCCAATCCACCATGTTATTCATGTTATAATGAAAAAGGATCTTGTGAAATTTTCACCATGATTAACCAAGTCATAAATGGAGAAGTTGATGCGGACCTATCATTCATAGACTTCATCAATCTAGAGGAACTTGAAAACTATATTGAATCCCACATCAACTCTAATCTCTACTGCTCCACCTTGGAAAGTATTAAGGAGAATGAATCTAAAGCAACTTAAGTCCCTTCCTCCATTCCTGAGATTTATAACCCACAGATAAAAGATGAGACTGATCTAAAACCTCTTCCTGAACACCTGAAATATGCATTCCTTTTCCATGATCACTCTTATCCTATAATTATATCTTCTTCACTTACCGAAACTGAGGAGTCCAAACTTTTTCAAGTGTTAGAGGAAAACAAAAAGGCCTTTGGGTGGACCCTAGATGACATACCAAGAATCAAACCTACTCTCTGCATCCATAACATCCATCTTGAGGAATCATCCAAACCAATTAGACAACCACAAATAAGACTCAATCCACTCATACTTGAGGTAGTTAGGGAAGAGATCTCTAAGATTCTTCAAGCTGGTATTATTTACCCAATTTATGATAGTGAATGGGTTAGTCCAATTCAAGTTGTACCTAAGAAGGGTGGGATAACTGTTGTCAAAAATGATCATGGAGAGATAATCACAACTCGAGTGAAGAATAAATGGCATGTGTGAATCGACTATAGGAAATTGAATGTTGAAATAAGAAAAGATCACTACACTCTTCCATTCCTTGATCAAATGCAGGAACGATTAGTCAGAAAGTCACACTATTTATTTCTTGATGGATACACCAGCTAATCGCACCTTAGGACCAAGAAAAAGAAACTTTCACATGCCCATTTTAAACATATGCATATAGAATAATGCCTTTTGGACTCTTTAATGCTCCTGCAATATTATAGAGGTGTATGATTAGTATCTTTTCCAAATTCATTGAACACTACATCAAAGTCTTCATGGATGACTTCACCATTTATGGCGAGTAATTTGAATCTTGTTTGAATTCACTCTCTCTAGTCCCCCAAAAGTGTGTCAAGTGCAACCTTTGTGTTAAATTTTGAAAAATGTCACTTCATGGTTACAAATGGGATTGTTCTAGGGAACATAGTTTCAAGAGATGGTATTGAAGATGATCCAACCAAAATTGAAGTGTTCCAATCACTTCCTCATCCCACTTATGTTCGAGACATCTGTTCATTTCTCAGTCATGCCGGTTTCTATCAGAGATTCATCCATAACTTCAGTAGGATTTCCCTCCCACTCACTCGGTTTCTCCAAAATGATATCTCTTTACATTTCAATGAGGTTTTCAAGAGAGCCTTTGTTGAACTCAAAACTACTCTAACATCCTCCCCAATAAGCTAATCCCACAAATTGGTTCTTACCCTTTGAGATGATGTGTGATGCTTCTGATAGAGCCATTGGGGATGTTCTTGGTCAAAGAATAGAAAATATTCCTCATGTCATCTATTATGCATCCAAAACATTGGATGAAACTCAATCTCACTACACTGTCACTAAAACGGAACTTTTAGCTGTGGTTTTTGACTTAGATAGATTCCAGCCCTATCTCTTAGGTGCAAAAATCATCATCTTCACAGAACATTCTTCTATATAGTTCTTACTCAATAAAAGTGATTCCAAATCAAGGCTAATAAGATGGATCCTAATTCTCCAAGAGTTTGACCTTGAAATAAAAGATAGAATAGGAAAAGAAAACCCTGTGGATGATCACTTGAGTAGAATTTCTAATTCTTCTCATTCTGAAATCATTGATCCTAAATTCCCCACTAAGCACGTTTTATCTCTCACTCTAAAAATACTATGGTATGCCCCAATTGTAAATTATGTGGTTTATCATGTTTTTACCGAAAATTTCTCAAAAGAACAAAAAATGAAGATGAAAAGTGATTCAAAATACTATTTTTGGGAAGAAAATAAACTTTGAAAAAATGGGGCTGACATGGTAATAAGGAGATGTGTCGATGAAAGTGAAAATTCTCCCATATTAGAATTCTATCACTCAATGCCTGGTGGTGTCCACTTTGGAACACAAAGGACCTCCCGAAAGGTCATAGACTCTGGATTCTTCTGGCCTTCACTCTTCAAGGACACACATGAGTTCTTTCAATCATGTCCCACTTACCAAAAGTTTGGCACAATTTCAAATAGAAATGAAATGCCCAAAAGCTGTTTATTTTCTGTGAGATATTTGATGTTTGGGGTATCCATTTTATGGGACCATTCCCCCCTTCCAAGGGATTATCATAAATTCTCCTTACTATTGATTATTTTTCTAGGTGGTTCGAGGCCAAACCCACTAGAAAGGATGATTCACATACTGTTAGTGAGTTCTTAAAGACACACATCTTCCTCAGATTTGGAACGCCTCGTGCCTTGATTAGCGAATTAGGAACCCATTTTTGTAATAGAACCATGGAATATCTTTTGAAAAAGAATGGGGTTATACAAAAAACTTCAACTGCATATCACCCCCAAACGAATGGAATGACTGAACTTTCTAATAGAGAAGTGAAAAGAGTTCTTGAGATAATTGTAAAACACACCAGAAAAGACTGGCCTGAAAGACTTGTTGAAGCACTTTGGGCTTATCAAATTGCCTATAAAACACCCATCGAGATGTCTCCTTTTAGGATAGTTTTTGGTAAAGCATGTCATTTTCCAGTTGAAATCCAACATAAGTCATTTTGGGTAGTGAAAACTTGTAATTTTGATTGTGAAAAATCTGATGAAGAAATATTGTTGCAATTTGATGAAATGGAGGATCTTTGACTTGAATCCTATGAGAATTCCCATATGTACAAAGAAAAAGCTAAGGTACTCAATGACAAACACATCTTGAGAAAGGTATTCCATGAAGGTGAAAAGGTAATTCTCTTTAATTCTCAATTTTGGCTTCACCCAGGTATGCTTAATTCTCGCTGGGAAGGTCCTTTTGTTATTACTAATGTTTACCCATTTGGTGCAGTTCAAGTCCAAGACCCTTCATCCAAAAGGACATTCATGGTTAATGGACATCAGTTAAAGAATCACCATGAGAGGACACACAATCCTAGAACTACATCGACTTCTAATAGATACCCAAGTTCTATAGTCGACCTACCACTAGATGGATATGGAATCCTACCAAATCCAAACCAGGGGCACCCCTTTCCCTTTAACTCTCTCTATCTCTTCCTCTCTCTCACTATTTCTTCTTTTTCCTATCTATTTCATTTTTTTACCACTTTCTTCATCAAACCCTTTTCATTTTCTCTTTGTATTTTTTGTGGGTGTGTATTTTGAAGAACACTAAAAAAACCTAAAAAAATAAAATAAAATGTAAAAAAACCAAAAGAGTCATACTTACTCTCCTTCAATTTTCAAAATTTTTTCCAACCATTTTGGGGAGTCAAAAGACATGGTATTATCTAAAAAAATTTGTATTTTCATCATGACTTTGGATAAAGAATTTTGTGTCAAAATTAACATATTTTGAATGCTCAATTTTTGATATGGAAAGTGCTTTTCCCAAACCTTGAGGAACAACATTTGCTTTCATACCAAGGCCACCTATGTCCATCTTTTCAAAATGTGTGTTTTCACCCCATTTTGTGAGTCTTGAGTTTGTGGACCTTTGAGATGAATTTCCTACTTTTGTGTGCATTAATATGATAGAGGAATTTTTTGAACCATAAGAGAATTATAATAGCCAAATAGCCTCCCATTAACCATACATTAATCCTCCTTTTGAAATCCCCTTTATGCCTATGAATACCTTTTCTTTGATAGCCACATTACAAGACCAATTACTTATCTAACCCAATATCAACATAGATTTTCTTTGCATATTTTTATTGAAATTTAAGTGTGGGGGAGAATGGATTTCATTATGGGTACCCTTTGTTGATTTCACCATGTTATCATATGATTGAGGGAAAGAATCCATTTCAGTGTGGGGAAGAGGTTTTCATTCAGTGTGTTTTGGGGAATGTAATGTACTTTCATTTATGTAATTTTTTAAATGTTATGACAAGTGTTAAAAAAACCAAAAAAATAAAAAAAAGAACAAAAAAAGGTTTTTTCTTGGGTAGGTCAAAAATAACTCTTCCTCAACCTTTGATCTTGTTATAACTATTAAAATTAGTGTCATTAAGAGATCAATCATGGGTTGGATATGAGTGTGAGATCTTTTCCAAGTTCAACTTTCGAACAAAGAAAAAAAAGAAGAAAAAAAGAACACTTGAATTATATTTTTATGTCATTGGGAGAAGTTTTTTGGTTTGTAAATATTTAATATTCTCATCCCATTCAAATTTTCTTCCTCTATTGTGTCTTTATTCACACAATCATTCCCCTATAAATATGTGCTTTCATTTCCTTCCATGTTTTATTTCAAAAAAAATGTGCATTGATTTTTCTATGTTGGTGCTTTAACCCTCTTCTTATCTCTCTTGGAAATTATATTTCTACCATACTATAGCCCTAGAAAAACCCCTTAAAAAGACCTCTTTATTCTTGTGAACATTGTATAGTGAATTGAAGCTGAGAGCTCTTTCAAACTCTAAGATTTTCACTTTTTGTTGGTGAAAGAGTGAACCTCCACAAATGAATTTTTTCATCTTGAGAGGTATCAGTTTTGAGAGTCCAAATTTTCCATTTCTAAATTTGAGCATGAAAAAATGAATTATTTTTTGGAAGATTTTTCTGTAACAACTTTTGGTGGAATTCAAAATGGATGAGTGAAATATTCTAAACCTCCCCTGATTGAAGAATTTTTTTTAATATTTGTTGGGGAGTGAAAATGATTTTGTCATGTTTTTATATTTGTTGCACATGAAGACATGCACAAAACTAAGTGTGTGGGAGTTGATGTTATTAATATTTTCATGACTTATTATATACTACCTTTACTGATTTTATATGAAATGTTCATAATGTGTGTGAAATATTAATATTTTAATACTAAGTATAATTTTTGAGCATTTTTTAGAAGTAGTCCAATTGAGTCAGTTTACTATTTTATTTATAACACTCACCCTACTAATCCAAATTGTGTGGTTCTTGTTTTTTAGGATTTCTAATTCAATATAAAAAATTTAATTAGAATGGATCATGGTCTAATTCTTCCATTTGAAGGCTCATATGGGCCACACAAGAGGGCCTATAGAATTTCTGATAAAACTGGACCAGTCATGAAGATTGAATTACTGGGCTCAATCTATAAGTTAAAATTACTTAATTATCATAAGATATTTGGGGTACATTGTAATTAGTTTTTGGATAAAAAAATTTCAAGGTCCAACTCCAAAAAAAGGGGCATAAAATATGCTTTGAAATCCATCCCATCATTCTGGCTGAGAAATAAAATCAGTACAGTATTCATGACATATCTCATGATGTTAGTATCCAATCAAGATGATATTCTTCAGTGTGAAAGAGGATATATAGGCGGACGACTTTATTGAATAAATAATTCTGTTTTGAAGCCATATTTCTATTCAAAAACCCTTTCACATTTTGGACTTCAAAAAGACTGGATTGAAATGGACATATTATAATTGTTTAAAAAACCGGCCATAACTTTAGTTCCATTGGTCCAAATGACTTAGAAATTTTAGATAGGTCGTCCAAATTTATTATCTAAAACTTTTAAGAATGATATATATCAAGATTCGGCTGTCTGAATATCCAACAAGGTGATGCAAGTGGAGGGATAGATTGGGAATGAAAAGAGTCCACTTCCTTGGGCTATAAATGCATCCCTCTCCTCTCCTTCAAAGGGGTTGGCATTTAATAAGAGGGGAGCACATATTGGAACGACCAAAGCCTTTACAAAGGCTTGTGAGGACCTTACATACTCAAGTTTTCACTTGATATACCCTTCCTCATCTCTTTGTTTCCTTTCAGTTTTGTGTTAATCATCTTTTGTAATCTTGTAAGTCTTGGTTTTTGTAATTCTATTTTAATGCAAGTTTCTTATTCCATATATCTTATTCTCATCACCCTTATGTAGTATAATATTTATGTTATTAAAATAGTTTAAATATAGTTTAATCACCTTCCCTTATTTTTCTTCCTCATTCAATCGAAAGTTCATTTTTTTTAATTTTTATCGTTTGTGTGTGTGTTCGACGCACCACTCTTTTTCTTATCTATTTATTTTTCTTATTTTATTAATTTATCATCATAATCATTATAACTAGATTATTAATCATTTCAATGTCTGAGTAAATATCTCATTAGGGTGAGTTATAATTTGGGTATGTTAAGTGATTGAGAGCTTTTTCTCGATAAATATTCTTCAAATTAACATTGTGTATGTTGAACATAGAATGTCATGGATTAATGACTTGTTTTGTTTAACATATAGATTCCATGGATTATTTGAACCATAAATAAACTAAAAAAATCAAGTAATGATTGATATTATAATCCTATTTAAGTTATGGCATGGATTAAATCTTTAACACTTAGGAATTTTAATCGACGTCAACTTGTGATATGGGTGTTAATTTAATGCAATATAAAGCAAAGATCAAGGATATCATAAGCTTAACTACCTAATGATGACCTCACCCCAATCTTTATCAATTTGTTAAATAAAACATCATACATAAATTATTTCATAAGCTCTGAAAAATACCCCCAATAATAATACAATCAACTAAAAACAAACGACTATTACAAAGTATCATCACTGAGGATTCGACCCGAGTGTTTCTATACACATTAGCAGAGCACCGGAACCTTGACCGGTCGATAGGTGACAATTAGCCTTGAGTTTCAAGAAGTAATAGCAACCCAACCTTTTCTTACATTACTATTACATCATTATGAATATAAAAAACATAATAGTATTACACCACGAGGATCTAGAGATTTAGTTTCTTGGGAAAACTAGGAAAAAACATAACATTTACATCATATAGCCTAAACATTTATTTAACTCAATCTTCTCCAGACACTTTTTATCCCTTGAAAAATCCTTATAACAGATATTCAAATGAGGATATACATTAAAAAGGGGTGATATAAAAGCCCAGTAAGATGGTAGATAAGAACAATATAAAAATGAGTGAGCATAATCATAACATCATCATCAAAATCATGTTAGGAAACATTAATAAATGACTGGAAATGTGAAAATTCATAAAAAGAAACTTAATGTATAGTGGAAAACTACCACACATAGTTGTGAACATTTATAGCATCATGTTCTTGCATACTTTCCATTTTACTCATGAGATTAATCACTTTAACCAATGCATTGAAGTGCTGTATAATTCCAGGCTCACCCATCACATTCAAACATTCATATTACGCTATATAATTACAGGCGCACCCATCACATAATAAAATTTTCATTATCATGCATGCCACATAGAAAATATATCAAAAATTTATATAAATAACCCATGTAATGGAATGAATTTCATCTCATAAGAATACATTCATAAACATTGGGTTTTTAAAAGAAAGTGGGAATAACATACTTTCTACTAGAACCATCAACCTTGAGTGAGAATTAAAATGTATGTTTTTTTAAATATGAGTTCTTTTGGAAAACATTTATTTGTCATAAACTCCAGTTTAAAACATGTATATCCCAGAAATGGTTAGATAATTATGAAAAAAGTGAATTTTAAGGAGTGACCATACCAAAAATGGAGTTAAAGAGGGAGAACCCGAAGAAAGAAAGTTTGGTTCGAGAGTTTCCCCTTACCTTGTATCCGAATTATTTCTTCACATTAATGTCACGTATAATGAAATTATATTCATTAATTAGATATTCCATAAACCTTTATACATGAACATTGATTACTATTTTTTCATTAAGTTCTTTTATGGTCCTTTGGATGAGTTATTGAGCATAAATTCATTGTTTGGGAGTGTTAATTTTCATAGCTTTTATAAACGGTTCACTTGTATTAATGAACTAATGTTCATTTGAAATGTGTTTGAAATTCAAGAATTGTTAATTTATTTTATTAGTGAAATTATGAATATATAAATTATCTTATAATTAATTTTTTTATGTACCATGAGGATAAATCATTAGATAAAATTTAATGATGATCATTTTTGGTTAATTTTGGAGGTTTTTTGATCATAATGAACATGTTTTATTTTATAACTTAGATTCTTGTAATTATGTTAGTTTTAGAACATAAAATGGGATAATAAATAAACATTATCGTCTGTTTTCAACCATTTGATGGTTTTATTGGAATCCTTGAAGGATTTAAAGAAAAAAGGAAGTGCATTGCCCATGATTTAGGTAAATTAACACATATTGGGCAACAATTTCATTTTATTAACAAAGAGTGGGAGGTAGGAGTAAAATGATTAATATTTAATTTACATGATATCATACCGGTATATAAATCATAATGGATTTATCATGAAATTTGGATAAGAGAAGAAAAGAAAAGAAAGAGAGGAATTACCTCTTGAATCCTCGTCTTGTGATCCTCTTTAAGGAACCTAGGCTTGGTTTTTTGATGAGACCAGAAGCTCTTTGACATGGGATAAGGGATTGGGAAGATTCTAGGGTAGAGTTTAGACAATGATTGAGTCTTGAGAGGTGTGAGGAAATGAGGGTGTGAAGGGTGGTATTTATAGTGGAGGGGAGAGGGTTTTTCTTAATATTTTAATCATTAGTTTGTTAATTTCCACCAAGATAAACAATAGTGGTGATTCCATGAACAAGAATAGTAAAGGGGGAATGTGAGTTCAAGATGTGGGTTTTTAAATCACTTGTTATTTTAGGAATATTGGGTTTAAATTATAATGAATTTTTACTGTAAATTAATGTCTTTTACTATTCACAAAAAATTCAAGTATTTCAGAAAAATCCCAAAAATTCTCTCTAGACATTTTTCGACGTGTAGAATCCAAAAACGTAGTCCATTTTTCAAAAATAATTTTCTAAATATGATTAATTTAATTTTAAATTAAAACCATAATTTACTTGAAAATTATTTTTTAAAACATTTGTTTACTTATTCCAAAGCATAGGCACATCATGATTTCACTAAAATCCTAGATAAATACTATCATAGGCAAGGTTACTATTCATAAGGGTATATTACTATTCATAAGGGTAACATTACTATTCATAAGGGTATGTTACTATTCACCAAAAAATAAGTTTTTTATTAGACTCCAAACATCTTACTGATTGCAACCGCGTATGTCAGATTTTTGAAATTCAAAGCATAGAAGTGAAAAAATAATGATTAATGGTCACATAATATTTAGTATCATGATATTTCATTATTCATTCTAATGTGATTATACTATAAGGAATAATTATAAGAAGGAAATTTTATTGATAAAACTTTGGGTCATTACATTCTTCCACCCTTATGAAATATCACCCTCGAAATTTCGTTTTACATAAATAAGTAAGGGTTATTATCCTTTATCGCCTTTTCTAGTTCCCAAGTAGCTTATTCAAAATTATGGTTCCTCCAAAACACTTTGATAAGGTGGGTTGTATTGTTGCATATAATCTTGTCTCTCTGGTCAAGAATCTTTACTGGTTGATCCTTATAGGAGAGATCATATTCCAACTGTACCACCTCTAAGTTCTGAACATCTGAGGGATCTGGTATGTACTTCCTTAAGAGTGATACATGAAACACATCATGAACTTGAGACATATTCAGTGGAAGTGGAAGATGATAGGTCACAACTCCTATGCGGTCGAGGATCTCAAATGGGCCAATGTACCTTGGGTTTAGCTTCCCTTTCTTTCCAAATCGCATGACTCTCTTCCATGGTGATATTAAAAGGAAGACTTTATCTCCAATGTGAAACTTCAAGTCCCTTTGATGGTTGTTAGCATAGCCCTTTTTCCAACTTTGAGAAGCTTTGATGTGTTTATAGATGACTTGAACCTTCTCTGTCATCTCTTTCACATGATCAAATCCAAGTAGCATTCTTTATCCAACATCATATCAAAAGGTTGGAGTTCTACATCGCTTTCCATACAAAGCTTCATATGGATCCATCTAAATACTCGAGTGGAAGGTATTGTTGTGTGATAACTAAACCAATGGGAGATGGTGATCCCATCAACCTTTGTATTCTAAAGACCAGGCTCCTAGCATGTCTTCAAGCATCTGAATAGTAATTTTAGACTGGCCATCAGTTTGAGGGTGATAGGCCACGCTAAAATTTAATTCAGTACTCAATGAATGTTGAAGGCTCCTCTAGAATTTAGATGTGAACCTTGGATCATGATCAGATATAATTAAGAGTGGAATTCCATGCAGTCTCACCACTTCCTTCACATATACCTTTACTTGTTTTTCAAGTGAGAGGTCTTCCTGAATAGCGCTAAAATGTATAGTCTTTGTGAGTCGGTAAACAACTACCCATATCACATTATTTTTCATCGACGTCTTCAAGAGACCCATGACAAAGTCCATAGTAACATTCTCCCATTTCCACATGGGTATAGGCAATGGCTGCATCAGCCCTTTGGACTTTTGTATCTATGCTTTAACGTGATGACATACCAAGAACCTTGAGATATATTTTGTGATCTCTTTTTTATGTTATCCCACCAAAACTATTCAAGGAGGTATCAGTACATCTTGCTGCTACTAGGACGGATAGAGAATGTTGAGATATGTGCATTTTCCAATAGATCATTCTTTATCCTAGGTGATGAAGGCACATAAATCCACGTTCCAAATCAAATCACACCTTCATAATTTATATGGAACTCTTGCAGATTCCCTTCCATTTCTATATTCACCATATTTTGTAACTCCATATCATCCCTTTGTGCCTCCTTAATCATCTATTGGATTGATGGTTGTGAAATAATTTGGGAAATGTAAGATGTATCCTATTCCCTTATGATTTCTAAATCCATCCTTTGTATATCCAAGAAGATTGGTTCTTTATCAATCCACAACATGGATAGAGTAGTACATTATTTTCTACTTAGATTATCAGCTACATCGTTCACCTTTCCCGGATGATAGGGAATAGAGAAATTGTAATCTTTGATTATCTCTAATAATCTCTATTGACACATGTTAAGCTCTTTTTGTGAGAATATATACTTTAGGATTTTTTGGTCGGTGTATATATCACACTTCTCACCATAAAGGTAGTGCCACCAGATTTTCAAGGCAAAAATCACTATTACGAGCTCTAGATCATGTGTCGGGTAGTTCTGATCACGGATCTTCAACTGTCGTGAGGTGTCGGCATTCACATTGTGATTTTTCATGAGTACAAAACCCAATCATTTATTTGAATCATAACTGTATATCACAAAATGTTCTCCACTTTTCAGTAGTGGGACTAGATGTGTAGTGATCTGCCTTCTCTTGAGCTCTATGAAACTTCCCTCACATTCTTTTTTCCAGACATACTTTACCCCTTTCCATGTTAACATATTTAGTAGTGTTGACAATCATGAGAAATTTCTCATAAAACTTCAATATTACCCAGCTAATCTAATAAAACTACGTAGATCTGTAACACGAGATGGCTTGGTCCATTCCTAAATCACCTTTATTTTTGAAGGGTCTACAGAAATTCCCTCACTTGTGATCACATGTCCCAAGAACATTACTTGATTCATCCAAAAGCAACACTTTCTAAACTTTTCGTACAAATTATACATTCTCAATGTCTCCAACATAAGTCTTGTATGTTATTCATGTTCCTAATTTATCTTGGAGTAGATGAGAAAATCATCAATAAACACTGCCACAAATTTTTTGAGGTAATGTCTAATGACTCTATTCATCAAATCCATGAAGATTGCAGGGGAATTAGTATGTCCGAAGGGCATCACCAGAAACTCATAGTTCCCATACCTTGTATAGAAAGAAGTATTCTGAATATCTTCCTTCCTCACCTTTAGATGATGATATCAAGAACTAAGATCCACCTTTGAGAAGAATTGAGCTCCTATTAACTGATTGAACAAGTTTTCAATCCTTGTAAGAGGATACTTGTTCATTATGGAGATCTTGTGGAGTTCGTGATAATCGATACACAACTGCATTGTTCCATCCTTCTTCTTCACAAATAGCACTGGTACACTCCAAGGTGATGCACTAGGGCATATGAACCCTTTGTCCAAATTCTCTTACAACTACTTCTTTAACTACTCTAGTTTGATAAGAGCCATTCTATAGGGAAACATTGATATAGGAGTAGCTCTGAGTATAAGTTCTTTTGAGAACACTTCCTCATGATCTGGGAAAAGTCTGGACAACTCTTCAGGGAATACATCACCACATTCCCTCATGATGTAAATTTATGCAAGGTTGGAACTTTCCTTTGACTCAACCATTTAGGCGAGGTATGATTCTTCATAGGGTATCAACACCCACACCATTTAAGGATATATCAAAGAAGATTCTTGATCTTCCTTGCATTTTTAGAGGAGCATGGGATGGTTTGGAATATGAACAAATATTTTAGTTGCCTGATAGTTGATATGTTCTCAATATAACAAGAGACAATCCATTCCAATTATAGCGTCAAATTTCACCAAGGAAAGTATTACAAGATTCCATGGAAGAATATTTACACATACACCAATAAGAGAAGATTCAAACACTTGGGTTGCAATGATTTCACCACTTGGTGTTTTTATGTATATCAATATTTCAAGGTTTCAAGGCTTCTATTCTATTGTTCTAGCAAACTTTCAAGATATAAAGGAATTCATAGAACCATAATCAAATAAGACTTATTCAATTATTGAGTGTATATGAAGTGTACCTTATACGAATTCATTATATTTCTCTACTTTTGTAGTAGTTATGGAATAAGCCTTCCCTTATTCTTTTGGCTTTGGTGGATGCTGACACTGATTACCCATGAGGACTCGAGGTTTAGGGAACTAGCTTGAAAAGTACCCTTTCTCCCTACAGTTGTAGCATTGATACATGGGTAGTCCTCTAATTTCTTCCACTATATTCTCCTTCCTTCTCATGTCTTTTTGACACAATTGAGCATGATGTCCTTCTTTCCCACACTTAAAGCATTTCCTTATCCATTTGAGGCAGTTCCCATGATACAACTTACCACATTTTTGTCATGTGGTTCATTGAGTTTTCTTCATGCCTTTATCATTAGACCCTCCAGCTTGAAACTCCATCTTTTGTTTCTTATCACCATAGACATGGGACCGTTCTCCAAACTCCATTTCCACTTTGAGAGCACATCGAACAAATTCTTCATTTCTTCCAAAGTCCCAAATTTCCATAGCCTTTCGAATGTGTGGTTTTAATCCATTAAAGAATCTATCAATTTTTCTATCATTATTGATAACAAAACCCAAAGCGTATCTTTCAAGCCTTGTGAAACTTTATTCGTTGGTTATGACAGATACTCCTTCCTTTTTCTTGAGATCTATGTATTCTCTCTCCCTCTTCACATGAAGAGTTTGTTGGAAATACTTATTAAGAAACATTATCTTAAAGCCTTCCCATTCCATCTCTTCGATTTCTTCTATTGGCTTGATGTTCTTAATCAAAACCCACCATTGATCGGCCTCTCTATCTAGATGATAAATGGATAGTGTCACAATATGTTTATCAGAATAGTGAAGCACCAAAAAGATCTTCTCCATGTAGTTGACCCACTATTCTGTAACTAGTGGATCAGAAGATACACCAAACATCAGTGGTCATTTCCACATAAAACACTTGATAGCAAGTTGCACCCTCTTTGGTGAAGAAGGAAGTTCCCCATTATTATGGTCATTGTTCATAACCTGAGATATTTGGTTTAGCATCTCCATGATGTTTTGAACTCCAACTCCTAAATCATTGGGGATGTCATTAGATTAATCATTGCATTATCCCTCACACGAGTTGTTGGCCTAGTTTCTCAGGGTTCCCACCATTATCTAAAATAGAAAAAGTTAGAATAAAACAAAAGTTAGAAAGTCATGTGTAACTTATTCATTTGTACAATTTATACTAAAAGCATAAATTATTAGATCCCTCTCTAAAGCTTGTTGTGTGGATATTTGTACTTAGTCTCATGCTATAGGTTTTTTCTATGGGTCACTAATCCTATTTCCCAAATTAACTAAACCATGTCTATGATACCAAGTATAGAGACCCAACCCTTTCTTGCATTAATATAATATCATTATGAATATAAAAAACATAATCATATTACCGCATGAGTATCTTGAGGTTTAGTGTCTTGGAAAAACATGGACAAAACGAAATATTTACATCATCAAGCATAAAAATTTATTTAATTCATTCTTCTCCAGCCTCTTATTGTCCGTTGAAAACTTCTTATTAGAAATATTTACCTGAGGATATGCATCAAAAAGTGGTGAGATAAAATCCTAGTAAGAGGTTATATAATAAGAATATAATAATCGGTGAGCATAATCATAAAATAATCATCAAAATAATGTGAGGATACAACAATAAAAGACATGAAATGTGGAAATGAATAAAAATGAAATGTCATGTATAGTGGTCAACTACCACACATAGTTGTGAACATTTCAAGAATTATGTTCACACATCATTTCCATTTTACTCATGAAATCCATCACTTTACCCAAATAATTGGTGCACTATATAATTTTTGGTGGACCCACCACATTCAAACATTTATATTGCACTATATAATTCTGGGCCCACACGTCACATAATAATATTTTCATTATCATGCATGACACATAGAACATATATAAAAAATGAACATAAATAACCCATGGAACGTAATGGGTTTCATCTCATAATAATACGTCCATAAACTTAGGGTTACCAAAAGAAAGGGGGAATAACATACTTGATACAAGAATCATCAACCTTGAGTGAGAATTAAAAGGTATTTTTTTGAAAGATGAGTTCTTTTGGAAATTTTTTTTTGAAATTAACTCTAGTGGAAAACATTTATATCACATAAAAGGTAATATAATTATGAACAAATGAATTTTAAGGAGTGACCGTACAAAAAATGGAGTGAAAGAGGGAGAACTCGAAGAAAGAAAATTGGATTCGAGAGTTTCCCCTTACCTTTTATCCAAATGCATTATTCACTTTAATGTCCTGTATAATGGAATTATATTAATTAATTAGAAATTAAAGAACCTTTTATACATGAACATGGTTTACATTGGTTTCATTAAGTTCTTTTATGGGCTTTTGGATGAGTTATAGATCTTAAATTCATTGTTTAGGAGTGTTAATTTTCAAAGCTTTTATGAATGATTCACTTGTATTCATGAATGAATGTTCATTTGAATTGTGGTTGAACTTACAAAATTGTTAATATATATTTTATTAGGGAAATTAACAAGATATAAATGATCTTATAATAAATTTGGTTATGTACAATTAATATGAATCGTTAGATAAAATTTAATGATGATCATTTTTGGTTAATTTGGGCGGTTTTTTATCACAATGAACTTTTTTTATTTTATTACTTAGTTTCATGTAAATAAGTTAGTTCTATAACATAAAAGTTGATAAGACATAATCATTAAAATCTGTTTTCAACAATTTGATGGTTTTATTGGCATCCTTTATGTATTTGAAGGAAAAGGGAAGTGCATCACCCATGATTTAGGTAAATTAACACATCATGGGAAACAATTTCTTTTTATTAACAAAGAGAGGGAGGGAGGAGTATAATGAGTAATCTTCCATTAACATGATATCATACCATAATATTCAGAATAATGGAGTTATCATGAAATTTGGATAAGATAAGTAGAGGATTAGTGAAGAAAACAAAATAAAGAGAGGAATTACCTCTTGAATCCTCCTCTTGAGATCCTCCTTAAGAAACCTAGGCTTGGTATTTTGATGAGACCAGAAGCTCTTGGACATGGGGGTGAGGCTAGGGAATATGATTGGGAGGATTTTAGACCCTTATTGAATCTTGAGAGGTGTGAGGAAATGAGGGTGTGAAGGGTGGTATTTATAGTGGAGGGGAGAGAGGGTTTCTTAATATTTTATTCATTAGTTTATTAATTTCCACTAAGATAAGAAATAGTGATGATTTCATGAGCAAGAATAGTACAGAGATAATTTGAGTTTGAGATTTGGGTTCTTAAATCACTTGTGATGTCATGAATAGTGGGTTTAAATTATAAGGAATTTATACAGTAAATTAAGGTATTTTACTATTCAGCAAAAATTCAAGTATTTCAGAAAAATCCCAAATATTCACCTGGACCATTTTTTGACATGTAGAATCCAAAATTGAATTCCATTTATCAAAAATAATTTTTTAAATATGATTAATTTAATATTTAATTAAAATCATAATTTAGATGACTGACTGAATGGCCCGAAGGCCTAAATTTTTTATTGATTTTAGATAAACCCCCTTTTAAGGGTAAAGGAGAAAAACAAGACTTCACAGACATAGATACATAAACAAAATATGAAAAACAATAGGATTTCCACCTAGGAAATGTCTACATAGAAGAACCCCTTCCCAACATCAACATCGTTAAGACAAACCAACACCAGAGCATGGCTGATCAGCAAGCTATCCCGTGCAAAAATGCCCGGGCCCAGTACCAATGGCAGTGCCATACCCTCTCAATCATCCAAATCTGAAAATCCATGCACAGTAAAGGTGATCTACTCTAACCTCATCTAATGTTATTCCATGTAGACTATCTAGGTTCCCCAACATAAAGAAAACATGAGATCATGACACCACCAATAAAGACCATCATGGGAGAGTACCACCGCACTCCATGAGAAATCTCACCACCACCGCTGCATAAGCTTGGAAGACATTCCAACCGACACGAGATCACACCATCATCACCAAGGACTAGATGGCCCATCATCGTGCCAAATGAATGCCACTGATGGGAGGATCTGAGTCATCATGAACCAGAAATGCCACTCTGGGCATGGATCTATTCCGATTAGACCACGGATGAACCCTCACTGGGTTCCGAAGCAGGACATTCATGATGTCAAGAAAATCAGCATTAAAAACAGAGGAACCAACAATAGAAATCCAAAAAGATCCACCAGATTCAAAAACAATTGATGAAAACATGAATCACCAAAAATATCCAAAACCACCAAAATAAAGAACCTGCAAAAGCTCACCAAATCTGCATTCAAAAGCCCCCCCCACTGGGAACACAAAATCAACGTCGAGAAACACAATGAACCTACCGAATGCGTTGATAGGTTGTGAAGGACTCACCGAACCGAATCCACTGTCGACACTAAAATTTGAGACACTTCTAACTGAGACCACGCCGATCCATGATGTCAATAGAAGCCATGCTGGGACAGATGCCTGAGAACCTCATTTGGAAGAGACACGTAGAGCCGAGAGATGATGCTGAGAATGGGAGCCGGATAATGAACCCCATCGGATGCAGACGCACACCCCTGATGCCCAACCATGCCTACGACGAGCCGAGGCTAGATGGAGCTGCAATTCAATCCAATCCAGAGGGGAAAAATTATATTCAGTGGATGCATAATATTTATTATCATGATATTTCATTGGGATTTATAATGTGATTATACTATATGGCATAATTATAAGAAGAAAATTTTATTGATAAAACTTTGGGTTGTTGCAAAGCCTCACCATGAATGACTTTTAAGAAGGCTTGATGAAAGTATTGTATAGGCTGAAGGGATAAGGTGAATCAAAGATGGGTGCCCATATAGGTATCTGGCGTGTAGGTATAGGAATGAAGATAGTATTAAAAGACCTGATGTTTAATTAAGTGATGAAAAACCTAGATGTAAAATCATGGATGAGTCTTCACTCAAGCCTTTTGAAGTATTCATAGGTATTCCCAGAAGTGGGGCGCTCAAGTTCCTTTGATAGGAATGGGTGGCATGAAAGTTTGTTTGATTTAGGTCAGTTGGGAGCTTTAGGCATGCAAGTGTAATTTATTATATACACTTAAGGAAATTAAGTGCTATGATCCTCCTTTGATTCCTCTACCTTATGTGTTAATGGACTACCTTTAGGGTTTTAGAAGACATGGAAAAAGCACTAGGGTAATGAGAAAAACAATTGGGATTTAGGGAAATTCATCTGTACAAATGAAGTCCCCAAGGGTCTATTTATAGGAAAATAAGTGACCTTGGATGATTGTTTATTTGGTGTGCAAGTGGCTTGTAGGCTAGAAATGTGGCACCCAAGTACCTTGCGCGCCTCCAATGCCTTGGCTTGAATGCAGTGATCCAAATTTCAAGCCTTTTAAATTCTTGATTTTCTTCATGTATTTTATACTCTATTCACTAATAAATTTTCCTTTGTCACTATTTCATTAATGTGATGGAACAAAGTGTCAATAGTGAATTATCATAAATAGATGCTCCATACCATGAGGGTTTCATCCCCGCACCCCAATTTGGGATCAATGCTGGGCTGTGGTCCCGGACCTCCAGGCTGTGCCTTCACTACTATCACTGGGCCCCATGAAGAATGCAAAGTCGCACCATGAACTTTTCCTGCCTAATTTAAGACATTTTGTGAAAAAGTACATGGAACACATTTCATGTTGTATATAATTATGCGAACATCCTGGTTCACTGGCCAATAACTCGTGGGCCAACATTTTGTGGGATTTCCACATACCATTCGATTCGTGGGCAATACCATCTGCCTACCATTCCAAAAAATCTATATCCGAACCACTTTGGGCCTTTTCCAAATTTTATTTCTTCAATATTCTTATTAATATTTCGCATGAACCTTCATCTTATTCCTTCATCTGATTTGTGGGAGCATTTTCCTTCCCTTTGTGATGTTTTCGGAACCCTCCAAATTCCCCCATTCAGAATGGGTTCTGATCAGGATGAAGGGGAGGATATTCTGATGTAGAAAGTTTTCCAAAACTGAACTGGTTTTCCGTAGAAAGGTGGAACCATTGGGGGGACCAACACTATATATCGGGGGCCCAAGTCTTTTTTCATATACCATACATCTTAGTGAATTCTGATCTCATATTTACCTATATCCGCATACCAGTTCCTTCGCAAAATCAATCACCCCTAAAGCATTCCTCACATTTCACAAACTACGAACTCTTCACACTCGTCCTCTTCCATGAACTAATCGTTGAATCTATAAACCAAGCTGTGAAAATTAAAATGTAAGTTTGAACTGCAACATAGTAAGACATAACACAGGTTGCCTACTCCATGGACTAAACCTAAATCTATCAAACTTAACATTAAATTTCCAAATCAAACTTTAAATATTTTAATCTTAAATTTTTGGTCAATCTCATTGTGAAGTTCGATGTGCAGCTCACCCATTTCTCAAACTAGGCTTGATTCATTGGCTAATGCTTTTTGGGTCATTCTGAGAACTATCGGTTTTCAGGGAATTCCATCAGTGAACCATTTATGGGGTTCAGTATGCATAGCCTTGCTATATAGACTTCTTTTAGTCCTTTTTAAATTTTTTGGTCTTTTTTCCCATTTATTTTGTTGGGTTGAACCTTTTGTATTATCTTTTTAATGCAGGACAAATCTCAATAGAATCAACCTTGATGTGGGAAGCTATTGTTTAGAATTCTGAAGACAACCTCTATTTCTACATCATTCTTCAAATGGGTATTCTTAGAGGCCTTCTTTATCAAGATCTCATCGAATATATACTATCTTTCTAGTTTCTTCTTTAAAATTTCAGCCTCCTATATGATGTTTCCCTACCATTGGCTAATCACAGTACAACTTTTATTCACCTCATAGAATCCCAATTGCGTGATTGGGGAAATATTTCTTCAATGGTTGAACACATAATTGATTTTACTCAAGAGAACATGTTCACACTAAAAATATCTACATGGAACCAGAGTGATAGTTTTCATCATAACACCTATTTGAAGTCGGTCATCCGGGAGTACCCATCCATTGTCAAAATTTCTTGAGGGAATCCCAATGGAGGGTAGAGCACCAAATGTGACTTCCAATCATGAGTTTGATTCTATGATAAGTGGGACTAGGAATTATAGGTGCATAATATTTTTTTGGGGTCCCCTAGCATGTTGGAAGCAATAAACTTATATCAATCAACATGGTTTTCCCAATCTTCAATCTATTCACTGGGTGAGATTTAGCCCAAACTACTTTGTTGTTGGTGTTCAGGCACCAATACCTTCCACCTATTTCATGAGAACATGGGGATTAGTTTATAGGAAATCAATAAACTCGAAGGGATTTCCATTATAGGAATCATATATAACGATTTTCTTTTAGCGACCAACTACCTGGGGAATATCAAAAAATTATCTACATTGGAAAGCAATTTATTGGTTATGGAATAGGAATTACTCAGTCAACCCTTCCATGATCATTATCTTATTTCATTAGAATGTTGGATCGGGTTGTTCATGTAGGTGAATTTTCCTAGGCCAAGGGTTCTCAATAAGTAGACTCACCCAACATAATAATCCTGAAAAATTATAGGTTCACACTACTTCACCCTCAGGGTAGGTCAATTCACTACCTGGGGGTACAAAATTTGGTCAGACGTACCTCCTGAGCATAGACTTGAAGGTTTCTTTGCTATGTTTTTGGGAGGATGGCTCTTACCCTCTCATGATGTTTATACCAGTGTTAGGTGTTGAACTCTAATGATGATAGCCACATTGTTAGAGGGAAATCCCATTAGATTGGGTGTTTCTACCCTTTCAAGAATATATAAACTGTTAGAGAAGATACAAAAAGGGAAAACATTGTATTTTCTTAGTGATCCATTTCAATTTTTTTGTATGGATGGATAGTAGATAATTTTACCTACAATGAATATTAGAATACAATGAGGGTTCCTCATTCTGAATTATTCCTAGTACTTCTCAACATTGACATTGTTCATCCCCCATCATTAAGTGTTGCTAATGCAATCAAACTGTTCAGGGACATTTCTCAGTTTTATTTCACACCTTATATTTTGACACCTAGATCCATGGTGGTTACTGGAAGAGGATCCTTAGAAGATATTTCTTATATCATTATGCTCTGGGATGGAGTTTTATCTGCTCTCATGGATAGGGTAACCATCTGAAAACCCTACATCCCTCATATGTTTGCCAAAAAATTTGGATTTCCTCAACATGTCACACCTCTCCCCGCTTCTATTGTTAAGAGGGAGTCTCATCCCATGATTCTTCGCCAATTGTGGCTAGACATGATGCAAGAGGATGCTAATGTGGAAGTTATAATTCCTCTTATAGTTGCCTCAACTTACCTTTCATTATAGTATGCCCAATTGTGGTAAGATTTCTACCCTGATAGGGTGTTGGGAAGGCCAATTCGATGGGTTTAGTGACTATTGGTTGTTTCCAATCATTTCACAACCATGTTAGTTGTGCTATCTATTCCCCTCCCTATGGTGAGAAGGAGTTCCACCCACCATCATATGAGTTTGGAAGGGTCTTGACCCACAAAACCCATATCTATGGAAAGCGACTTAGATCCCGTATCATTGGCCGATGTGGTCCATGGTCCTACCGCAGCTTGTCTGAGTGAGACATCACCAAGTGTTCTTGAAGTTGCTGCATTCCCCTCTCATTTAGACATAGTGGCTGAAAAATCTATTGAGAGGAAATGTCCCTCCTTCTTGGGTGACTCATCTCAGGGTGCTTCTATTAGATGCAATGATTCTTCCTCATTATATACCTATCACGGTGGAGGAGGACCAAGATTTAGATTCCATTAGGAGGCATTAAGCTATGAAAAAATAAGAATGGACTTCAATCCACACTCTTTCCAAAGAAACCACCGCAAAAAACGTTTCGAATGAGGATGATATCTTTCGACCACTATTTGTTGATATGGGTTTGGGTGTATTTGATTACTGATGCCTACATCTCTTTGTGTACCAAATTGTTATAGATTGAGAGTATCTCACAGCTTGTGAAGGTGACCTCTCTTGGTTCAAAACTTCTCCCAACTAAGCCTTGATTTTCTAGGATATTATTGATGAGTTTCATTATCTAAAGGCTAAGGAAGCTAGTGCTCATTACCAAGTTTTTGGAAAATGTAGGAACTACATGAGTGCGAGGCTCACATGGATAGCCTAAAAAGAGAAACTAGCATCATCCAGTGCTAATTATGAGTCCATTAAATAGACAGAGAAATACCCCAAGACTGTTATGAAGCGAGTATGCCCAATGGTTGAAGCTGAAGCTGAACGAGGGGCTTCTTTAGAACATGCCCTTGATAGCCCTCATTGAGCAGTTATTGACCTACTAGAAAGATAATGTTAGGCCTTGTTATAATCCATTGGGCAGCCCTGCACCATCTTTATTTTGACACCTGGGAGAGACTCTAGATTATGGATCCCCCCACTCACACTTCTTTTGATAAAATAGAATCAGTTTTTCTGGTGTTCCTCTTTTACCTTTTCCTACAATATTAATCATTTTTGATCGACTATATTTTAAACCACAATCTCAATCAGATGTTTATTTGAACAATAATTCAAGATAAATAAAATAATCAAATCATGCACTAATTTTTTCTTTAATAGTGGGGCTCAGTGATATTAGTTTGACTGTTGCTAGGTCACATGGAAAACCCTATAAACTTTGTTCCATTTTTATTATCACCATAATTTTTTTCCTAATATTGTTATGGTGTGGGCTTAGAAGGTATAAATTGACTCTTTATTAGGTCACCATTTTCATGTTTTTGACCTAACAAGATTTTTATCTCTGGATGATTTTCTGATTTCTTGGAGTTTTTCCTAAACTGTATTTATTATAGGATTAAAGAGCTAGTACTTGACTTTTGTCAAGGGTGACCATTGTGGGTTTTCAACTTGGAAAGTGTTTTTTCCTTTTAATTAATAGTTAAGAGTCTTGAAAATAAGACTATCATTACTGATTTTTTAGTATAATATATTTGACCATGACTTACGAAGCAAGGGACCCAATTTATCACTCATTAACCGAGAATGTCTTAGCAACTTTCAGACATGAATGAGAGATGTTTCTTGACCTTGACTTATGAATTATGAATATGGGACATGATATGAGGTATAGAATCCATAGGGAGTATGAAATTAGGAAAAGTCCTCTCTTGAGAATAAATTTTCCCTTGGTTGATAGGCCATTATTGGGTGCATCATTTTCAGAAACATTGGGGAATTGTGCACATAGTCAAACAAAGGTGTCTGTAGGACACTGGTAATCTATTTATGATGGACAAGAAATTTGTATAGAATTTTGGATTTGTTTTTCTATTGATGGACACAGTGGGTGGTCTTTTAATGGAAAGATTACTGAAAGTACATGAGTATTCTTATTTTTTTAGTTTAGAAACCAGTCCACATGAATTTGACTTATGTAAAGGAGGGCTAGTGCATGGTGTAGTTTAATGTCATACAATCAAGACTTTTGTCATGATATCTTGGCCAGTAATGTTCTATCACCTTCAAGTATGAGCGGGGAAATATGTAAAATGTAATATAGGGGGTTACAAAAACTAGGGAATGAGGTGATATGTAGACGTCAAAGAGGTGTATGGAGATGGGTAAATACTCTCTTGAGGATGAAGTGACCTTTGGTTGACATACCATTTTTATGGGTAATATATGTAGAGCCATCGAGGAATTTTTTGCATTTTAAAACAAAGGGGTCCACAAGAAATTATCCATCCATTTTTGATGTCCACATATAGTTATTGGGATTCAAAACTTCTTGGACATTGAGTATGGTGTGTGGATAGGGATTCATGGTCATGAAAAGGGTGAATTTCATGTTGAACTTTACCAAGAATACTGGGAATAAGTAGAGGCACTTTTATCCTATCCATATGAGTTGTTTCCTTATGTAGGTCTGACCCTTGCACATGCAGGAAGGAGGCATTTTTGTTTCATGGATGGATTAGACATATGAGATTTAGATGTCACTACATATCCTGTGATAATATGAATAAAGATGTATTTAGTTCTTTTAAGGCTCATTCTAATGTAGATCTGATTCACACATATGAATGAGACATTTTTATTTTGGATATAGATTCACGTAGATGGTGGGGCGTGTATCGAACTTTCTTGTTCATATTAATTTCTTACATAGGGTTAGGATGGGAAATACCCTTTGACGTGGCCTCACTAAGGGAGAATATAGGGTATCAAATGTCATGCAGTTTAGATGTCATGTGATTAGGATGTTGATATAGAAGCCTCAAGTATTTTGAGGATAATCAGGATATTATGATCTGACATGTACATGATGTGATTAGGAAAGAAAGTGTAAACCATAGTTTCATGGGTTCTTGGATCAGGAGGAATTACATTGGGCTTAGAAGCCATTAGGCTTACAAAAGTATGAAAATCCTCTCCTTAGGATGTATTTTCCCTTGGTTGATAGAATTTTTTTGGGGGAAACATATGTAGAGCCACCGGGGCATTGTGTGTATAATCATGAAAAAGTGTCTACATGACATTGGACATCCATTTCCAATTGTCGTGGATCATTATTAAGATACTATATCACTCAGAGCATGAATTTTGACACATGGAGGGTGTGTTCCTAGATAAATTAGAAGCATTAGGGCCATGATTTACCCATTGAGTTGGGAACTCCCCTACATAGATCTGGCTGGTACGTGGGTTAAGGAATTTTGATTCCCTCGGTGGGGCTGGGTCCAGGATTATAGATCCTGGAACCCATATATTGGACACCCTTCCCAGTTCCGATTCATAAGTAGGGGAAGATGCATTTTTTCTATGTCTAGGGTACCTTGTAGTTTAATTTCCTAGGGTAAATACTTTAGTATTCCCAATATAGAGGAGAAAAACACTAATATACCATTCAAATTCATGTTATTAGGGTCAATCATTGTATATTGATTCACCATATCTCTATGGGGAGTCCGTTATCGAAATTCCTAAGCCCACATGAGATATGATCAGTGTGAGAAACATGGGTTAGAAAGGGTTTCAATCAACCACCTATGGATCAAAGGATTAAGTAAAAGAGAATTGATGGGCCATAGAGTTTGACATCATGCTGTGAGGATTGGATAAAATTGGTATGAATGAGAGTGTTATTGTGGCTCCATGTTGTTTTAAGTGTTGAAAAAATTATGTTGATAGCACTGTTTAATCATCCTGTTGTAGGGATGAAATATAAAAGGGATCATGCCCAAATATGAGATAATCAGGCCAAGATATTCCTGGTATTCCCCAGACATGGGGGGGGGATGCATAAACCATGATTCCTGGATCCCTTGATCTAGGAGGGATGATGTGAGGCTTAGGAGCCAATGGGCATATGAAAAAATGAATAGACTCTCCCAGGGAAAAAATTTCCTTTGGTCTACAGGATGTTTTTTGGGAAATATGTATAGATTTTCCAGGGCATTGTGTGCATAGTAAAACAAAGGTGTCCACAAGACACTAGTCATTCATTCCAGATAGTTGTGGGTGATTATAGTGGTTTGAGGTTTTCTGAGTCATAGAGTTTGATAGATAAAAAGTGGATCTTTCGATACATGGGGAATAACAATACCATGATTAGTTATAAGGTAACATATCCTCTACATATATCTGATTCATATTTAAAGGGAAGAATGGTCTTTTGAAACTTTTTACATGTAAGAGTCAAGATTTGAAATCCCTTAAATCTATTTTAATTTCACATGTAGGGGGTTTGGGGCATTTTTTCAATGTTTTATTCTACCTGGTTGGACCTGGAATTTCTAGATTGATTGTCATTATGTATCTTGTTATATTGAGAATCAAGCCACACATAGTTCTTGAAATGCCTTAGAGTTTAGTGTCATGTTGTTAGGACTTCTTTTTCCTTGTAGTTTAATGTTATATATATAAGACTAGAGTGAATAGATGTGAAAATGATGAGGTGAGTGAAGTGTTTGGATTGAAACTCATGGTGGTTTCCTACATATCCTAGTTAGTTAGGAATCAAACCTACTTTGTTCTAAAGAACATGTTCCTTGTGTCGGTCTGAACCATGCACAGTAAAGGAGAGAGTTTTTTTGAATTTTAGGTAGATCCGGATGATGGATTTGGGAGTCCCTACATATCATGTGACTGAAGGAATTAAGCCCCACGTAGTTATTGAAATCTCTCTGTTCCAATCTATCCAGTGCACAGAGAGGGGGGCATTTTTATCTTGTGGAGGCTGGACCCAGACTTAGGGTCAAGGTGTCCCTACGTATCCTATGAGAGAACGAATCAATCCATGCATATATCTAGATGAAAATTCATAGTATATGTATTATCCATACACAGAGAAGAAGGAATTTTTGTTTTAGGTGGTGGATGGACTAGGAAAAAGAATTTAGGCATCACTAAGTATCCTACGAGAGCAGGAATCAAGACACACATTGTTCTTGGGGTACCCTATTGTTTTCAGTTTTGCAGTAAGAAATATGTCCATTAGTGAGTTGGTATGCCTACAAGTAATCCTTTAATGAAACTTCTAATCCCACTTGAGCAGTACTCAGTGTGAGATACAAGCGCTAGAAAGGGATTACCGTACCACACAGGGGGATCTGGAAGAAGGATAGGGGAATATTACTTTAATATTTTTCTATATCCAGATCTATGTTTGAAGATATAGGTGCTACATACATATTTTGTAGGGGCAGGAATGAACCCATATGTGGCTCTTATGAACAAACTACATGCATAGGTATAACCATTTTTTAGGTAAAGGTGGCTTTTTCTCGGTGGAAGGTTGAACTAGGATGAAGAATCTAGGTGTCACTATGTATCATATAAGAGTATGAATCAAGCCACATGTATTTATAAAAGTTTTATATACTGGTTGGATCCATTCACAGAGAAGGGGATTTTTATATTTTTCTTTATTTGATGGCGGTTGGACCGAGATGGAATATCTGTGCATCACTACATATCCTATAGGTGTAGGAATCAAGCCACATGTAGCTTTAGATATGACTCCCTGTATAGTTTTTGTTCATACATAGGGAGGGGGAAATTTTTATACATTTATTAGTGCGCCTGTAGCATACATGCATTCTATGTTTGTCCAAGGGGAACCTTTAACACCATTATTAAGCTCACGTGATCTATGCTCAGTGTGAGAAACAAGAAATAGCTATGGTCTCCTCTCATATTGTAGAGGTAGTCGAGAGTACAATAGAGGGATTCTATTACCAGATGGTGGATGGACCATGATCTAGGATCAAGGAATCTCTATGTATCCCATCAAAAGATAATAATCAATCCATATGTAGTTTTAAGATAATATATTTCCTTTACCAATCTAAACTGTGCACATGAAAGGGGGTGGGACATTTTTTTATGGCAGCTGGACCAGGATGAAAGATCCTCATGTCACTACATATCCCATTAGTAGATGTGAATCAATCCATATGTAGTTATATAGGGCAACATGGTAGGTGATTGATGCCTATGGGAATGTTGCTTTGGGTGAGAACATTGTTGGGGCCATGTAGTTTGACATTATGTGGTAAGGACAAATATATTAATCTATTTAACGTCGTGCAACATGGAAATGAATACTGACCAGTTTAACATCGTGCAGTATGCATGAATTCATCATGCAGTTTATTTTCATGTGGTTAGGACATCTTCTATATAGTTTAACATCTTGTTGAAAGGAAATCTTTGGCCTTGCAGTTTAACATCATTCGGTTAGGACCCATGAATTTACACTTGAAAGTTTTTCCTCTATGTGGGGAGAGGGGAATTATTGATTTTAACTGGTGGATAGGCCAGGATGTACAATGCATGAATCACTACAAATACCACTAATGAATGGGAATCAATACATATGTAGTATTATGATAAAATCTCTGTTATGTTTTGACCCATACATAGAAAGTTGGGGAATTTTTACCTTTCCCTCATACAGATCTAATTTATACACAACAAGTCAGTATATCAAACAAAATGATCATCATGTAGTTTAACATCTTGCTGTAAGAACAATGATGCTAATAAGTTTAATGTCATACATCGTAAATGAATATGTCACTATTAAGTTTAATGTCTTGCAGCTAAGATGGGGATATTAAGCAGTTTAACATCATGAAACATGGATGACTTCATCAGGATGTTTATTGTCATGCGATCAAGATGAGTTTTTTATAGTTTAATGTCATGCAGAAATGACTTCTTTCTATTATTTTGGCTACATGAAATATTTCATTACGAACCTTACATTGGCGGGAGTTGTGGTGAGCTATCCATCAACTGAAATCAGGGAATATGATGCATTGGAGTAAAATATGTGTATAAGATATGGTCCTTCCCATTGTGGATCCAAATTTGGAGGATTATTCTTAAGTATCATCATGGTTATTAGTAACAATACCTTTTATCCTTCATGGAAATAATAGATGTGAACCTTCTTATTGATGGATTGTGCAATATGATTTTGGTAGAATTCTAAATGGTGAAAACTATGCAATATTTTCTCGTCCAACCAGTCCATATCATCAAACCAATTTTTATATATTCTATATAGAGATATTTGATCATAGAATGTGATTCAGAGCGATGGAAGTTGAATTTCCATGGGTAGAACCGCCTTTATCCCGTATAATAACAAGTAAAGTGTTGCTTGAGTGGTGGTGCGAGTTGTGGTCCTGTAAACCCAAATACCATGAATGAGCTTGTCCGAGCATGATTTTATATCCTTGTCTACCATCATTTGGAGTATGTTGGATGGGGACTTGTTGAAATCCACTATCTATCCATTTTTCACTATATATGAGTGGCATGAATGGTTGGATTTGATTTCATACTCCAGGTAGACTTTGTCCAATTCCAAAGAGTAGAAATTGGTGCTATGATCTATCAGTATTGTGTGAGGGACACCAAACCTGGTGATGATATTGGCTTTCAGAAAGCTGATAATTATTTTTTTTCTAAATTATTTAATGGGTACATATTCTTCTCATTCAGAAAAGAAGTTGGTTGCTGTGAGAATAAAATTGAATTATCTGGTCATTGTGGGAGGGTAGGGTCCCATGATGTCCATTCACCATATAGATAATGGCCAGGAGTTCTTAGATATGTAAACTAACACTGTGGGTTGATGGATGAAATTGGCAAGGAATTGGTAGTAATGTTACTTTTTGGTGAAATAGTCACAATCCTACATTATGGTGGGATAATAGTACCCAACGCATCAAATTTGATGAGAGATTTTATATACTGATTGGTGCTCCCCACAAGATCCATCATGCACTTCTTTCATGAAAGATGTGGTCTTTTCTCCATAAATACACCTGAGAAGGACTCCATTAAGGCCTCTCTTATAAAGTACCTTTCATTGATTTTTACCATCATGCAACATGAAATTTAACACTCATCTTCGGATATGTTCCCTTCTAGCCCTATCTAGTGGGAGTTATCCCTTTTGATGATAGTCCATAATGGGGACCATCCGGCCAGTGGTAGGACCATATAGAATAGATATGGGACTAATTTCATTAATTTCTTCTATGTTGGACTGAATTAATAGTAATAACATCCATCAATGGGTAATAATTATGAATGTTTTGTTCTAATCTAGGTCGACTAGAGCTGTTGCTGCATTTTCTAATGCATCATCTTGCACATTTTTTGACCGGGGGATATAATTCAATGTCGGATCTAATGGAAATTTTGTCATCAGCTATCAAACATGGTTAATAAAAGGAGTCATCTCCACTTTCTTGATAGAATAGTCACCACTGACTTTCTTTCACTACTATAGATATGGCCTTTGAAAGTACTAGAAAAGGCCATTTACAGCGCTAAAAAATAACTGTTAATCTCATTGAATATAAAGGGGGCCCCTTTTATCTGCACTAAAAAAATCATTAACAAAGAACCCTTTTAACAGTGATAAAAAAATCACTGATAAAAGGTTCTTTTTTATTGCTTCTTTTTAGCATAGTTAAAAGACCACTTTTATCAGTTCATTTTTAAAAATGCCGATAAAAGTTTAAAAAATGAAAAAAATATTTTTTTGCAGATCAGAGGGGGGGGGGGGGTTAACAATGCTTAACCCCGCTCAACTGTGCTATGAAGCACCCCGCCTGCCCCTACATGCCCCTACCACCCCAGCATGCCCCAGCCCTACCTCCAAACCTTTAACTATGCTAGCCCCCCTTTTGCAGCACTATCATAACCCTTCACCATCATGTGTGCCCCTACCTCCCCCAAGATTTTAACTCAATACCTCCCACTACATGCCTAGACCCTTTACCACTCCTTTATATTGATTTACTGTCCATTTAATGATATATCTATTTATATATATATATATATATTTATTATTATATTAATATATATATATATTAATTTATATATAAATGTATAATTATATTTATATATATTTATTTATTCATATATTAATGTATATTTATATCTATCTATTTATTTATAATTAGTTATATTTTTTTATTCGTATAATTATTTGTATATTAATATATATCTGTTTTTAATACAGCCACATACAAATACAGACAAACACATTATATAAGTATATAAATATTCATATATTAGTATTTTAAATAAAATCCATTTTATTTTTTTATTTAGATATGCCTTATATATTGATAAATATATTTTATATGTAAATACGTTTAATTATTTATTTATAAAATTAGATTTTTATGTGTGAATATATAAAAAACATGTATATATTGTTATATATTTGATTATAAATAATAGTACATTGTGAAAATTGATAAAACTTAAAAGCTATAATATCAATATGATTGTAATCCCTTGGAATAAATTAATTCCCCATTGAAAAAGTTAAAAAGTCCCTCCTTAAACGATGCTGAAATTCCATCAAATGTAAAAATATTTGGGAATTTGGACTAAAAAAAGTTTTGAAGGCCTTATAGGCCATTTTTTGGCCTAAAAAAAGAGTTAATAGGATTCCTCAAGTCATGATATTGAATCTAATTTCTGTACATAACCACCTTGGAGCAAACCCTAGGCAGCTTCATTGGATAGAAAAATGATATCAGCAGTGAAAATAGTCTCTATTACCTCAGCCAAATCATGATTGATACAGACAATCGATATTAAAATATTTAAAAGACCTATCTAACCTTAATCATTATGGTTCATAAGTAGAGGCATTTTTTGAAACACCATGAGGTCTACTTGGTCTCTCATAGAAACCCACTCAAGTACATTCTCAGTCGTCCAATGTTGACTGGATGCCTGTCACGGTGGGAAGTCTTTCTGCAAAAGTTTAATATATGTTTTATACCCCATAATTGAATCAAAGATCAGGCATTAGAAGACTTATTTTTAGAACACCCCTCAATTGAAGTGAATCTATTGGATTTACAACTACCCAATGAAGATGTGTTCTCTGTTCAAGAGGATCCCCAAATATGGGAAATGCACTTCGACAGTGCCTCCAAAAGCCTGACAAGAAAAAGAATAAAAGACCCCAAGTTCAACAAAGTGGGGCTAGGAGTCATACTTGTGTCCTCAAAAAAGTTTGTACTGTCTTACTTCTTCCTACTATCAGAGGGGTGCATAAACAATGAAGAAGAATACTAGATCCTTATCATAAGCCTGGAACTTACACTCCATGTGCAAGATGAACACTTGAAGATAAAAGATGATTCAGAACTAGTCATCAACACTACCACAAAAATGGGTTTTTATCGCACTACCCTATAACATTGCTAAAAAAATCACTGATAAAGGGGGGGGGGCTTTATCAGTTTTTTTTACTAATAGTGATAACGAAAATATTTCAAAAATAATAATAAAAAATAATATATTGATATATAAATATATAATATTTTCATATTGATATAAATATCATATATATTTTCTAAATATGTTTTAGATAAGTATAAATTGACATTTGAACGTAATATATAAGATATGTAGTGACAATGGAATATAAATATTCATTTTCCTACGAGGTTGGATTTGAAGCACCAAATGTATGCCGGGTGTAACATCCCAAGTACATGAAGAATAAGATATTTTCATACTTATTAATATTTGTGAATTAAATATTAATTTTAATTTAAAAGGGTTTCTATGTTCGATAGCGTACCCGATACGCTACAACGGGTTTCTTGGAAATATTACATTGCACACTGATAATATAATATTATTATTTGAAATGGTAGTTAACTCATAGCCATTGTATTGGCGGTAATGAACAAAACTAACTACAATATGATTATAAATTTCTGTTAAATGTATTTACATTTATCCAACAAAATTTAGAGCCTTAAAATGTGAATGAATATAATTTTAAGAATAATTTACATTAAAAGGCCGATTTATCACCTTTTAATGGAGAACCCTCATTAAATTTAATTTTGGTTAATTTAATACATTCTATATGACCAAATAAAATCCTTATTTATAATGCGAACATTAAAATTTAATTTGTGTAAATTTTTGGAATTTTTCTGATAAAGTTCATTTTTTAATGAATAGTGAAAATATTGTATTTTAATTCAAAACTATGTTTTAATCTAATTTATTTGTATGGTTAGATTATTTTTTTAATTGGTTTTAAAGTTTAATTATAATATATTTTTACCATTTAATCCAATTTTGGTCATTGTAATTAATTTCACTTTGAAATTGGACATAAACAAGTGTCAATCATTTGATAATTATTGTTTCTTAAAAACACGCTATTTTTTTTAACAATAGGAATTAATTTTAAAATTAATCAATGACACTTTTATTTTTTGAATTTGAAAAAAAAATCATTTTTTAATTTGGTATATCAAATATATCTTAGGCTTAATTTTTGGTATTTTTATGAAAAACTTCAGTTTTTGAAGAATAGTGAAACAACTTAGTGGTAGTTAAAAAACTGACTTTTCATTTAAATGAAATTTTATCACTTCTGTGAATTGAATTTCAAAAATCCAACATATATGTTTGTTATCAAGAAGTAATATTTGGTTCAATAAGATGAAAATAATTTTTGGTGAATAGAAACTTTTGACTTTTATTTACCGTGGTTAAAGGTAAATAAGGTAATTTAAGGTTAAAAGAATATTATAATAATTCAAAATTACCTTAAAACATGTCCAAACCTTATTGGACGAGTAGTTTACGAAAATGGGGATCCTTGGGTCGATTTTGGGACCCCATGGAGCCACTTATGAAAGACAATGACACTTTATATTAATTAATTTAATGTAAAGACAAAATTGACATTAACAAAAATCTTTTAGTAATTATATTTTATATGGTGTTATATAAATTATATTTTAGAAAATAAATATTCATTGGAAATATGAAAATATTTCCTATATCATGGAATTTGTTTTATAATTTTTTGACATTAAATAAATTAAATTATTTATGACACAATAATGACACAGTATTTACCACATTAATTAATGATTTAAATAAATAAGATTATAATGATTTAAATATTATCCAAAACATGTCCAATTCTGATTGTATGATTTTATTTCGACCATTAGTCATCTTATCTTAATATTCAATTATTTTTGGACCATTAGAAACTGAATATAATTATATAGTAAAATAATTTTTTCACACTTTCCTAAAGAGCCCCTCCTCTCCCTTATAAAAGGAGACTACTTCTAACCAATTTCTCAAATCTCTCAAGCCACTTGGCTCATACAAACTTTGCCCAATTAAGCTCCCTACATTCTCATACTCCTCCTAGAAGCATTACCTTAGGTAGAAGGCACTTCAAGAAGTCCTTTGGTTCAAACCAATGGGAGTTACCCAAATAAAGGTAATGATTTCTCTTAAATTATTTTCTTTTATTTTACTTATCCAACCTCTAAACTCTTTTTATTACTTTATTTTGTAACAACAACAGTATCCTCAATATACTAGGATGTTTTTATGATAATTATTCGAACTAAACTTACACACACCTCTATCTAATGGATGAAGAACATAATGTTTCTGTGGATGGAAAACTAACGCCACACGAAACGATGATTGTTCAATTACATCTTACCGCCTCTCATGGTGGCCATTATGATGGAACTGTATTTATAAATGATATATATTATGTTTATTATTTTCTTATTCTTTTTTACTTCCCAATTATTTCAAGCCTTTATGGTTTCTATAGTGGGTAAATACGATAATCTCATTCGAGGAAGTGCGGACTACCGCCCCCTCAAAAGTGATATTACTCGTTAATACCTTATGTGGGATTTATAAAGGATTGAGTTAATGATATAATATATGATATTATAATGTAATTATAATATACCTATGTATAATTTTTTTTTCTAATTCCATTAAAATAAGAAATAGAAATGAAAGTAGTGTTCATGCATACGTACAACTTACCGTCTCCATGAACGGTGCATTTCATTTCTTACCTCCAAATGTTATGTACTATTATAAATACATGTATATACTGGATATATATGATATATATGAGGTCTAAATCATGAATATCATTCTGGATATAATGTAATATTGACAACATGGACAACTTATAAATATAAGGTGTTCATTTTTGACTCAAGTACCAAATATCGACAAAATGGACGTTATTAATTTAAATGATTACATAATGTTTATAACTTGGTAATAATTGATATAAACGGAATAATAAACTTGAAAAAGGTTCCTAATAAATTAAAAATTAACTTTATTTTATTCTTCAGGAGATTAAAGAACGATCGAGTCAAGTCGGACACAAGGTAAGGGAACTTCTTAACCCAATTTCCATTCATTGGGTTGATCTTCTATTTATTGTTTATTTTGTTGTTTGATTTTGTGATAAATGAATTTTTATGTATTTATACTTTCTTTATGTGTGATTATATTGAATTCACATAATCAATCTATTTTATTTTCAAAATTATCTTTTTAATGGACTTCATCTCAATCTCCTTTCATTGTGGCATTTTTAGTTTTATACACAACTTTATTTTATATGGTGTATAAACCCCTTTGAATTTTCATTTTATTCAATGAGAATCTTTTTATACGAATCATTTTACTAAATTAAAAAATAAATGTTTCTTTTTTTACGTAATCAGTGACAACGACCTTTCCACCGCCGCGAGTATTATTTGAACTTTGACTTCCTTAACAAGCCAAAATGTTTTTAAAAGGAAAAATAAAAACCATATAATATTTTTACTTATTTTTGTACTGAAAATTATTTCTAGAATGGATTTATTATTTAAATATCTTGAAATGATATTTTATTGTTGCAATGTGGAAATGTTATCTTTCCTTTATGCTTATGTTATGTGTTATGATCATGTTATGGTTCTTGGGAATTATTTACGTATACGGGTGGTTCCATGATAAACCTAGGGCGGGTGAGCCTAAGATAGCTCTCCAATGCATTGGGTAATATGATGGAGGTAAATGTGAATGTTTCTCCTAAGAGATTTATGGAATATAATGTGATGGGTATTCCAAAGTAACTCCCTATGTAGCTGTGATAGATATAATGTAAGTATGACATGGATACCACAAGTTACCTTTATGTTTGATGATTTCTATTTGACATTCATAATTATTATGATTTCACGAGGTAAGTAAAGGATTTCATGTTTTTTATGTATTTATGAACAAATGTTTTCATTCTTTGTTTTATAACCCCTACTGAGATTTTTATGATCATCCCATGTTTTGAAATGTTTTCACAGGACTTAAAGATGAATTGGGTCAAGGATGGGATCAAGGAAAAGTCATGCTGTCTAAAACTTGGAACTAGACATGACTATTTTTTAAGAGCTTTTATTTTATGAAAAAATGGAAATTGTGTAGAATTTTCTACCTTGTAATCTTTTGAGATGTAATAGTTATGTCCTAATTCTCTAAAACTATAAACCTGAAAAGATACTCAATGGGAATTATTCATTTAATTCAATATACTATAATGTTTAAGGCATGGTCCTTATACCAGTTATCCCTAGAGTCTTCTCAACTCAGCGAGGTTTCATGGTGGAGACATTACCAGGATTGATTTTGTCTTCCTAGGGTCAACTTCTATGGCACGGTGGCATTAAATGAAGCCAAGGAATTTTCCGGATGTGTTGGAAAAGGCACATTTTAGGGGGTTCATTTTCAAACTGTGTTGTCGTAATTTTCTAAAAATACTCTCAAGATCTAATAAGTGGTTTCAAAACCCTCTTTAATAAACCACCAAATCATCCACATAGTTTTTAATTAATTTTCCTAGGAAGGGTTTGATGATTAGATGCATGGTATGTTGGTATGTAGCTGTGACATTATTCAAACAAATGGGCATTACCTTATAGAAAAATACTCCATGGGGGGATCTGAAGGAGGTGGATTATTCATCTTCTTTGTCCATCCAAATTTGATTACAATCTGAATAACAATACATGAAAGAGAGAGTCTCATACTCGATAGTTGCATTGATCAAAAATTATGTGATCGGGATGGGGAAATCATATTTCGAGAAGTGTCGGTTGAGGTCCCTAAAATCAATATTGTCCCTTATTTTCCCATTTATCTTTTTGATGAAGACAATGTTCTCTAGACATATGAGGTATTGGACCTCCAAAATGATGTTGGCTCTGATGAGCTTGTTGATGTCAGCCTATATTTTGGTATCATGGTTTAGCTGTGTCCTTTTGGCAGCTTTCTTGTAGCCACATTGATCTTATGGTAGGAAAAAATGGTGAGTGGACACCTTGAGTTCAATGCCTGAAATTTCTATATAGTTCTAGATTAAAACATCTTGATTCGACTCTATAAAAGAGGTGTATACCTCTTTCTCTTTGAAAGGTATGGTTGCACTAACCAGAGTGGGTTGTGGGTCTTTTTTTGTACCCAAGTTTATTTCCTTAAGTTCATCAATAGTGGCAGAGATGAATTCCTCAAATGATGGAGGGGAATCCCACAGGTCCCCTTCTCCTTTACTCCTATGGATCCTCTACATCTTGCTCTTTAACTTCTGACGAGGAAACAATTCTTGAGATGATAATTCCATAATTTAGTGAATAGTCATAGTTTTGGTTTTAGAGAAGCAAAGATGCTTCTTCTATCTCAGCCATCAAGGGAGAATTATTCAAAGAAGTTGTAGTGAGGGGTAAAATAGTTTCCTCATCATCTTTAAGTGATGTGATACTTCATCCTACCTCAGTGGGTGAGGTAGGAATTTCCCATGATTTTGATGATGGTTCCGGGGAATTTTTATCCGAACCTTCCCTATTATCTCAGGAGTAAATGAGCCTTTCAATATTATCAATCTTGGTATCCGTAGCTGAAATCATGAGGACCACTTAATATGCTTCCAAATTTGGAATTGTTCCCTTTAATATGATTAATAGGAAGTAAATATTCCTCCATTAGCTTCTTGAGGGGATTGGTGGGAACCATTTCCAAACCATTTGGGGTAGTGACCCAATCAATTCCATCAGTTGAGGGTTGTTTCCTCTTCATCTCATAGAACCCTACATTAATATAGAGTGACTCTCAGGACTCGAATGGTACCTTATCAACATTTTCTACCAAGTCCATTAATTCTATATTTGAGGCACTAATAGTAAGAGGTGGGTATTTCTATATGTTGACATAGAATTGGCCTCCATAGTAGGGAATTTAAGGACGTATTATTTTAGATCACCATAAATTCTATGTGAGCTAAGAGGTCATCAAACCAAGTTTCAAGCTTTATTTAGCCTAAAAAATTATGTTCACTTTTTTCATAAACCAACAAGGTCATGGTGGAGGGTGTCAAATCATCCTCGTTGCCGACCAACTGAGGAAGTTACTACAGTGGTAGGAGATTAATAGTAGAGCCATTGTTGATGAAGAACTTTCAGATATCGACACAATTTATTGTTCTAGAAACATATAAGGGTTTTACATATCCCTGAATGGTTCCATATTCATCTTAATCCATGGAGGAGACAGCTGCATGAAATTCCACAGGATTGGTCTCTATTGGGTAGAGTTTAGCAACTGATACTTCAACTTCAAACTCCTAGGGACTTAACAAAGATTCTATGAGTTCTTCTCTAAGATATAATGATAGATTCAATGCATCTAAGATTTATATCTTGGATAGAACTGAGTATAAGTGATTAATAATATCATATTTTTGATCTAAAGTTTGGTTCATCTCAGCATGGGGATACTCTTTCAAAAGTGCTTTAGGGTATTGATCTTTTGATAAAGATAGATCTTCTCTTGGAGTTGGAACGGAAGGAGATTCCATCCTTTTTGGATTAGGTTAGGCAGGTCTACCCACCTGATGAGGGAAATTAGTCATATATTCTTCCTCTGATTGACATTTTAGAAGGATTGGAACGAGGTGAATTTTTTTGGGGGTAGGTTAATTTTCATGTCCCTTTCAGATTCACTGGAGGATCCTTCTGTGGGTTTCTAAAACACTGGTGGTTTAAAAAGGGGTGAATTCATAAGTTTGGTTTCTACAATAGCAGTACCTCCCTGGATATCACTATCTTCTATAGTTTCTTCCTCTGGCCCCCTATTGGGTGAGGTTAATTCTGGTTGACAACCATTTTCATCATCATAGAAGGGATCCATCAAGTGGATGGCATTGATAGAGCAAAAAAGCAGCTCCTCTTGTGACGATGACATTGCATTATCATTTTCCCCCAATGGTGACCTTTTTCAGGGTGATTCCCATTGTACCATTTGTCGGGGTGGTTCCGGTGACTTCAGATTCAATGGTATGAAATATGATAGTGTCAAGGCCAACTTTGGATGTGGTATAAGTTTATCTCCCTGCACTTGCTTTCCTCCCTTTTGATTGGAAATGATTTTTGGGCGGTGTCCCTTTAGAGGATTGTGGGGCTGGGGATGATGGATGTGTTTCATTAGGATCCACTAGAGGAATATTTGGTTGTTTCGAATATCCCTAGATGATGCCATGCGCTTGGTTTATTATTTTCTGAGTCAACCAACTATAAAAAAATTTCTCCTTTTTGTTAACAACTTCTTACCACTCCCCTTCTTCATCCAGATCAATGGTGGAAACAGAGACCACTTGTGATGGGGGTGATCCTAGCTTGAGTTTTCTAGAATCTATCATCTTTTGTAGAATATCCTTGATGAAAAAAAACTCATTGATATTGTGTCCCAATATTAAATGGAAGAGACAGTAATATAACAATCCCTCAAGACCTACTTCATCATCCCTCTTTGGCTCTGGTAGCCAAAGAATGTTGTAATTCATGGTGGCAATGAAGTAACCAAAAATTTAATCATTTTGGAATGAGTAATATTTATCTTTAAATTCCTTGAATTTATTTATTTTCAGACCCTCTACTCGTCTTGAGGGGGCGGGGGTGGATGCTAATGTCCATAGGGCCCTGCATGGTTTTGTGGGGACCTTAGAGCTGGAGCTGGTGTTGGGGTGGCTTTATCATGATAGAAGCTACTTTATCTCTCACTTATCTTTTAACTTGGGCTATTGGGGCTACCTGGGACATGAGATTAGTCCATTTCAAAGAATATTCTATACTTTGAGTGATGATGGATAAGTCTTGGAACCCACTTTTATATTTCACTGAAATGAGTGGTGTTCTTAGCTCATCACCAAGGATGTCGATACACTTGGAAAACATCTCATCTTAGGGGGGTGGATGGTTCAATGAGTAAGTTAGACCATTCCATATGGTGAGGGAGTTTGAGACTCTATCATTCTCTCCCTGTTTGTAGTTCATGAGATCACTAACTATTATCTTTGGAAAAGTAGAACTAAACTGGAAGAGAAACTACTACCAGAGGTCTTCCCAACATGTTATTGAGTTATCTCAAATTGGTATACCACACAAATTCTAAACCTTGTAGAGTTCACATGAATCATCTGATCTTAACTACTTCATGTTACTCTAGGGTTCCCATCATGGGATCACATTAAGAAGAGTATTGTATTAGATGCTACTCCGAGTCCCCTGAGCCATTGAATATTAAAAATATGGTATTTCATAAATTTAGTAGAGGCATGACATTGCTCACCCATTCAAGGTATGGTTTCCATTATAGTTTTATTGTATCATGTCTCCCCTCCATTGCTTCTATTTGACTAGTTAATAACTCAATGGAATTTCGGAGCCCTTTATACATGTCCTATTGGACCTGAGCATGAGAGGGTGTAGCTAAGGGCATGATTGGATGTTTCGGTACTGCTAGAACTTGAGAAAAATACCCATATGGGTGAATCCATAGTGGATTTAATTGAATATGATTTGGTTGTTTCCCTAATGAATGGAAATATTGATATCTTTTCCGGATTGGGTTTAGGGAGACTAATGGTCCTATCACTGCATTGAACAAGAATTCTATCCTTGTTTCACTTATTGGGATAATACAATGGGGTATAGGAACTTCTGATGGGTGCATATATTGATGCTCTATCTAGGGACTATACTTGATAGGATAACTTTATTGGAGAATCTCATTATTGATTCATCTTAGATCTTTCATTTCTTCATCATGTCGAGCGAATCTCTCCTCATGTGTGGAGGAATCATCTTTACATGGAGGAGGAGGTAGTTCATACTACTTTTAGTTATTATTCTCCTTATTAGTGATTTTTGTGGGAGTTATTGGTAGATTAACTGATAGGGAACCAAAATTTAAGACAAGTCCTGGGTTTCAGGTGTGTACACCTCTAGGATCAGTGTGAACCGTCAGTGGGAGGGAACCCTCTTCTTCTGTTTCCTCATTACTTGTATTATTTTTAGTGATGTTTATGGGGATTATGTACATGAAATTGAATGATGAATACAAAATTGGGGGTGGCGTACTAGGTGCTGGATGTTATGAGATATTCTTACATACTTTTTTGGATCATGTTCGGCCATTCTGTGATACTCTTCGGGTTTCTTGGTGAAGAGTGACTCGAAGGAAGACATGATATGACCTTTTAGTACTCCTACATTTTAAGGGATTTGATTCATGGTATGAGATGGAATGGGTGACCCCTATATCCATTATTCTCCCCAGATGGGAGAAGAAAGACGCCCGCTGGGTGGGAATTCGAAGTAAAAATTCCCCCAGCCCTACGAGATGGGGTTTCTCCCATTCCTCCATTGACAAGCCTTGTCCTGGATTTGATGGTATCATGGGGTAATTATGTGTTAAAAATTCACCAATCCCTATAGGATGGTTCTCGTTACGTATTATAGAATCTACTATTTCTATTTCCACCTTCTTGATCTCATGTATTCCCCTTCGGGTGTGAGTCGTATATGGTGTTGGGTCTGTACGTGATATACTTTCATACAAGGACATGATCAACCCTTTTTTTATTGAATTACTTTATATGGTAGGCCTACTAAATGTTCTTAGTTCCCTGGTTTAGGATAATCTTGATGGATTTCTATCATTAGTCCTAATGCTTTTGATACTAACTCAAGGCAGATTCTTGTTGAGCATTCCACTTTTCCTGAGAATGGATTTCATTTGATTTCCATCTGGGGGTAATGATATTGAATGATTCAACTTCTAGTGGGTTCTATTAGATTTTATGTTGGGTGATTTTTAGATCTCCATCTTCCCCCCATCCCTAGATATGAACACCAGACGGGGCATTGCTAATAATGAAGCACAATTTATGCAGTGCATAGAGGCATGCCAGCCCAAGGTCTATATTTCACCTTTCTAGTTTTGGCTATAGTGTAGATTAAAGTTCTTCTAGTTTGATCTAATTGTGAAGATCTCCCAGGACATTAACATGGACTATGTACCCATTGTAGGGCATAATTCTTTTCTTTTAGGTATTAGAGAGTTGTCCAAATATTGAGGCGAATGTTATGAATACATTATTTTGACAAAATTCTTTGTATGTTGAACCAAGAAGTGGTTGTGGTCCAACACATTATTGGTATGTAATCCCAAGATATATTTTTTTCTCATAAGAAACATATCTTGTTGTTGTTCCACGAGGGACTATTTTGCACATTCTTCCTCATTTTTCTACCCCTTAATGGTTTTTTCCAAGGAGTAGGGTTAACAGGAGTCTCATTACCATTTGAATGGTATGAGGGTGGATTGAAATATGAACATAGAATTAGGCCACCATCTAGTTTAGAAAGGATAATTATCTTCATGGAGGGATTGTCCAGCATCTCACACTCCATTTTTCCAAGTGCATTAGTATATGGGGTCTTTCTCGCATTTGACCTGAAGAGGGGAGGACCTTCTCACCAGCATAAACTTTTACTATAGGGAGGACCTTTGCAGGAAATTCCATGATGGTGAGGATTACCATCATGAATTAGTGTCTGACCATATAGAGGAATTCTATGGTTTATACAATGGGAATGAATTACAGTGCAGACCACAACAAGGGGAGGACCTTCCTACTGCATAGCTTGATTGAGGGGAAGACCATCACAATGACTGCTATCATGGCAAGGACTACCATCATAGCTCTGGCTATAGGGAGAGTATATATAGTGTACATTCTGGGGATGGACTTTAGGATGTACTATAACTAGGGTATGACCATCTCATTTTTTGATGTCACTGTGGGGAGGGCCTTCGTAGTGGCTGATGTAATGGTGAGGACTACCATCACAAGTTAACATCCCACTACAGGGAGAAACATATCAATAGCGTATAACCTGGGGAGTAACATTAAGGAGGACTACAAAAAGTGTATTTACTTATTGTTGTATTATCTTCTAGTCAAAAGGAGGGCTACCCTTACACTTATCAAGATATAGGCTCTTGTGATCGATCATTTCTATCCCATTAAGTAAACCCTCATGGGTGCTCTGAGGAGGACCTTTAGAGCTACTAGTAGTGACATTATGGGGAGGAAATTATCAACTACTAATACCACTTACATAATTTTGTAATGGATTGATAGGACCTTGAGACTCTATTGAGATATGTTTAATAGCATCAAGAACTCCAACTTCCAGTAGAGCAGAATCATGAATGCGGTCATCATTTTTTGGTTTCCTTAGGCGCCGTTCATTTTTGGGAACTCTCTTGGGGAAAACTAGGGAACCTTGGTACTGTTAATGACCTTCACATATGGTTCCCTATCTAATTGGTTTCTGTGATTTCGTTTAGATATGTCAACAAACATCTTGAGTTCTAATAGGGATTTATGCCTTCCATGGAGCAACCACCACGTGGGATCGGTGTATGCCAGTTGGAATGGGTAATTGTTACCAATCCAGTTGTCCTTGTATCATGGAATATGAATGTAGCCCCTCCAAGACTAAAGAAAATATTTAGGTCTACTCTGAAGAGATTATATGATTTTGTGGACAAATCATCCCACCCGAGGAGATCAGGTCATGGGCCCAACTCATTGCTTTTTCCATCGACGCAATGAAATATTGACAGGCCATGAGGATATGGTTTGGAATTGATGTTTGGTCCTCCATCATCTCCAATATGTGTTGTGATTTTATTTATATGGAACAAGTATAAATTCCCATTCTGATGTCAGAGTAGGAGTTTGTGACTGCTCTAGTCCTCCACGAGTTGCTAGTGGGTACTATTGACTCTCTTATACTGGGATAGAGGAATGAGTCTTACACCAACTTTCTTCTCCAGTTGCCACCATATTTGGCTATTGTACTTTGTATTATTCCATAGGAAATTGACTATGACCATATTTTCTTGCCACCATATTTGACTGGTGGACTTCATATGCATCGGCAGTGTAATGTGATTGCCCATGGTTTTCCACCCTATTTGGGAGGTGGGCTTGATGTGAATAAGTAGGGATTTTTGACTGATTATTGCTGGGTTCCATTCTATTTGAACGATAGGATTCTTTCACATTAGAATAGATTTTCATCTGACTATAATTTTCCACTGTGTGTGCATGGCTGTATCGGTGAGCACTAGAAGGAATATGTGTTTTCTCATATTGTGCCACCCGATTTCCAAGGTGGGATTCATGAGGGTGAGTTGTGATATGCATCCATGCATATATTTCCATCATATCTCTATATAGGTCTTATGCAGGAGGGGAATAATTTTATGCATGTCCAATATATGCCACCATATTTGTGTGGCATACATCCTCGTTATGAAATACGGTGATAACCTATTCCTGATTATGCATTTTACACCCACGAAAGGCATCCTGAGGGGCATATTTCCATTTGACTTTAGCAGGTTCCCTCGGCAAGATATCCCCTTCATAGTGAGGATATTAGGTTGTACGTCACTTTTGGTGATTTCCTTGGGTAGGATCCCATGAGTGGGGTTCCTTTGTTGCTGGGATGAAGTCATTGGTATTGACCTCACCTTCCTCCATAAGATAAGAGAGGTATTCATTGCCACATTACTGGTATAGGCTCATGAAATGATTTGTGAATACTAGTGGATCTGTCCCTTGCTAGATTACCAGCTGTGGATAAAGAAGTTACTATAAATCTTTCACTGATTAGAGGTCCATCCTGGCAGCATCCACCATATAGAGAGTACTATTTTTTTGGTACTCTTTGATCAACATGTTTAAAACCTAGTGTTGAAGGAATTGAGTAGGCAATAGATTTATGTTCATCAGGTATTTTTTCACCTATCCAGACACTAATGCACATGTATGGGTAATTTGTAGATATGCCATTTTAATTGAAGAGAGATCTATAAAACCTACAATACATGTAACAAACACATAAAAAGAAACCCTGTCAAGGTATCATATCTTGATCACATCCATGATTAGTAGTATTTATCGGCCCTCTTACCTTTTAATGTGAAATGGGCTTGAGGTGGGTGACCCACCACCTTCATTAATGATTCAAATCTGGTTCACTATTTTTGTTTCATACTGATTCACATCGTACCCGGGTGAAAATAATGATATGATAGATAATAGCTAACTCTTTTCTATTAATGAATTTCACATTAGGTTTACCATTTAATTTCAGCCCGATTCATGTTGTGACCCTTTTTCATGGGATAGATGGTCACACTGGGACTGAGAAATGTGTCACTTTTGTATTATGAAGGTGGTTCCATTGTTGGACAGTCCTGGAGGGTGTTTGTGGGGGGTTGAGTATGTGTGCAATCAATCTGCATCGGGTACATTTTCATTAGATGGTATCTAAAGGGTTTATTCGTGGATCCAAAAACACCTCATGACCCTTTTATCCCTGATTCATGGACCAAATTTCCAATGGTAGGTGCTCGTTGGATGATTTGGCCAATGACACTTAAGGAATGAACTAGTCGAGAGAATGGAAAGTTGATCTCATCACACCCATTTGGGGGGAATTATTTCCTAATCTGAGGATATCTTATAGATTTAATAAATGTTCAAATGTTCATGAATCCTTTGTTGTTTCCCAAGCATGTGTCTGCAGGTTGGTCTTGGGTTTCAAGATTAACCATATATACTCATCGGTTGGAAATTATTAAGACAATTCTAGTTTAAGCACTATGATGAGGCTCTCTATAGATTATCATCATCAAGGGTGATGAAAGTTTCTTTGATATCAATATCAAACACATAATATGGGATTCCTATGTATCCTTGTGAGAGGAATCAGAATCCACCTAGTTTAGTGCTTGTTTATAGGGAACATCAACTTTTTAGGGAATGTGATGAGGACCCACCCATGTAGTTTATCATCTTGAAGTTGGGGCATCCAAGAGGAAGATGACTAGTCAAGATTTCACGTGGGACTTATGCCAAAGAGGCCCACTTAGGGGATATGGTTGTGACTTACACTACATAAGAGGAATATTTGAGCTCGGGCCTTGATGAAATCATCCCATATATCCTAGTTAGATCAGGAATCATAGTTCTTTTAGTTCATTTAGTTTAGGTATTACACCTAGGAGGAGGGCTATTTGAGCTCGGTCCTTTAGATAGGCATCCTGCATATCCCAGTTAGAGAAGGAATCAGAGTTATTATAGTTCATTTAGTTGGGACTTACACCTTGGAGGAGGACCATGTTTCTAGAACCATGAGGAGAATCTTTAATCATGATTATTTGGATGTATGATTAGGGCTTACACCTAGGATGAGGCCCATTTTTGGGGGTTATGTAGGTGTAAGGACCACTGCTAACCTCTAATACCACATAAATCATGCTCGATGTGAGAAAAAGGAAGAGGTAGTGGATCTAGTGATTGCACACCCCACTTCATTTGTTGATAGATGGTAATAGAGGACAAAGGGAGAGTGGGGGTTTAATGCATCAATTTCATCTCCCATGTTGATATCTTGGAAAACCACGTTTGAACTTCTATCCATACATATCCAGGAAGATTCTAATATGAGATGGAGTACAAAATCCTATGGAAAGGTTAGGGGCTTACCTTAGAGAGAGTGCCTTGAAATGAGTTTTGGGAAAGTGGAGAATTATTTCTCCTTGTCAAAGGAAAAAGTAGGTGTAATCCCTTTGGCTTGTCACTGTACGTCATAGAATGTAAAATCAAATGATTACCCTTGACCCCTAGAATGAAGAGGCTCACATTAGTATTCTATGGTTGGGCCCTAGGTTACCATGGGAATCTAAAATTAAAGAAATTCTGGGGGCCCAAACCCTTTCAAGTTTTATCCACATGACTCCTATTACCATGGGTATGGAAACTCAAAAGGTAGCATTGATGCACCTGATGGTTTCATCATAAGGGTGCAAAAGCTTTTGAAGGGGCTTTGGCCTGATGTCTATGGACTGGTTAGTAGAGGTGATTTGGAGGATGGGATGAAAATATAAGGGCATTATTTGGACCGAAATGTGGAATTCCCAAAGGTACCCCACTCCACATACCATTTGATCATGTGAGGTGTAGTGACCTCCATATAGCTCATTACTATGTAGGTGCAGGGGTTGTCCATGTGTCGAGGTGGTACATGGACCTAGATTCCATCCTCGAATTGAGGTGGTACATGGACCTGAATTCCATTCTCATATTGGGGTCATATGAGGACCTAGATCTGGTCTAAATACCATAGTGGTATGTGACATCAGGTTTCATGCACATACTATGGTGGTATGAGGCGATAGAGTCCATCCATGTAGCCTAATTCTATGTAGGGAAGGGTTTCCTCCGTATAGCGAGGTAGGATGAGGCACATCAAATTGGAGAAGGGGAATTGGTCCTTCATTTCATAGGAAGTTCATCCATGAAGGGGGTATGGTTTAAAGTTTTTCAATTATGTTCATGGTTCACCAAAATTATTATGCTTCCTTATTTTTATGGTTTATAGAGAATTTATACATTCTGTAAACTATTCAAAGTTCCATAATTCGCCCACAGTTTTACTTCAAAGTCTTTCATCTGTAAACTCCATGTTTTCTCCAAAAAATCCCCCCAATCATTTCCCCCTTGGGGTCCCTTTTATATAATGTTAGATAAGCTGTATCTTTGGGTCACATGACCCCATTTGTAGAAGCCAATGAAGAAATTTCCTATCCTACAGATGACTCATTCAACCAAGGTTTGTTGGGATGAGGTTACCAGGGCTGAGGTTCATGGGGGATGTGGTTCACCGTTGTGGAAATCACCACCATGATCCCGTGAAAGACACAATTTGAGGGATGCTACCGACCTCACCTCATCTACGAACTGAGTTTGCAGATATGGTGTCCGAGGGTGTACCTCTCCTTCACGTTTTCACCAATGAAATTGTTCATAGGGCCACGGTTCGTGGGTGGGATTTCTCCACCTCTATTCCATAAATGATGTGGTTCATGGGGTCACAATGCCTTTATGAATTTATTCTATTAATGGCCTAGTTTATTGGGCAATGACTCACGTGTCAGCATTTCTTGGGTTGTCTGTATACCATTTGATTCACAGGAAATACCATCCATGTACCATTCCCCGAAATCTGTATGTAGACAACTTTGGTCTTTTTCCAAATTTTATTTCCTCGATATTCTTCTCAAGATTTCAATTGAACCTATGTTTTATTCCTTTATCAAAATTGTGTGGGGGGGGGGGGGGGGGGGTAGTTGCCTTCCCATCGTAGAGTTCTCAGGACCCTATATGAGTTTTATAGTTTTTAGAGATTTTTTTGGTTTTATAATCTGTTCGAATTTTTAGTCATTTTAATTTTTTTATTATTTTAATGGGTTTACATTTTAAGGGTTTCTGGGTTTTATTAGGTTTTACAGTTTTAGGATCATTTAGGTTTTTTATTTTTATTTTTAAGGGTATTCGAGGTCTTACATGGATTTTAGGGTTATTTAGGGGTTTTATGATTATCATGGGTCTTTTAAAATTTTTAGGGGTTTGGGAGTTTTAAGGTTTTTAGGGTTTTAGAGACTTATAAATGATTTTAGGGTTTATTAGTTCATGTAGGGGTTTTAATTGTTATATTAGATCCTTTTTGGGTTTTAGGGGTTTTATAGTCCTTTAGTATTGTTTGGGGTTTTATGTTTGTGTAGTGGTTTTTTGGATTATTTAGGGGTTTTACGAGTTTTTAGAGTCCTTTTGGGATTTTGGGTCTTTTAGAGTTTTTTAGGACTTAGAGTCTTTTAGAGATTTTAGGGCATTTTATATTATTTTAGGTTTATTGGTGGATTTGATATCTTTTTTAGGGTTTATGGTTTTCAGAGTCTTTAGGAATTTTAGGGCCTTTATGGGTTTTAAGTTTATAAGGGCATTTTAAGGGTTTTTGGGTTTTTAGTTTTCTTACCCTTATTTTTATGGTTTTTATGTTTTTTTCGAGATTTATGTATTTTTAGGTTTATTACGGTATTTAAATGGGGTTTTTGGGGATTTGGGGGGGGGGGGGGGTTAGTGTTTTTACAATTTTAGGGATTTTGGGGTTTTAAAAGGGTTTTAGGGTTTTTTTATTTTTAGGGTTATTTTAATTTATTTAGGTATTATCATGGTCTTTGGGTTTTTAGGGTTTTTAAAGTGTTTCTAGGGGTTTTATGGGTTTTTGGGATTTAGGGGGTTTTAGCGGTTGTATTGAGTTTTAAGGTTATTTATCATTTTTGAAGGTTTTATGGAATTTTTATGGAATTTTTTGCTTTTATAGTTTTAGGAAATATTAGGGTTTAGGGTTCTTAAAACTTTTATGTTTTTAGATTTTTAGGGGTTTTAGGGTTTTTAGTGTTTTTAGAGTTTTTAGGGATTAAGGTTTTTAGGGTTTTTTATGTTTTTTTATAGTCTGTAGTTTCTTGTGGAGTTTTAGGCTTGGTATGGTTTTATGTGTTTTATGGTTTTCAGGTTTTTGGGTATGTTTAGGTAAGTAGTTTTTAGGGTTTTGAGGGTTTTGAGGGGTTTTTTGGGTTTTTGTGTTTTTATAGTTTTAAGGTTTTTTTTCCTTTATTTTTTTGGGGTAGTTTATGGTGTTTTAGGGTTTTTAGGTTCTTTTGGATTTTTTGGGGTTTTCAAGGGTTTTAGGGGTTTAAGGGTATTTTTATGTGTTTAGGGATTTTAATGTGATTTATGGTTTTTAGGGTATTAGGTTCTTTTAGGGGTTTAGTGTATTTTTGGTTTTAAAGGGGTTTTAATAGATTTAAAGATTTTATGATTTTCTGTGGTTATAAGGGTATTATGGTTTTTAGGAATTTTTTGGGTTTTATATGGTTTAGGGGTTTTCAGGGGTTTTGGGGGTCTTAAGGGTTTTCTGTGCTTCTAGGGGTTTATAGGGTTTGTAGGTTTTTTATGGGTTTTAGGCTGTTTCATTTTTTTTGGTTTTTCAGGTTTTTATTATTTTTATGGTATTTTAGAGTTTTTCTAGATTTTTTTTGTTTTTTCTTGGGTTTTTAGGGTATTCAACAGGTTTTTAGGGTTTTATGGGTTTTTATTGGGTTTTAGTGTTTTTAGGGGTTTTTAGTGCTTTAGGGGATTTAGAGTTTTTTTTTGTTTTTAGGGGGTTTTGGATTTTAGTGTTTTAGGAGATTTAGGGAATTTATTCGGTGTTAGGGTATCTTTAGTGTATTTTGGGGTTTTTATTGGTTTTGGGTTTTTAGGTTTTTAGTGGTTTTGGGGTTTTTTAAGGGTTTTAGGGCATTTTTTGTTTTTTAATGTTTTATGGTTTTTAGGGGTTTTACGGTTTTCATGGTTTTATAGTGTTTTCTTAAAATTTTAGGTTTTTAGGGTCTTTTTAGGGTTATATAGGATATTTTTAATGGTTTTATGGACTTTTAGAGGATTTTGGGGTTTTATGGTTATTTTAACATTTTATTAGTTTTAAGAATTGATGGTTTTTTTGTTTTTAGGGTTTTTTGGGTTTTGGGGTATTTTTAGGAGTGATGGGATTATTTAGGTTATTTTAGGGGTTTTTTGGGTTTTATGATCCTTTTAGGGTTTTTAGGGGATTTAAGGATTTTTGGGGTGGGTTTAGGGTCTTTGTAGGTTTTTTAATTTTTTTTCAGGATTTTATTGGCCTTTTTAGATCTTTAGTATTTTTTGTAAGTTTGGTTTCATTTAGAGTTTTATGGTTTGGGGGTTAATGTTTTATGGGTTTTTGTGGTTTTATGGTCTTTTTTGGGTTTCGGGGTTTTAAAGGGATTTTAGGTTGTTATTATTTTCAAGGATTCTAATGTTTTTTGGCATTTAAGTGGTTTTATGGTATTTTAGGTTTTTAAAGGTATTTATGGGTTTACATCCTTTTAAAAATGTTATGGTTTTTAGTATATTCATTTTGATTAAGGGTTTTCAGTGTTTTAAAGCCCTTTTTTGGGGTTTTAGTTGTTTTTATGGTTTTTAGGGTATTTTTAGGGTTTGTGGATTTTTCAGGTTTTTTATGTTTTTAGGTTTTTTAAGGGGTATTTAGGTGTTTTAAGGTCTTTAGGGTTTAGGGTGTGGGTTTTAGCATTTAGGGTTTATGGGGTAGGGTTTAGGGTTTAATATTTAAGTTGTTGGGTATAGGGTCTAGGGTGTACAGTTCATGGTTTCGTGTTTATAGTATAGGGTTTAGGGTGTAGGGTTTTGAGTTTAGGGTGTTGGGTATAAGGTTTTAGGTGTATGGTGTAGGGTTTGACATGTAGAGTATAGGATTTAGGGTGCATGTTTTTTTGTTTCTGGATTTAAGTTGTAGGGTGTTGGGTATGGGGGTTTTAATGTTTTTATGTTTTTAAGGTTTTATGATTTTTTATTGGTTTTTGGAATTTTTAGTGTTTATTAATAAGGATTTTATGATTTTAAGGGATTTTTTTTGTTTTTTGGGTTTTTTGGGGTTTTACGGGTTTTTTGAGGTTTTCTATGGGTTTTATATGTTTGAAGTGTTTTTAGGGTTTCTAGTGTTTTTTATAGTTTTTAGTGGTTTTGGAGATTTTATTTTATTTTTTTGGGATTGTAAGGGTTTTTGGTATTTTATACTTTATTTAGGGATTATGAGGTCTATTGGGGTTTTAGGTTTTTTTTTTGTTTTTAAGATATTTTTGTGTTTTTAGGTTTTTAGGGGTTTTTTTGTTTTTTTGGGTCCTTTAGGGTTTTATGGTTTTTATTGTCTTTTAATATTTTTATGGTTTTTAGGGGTTCAAGGTTTTAGGCTTCATAGGGGTTTTTTTGGGGTTTTATGGTTTTAGTCGTTTTATGGTTTTTATGGTGTTTATGGTATTTTATAGTTTTTAGGGTGTGTTTGTGTTTTTTTTGTTTTTATTTCCTTTTAGGATTTTATGGTTTTATAATTCTTAAATTTTTTATGGTTTATATATTTTTGTAGTATTTTAAGGGTAGTTTAGGGTGTTTATGGGTTTTTAGGGTATTTAGTGACTTTTATGGATATAGGGTCATTTAGGTGTTCTAGGTTTTTTAGGGTCATTAAAGGTTTTTAAATTATTTTTTAGGGGTCTTCGGTTTTTAGGGTCTATTAGGTGTTTTTAAGGCCTTTCATTTTTTTATGATTTTATGGTCTTTCATGGGTTTTTTGGTGTTTTAGAGTCATTTAAATTTTAGGGGATTTAGGGACTTTTTAGGTTTTTAAAGATATTTTTGGGGTTTTAGGGTAATAAGGTTCTTTGGGTTTTTAGGGTTTCTTAGGTTCAATAGTGTTTTAAAAAATTTTAAGGTGATTTTAATGTTTTAAAAGATTTTAATGTTCTTAGGGATTTTGGGGGGGTTTCGAGTTATTTAGGTATTCTTGGGTTTTATGGGTTTTTTGTGTTCTTAGTGTCTTTTAGGGGTTTTAGGGTTTTTTAGATTTTTATGGGTTTTAGGGTTTTTATAGGGTTTTAGGTTTTTTATCTATTTTAAGGGTTTTATAGTTTAATAGTCCTTTAAGGGTTTTTGTGGTTTTGCTGGTTTTTAGGGTTCGTCGGGGTTTTAGTGTTTTTAGGGGTTTTATGGATTTTTAGGATCTCTTAGGGTTTTTAGGGATTTAAGGGTCTTGTAGGGTATTTTAGGGACTTTGGGTTCTTTAATAATTTTTATGTTTTTCTAGGGTTTTATGTCTCTTTAAGAATTTTTTGGTTTTTAAATCCATTTTTTGGGTTTTAGGGTTTATTATCCTTTTAGGCGTTTTAGTTATTATTTTTTATTTTTATGGTTTTTTGGGGTGTTTTGTGTTTTTATGGTTTTAAGAATTTTTAGGGAATTTTTAGGATGTTTTTGGAATATTAGATCTTTTAGGCGTTTTTGGATTTTTTGCGGTTTCTTAGGTTTTAAGATTTTTGGGGTTTTTTTGGTTCTTAGTTTAATTCAGGGTATTTTCAAGATTTTGGGGGGTTTAAGGTTTTTGGATTTTATTTGGTTTTTGGGAATTTATAGTTTTAATGGGTTTTTAGGTGGTGGGGGGGGGGTAGGTTTTTTGGTTTTTTGAGTTTCTAGGGGTTTTAGAGTTTTAGGGCTTTGGGGGGATTTTTTGGGGTTTTTATGTTTTTGTAAGGTATTTTGGGGTTTTATGGGATTTGGGGTTTTATGGGATTTTAGGTTTTTAATTGTTTTTATTTTCTTTTATGTTTTTAGGGATTTTAGGATATCTTAACGTTTTTATGGGGGTTTATGGTCTTTTAGGAGTTTTTAGGGTTTTTAGTGTTTTTTTGGGTATTTATTAGTTATTAAAATATTTTATGATTTTTAGGATTTTTGATGGTTTCTTGAATTGTTTTTGGGTTTATATATTCTTTTTTGTTTTTTACGGTTTCTAGGATTTATAGTGTCTCTTAAGGTTCATGGTTCATGGAGTATGGTTTAGGATGTAGGGTTTAGGGTTTAAAGTATGCAGTATATGGTTGTGGGTGTAGGTTTTAAGGTTTGTGGTGTAGCGTATAGTGTTTATGTTGTAGGGTTTTGGGTTTTGGTGTAGGGTATAGGGTTTAGGGTATATGTTTTTTGTTTTATGGTGTAGGGTATAGGGTTTGCGGGGGTAGCCTTTAGAATGCAGTGTATATGGTTTAGGGTATAGGGTATAGGTTTTAGGGTACAAGGTTTAATCTTTTTCACAGTTTTTCTATTTTTAATGTGTTTTAGGATTTTTAGGGTTTAAGGGGTTTTTAGGTTTTTTTATTTCGTAATTTTTATGGGTTTTATGGGTTTGGGGGTTTTGGGGGAGTTTTATGGTTTAAAGGGTAATTTTTTGGGGATTATTTTGAGGTTTTTAGGGGGTCTTAGGTTTTATAGGTGTTTTGTGGGTTTCTAGGGTTTTTAGTGGTTTTTAATGTTGTTTAGGGGTTTTGAGGGGTTTTTGGGATTTTACAGCTTCTTTAGGGGTTTTTTTGGGTTTTGGGGTTTTGGGGTTTTAAGGGATATTAAAGGGTTTTTATGGTTTTTACTATTTTTAGGGTTTATGGATTTTTTGAGTTTTAGAAGATTTTAGGTTTTTAGAGATTTATATGGTATCTTTAAGGGGTTTTATGGTTTGTTAGTGTTTTTGGGTTTTAGGATATTAATGGACTTTTAGAGGTTTGGAATTTTTTAGTGTTTTGGGTGTTTTAGGGTCTTTGAGGGCCTTTAAATTTCTTTCGGGGTGTTTTGGGGTATTTTTATTTTTTTTTGTGTTTTTAGGGTTTTTATGGGTTTTTAGTTTTTTATGGTGTTCATAGTTTTTTAGGGTTTTTGGTGATTGATGGGGGTTTTCTGGATTTTTTTGGGGGGGTTTTAGGGATATTAGTAATTTTAGTGATCCTTCAGGGGTTTTCATGTTTTTAGGAGTTTTTAGGGTCTTTTGGTGTTTCTTAGGGTTTTTTATTGTTTATACATTTTTAGGGTCTCTTAATACTGTTTTGGATTTTTATGGTCTTTTAGGGGGTTTTAGTGTTATTTATGGTCCTTTATGATTTTAACGAGACTTAATGGCATTTAGTGTTTTTTGGGTAATTATGGTTATTTGGGGTATTTATTTATTTTCATAGTCTTTTGGGGTTTTAGTGTGTTATTGGGTATTTTAGGGGTTTTAGTGTCTTTTTTCAGTTTTTAGGTTTTAGTGTATTTTAAGGGTTTTAGGGTATTTTTGGTTTTTTGGGTATTATTTGGTTTTATGGGTGTTTTTGGGTATTTATGGTTTTTTAGGGTTTAAGAGTTTATTTGGGTTTTAAGGAATTTTTTATTCTTTTCAAGGTTTTAGGGGTTTAAGGGACTTTTATGTGTTTTACAATTTTTTTGAGTTTTTAGGCTGATTAGGGGTTTTTTGAATTTTCACATTGTTAGTGGTTTTTGCGCTTTAAGGATTTTTTGGCTTCTTTAGAGACTTTTTTTTTGGTTTTTAGGGGTTTTATGGTTTATTATAGTTTTTAAAAATTTGAATTTCTTTTTAGGGTTTCTCTGGATTTAAATGATTTTTAGGGTTTTAAGGTATTTATAGGTTTTTTCAGTTTTTATTGGAATTTTTTAGCATTTTAAATGTTTTTATTTTTTAAGGGTTTTAGTTCTTTAAAGGTTTTTAGTCTTGTAGGGATTTTCGAGGTTTAGGGTTGAAGGGGTTCAAGGGGTGTAGAATTTTTTTGGCATTTCAGGATCTAAAGGTTTATTTAGGGGTTTTCATATATTTTTAGGGGTGTTGGAGTTTTTGAGTGGGTTTTACGGTTTCAAATAGTTTTTTAGGTTTCAAATATTTTTAGGGATTTTAGTGGGTTTAGGGTTTCTAGGGTTTTTGTATTATTTTTGGGTTTTTATTGTCTTTAGTGTTTTTATAGTTTTTAGGGTTTTGGGGTTTTAGGATCATTAAGGGGTTTTTGGGTTTTAATGGCTTTTGATGTTTTTAAGTATTTTTAGAGGGATTTAAGGGTTTTATGGGTTTCTAGGTTCTTTTAAAAGTTTTAAAGTTTTAGGATTTTTACAATATTTTGGGTGTTTATGGGGTTGTTGGGACTTTTTTGGTTTTAATAGTTTTTAGGGACTTTTATGCATTTTAATATTATTTAGGTTCTTTAATATTTTTTGTGGTTTAGGGATTTTTAGGGTATTTTAAGGGTTTAAGGGTTTTATGGTCTTTTATAGATTTTACTATATTTCTGGGTTTATAACTTTTAGGGGTTTTTATTTATTTAGTTGGTTTTATCTTTATTTGGGGTTTTAGGTTTTGAAGGTATTTTAGGGGTTTTTTGATTTTTTTGGCTTTTTTAGGTATTATGGTTTTTAGTGTTTTCCCGGTTTTTTTATGATTTTTATGTTTCTTCTGAGCTTCATGATATTTTATAATGGTTTTTGGGTTTTTATGGGTTTTTGGGGTTTATAGAGTATTTTTAGGGTTTTTAGGGTTTTAAGGTTTTTATGGGTTTTAAAGTATTTTGGGGTTTTGGGTTTTTTTGGTATTTTAAGGTGTTTTAGGGGTTTTTTGGGTTTTAAGGGTTTTAATGGATTTTAGTGTTTTAGGGGGGGGGTGGGGGTTAAGTATTTAAGTGATTTTTGTGGGTTTTAAGGATATTTTGTTCTTTTAGGGGTTTTAAGGATTTATACAATTTTTAGAATATTTTAAGGATTTTAAGGATTTTTTTGGGTTTTATGGTCTATTGAGAGGTTATTAGGTTTTTAGGGGTTTTTTGTTTTCAGTGCCTTCTAGAGGTTTTAGGGTCTTTAGGGATTTTTAGGCTTTGTTGTAGTTTTTAGGTTCTTTTGAGGTTTTCTGGTTTTATGGTTCCTTAGGGGTTTAAGGGTTCTCTTAGGGATTCTTGATTTTTAGGTATTTTCAATGTTTTTTTTGCATTTTCTATAGGTTTTATGGTTTTATTGGGTTTATTAAGTATTTATATGGTTTTTAGGGTTCTTAGGGGTTTTTGGGTTTTCAGGGGGTTTTAGCGTTTTTAGGATTTTCAAGGATTTTTTTAGGTTTTATGGTTTTTTACATTTTTAGTTTTTAAAGTGTTTTGTAAGGGTTTTAGAGATTTTCGAAGTATTATTAGTGTTTTAAGGGGTTTTACATATTTTAATATTTTTAATTTTTTTAGGTTTTGTAGGGGTTTTAGGGTTTTTAGGGTTTTTTGGGTTTTTAATGTTCTTTAGAACTTTTATGGTTTTATATAGTTTTTAGGAATATTTTGATCTTAAGGATTTTTGATTTTTTGCTTTTTATAATTTTTAATGTTTTATGGTTTTAATGGGTTTTAATGGTTTTTAGATTTTTAGGGGTTTTGGGGTTTTAGGATTTTTTTGGTTTTTTGGGTTTTTGGGATTTTAAGGTTTTTTGGGGTTTGTAGTGGGTTTTGGTGTTTTTAGGCATATTTTCAATTTTTTGTTTTTAGGGTTTTACAGTTTTTAAGGAAAGGAAGATGCAAGGATCAAGCTATTCCCCCCCCCCAAATTTATTATAAAGAAAGATACAACAAACAAGGGAGGGGAGGGGAGGGGTCAAACAAACCACACCCAAAAAACCCTTTACAACCCCAACCACAAAAAGACCCAAAAAATGCACTAAGAAGAAAAACATAAGAGTCACCAACATCACCTCCCATCATATCTGAAATAAAAATCCAGCAAAACCAAACCATATGTAGCAACTTCATCCACCCAGCTTCAGCACCACTAAGGCACAAACACCAACCTCCAGCAGTCTCAAGCAAAAAACCATCATCGCATTCACCACCAAGAAACACCATCTTCAAGTAATCAGAAACTTCTAACCAGCAGAAGCAAAAAAAACAACCACCACAACAAAATACCAGCATCATTTGATCAGAATCGCAAGAAACCAAGGGATATAGTGAACAGGTCCTCCCCCCTCCAAGCCACTGGAGCCAAACCCGAGAAAACCAAATCACACCAGAACCGTCGTCCAGCCAGGAAGAAGTCAGGCTAGGATTCCATATTCAGAAGCGCCAAGTTCAACACCAAGAACCCACAACAGAGAACAAGTCTCAAAATCAAGGAGTATCCCTCCGCATCTTGAAGCTCAATCTAGAGGTAGTAGCGAACACGTGGAGGCCGCAACGATAACCCAAGGATAGGGGAACCAAGAATGACAAGCGCAACACAAAGCTCATACAGACACAAAAAATACTAGATCTGGAAAGGACAACATTGATCTAGAAACTCATATCTGTATCACACAGAACCAAAGCAATCCAAAACCAGATAGGGATCCCGAATCTTGGATATACGAAGTCAGCTCTACATGAACCAGATCTAGTAACTAGCGATCCATAGCCGAAGCCAGATCTCGAAGCCACATAGCATGATAAAGCCACCACCGGATTAACATCGAAGCCAAGGAACTTGTGGAAAACATACATCGATGCTAATCCAAGGAAAAACCACTATCACCATGGTCGGACCAGGCCAGAGGGGGAAGGAGGAGAATCCACAGGGGAACCCTAGGGATGCGAGGAAAGGAGAAGAGTCTCCCCTCCAAGGCCTCTCCTTTCTATTCTTATTATTTTTAAGGGTTTTTTTACATTTTTAGGGTTTTTTATTTATTTGGGTTTTTTAGTTATTATGGGGTTTATGGTTTTTCTGGGATTATATTTTTTTAGGGTTTCTAGGTTTTTTATGGTTTTTATGTTTTTGGGTGTTTTAATGTTTTTAGAGATTTTTAGTGTTTTAGTACTTTTTTGTTTATTTTTAGCTATTTTTAGGATTCTTAGGGGGTTTTGGGGGGTTTCATTTGTTTTTATTTTTTTCAAGGACTTTTTTGAGTTATTATGATTTTTAGTGTTTTAGGGGTTTCATGGTTCATTTGGTTTTTCTGGGTTTTCAGAGTTTTTAGGGTTTTTAGGGATTTCTTATTTTTTATGATTATTTTTTGGTTTTTTAGGTTTTAGGGTTTTTAGGGTTTTAGATTTTTCTATGGTTTTAGGGTTTGTAGGGGTTAAAGTGTTTTTAAAGGTTTTCGTGTCTTACAGTTTTAATGTTTTTTCATATTTAAGGTGTTTAGTTTCATTTAGTGTTTTAAAGGTTCATTTCATGTCTTTTTAGATTCTTAGGGTTTTAGGGATTAATGTGTTTTTTGAGATTTTAAGGGATTTTTTGGGATTTTACTATTTTAATGATCTTTTAGGGGTTTTGTTATTTTCATAGGTTTTTTATGGGGTTTAAGTATTTCTCATATTTTTTTGGGTTTTTTAAGGTATTATAGGGTTTTATAGATATAGGATTTTTAGTATTTGTAGGGTTTTAAATGGTTTTAAACATTTTAGGGTTATTTTGGGTCTTTAGGGTTCTAGTGTTCTTTTAGGGTTTTTAGGGTTCCTTTATGATTTTTTATCATTTTAGGGTTTTTCTAGGTTTTTTTGGGTTTAATGATTTTTGAGTTTTTTATAGGCCATTTTGGTTTTTAAGAGTTTTTTTAGTTTTTGGTTTTTATTGTTTTAGAATTATCTTAGGGGTATTTGGGTTTTATGATTTCTTTTTAATATTTTATATGTGGTTTTCATGGGTTTTCTGTTTTTTAGGGTTTTAGGGTTCTATGGATTTAAATTTTTTATAATTATTAGGGTTTTCCATGGGTTTTTTAATTTTTGGGTTTTTATAATGGGATTCGGTTTTTAGGGATTTTAGGTCTTTAAAGTTTCTTTTATTTTTATGGTTTTATGGTTTTTTGTGTTATTGGAGAGATTCTACAATTTTTTGGGGGTTTTTAATAATCTTTAGTGATTTTGAGGGTGTTTATATGTTTTTAGAGTTTGTGGGGTTCTGGGATTTTTATGTTTTTTCAGAGGTTTTATGGGTTTTTTATTTTTTTAGGATTTTTGGGGTTTTTGGGTTTTTTTGGGGTTTTATGGGTTTTATTTGTCTATTACAGTTTTATAATGTTTCTTGTGTCTTTTAGGGTGTTTTAGGGGTTTTAGGGTCTTTTCGTGGTTTTTAGGGTTTTCAGGTTTTGTTAGGGTATTTAGAGTTTTTAGTGATTAAATGGGTTTTAGGGATTTTATGTGTTTTTTACAGTTTTAATGTTTTTTGGGTTTTAATGTTTTTATGGTTTTTAGGTTTTTTTTGGATTTTTAGGGTTTTCAAATGTTTTATGTGTTTTTTTTTGGAAATTTAGGGCTTGTATGTTTTTTCAGTTTAAGGTTTGTTGGGTGTATTTAGTGATCATTAGGATTTTCAGGGAAAGGAAGGTGAGAGGATAGGCTATTACTGAACCCCCATATATATAAAAAGGAGAGAAAAGTGCAACAGACAAGGGAGTGGCGGGGTCAAGCGACCCACACCCAAAACCCTGGCAACCCCACAAAAAAAGTCCAAAAAGCCCAAGATGAAAGGGAGAGATAGCTACGAAACCAAATCACCACCCAATAGGGATCCCCATTAGCACCATAGCCCGAGGAGGCATCCGAGTCCACTGACTCCCATTAAGATGATTCATATTGCTCGAGGAAGGTTGCACAATACTTATTTAGTTCAACATCTGACTTCACATTGGTAACCCGATCATCACTTCCATGTGGGTTGCCTTTACATTTGCTGGTCCGAGAGGAATACCTAGTGGACATAATACTAGTAAGGGAGGAGTAGTCCCTCTTAGCCCTCTATTTCACTGGGGGATCACTTTGGATCTTGGCCTTCTTTTGGGAAGTGGTAGCAGGCACAACCATACCCTTCATGCAACATTCAGGATCAGACCGTGACCTTCTCTTTTGATTACCACCTGAGGTGTCAGAGAGACCCATCTTCTCCAGCACCCTCTTGATCCTATTCAAGCTGACATACATAAGATCATCATGGTCCCCAAGGATATCTACAAGCCTTATTTGTTCATCATTCACATCCCCAAGAAAGATCACTAGTTTTAGGTCCGTCTTTTGAAATATATCATAAATATGCTGCTCAAGCGGGATTTCAAAATAGTACAACATAATCGGGTCAGAAAATTCAACACAAGGAGGAAACTTCTCAAACAAAACAAGAGCTGAGTTCTTGTCAGGATGATCACTAATTCTCTTATCAGCACATGGAATACTAATATGTTTCATGAGCTGAGGGACATCACTCAAACCAAACCTGGGCACAGAAGAGTCCAACAACACTTGCTCTAGAGAGGGCATAATGGGTAGAGGGTGATTCACACCCAAGGCCCATGAACCATCAATAGGAGGAGGCAGTTCTTCATCTTGGAGGACATCAGTCGCCACTGACTCCTGCAGTTCTAGCCCTCTCGGACCCCCTTCCTCTGTTCCCATAGATGACAGAGGATCCAGACTGTTGAACTGATTCATGAATAAAACCAGCTCGTAACCACATCCAACATCCACTGAAGGGCTAGGAAAATACACCTTCTCCAGTCCATGGAAATCTGGCTTTGATGCCAATCTCATGCCTCTTCTAGGATTAGACTGTAAGACAGCATCCCCAACTCCACCAGGAATATCATCTCATACTTCGGGAGAGGCATCACCCCCCATTCCCAAATCATCCTTCATTTGTGTAAAGATGTTATTTACCAAGATATGCTCATCATAACCTAACTGGGTGGATGATCCCCCTTCCTCCATCTTTTCACCCCTCCGAGAAAATAATCCTGAGGGGCGTCATTCCTCACCTCCACATACCCTATTGAGCTAACCATTGGGGATATGGCCTCCTTGCCAAATCTAGCTGCCACGCCATCCCTGCATCCGCAATCACTTTTGAAATGACCAAGAGTAAAGCATAAGGCACAGTATTTCACCCAGGATTAAAAAATCACTGGCTGATTCCAACTAACATATTCACCAATTTCAATCCAGATGATGTCGACTATCTCCTTCAAGACATAAATTTCAACACAAAACCTTTCGAAAACTGGATGAAAAAGGTCCCTGGTTCGACTATCCACATACAGAAACCATCCAACCAAATTCCTCAGCATATTAATAATGGAAATTTTTTTAAAGGGTAGAGGGAGTTCAGGGAGCCTTACCCAGATTGCCATCAGAAGGGAGTCACGATTTAAATGGAATGAAAAGTTCTACCAGAAAAGGGAGAAGCGAGCAACATCACACCTACGAAAAGCTGAAGACTAGGCTTAGATAAGGTCTTCCTCTGATGAGAACTGAATCAAAATGTTGATGAAATCAACCAGAACAACAGTGGCGCGGTCCCTGAGATCCCAATGCTCAAACACAAACCGGTCAAAAACATCAACCGGGGGACACCAGTTCAAGAAATTGGATACCAGGGTCAGGCTATTGATAGAAGAGGCCTTGTTGAATTCTGCAAGAGATAGTGCAAGCTTCAGCATCCATTCATGCAAGACCGACACTTTAGAGAAAAGATCAATCTGTGGGAAAGTAGGAAGTGAATTAGGATTTGAGAAAGGTTAGAATCTTTCTTTAATAGGTGGCGAAAGCGGCCCCTCAACTACATAGGGGGGAGGCCAGGGTGCAGCCATGTCATCATCTTCAAGCCATCAATGAAGGGGCAGGAGCGCCATCACAGGAGCGGAGTGGGGCAACCATATCCATTAGGATTTTTAGCGGTTTTGTTATATTTAATAGTTTTTTGGTTTTTTAATATTTTTATTGTTTTTATGGACTTACTTGTTTTTATAATTATGGGGGTTTTAAGTGGATTTTATGTTTTTTATCCTTTCTAGGTTTTCGGAGTTTTTAGGGGTTATCAATGTTTTTAAAGGGGTTTTTAAGTGTTTTTTGGTATTTTGGGTTCTTGTGTGGTTTAGGTTTCTTAGGGTTTTGGGGTTCTTTTTAGTGTTTAGTTTCTTTTAATTTTTTAGGGGGTTTTATGGTTTATAGGGATGTTCAGGTTTCTTAGGACTTTTATAAGTTTTGAGGTTTTCGTGCATTTTTGGGTTTTTAGTGTTTTAATGTCATTTAGTGTCTTTATTAGAGGTTTAGGGTCTTTTTGGGGTATTTAGGGGTTTTAAGGACATTCATGTATCTGGGTTCTATTAGAGATTTTAAGATTTTAAGGGGGTTTTAAGATTTTTTTTATGTTTTTAGTGTTTTCACTGATTTTAGTGTTTTTAGTGTTTTTAAAATTTCTGGTTATTTTTTTCTTTGTAATTTTTTGGTTTTATAGTTTATATGGTATTTATGGTCTTTAAGGATTTCTATAGTTTTAGGGTTTTTTAATTTTTTTGGGTTTTTAGGGTTTTTGGAGTTTTTTAGGGTTTTATGGGTTTTATTTTTTTAAGGGATTTAGGGTCCTTATGAATTTTTTTATGGTTTTCTATATTATTTTAGTTTCTTTTGGGCTGTTTAGGGGGGTTTTATGGTTTTTAAGTGTTTTTAGGGCTTTTAAGTTCTTTCAGGCCGTTTAGGGGGTTTTATGGTTTTTAGTGTCTTTCAGTGTTTATTTAGGATTTTTATGGTCCTTTAGGGTTTTTCATTTCTATAAGAAGATTTAAGGTATTTAGTGTTTATATGAACTTTTAGGATTATTTTAGTGTTTCAGGGTCCTTTATCTTTATGGGGTTTTTAGAGACTCCTAGGGTTTTATATTATTTTATGGTCTTTAAGGGTTATTTTGGTTTTTAAGTTCCCTTTATTAGTATTTAATGTCTTTAGATTCTTTTTCTGTTTCTTGGGGTTATCTATTTTTAGAATTTTTAGGGGTTTTAGGGTTTTTTTGACTTACAGTGTTTTAGGGGTATTACCATTTCTAGGATTTTAAGTTTTTAAAATATTTTCTATGATTTAAACGGTTTTAGGTCTATTAGGGTTTTAGGTTTTTTAGTGTTTTTACGGTTCTCTAGTTTTTAAGGTTTTTATGAGTTTTTATATATATTATGGTTTTGAGGGTTTTTAATGGGTTTTCTGTTTTTATGGTTTGTAGGGTTTTTTGATTATTTAGGAGATTTTGGGAATGTTTATCGATTTTTTGGGTTTCTTGGGGTTTTAGTGTTTTTAGAGTTTTCAGGGGTTTTAAGTCATTTTCTATTGGTGTTAGAATTTTTAGTGGTGTTTTGGGTTTATAGGGTTTTTACTATTTTTAATATTTTCATGGGTTTATAGTTTTTTAGGGTTTTTTAATGATTATTTTAGGGGTTAGGGGTTTTAATATTTTTAAAGGTTTTAAGGGTTTTAGGTGTTTTTATGGGATTTAGGGATTTTGAGGATTTTTAGGGGTTTTCTTTGGTTTTATCGTGTTTGGGGTATTTATGTTTTTAGGGTATTTAATGGTTTTGACGTATTCTAGGGGTCTTATTATAGTTTTTTTTTGCATTTTTAGGGTTTAATAGTGTTTTTAGGAACTTTTAGTGTTTTTAGTATGTTTAGAGTTTTGAGGTATTTTTGGGTTTTCAAGGTCTTCTAATGGTGTTTATAGGTTTTTTTTGGGTTTTTGGGAGTTTAATGTTTTTTAAGGTTTTCGGGGTTTTAGGGTGTTTAGGATTCTTTAGGGTGGTTTAAAATTTTTATGGTTTTTAGGAATTTTTATAGGCTTTAGTGGGTATTAGGTTTTATAGGGGGTTTAATGGTTCCAAATTCTTTTAGTATTGTTAGGGTTTTGGGGTTTTTAGGGTTTTTATGGTTTTAAGGTGTTTTTGGGTTTTCTTGAGTTTTGGGGTTTTAGGGTTTTTAAATGATTTTTCTGGAATTGTAGGCCTTTTTGGTTTTTTACATCTATCCTATGGGGTATTAGGGTATTTATAGTTTCTGGGGGTATTATAGGTATTTTAAGGGGTTTTCTGGGTTTTAGGTTTTCTACTTTTTTTCTGGGTTTTTAGGTGTTTTTAGGGGTTTCTAGGGTTATTAGCATAATTTATGTTTTTGTATAGTTTTGTAGAATTTTTTAGGGTTCTAGTGCCTTTTTTGTTTTCTTTTGGCATTTGAATTTTTTTAGGGTATTTATGAGTTTTTGGGGTTTTAGGGGATTTTAAATAATTTAGGAATTTTTTGGATTTTTTGGGGGTTTATATTTTTTTTGGGTTTTTTGGGGTTTATGGTGTTTTAGTGGATTTTTAGTCTTTTACAGAGTTTAGGGTATTTTAGGTATTATTAGGGAAATTAGGGTCTTTTTGGTGGTTTAAGAGATTTTAGGGTTTTTTATGTTTTTGGGGATTTTAAATATTTTAGGGTTTTTAGTGTTTTACGGGTTTTCATGGTTTTTATTGTATTTAGGGTTCTCAGGGTGTTTAATTTCTATTTTCGGTTTTTAAAATTTTTATTGGATTTTTAGGTTTTTTATTTTTTTAGGGATTTATGGGGTTTTAGGGTATTTAGGGTTTTTGTTTTCTTGGGGGTTTTTAGAGTTTTTAGTGTCATATTTTGGTTTTAGGGTTTATAGGGGTATTTAATGTTTTTTTGGTGTTCTTAGGGTTTTTGGGGATTAATAGGGGTTTTAGGGTTTTAATATTTCTTGAGATTTAGTGTATTTTTAGGATTTGTTGAGGTTTTTATGGTTTTTAAAAATTTCATAGTATTTTCTAGTGTTTTTAGGGTTTTATGGTTGGGGGTTGGGTTTTTAGAGTTTTTGGGGTTTTATAGATTTTATGATTTTAGGGTTTTTATTGTTTTTATGGAATTTAATGTAATTTTAGGTTTTAGGTAATTTTATGGGGTTTTTTTATTTATGTTGGGTTTTAAGATGGTTTTTGGGTTCCTATGGTTTGTATATATTTTATGGGTTTTTAGGATTTCAAGATTTTATAGGTGTTTTAGGGAATCTTAGGATTTTTTTGGGTTTTTATGGGTTAATGGGTTTTTAGGAGTTTTAATGGGTTTTTATGGGTTTTAGAGTTTTTAGGGTGTTTATGGTATTTTATAGTCTTTTAGGTTTTTTAATGGGTCTTAATTTCATCTTTTATTTTAAATATTTTTAATGGTTTTAGGGTTTTTACGGTCATTTATGGGTTTTAGGGTGTTTTTTGGGGTTTTAGGGTCTTTTAGGGTCGTTTAGGGGTTTTCTTCGGGTTTTGAGGATTTTTAAGGGTTTTTGGAGTCTTTTTTGGGGTTTTAGTGATTTTTATGTTTTTAGGTATTTTTAGTACTTTAGGGAATTATTAGGGTTTTGGCTGTTTTTATAAATTTTTCATTTCTTAGGTTTTATTTATGATTTTTTTTATTTATGGGTTTTTTGGTTTTTAGGATTTTCTTAAGTTTTCTTAGGGGTTTTATGGTTTTAAAATCTTCTATGGTTTATTAGGGTCCTTTCGTGTTTTATGAGTTTTAGGGTTTTTAGTCAACTTTATGGTGTTTAGGGTCCTTTAATGGTTTTGGTGTTTTTATATATTTTTAGTGGATTTTAGGTTATTTTGTTGGTTTTTTAGGGTTTTTTGTGTTTTTTAATATCATTTTGTTTTTTATGCTATTTAGTGGTTTTTAGGGGTTTTGTGACTTTTTGAATTTTTAGGGTTTTTCGGGTATTTTAGGTTTTTATTGTCTATCAGGGTTATTTGGGTTTATAGGTTGTTCGATGTGTTTTAGGGTTTTAGTGTTTTAGGGGTTATATAATATTTTAGGGTTTTAGGGATTTTTAAGACCCTTTATAGTTTTTATTTAAATAAGTGCTTCTTAGGATTTTTATGAGTATTAGTGTTTTTAGGGTTTTTATATTTCTATGGGGTTTTAGGGTTTTAAATATTTTTATGGGTTTTAGAGGTTTTTAGGGTTTTATGGGTTTTAACGGTATTTTAGGGGTTTCTTAAATGCTTAGGATTATTTGGTTTTTCAGGATTTTTAGGATGTTTCTGGGTTTTAAGGGATTATTATTTTTAAGGTTTTTAGCGTGTTTAGGGGTTTTATAGGTCTTTTATGGTTTAAATGGTTTTAGTGTTTTTAGGGTTTTTATCGGTTTTAGAGTTATTATGGTCTTTTGGGTTCTTTTAGTGTTTTAGGGGTTTTATATTGTTTATGGCTGTTATGCAATTTTTATTATTTTTATCTTATTATAGTTTTTTGTGTTTTTAAAGTTTTTTTTATTTTCTTATGGGTTTTAGGGATTATAAGTTTTTTGGGGGGGTTTTGTGTTTTTAGGAATTTAGGAGGTTCTAGTTATTTTTATGTATTTTAAGGGATTTTTGTGGGGGGTTTTCAGGATTTTATTTTTTATAATTTTTCCTGGGTTTTTTTGGGCCTTTTGGAATATTTTGTTTTTTTATAGGTATTAATGGTCTCTAGGTGTTTACGGTTTTATAGGTTTTCTGGTTTTTTTGTTTTTTGGGGTTTTATGGTTTCTTTAGAGTCATTATAGTTTTTAAGGGTTTTAGGGGTTTTCTACATATTACAATATGTTAAGGGATTTAAATGTTTTTTTGGTTTTTATGGTGTTTAACGGTTTTTAGGGTTTTTTAGGGTTTTATAGGGTAATTTATAGTCTTAAAGGTTATTATTATATTTGTGTCATTCATGGCATTTTAATGGTTTTAAGGGTATTTGGGGGGGGGGGGGTTAGGGTTTTGTAGGGGTTTTGGGCATTTTGAGTTTTTAGGGTTTTAAGTATTTTTTTGGTTTTTAGCATTTTTAGGGTCATATATGGTTTTTTTGGGTATTTGGGGGGGGGGTGTTAGGGTTTTGTAGGGGTTTTGGGCCTTTTGGGTTTTTAGGGTTATAAGTATTTTTTTGGTTTTTAGCATTTTTAGGGTCATATATGGTTTTTAGGGTATTTGGGTCATTTAAGGCTATTTAGGTCTTTTATGGTTCTTACATGTTTTTTTGGGTTTGTAAATTTTTTTAAATTTTTTAGGGTGTTTAAGGGTTCTCTGGGTTTTTTGGGTTGTAAGGTCTTTTTGGTTTTTTAGTGTTTTTATATTTTAGAGATTTTAGGGAGTTTTTTGTTTTCTAGTTTTTAGGGAGTTTTAGAGTTTTTAGTGTCTTTTTGGGTTTTTATGGTTTTCTAGGGTCTTTAGGGGATTTTCGAGGTTTTAGATTTTTAAGGTTTTTGGTTGGTTTATGGTCTTTTAGGGGGGTTTTATGGTTTTTGGTGTCATTTAGATTTTTATGGTCCAATTGGATTCATTAGGGATTTTACGGTTTTTAGGTCCATTTAGGTATTTTTACTGTTGTTATGTTCCATTAAGAATTCTATGGTCAATTAGGGTTTTTATAGTTTTTTGGGTCCTTTTTGGTGTTTAACATTTTTAGGGTCTTTTTGGAGTTTTACGGCGTTTAGGGTCATTTGGGTTTTCTAGGCTTGTATCGGTTTTAGGGGTTGGGGGGGGGGGGTTGGTTTCAATGGTTTTAGGGTTTTTTGGATTTTACGGTTTCTTTTAAGATTTTTAGGGTTTTGATAGTTTTTAGGGTTTTATGCAGTTTCTGTGTTTTTTTATGATTGTGGGTTTTTAGTAATTTTTGAGTTTTAAGAGGTTTTATGTGTTTTTAGAATTATTATGTATTTTTAGGGTTTTTAGTTATTTTAGGGTTTTTTGGATTTTTATTATTTTTGGGTTATTTTAGGGGTTTAATAGTCTTAGAGTTTTATGGGGTTTTATGGGTTTTTATTGTTTTTGGGATTTTATGGTATTTAGGTGTTTTTAGGAATTTTAGGTTCTTTAGGGTTTTTAGATTTTTAGGGGTTTTAGAGTATTAAAAGGGATTGTAGGAGGTTTTAGGATTTTTTAGGGTATTTCATTTTTTGGGTTCTAAGGTTTTTTTATAAATTTTAGGGATTTTAGATTTTTCTATGGATTTCAGGGGTTTTAAGTTTTTCATTTATTTTTTAGGGGTTTTTAGAATATTTTGGTTTTTTAGGGAGTTTTTTGTTTTTTATGGTATTTATAGTTTTTAGGTTTTTATGGTTACTTAGATTTTCTTTGGTTTTTATTGTTTTACGGGTTTTATGGTATTTTTATTCATGTTAGGGGTTTTTGATTTTTGATATTGTTTTATTTTTAGGGGGTTTATAATTTTTAGTGTTTATCGGGAATTCTTGGGACTTTTCTGGATTTTATATCTTTTTATAGTGTAAGGGATATTTTCTGGGGGGTTTTAGGGCTTTATAGGGGTTTAGGGTTTAGTAAGGGTTTTAGGGTTTTATTGGTTTTCAGGTTCTTTAAACTTTTTAGCGTATTGTATGATTTTTTGGGTTTTAGAGGTTTTTTTGGGTTTTAATGTTTTAGGGTTTTTATGACTTTTAGGGTTTTTTTATGTTTTATGGGTTTTAGGGTTTTTTCTGGGTTTTAGGGTTTTAAACCCTTTTTAGGGATCTTCTATATTTTTGAATTTTTTGGGGTTTTCCATGTATTTTTAGTGGGTTTTGGAGTTTTTATGGTTTGTAGATTTTTTAATTGTTTTTTTATTTTTATATGTTTTTTTAGTTATTTAGTTTTTTAGTGTTTCAAGTTTTTTAAGGTTTTTATTGTTTTTAGTTTTTTTAGTGATGTTTTGGTTTTGGGTTTTTTTTTGATTTTTAGTGTTTTAGGGTTTTTATGGGTTTTAATGTTATTTTGGGTTTAACTTTTCCAAGTGTTTTAGGGACTTATGTGTTTTATAATTATAGTGATTTTTTTTGGATTTTAGGGTTTTTGGGTTTTTATTGATTTTTAAGAGTTGTAGAGATTTTTAGATTTTCAATGTTTTATTGTTTTTATGGTTTTGTTTGGATTTTGTTTCGGTGTTTAGGGTTTTTTTTGTATTTAAGTGTTTTTTGAGTGTCTAATGGGGTTTTAGTGTTTGTTAGGGTTTTTTAGTCTTTTTTAGGGTCTCTCATGTATTTTTGGAGTCTTATGTTTTTAGTTTTTTTGGGTTTTGGGTTTTTAGGGCTTTTATGATTATTTTAGGGTCTTTTGGGGTTTAAAGGGTTTTGTATTTTAAAGGATTTAGGGTTATTATTATTATTTTTGGTTTTTAGGAATTTTTTTTGGGTTCCTAGTGTTTTTAGGGTTTTTCGGTGTTTAGGTTGTTTAGGTATTTCAAAAGTGTTAAAGTGGTTTTCAGGTCCTTTATGGGTTTTTTTAGGTTTTATAGGGTCTTTACAGTATCTTGGGGATTGGGATATTTATTGTTTTTTAGGATTTTTAAGGATTTTTAGGGTTTTAGATACATCTAGGGGTATCTGTGTTTCGAAGGGTGCTTTAGAGTTTTTATTGTGTTTATGTATTTGAAGGGTTTTTAATGATTTTAATGTTTGTATGTTTTTAAGTATTTTAAGTGTTTTTATGGGTTTTAGGGGTGTTAGAGTTTTATGGGATTTATGTTTTTAATGGTTTTTAGTTTTTTAAATGTTTTTTAAAGATTTGTTAGTGTTCTACGGGGTTTTTATGGGTCTTTGGAGTTCACTGTCTATTAGATATTTTATGTTTTTATAGATTTATGAGGATTTTATGTTTTTAGGGTTTTTATGTTTTTAGGTGTTTTTAGGGATTTCTTAGGTGTTTTATATTTTTTTTAGGGATTTTATGATTTTTGAGTCATTTTTGGTTTTTTATGTTTTTTAAGTTTTTTATAGTTTTTAGTGGTTCTCGGGCTTTTATGGTTTTTAGGGTTTTGATGTTTTTTGGGGGGTTATGTGATTTAAGGTTCATTTATGGTTTTTAGGGCCTTTGGGGGGGGGGGTTAGTGATTTTTGTTAGTTTAGGAATTTTTGGTTTTTAAGGGTTTTATGATTTTCTTAGTATTTTTTAGTTTTTCTAGTGTTTTAGGGTTTTTATGGTTGTTTGGTGTTTTAGAGGGTTTATCATTTTTGACATTTTATATATTTTAGGTGGATTTGCGGGTTTTAGTGTTTACAGTGTTTTTCAATGTTTTGAGGGTTTTATGAACGTTTTTTGGGATTTTCGGGTTTTTATGTTTTTTTGTGTTTTTTGAGTTTTATGTGTTTTAGGAGTTATAGGGTGTTTAATGTAATTTTTTGAGGTTATTATATGGTTTTAGGGTTTTTAGTGTTTATTTTTGTGTTTTAGGCTGTATTCAGTGGGTTTTATAATTTTTAATTTTATTCTATGGTTTTTATGGTTTTAGGGTTTTTAGGATTTTTTTTCCACTTTTTGGTTTTTCTGGGGAGTTTTAGGGTGTTTAGCATTTTAGGGGTTTAGTAGTTTTGTAGGGGTTTTTCCAATTTTGTGGTGTTTTATTGGGGTTTCCAGGGTCTTTTGGTGGTTTTATGGTCTTTAGGAGATTTAGTGTTTTTAGGGTTTTTAATGGTTTTTAGGATATTATAGGGTTTTATAGATATTTAGGGATCTATATTTTTACATGTATTTTAATGGTTTTTAGGATTTTTAGTGTTTTAAGGGTTTTTATCATATTTAGTGTTTCTATGGTTTTTTATGGTTTGTAAGTGTTTCATTATTTTTTTATTGTTTTTTTCTTTTAGGGTTTTTGGGAACTTTTTTGTTCTTTTAGGGGTTGTAGGTTTTTTAGGGTATTTAGGGTTTTCCAGTTTTCGACAGTTTTTCAATGTTTATGGATTTTAATGATTTTCTAGTTGTATTTAATGTTTTTTTCGTATTTCATGGTTTTCAGTTTTTTTGGATTTTTATTATATTTTGGGGTTTTTGGTGGGTTTTTATAATTTTTATGTTTTTAGGGATTTTATGGTGTTTTATTGGGTTTTAGATTACATTAATAATGTTTTTTGGGATATTCATTGTTTAAGGGTTTTATGGGAATTTTAGGTTTTCATTAGGTGTTTTAGAGTTTTTTTATTATTTTAGGTTTTTTGGGGGTTTTATGGTTTTTATGGGTTTTATGTTTTTAATTTCTTTGGGTTTTTTTGTTGTTAGGGGTTTTTATTGTTTTTAGTATGTTTATTGTTTTTAAGGATTTTTAAGTATATTTATGTTTTTAGGGTAATCTTAGGTGTTTTAGTATTCTTTTATGTTTTTAGGGGTTTTTTGGTTTTGTAGGGGTTATAAGGCTATTATTGGGGTTTTAGGGATTTGGGGGGTTTTAGGGTTTCTTGGGGGGTGGCATTTTTAAGATTTTATTATGGGGTTTTTGGGTGTTTAGATTTTTAGATTTTTTATCCTTTTTAGTGTTTTTTATATTTTTGAGTTTTTATGGGTTTTAACAGTTTTAGGGACTTTAATGTTTTTAGGGATTTTAGGGGTTTTAGGGTTTTAAGTGGTTTTTGGTTTTTTTGGGGGGTTTTGGGGTTTTCGTGTTGTTTTATGGTTCTTATGGTTCTTAATTTTTTTTATTATTTTTGGGATATTAAGTGTTTTCTTTGTTTTTTGAGTTTTAGGGGTTTTAGGGTTATTTATGGTTATTTTGGGTTTTTTGTTTTTAAGGATTTTAATGGTTTTAGTGTTTTTTGTTTGTTTATGGATTTTTTTGGGAAATTTAGGTTTTTATAAGGTTTTTACAGTCTTTAGGTGTTTTTAATATTTTTAGGGTCTTGTTGTCATTTTTTTGGGTTTAATAAGATTTAAGGTTTTTTAGTGTTTTCTGGGGTTTTTGGGGTTCTTAGGGTCTTTTAGAGTTTTTAGAATTTATAGGGGGTTTTACGATTATTAGGGCTTCAAAATTTGATAGGTGTTTTTGGGTTTTATGGGATTTAGGGTTCTTTTATGGGGTTTGGGGGGAGGGGGTTTGGGGTTCTAAATGTTTTTTGGGTTTTTTACGCGATTTCTAGGGTATTTTAATGTTTATAGATACTTAGGGGACATTTTGGATTTTTATGGATCTTTAGGGTTTTATAGTTTCTAGTTTACATTAGTGTTTTTGGGTTTAAAGGTTCATTTATTGTTTTTAGGGGCTTTAGGGACCTCTAAGGTATTTTAATGTTTTTTTGGGGTTTTAGTGTCCATTAGGTATTTTTTTGGATTTGTAGGGCCCTGTAAATTTTTAAGAGTCTTTTGTGGGATTTTTTGTTATTTTAAGGGTTTCAAGATTTTTTGTGTCCTTTAGGATTTTATTGTTTTAAGGAATTTTATGTTTTCTTATGTGTTTAGGGATTTTATGGTGTATTATGGGTTTCTGTGTTTTCAGAGTTTTTAGGGATTTTTTTGGGATTTTTGTTCGTTTTTAAATGTTTTTTGAGGGTTTTTTATTATTTTAAGTGTTTTTTAGGGTTTTTAGGGTTTTTTTTACAATTTTTAGGGTCCTTTAAGGTTTAAGGGTTTTTATGGATGTTAGAGATTTTAAAGGGTTTTAGGGTGTTTTTTGGAATATTTATGGGTGTTTATGCTTTTTAGGTTTTCAATGGAATTTAATGCTTCTAAGGTATTTTGATATTTTTAGGGTTATTATTCTTATTAGGGGGGTTTATGGTTTTTAAGGGATTTTGTGGGTTTTAAAACTATAAGGTTTTTAGGGATTTTATTGATATTAATTGTTTTCTTATTTATATAATTTTTAGGAATTTTATGTGTGTTTTATGGTTTTTTTGTGGTTTTAAGGGTTTTTTAATGTTTTAGGGTTTTTCATCGAATTTTATTATTTTTCATTATTCTCAAATATTTATTAGAGTTTTTTGGGATTTATGGGGTTTTCTATCTTGTAAGGGTTTTAGGGTGTTTTAGGGGTTTTCATTTCTTTTTAGCTAGTTTAAGAGTTTTTTTGTTTATTCAGGGGTTTTAATGGTTTTTAGGATTTTTAAAGGTTTATATTGTTTTTAAAGGTTTTTGTGGTTTTTAGAGTTTTTTGGGGGTTTATGGTTTTTAAGGTGTTTTAGGGGTTAATAGAGTTATAATGGTTTTATGTTGTTTTAAGGTGTTTTCTAGTATTTATGGTTTTTATAGTTTTATAGGCTTTTCAGGTTTTCATAGGGATTTTAGAGTATTTCCATGTCTTTAGGGGGTTTTACTTTTTCCTAGTTTTCAATTATTTTATTGATATATTATTTTAGATATTTTAGGGTATTTAATGTTTTTTGGGTGTTTTAAGGGATTTTGGGGGGGGGGGGGGGGTTGGCTTTTAGGGGTTTCATAGTTTATCAGGAGTTTTAGAGTTCTTAGAATGTTTAATTATTTTAGTTTCTCAAAGGATTTTTAGGTGGGGTTTAAGTGTTTTTAGGGGGTGGGGGCTTTTGTTTTTTGTGTATTTAGTGTTTTAGGGGTTTTAGGGTATTTTTAGGGATTTTAGGTTGTTCAGGGTTTTTAGGGGAGATGGTATGTGCAGGGATAGGCTATTCCTAACCCCCAACGTTTATTAAAGGAAAAGAAAAGTAGAAAAGGGAAGGGTTTGGCCAAATAGCCCATATCCAAAAATCCCTGGACCCCCTATGACACCGAAACGCCAAAAGACCCAGAAATTTGGAAGGAAAATAGTGGGAACTACACATCGACGTCCTCCCTAAAAGGGTCACGATCAACACCATAACCATAGGAAGCATCTGATTCCACCAAATCCCATTCAAAAGAATCATATTCCTATAAGAAGGTCATGTAATACTCCTTGAGATGTTGTTGTTTTACATTCAACTCTTCCTTGGTAGACTGAATTCCCCTGCCAGAGTCAACCTCCTTAGCTTTGCAAGAGGCTCACGTGGACATTGTCCTTGGCAAAGCTGAATTGTTCTTCCTTGGTTTCCTCCTATAGGGAACTAAAGAGACCTCCATATATTTGTTTTCCTTCGCATAAGTAATGGCCATCTCTAACAGGGCCCTCTCCATGATGACCATATTCATGTTCTGCTCCGTCCTTCTACGATCCTCCTAGATAAAATCTTAGTCCGGAATGAAGGAAGATTATTGATTCAGGGAACATACATCAAGAACCCCACCTTGAAGCACATTAGGAGCCAACACAGGTTCCTTAGAAGCCATACAAAGATGGAGAACCCCACCAGCCGGGGCCTACTGCAAGTTCCCCTCCCCCATAGGCAGCTTGCTTTCATCCCCTTGGACAGAGCAGGCAGTCTCCAGCCCCTACATTGCCCTTATCCCCTACTCCCCAGCTCCATACAAGGACCAAAGAGTATCCATCATCGACTCAGGTTGACCAGGATTAAGGACCACACAACCTCCACTGCGCCTAGTAGCAACCACCTACTCCTCACTTGGAATATGTACAACCAGCCTTCCATTCCCAGGATCATCAAATAGAGACCCTTGACCCTCATTCCCAGGAGCATTGTTTGCCTTCCCCTCATTCACATCAGAATCATCACAATTGTGACCAAGAGCCTGTAACTCCCTAATCTCCTTCTCATCAACACCACCCAATTTCCCAGTGATGTCTAACAATGTCTAATCTTCACAAGCCTTCTGGGACACACTCCCTCCATACCCCTCAGCAACAACGGCCTGCACCCCGCCCTCCTAAGCATTAGACCTCTCACTCCCATCAACAAGTGGAAACCCTTGAACCTATCCCTGAATCTCCATTCCCTGAAATCTATTGAATATTGGGATGAATTCTTGCCACTTCTTCAGATAGCTATCAGAGGAGACCAACTTCCCATCAGCAGTAACCTCCATGCATAAGGAACTTCTAGCATCCCAGAGATTTAAGTCACTCCTCAATAGCTTGAAAATTTCAGTCACCTTGGGTTCTGGTTGACATTGAAAATCCACATTCCCTACATTTTCTGCAGATCCATGACCCCTCGACACTACCGGGGGTCCCTCCTGCACAATCATCGTGTCTAGGGATCCAGAACCAACCCCATATATAGAAGCCACCCCCACATAAGCGTTCCTTCCAAGCCCGATTGAAGCAGTCGCTGAAACCTACACTATATTCATCCCCACCCAAGCCTTCCCCCCTTCACCAGAATCAACTTGAGAATGGGGATCCTTGTGTACAAACTCTTTCACCTTACCCTGATTCTACTTCTTCTCGCCAGTCACCTAGTAAGATTTGTTCAAAGAACAATAATTCCTTCCGCTACAGCTGAAAGCCTGAACATTATAACCCAGAAGCCAGCAGGAGGAGCATAAATCCGTCCATGACTCAAAGATCACAGGCTCCTTCCACCGAATCTCCCCACCAACAGCCATCCAGACAAAATCAACCAGTCCATTAGAAGCATCAATCTCTACAATGACCCTTGGGGAGACTAGGTGGAAAAGGTCCCTTGTTCTTCTATCGACGTAGAAGAACATTCCCATCAAATTCTACAACATTGAAATAATGGAAAAAACTTTAAAAGGGAGGGAAAGTTCTGGAAATCTAACCCACATTTCCACCATCGGTGAATCAAATTTCAAGTGCAGATCAAAGCTCTACCTGGAAAGGGAAAAGCAAGCACCATTGCATCTTCTTGGAGCTGCCGACTAGACATGAACCAAACCCTCTTCTGAAACAAAGAGAATCAAAATATGGATACTATCAAGAAGACCTACCATAATACGGTCGTGGAGGTCCCATTTTTCGAACACAAATCTGTCGAAAACATCCACCGGGGGTCACGAGTTCAAGAAATGAGCAACTATGGACAACCTATGCAGGGTGGAGGTCCCATTTTTCAAACACAAATTTAGTGGTACTTTTAGGGGTTTTTGGGTTCTTTTGTGGGTTATTTTTATTTTGGGGGTTTTAGGGATTTATATAGTTTTGACACTTTTTTATGTTTTGTATGGTTTTTAGGGTTTTTAGTGTTTATTAGTTTTGTTAGGGTGCTTATGATTTTTTTTGTATTTCTAATGTCTTTTAGGATTTTTACGTGTTTTTTGGGTTTTTTATGATTTTCTTTTTTTTTTGTTTTTATTGAGAATTTAGAGTTTTCATGGGGTTTTATGGATTTTAATAATTCTATGTTTTTTGGGTTTTGGGGTTTTTAGTGGTTTTAGAGAGTTTTGGGGGTTTTTAAAGGGTTTTAGGGTTTTATGGGGTTTTAGTGTGATTTTTCAGGGTTTTTATAATTTTTTGGGGATTTAGTTTTTGGAGTTCTTATGGTTTTTAAGGGATTTTAGGGAATTTGGGGTTTTTATCATGTATTAGCGTTTTTTGGAGGATTAAAGGATTTTAGAGTTTTTATGTGTTTTAGGTTTTTATGGTATTTTAGTGGTTTTATAGTTTTTTAGGTTATTTTATATTTTAAGGAATTTTTATGTGTTTTAATTGGTTCTAGGATCTTTTAGGGGTATTAAAGGTTTTAGTGTTTTTGTTCTTTTTTAGTTTTTAGAGAATTTAAAATTTTCTGCGTTTTTAGGGTTTTTATGTTTTCTAGTGGTTTATGTATTTCCCAGATTTTTTCCATATTTTAAGGCCATTTAGGGTTATTTGGGGTTTTCATGGTTTTGGGTTTTTAATTTTCTTATATTTGTTTAGGGTTTCTAGGGTCCTAGGGTTGTTTCTGGGTATTATGGATTTTTATGTTTTTTTTGGGTTTTTTGGAATATTAGTGTTATAGTGAGTTTTAGGTATTCTAGGAGTTTTAAGGGTTTTAGGGTTTACATGATGATTTTATAATTTTTATGGTTTTAGGGTATTTTTAGTATTTTAAAAGTGTTTTAGGTTTTTAAAATTTTTGGGGTATTTTATATTTTTTGTGTATTTTAGGGTTTTTATGAATTTCTTCGGTTTTTGTGGATTTTTTATAGTTTTTGAGGTTTTGGGGTATTTTATAATTTTTTAGGGGTTTTTATGGTTTTAGAGTTTCAGGAGTTATTTTATGTTTCTTGGGGTTTATTTGTGTTTTTTATGGTTTATTAAGTTTTGTTTGTGTTTTCTTAGGTTTTTAATTGTTATTAGGTATTTGTTTGATTTTTAGGGTTTTTAGAGTATTTTAGAGTTATATAGATTTTTAGAGATTTTAGGTGTTTTAGGGTTTTGTTGGGGTTTTAGTGGTTTAAATTTTTTTTTGGGATTTTAAAGGGTTTTTAGTGTTTTCTGTATTTTTTTATTTTTCCGGTTTTTAGGGTTTTGTGGATATTTTAGGGTTCTTATAAAATTTATGGGTTTTATGATTTATAGGGTTTTTAGGGTATTTTAGGTGTTTTGGGGTTTTTAGAGTTTTAGGTATTTTAGGGGTTTTAGTGTATTTTGTGCATTTTAGGGTTTTCATGTGTATTAGAGTATTTGGGATGTTTTTGGGGTTTAGAGTATTTTAGGAGTTTTATAGGATTTTGAGGGGATGTTTGGGTTTTTATTTATTTTTAGGGTCTTTTATGGGTTTTTGGGTCTTATAGGGTTTTAGATTCTTTTATGGATGTTTTGGGTGGTTTTTTAACTTTAATGGTTTTATGGGGTTCTAGGGGGTTTTGCGGATTTTTAAAGGGTTTTAGCTTTTTTAGTGTTTATGGGAAATTATGGCCTTTTATAGATTTTAGATTTTTAATGGATTTTGTATAGTTTCACTATTTTTAGCGTTTTTAGGGCTTTTTATATTCTGTTAGTGGTTTAATGGGGTTTTTTGATTTTTGTGGGTTTTAGGGGTTTTTATGTTTTTAATGGTTTTTAGGGTTTTAGGGTTTTAGGAATTTTATGGTTTTTTGGGTGTTTTGGGGTTTTTTTTGGAATTTGAGGGTTTTTAAAGGTTCTAAGGGTATTTAGGGATTTAGTTTTTTTTTGTGTTTTAGGTTTTCTTCTAGGTTTTTATGGTTTTAGGGTTTTATTAGATTTTATAGTTTTAATGTGTTAGGGTTTTTTGGGGTTCATGGTTTATAGGGGTTTTATGTTTTTTAGGGTTTTAGGTAAGGAAGGCTCGGGTCAAGGCTATTCCTGGGACCCCCCAAAATTTTATTAAAAGAAAAGACATAGACATTGCAGACAAGGGAGGGGAGGGATCCACCGATCCACACCCAAAATCCCTTATGACCTCAGCCCAAAGGCCACAGAAAGAGAGGAAGAAAAGCAAAAGCAAAACAAACAATTCAAAGGTTCAAACAGAAAAGCACACAAGGGGAGGATCAGTCAACATCCCCACTAAAATATTTCAGCTCCACATCTCAAAACCCCATGCCCACACCAAAGCCATCACCTACATTAGCAGAACTGAAATCTGATTCAACACCCATGTCTGTTGAGTCCCATCCAAATTCAAAATCCTGATGCATGCCAAGTCTGGATTGCAACTTCATCCTAGCCTTCTCTTGTTCTACAGAAGTTGAGAGCTGCTCTCGCTTATTCCCCTTTAAATTAACTCTTACAGCTCATGAAGAGGACCTAGTTTCCATGGGACGTGGGAGAGCAGAGTAATCCTTCCTCCGTCTTCGTCTCAGAGGGGCAGAAGTGGATTCAGCTGCAAAACCCACCTTCGTACCAATGACACCATCACTGACCGATGCTGCCTTCCCTTTTTTACAGTCTGTCCAAGGAGTTTCAACATCTATTTTCTCCTTTGGCCTGGCCATAGTAGTATTTATCCAGCGGTTAGCCTAAGAGAACCTCTCCCCGAACCTCTCAGCTTCATCCTCAAGCGAGAACATTTCCCGCTCAACCCACACCATCTCATGAAGCTGCACACAAAAAGATTCAGCAGAGGGGACACCAAGAAAGACCATAGCCCTCTCCAGGTCCATGGTACCAACATCACCAGTATTTCCCTGCATACTAGAAGGATCCTCAGCATCGCTTGTGCTGTCAGAGGGAGGAGATAAACCAGTCCCCATGTCAGGTACCCCCTTTTTTACAGTCTGTCCAAGGAGTTTCAACATCTATTTTCTCCTTTGGCCTGGCCATAGTAGTATTTATCCAGCGGTTAGCCTAAGAGAACCTCTCCCCGAACCTCTCAGCTTCATCCTCAAGCGAGAACATTTCCCGCTCAACCCACACCATCTCATGAAGCTGCACACAAAAAGATTCAGCAGAGGGGACACCAAGAAAGACCATAGCCCTCTCCAGGTCCATGGTACCAACATCACCAGTATTTCCCTGCATACTAGAAGGATCCTCAGCATCGCTTGTGCTGTCAGAGGGAGGAGATAAACCAGTCCCCATGTCAGGTACCCCCATGCCTAGACATACAGACAGAACCAGAGGGGCATCATGCTAGGTCATGTGTGGCCCTGCGGGGATCCAGGTCTCTTCATTCACCATGGACCTTTTCTCAGCGGAAGACAAGCGCCACTCATCTCCAGTCCTCGGGCCTTGAGCAAACACTGCCTCCTTCAAGACATCTTCCATCGGCACATCCTCCCCGGCAGGCTCAGCCATGACTGCAACCTTCAAGCCAGCTATATCATCTCGTTCCAGATCCAGAGCACAGGCCACCTCTACATTTTCTTCCCCAACGCCCATCCCCGCAGCTTTCCCTAAATCTTTCTTCCTCCTAGGGGAGTCACCATTCCCGTGGACACCTTTCGCAGGAGCCCAGTTATCCCTCTCATTTAGCATCACTTCCTCCTCAGCATTCCCCGAAACATCAGAACCTCCAGTCAAACTCACAATGAAACCACCTGAATCCATCAGGGCCACCTCTAAGTCATTTCCAGCCATCACAGCAGACAAACCGGGAAAATCAGCATTCATAGGTTGGGAGGGAGCCACCCCCTTTGTCCCCTTCACCTCCACCAGAGGGAGGGTATTATCACCATAAAACATGCGATCCAGAGAACTACCACCCCTGACAGTGCCAGAGTAGCCTCCAGAGTGATCATTGTGCCCAAAACTCCAACAAGATGAGCAGAAAACTAGCCATTTCTCAAAGATGAAAGGTTGTCTCCACCTAAGTTCTTCCCCCACCACAATCCAGACAGCATCCACAGGAGACTTCAAAGCATCAATTTCAACAAAAGCCCTTGGTGCAACCAGATGAAAAAGGGCCCTAGTCCTACTGTCCACACATAGGAACTGCCCCCACCAAATTCCCAAGCTTCGAGATAATGGATATATTTTGAAAGGGAAGGGGAAGCTCAGGAAATATCACCCAAGTAGCAGAAATCGGGGAACTATGCTTCAGATGAAAATAAAATCCCCAACGAAAGAGGGAGAAACGAGCGCCATTGAACGATCGAGGAGCTGCTGACCAGGATAGGACCAGGTCTTCCTCCGTGGCAAAGCGAATCATGATGTGGGATCTATCAATCAAGCCCACAATCGCCCAAGCCCTAAGATTCCAGAAATCCGAAACGAACCTGTCAAAAGTGGAAACCAGAGGTTGCCACATCAAGAAGCTTTCAACCAGAGTCAGGTGGTGTAGATCCGAAGCTTCAGTAAACTCTCTAAGCGAGAGTGGAAGCTGAGGAAAACCTTCAAAAAACCCCGGAACCTTCGGGCAGAGCACCGTTCTCGGGAAGGAGGGTAACTAATCAGCAGAGGAGAGAGACGAGGTGTCCTCCAAGAGATGATCCTACCCCGTAGAGAGGGGGGAGGCGCTTCAGTTTCCATCATCATCAACCTGTAAGGAAATATCCATCGCGAGGGAGCTGGATCACCAGAATCGCCAGAATCGCTAGAGCCGCCATCGCCTTTCAGGATCATTAGGGTTTTAGGGTTTTATATTTCTTAAGGGGTTTGGGTTTTTATATTGTTATTTGGGGTCTTTTCTTTTTTTCCAAGGTTTTTATGGAAATATAGGTCATTATGGGTTTAGGGTCTTCTAGGAGTTTTAAGGGGGTTTGAGGTTTTAAGGGATTTAGGGTTTTTATGTTTTTATTTTTTATTTATTTGGGTTTTTAGGTTTTTTTCCTTCTTAGGGATTTTATGGGTTTTATAATTTTAATAGTGTTATTGTTTTTAGAGTTTCTAGGGGTTTTAGGGGTTTTAGGACTTTTAGTATTTCAGGGGTTAAGGTATTTTTTATAGTTTTTGGATTTTTTTGGTGTTTTATCGATTTTTAGGTTTTCAGGATCTTTTAATATTTTTGGGGTTTTAAGATATTTTTTTGGGTTCCTTAGGTTATTATAGTTTTTAGGTTTTTTCTAGGTTAATCTTGGGAATTTAGGGGATTTGGGGTTTTAAAAGTACATTTATGGTTTTTAGTTTTCTTTTATGTTATTAGGATCATTTAGGTGTTTTAAGTGTCCTTTTTATTTTTTTGAATTTTTAGGGTCCTTTAAATTTTTAGGGTTTTTTGGGTCCCTTAGAGTTATTAGGGTTTAGGACTTTTTAGGAATTTTTGGGTTTTTAGGAGCTTTTAGTTGTTTAGGTTTTTAGGTTCATTGAGGGTTTTTGGGTTTTGGAGGATTTTAGGACCCTTTATTGTTTTTATTGTTTTTAGAGACTTTTAGGGTTTAAAAGTATACTTTATGTTATTTTATATATGTAAGGGTTTTATGCCTCTTAGTATTGTTTTTATTTTTTTAGGGTCTTTAGAGTTTTTCTTCGGTTTTTAGAGTTATTAGGGTCTTTTAGAAATTTTTTAGGATTTGGGGGAATTTTTAGAGAATTTAGATTTTTGAGTATTTTTAGGATTTTAATGTTTTAGGAGTTTGAGGGTTTTAAGTTTTTCTTAGATTTTTTTTGGGTTTTATGGTTTTTCGGAAATTTATGGTTTTTTGTATTTTTAATCTTTTTTATGGTTTAATGTTTTTAGTGTTTTATGTGTTTTAAGAATCATCAAGGTTTTATAGGTTCTTTTATGGTTGTAATGGCTGTTTAAATTCTTCAGGGTTTTAAGTGTTTTAAGTGTTTTTAGGATTTTTTATTATTATGAGGTGTTTTTTGGTTATTTAGGTTATTTATGGTTTTTTGGGATCTCTTATGATTCTTTTATGTTTTTAGTGTTTTAATGGTTTTGAGTGATTTTTAGGGATTTTAGAGTTTTATTGTTTTTAGTATTTTTTATAGTTATTAGGATTTTCTTGTGTTTTAGTGTTTTCAGGGTTTATAGTTTATTTTTGGGATTTTTTGGGGTTTTCTGGGGTTTTTAAGAGTTTTATGGATATTTTGGTTTTTATAGGCTTTAGATTTTTAAGTATTTTTCATGGATTTTTAGGGGTTTTATAGTTTTAAAGGATTTTAAAGGTATTTTTTTTGGTTTTAAGGGTTTTTAGATTTTAAGGTTTTTATGGTTTTAAGGGGGTTTTATGAATTTTAGGGGATTGAGGTTTTTTTAGATATTAAATATTTTTTGGTTTTTTATGGTTTTTATGTTTTTTATGTTATTTAGTTTTAGGATTTTAGGGTATTTTATAGTTTTTATGGTTTTAAGGGTTGTTAGGTATTTTTAGGTATTTTTACTTTTTTTAGTGCTTTAAGGGTTTTTGTGGGTTCAAAGGGGTTTTTTGGGTCTTTTATGACCTTTTAAGAAGTTTTTAGATTTTTTATACTGTTTTTTAGAAATTTATATTTTTTTGGAGTTTTAGGGTTTATATGGTTTTTTGGTTTTTTAGGATCAATTTAGTTTTTTTAGTTTTTTAAAGGGGTTTAAAGGTTTTTTTGTGTTTTTGGGAGTTTTAGGGGGTTTATGGTTATTTTTTGGGTTTTAAGGGGTTTTCTGAGGGTTTAAGAGTTTTTATGGATTTAAGGTTATTTATGATGTTTCGGGGTTTTTAGGATGTTTTAATGTTTTTAGGGTTTATATATTGATTATTATTGTTTTTATAGTTTAAAGGGTTTTAGGGGATTGATGTTTTTTAGTTTTTTAGGGTTTTATGGGTTTTAGGGGTCTTAGGGTCTTTTCAGGGTTTTCATGGCATTATAGGGTTTTTAGGGGGCTTAATGGTTTTTAGGGGGTTTTAGGTTTTTAGGTTTTTTTGGGTTTTAATTTTTTTAGGGATTTTAGTGTTTTAGGGCAAGGAAGATGCGGAGGCCAGTATATCCCCCCCCCCCCAAATTATTAAATAAAAAAGACGCAGTAGAAAAGACATAGAAGACAAGGGAGGGGCAGGGTCAATCATCCCACACCCAAAAACCCTGGACACCCCCACAAAACCCAAAAGTCCCCAAAAACCCAAAATATACACAAAACCAGACAAAGAAGAAAAATAAAGACATCTCCATCTGTAGCTCCCATCCAACCAAAAACCAGCATCCCACAGCACATATATCATCATCCATCACCCCCTTTCCAAGCATAACCACCGTCGAAAACACAAAACCACCAGAACTTACATCATAACCAGCAACTTTATCACATGCTATCCATGTACGAACTAGGATCCAACACCTCATGTCCAAACAACCAACACCTCTTTCATACACCAATCTCCCAGCATCCCACTTTAGTTCCAGAAACCAGTATAACCCATTCCAATCCTTGCAGCCATTACCTTCTTCCAGCACCCGCCACCTCCAGTCCTCTAGAAAAGCATCATCCCATAACCAGCAGCTCGACATCCAACAACCATCACATCCATGCCAAATAAAATCCAACAATAACCAGCTCGCACCCAACATCACCCATTCAGAGGAAAAAATGGGAAAATTATCTTCCACATCCAGGTCCACAACACCGCCAAGATACAAACAACAACCATTCACACCATGCACAACTTCTAGCACCTTCTCGTGAGGAAGCTCCACTGCCAGTGATAAAGGACCAGTAGCACCAAACTCATCAGCTTCCACACATCCTAGTCCAGCAGAGTATAGAAACTAGCACCAAAGAATCTGACTACCAACAACTCTTGATGATCCACACCCCACAACAGAGATAACAACACACCACCAGCACCCATACCCAGGACCAGGCCACAACACCCCGCACCCAAAATAAAAAACCCATCTCTAGGAAATCTCCCCAGTAGAATTTCCCAACATCACCAGACCACGCCTAAAATTTCCTAGAAAATCCAGAAACCAGAACCCGTAATGGCTCATGACCAGCACCGCAACCAATAAACTGTAGGTATTAAGATTCAAGGACTTACAACTAGAACCAGCATCATGAGCGAGCAACAAGGACAGAAACATACACACCTGAACCTGTTGTGTGATTTGATAAGAAAACCAAATCAGAGAATTAAACAAATCTTTATCCACTGCGCAAGTCCTGGATACAGAGGCATGAGCCAAGGAAGCAGAGACATTTCTCGATGGCCCATGCCAAGAAGAAGATCTGGAGACCTGCAAAGCAGAATCATGCACCAGTTACCAAGAACAGTCACTAATCCAAGAAGACCACCAAAAACATCCCAACCTAGGTCCAGAAAGTAGAGGGCCGTATCAAATCTGCCACAAAACCTCGCCTCTCCATGAAATCACGCAATCCACCTGGATTCGTGAGTCACAAGAACTGCATCGCCCAGAGCATTGTCCAAGGGCATTGCTCCGTCGAAGGAGGAACCACCGCATGCAAGGAAATGCCCGAAGAGGAAAGGTAACCAGATCCACTGAGAAAGTTCCATTCCACTGCAAGATCCATGACAAACCAAAGCCACCATTTCCTGAGAGGATCCGCCAGAGCCCATCGCGACCAGGAAACTGCCTCTTCACCCACAAGCGCAACAATAGGGGGAGGACCGCGTAAGAAGAACCCGATCTGCATCAGAAGGCTCAAACAGGAAGAGATCTATGAAGCCTCCAAGGTTGGATCCAAGAGGAAACCCTAGAAATTGCAATGTCAAAAGGGAGAATCCAGGAGAGAGAGGAAATATCTTTCTTTTCATAGTTTTTTAGGGGTTATAATGGGTTTTTTAATGTTTTTTGGGTTTGTAGTGTTTTTATAGTTTTTAAGGGATTCATTGGGGTTTTACAGGTTTTCAGGGATTTTAGGGTTTTTGTTGGATTTCAATGTTTTTTGAGATTTTTATGTTCTTTTAGGTCTTTTAGGAATATTTAGGGTCTTCTGTTGTATCAATCGATTTTAGTGGTTTTCAGGGTTTTTCATGTCTCTTTATTGTTTAGATAGATTTTAGGGTTTTTATATTTTTGACATATTTCTTTATTTTTTATTGGTTTTTAGGGTTTTGTAGATTACAAATGTTCTTAGGGAGTTTTATTAGTATTTTATTGTGTTTAGGGGGTTTTATGGTTTTTAGGGTTTTTGGGGTTTTGGGGGTTTTTGTTTTTTGGGTGTTTTTTGGTCTTTTATGGTTACTAATGGTTTTCAGGGTATTTTATTGTTTTTATGACTTTTTTATTGTTTTTTAGGTTTTTTTAGCGATTTTAGTGTTTTTAGGGATTTTATTTTTTTATGGGTTTTAGGGTTTTATGGGGTCTTTAAGTTATTTTGGATATTTTTTATGGTTTTTAAGGGTTTTTTGGAACTTTTAGGGTGATTTAGGGAGTTTTGAGAGTTTTTAGGGCTTTTAAGAAATTTTGGGTTTTTTACACAGTAAATATATATTTTTACATTTTCCAAAAACAACATTATGGTTCTGTGAAAACCACATATTTACCAAATAATGATTAAAAACACCACAAACAAGATTCAAAATTGAACCAGAAAACACATGTCAACTGTAGGGTCTTATAGGGGTTTTGTTAGATATTTTATGGTATTAGGGGATTTTAGTGATAGGTTGGGGTTTAGGGTTTTTTAGGGTTTCTTAGGTTTTTATATTTTATTATGGTTTTTGGGGTTTTAATGGTGTTTTTGGGGGTTTAGGGGTTGTTCAGTTTTTATGGGTTGTTTTGGTGTTATTAATGTTTTAAGGGCTTTGGGGTATTAATTTTTTTTGGGTTTTAGGGTTTTCATAGTGTTTTAGTGTATTTAATTATTTTTTGGGATGTTTTGAAATTATTGGGTTTTTATGGTTTTTTGGGGTTTTTGGGTTTTTTTTGGATTTTTAGAGTTTTTAAGAGATTTCAGGGGTTTTTAGAGTCTTTTATGGTTTTTATCTTATTTTTAGGGTCTTTTGGTGTTTTTAGTATTTTTAGGTGTTTTAATGGTTTTTATAGGTTTAATTATTTTTAGTGTCTTTTAGGGTTTTAGGGTCCTTTCAGAGTGTTTTATGTGTTTTTAGTGGATTTTAGGTTTTTTTGATATTTTAAGGGATTTTAGGTATTTTTTTATTTTAGGGATTTTTGGGTTTTGGTGGTATTTTTTGTTTTTTCATATTTTTAGAGTTTTTAGAGTTATTATAGGTTTTAGGGGTTTTATGGTATTCTCAGTCTTTTAGGGGTTTTTTTGATTTTTTTGGGGTATTGTGGGTTTTTGGGGTTTATTAGATTTTTAGTGTTTTAATGTTTTTTAGGATTTTAGGCTATTTTTAATGGGTAGGGGGGTTGTTTAGGTTGTTGTGGTTTTTTGGTTTTTTAGTGTATTTAGGGGTTTTATATGTTTCATTTTTTAGGGTTTTTTTATTGTTTCTATGGGTTTTTATAATTTTTATTGTTTTTTGGTGTTTTGGAGTTTTTTTATGATTTTTATGGAATTTTTATGGGTTTGTCATTTTTTAAAATTTGATTTAGTTTTTCTTATATTTTTTAGTTCTTCTATAATTTTATTAGTTTTTATTGTTTTTAGGCTTTAGGTTTTTTAGGGTTTTTGGGTTTTTTACTATTTTAGGTGTTTTAGGGTGTTTTGTGGTTTTAGGGATTTTATTTGTTTTTCATTGAATTTTAATAGTATTTTAAGTAATTTTATTCTCTATTTAGTGTTTTAGTGTTTGTAGTGTTTTTAGGTGGATTAGGGTTTTTAGGGATTTTAGCGATTTTAGGTTTTCTAGGTATTAAGGTCATTTATGACTTCAAGATTTTTAGGGATTTTTATGTTCTTTTTGAGATTTTATGTTTTTTAGTGTTTTTATGGTTTTTAGTGTGTTTGGGTTATTTTAGTTTTTTTAGTGATTTTATTGCTTAATTTGGGGCTTCAATGTTTATATTTTTTAGGGTGTTTAAAGGTTTTGGGTATTTTAAGGGGGTTTTATGGTTTTTTGTGTTATTATGATCTTTTAATGTCTTAAAGGAATTTATGGGTATTTTATTAGTTTTAATGTTTTTTAGTTTTTAGGATAATTTATGGTTTTTTGGGATTTAGGGGGTTTTGGGACTTTTTTGGTTTTAGGGGACTTTTGGTACTTTTAGTGGTTTTAGATTTTTTTCTTGTTTTTATGGGTTTCTATGGTTTTTTGAGTCTTCAATGGTTTTGTATTTTTAATGTATTTTAAGGATTTTAGAGGTTATTTTTGTATTTTAGGGTTTTAGGGGTTTTACGTTCACTTAGTGTTTTTAGGATTTTTGGTGTCCTCAATGGGTTTTAATGGGTTTTAGTATCAGTTAAAGTATTAGGTGTATTTTATTGTTTTAAGGGGTTTTAGAGTGGTTTTGGATTTTCATGGTATTTTAGGGTCTTTTTTAGTGTATTTTAGGTATATTTAATGTTTGATATACTTTTAGGGGTGTTAACAATTCTTCCTATCATAGAGTCCAACGAATGGAAAAGGGGAATACCTTAAACACAAAGAGGGTCACCCTTTAAAGAACATCAAAAAAATTGATGTAGGCATGGACTAAGAGCCCATTTGGAGTGAGGTGCGCAAGTCACTTGCGCGCCACCTATGGGTCGCGCAGCTCACTTGCACACCCTATTTAAATATTTCACCCAAGGTGAAAGGTGTCCTATAAATAGACCATGTGGGCCCCCATTTCAAAGACGAATTTTCCAAAAGTAAAATTCTAGCTCTGGTCGCCCTAGTCTTCAACTCAACTATTCTGAAAACTTCTAAGGCAACTTTTTACCTAGAATGGTAGACCCGAAGGAGTAGAATAAGGCCTAAGTGTTTAGAATTCATCAACACTTGCATGACTAAATGTCCAGACCTTCTTAAAAATGGAAACACTTGGGTTCCGCTGTACCCTTTTGATGAAACTTACACACCTCCCTTTTGGAAGCATCCTAGGATAATACTAAAGGATTGAGTTAAGTCTCTCCCATGTATTAGCCTACATGTTATTCATCACCCAGGTGAACCCATGCCGCGCAAGTACACTTGCATGGCCAAGACTTGCACACCAACTTCATTTGTGTGCCTCTATCCCGTTCACCTCTCCTCTTAAAGATATTAGCACTCAAACCCCTTTTCAAAGCCATTTATGTAATGGTTCCTTTATTGGATTCCTTATCTGAAAGGAATTCTGTGAGAACCACTCCCAAAACATCGTGACTTACAATAATTATGTAACTACGGTTAGAGGTTTCCTCCATATAACCTCATCCTTTAAGATGATAAAATCTTTTGATTTTGGGCCTCCTTCTCAGGAGTAAGTCTCAAGTTCCCTTGGTTCCGGCCTCCATCTCAGGAATAAGCCCCAATCATAATTACTTTATTTAGGGCCTCCTTATCAATAGTAAGTCCAATGTTCCCTTGGTTTGGACCTCCTTCTCTGGAATAATCCCCAATCATAATTCCTTTATTTAGGGTATCCTCCTCATGAGTAATCTCCAAGTCCCGTTAACCTAGGACTCTTTCTTAGAAGTAACTCCCTGTAATAATTTCCTTTAACATTGGGAATCCTCTTCAAGAGTAAGCCCTAATATTAATTTCTTTTGATTTGGGCCTCCTTATTAGGAAAAATTCCCAATCATAAGTCCCTTTTAATTTGGGCCTACTTCTCAGGAGTAAGCCTGAAGTTATAAGTCCTCTTTAATTTGGGCATCCTCCTTAGGAGTATGTCCCCATGTTAAAACTCCAAATATCCATAAAGTACAAATACCCTTATGAACCTTCCTCCTGGGATTCTTTCTTAAAGTAAGTCCTAGTCTTCATCTACTTGGGCAGTCATACATTCATAAGCCCCATATAATTTCTTGTGACTACATCTTTTGTGGCATAATTGTCGGGTTTACAGAAACCTCTTGTTTCTGACACTGATCATGAATCAGGTGAGCTTAGAGTGTAAAAGTAATCAAGACATATCTTTTCGGGATGTTAACCATGCATAATCCCTATATTTCATCACCCGAACTATGTGGACTTGGATCTCTTTTTTAAAAGTAGAGTACGTAGGAGGACTTTCTATGGTTCAATCCCATCATTCATTAATTCTTTTCCATACCATATGACATTAAACTATATCCTTCTTATCGAACTATGCGTGTTCTAATTTATTTTTAACAAGGATAAATAGGTAGCCCAACTGTAGGAATGATCCCAACTCTGAAATAATCCATGTCTTTCTCAATGGAAATAAACTTCAAGTGCCCCAATAAGTGGCTTTCAAACCAGTATGATCATCACAATGACCAAGAGGTTTCTATATAATGTATTAAAGGATACCATTGAATAAAAATATTTAATACATACGGATGATTCTCCATTGATGAATATTTTAAAATACATATAAAATATTTTCTAAATACCATACATATCAATCACCGATTTCCAAATCTAAAGGAAAACTCATTTTCATGCTTTGTAAAATAATAAAGATTTGTGAACTTAACTTAAATCTATAAGAGATTCCCAGAGTAAGAAATAATTCCCCCCCAAAAAGGTGTGATGAGCTTGACCTCCCATCCTCTCGACCAATGAAAATTCTTCAGCCTCATCGGTCCACAACTAATAAGCTCCTACCTTTGGAATGTAGGTCCAAATGGATATAGAATCATTGGGTGTTTCTGGTTCTATGAATAAACCCGTTAGAAACCGATTGTAAAATTTGAACCTTAAACAAACAAGGTCATGCCCATTTCTAGATGAAAAAGGGGTTTTTAGGGTCTTATAGGGTTTTTAGAGGTTTTAGGGTATTTTGGGTATTTTGGGTTTTTTATTATTTTACGGAATGTTATAGTTTTTAATGTTTATTGGGTCTTTCGGGGTTTTAGGTATTTTTAGAGATTTTTATTGGTTTTTAGGGTTTTGGGAGATTTTACGTTTTTAGGGTTTTGTACCTTTTAGTGTTTTTGGGTTTTATTAGGGTTTTGGGTTTTCAGGTCCCTATAGGATATTTTTAGACCCTTTAGAGTTTTGTGGGTTTTTAGTGTCTTTTAGGTTCTTTAGGGTTTTAAGGTATTTATAACATTTTAGTGTTTTTTTGGGATTTTATATTTTTTTGGTTATTTTGTGCTTTTATAAATTTTAGGGATTTTAGGTTATATAGGTGTTTTAATGGTTTTATTGGGTTTTCAGGGGTTTTCAGGTTTTAAAAGTTTTAAGGGTTTTAAAGGGTGCTTAGGGGTTTAGGGTTTTTTAGAGTAGCTTAGGGGTTTTAGGGTTTCTAGGGGGTTTTAGGGTTTGAGGAAGTTTATAGGTCTATTTTTTGTTTTTATGTGGATTTTTAGATTTTTAGTTTTTTAAGTGATTTTAAGGTTTTTTATGATTTTTAGGACCATTTTGGAGGTTTTATGGTTTTAAAAGTTTTTAGGGTCTATGGGTATTTTAATTATTTTAGGGGGTTTTTGGGTTTTTTTGGGTTTTAAGAATTTTAAGTGGTTTTATGGGTTTTAGGGATTTTATGGTTTTTGGGTTTCAAAGGTTTTCATGGCTTTTAGGGTTATTTATGGGTTTTAGGGATTTTTTGTATTTTTTTTAGTTTTTTAGGGATTTCAGGTTTTTATGTACTTTTAGGATCTTTTAGGGTTTTTAGGGTGTATTAGGACTTTTAAGGATATTTATGTGATTTAGAGTCCTCATGGAATTTTTAGGGTTATTTAGGGTTTATTCATTTTTATGAGTTTTTTGTAGTTTGTAGGTTTTTTAAGGTTTTTTTGGATTTTAGTGTTTTTAGAAATATTAAGTGTTTTTATGGTTTTTGGGGTTTTTGGGGTTTTTTAGGGTTTTTTAGGGTTTTAGTGTCTTTTAATCTTTAATGATTTTATGTTCTTTTGGGGATTTTAAGGGGTATTAAAGAGTTTTCAGTGTTTTCTAGATTTTTAGGGTTTTATAAGGTTTTGGGGGATTAGGTATTATTAAGGGTTTTACGGGTTTTATGGTTTTTAGAGTTTTTAGGGTAATTTTTTTGGGATTTAGAGATTTTTTAGGTTTTTAATATTTTTAGGGGTTTAAGCACTTTTTGTATTGCTTTAGGTGTTTTAAGCATTTTTTTGTTTTTATAATTTTTAGGGGTTTTACAGTACTTTGGGGTTTCAAGGGTTTTTAGTTATTTTAGTGTTTTAATGGTTTTGAATGTCATTTGTGGGTTTTCTATGCTTTGATGGAATTTTTCTCTTTTTGTATTTTTTGGGTGTTTAAGGGTTTTTATTGTCTTTTAGGGATTTTTACGATATTTAGGGTCTTTTAAAATTTTTGATGTTTTTTAGGGTTTTGGGTTTTTTTAGATTTTTTAGTGTGTTTTATGAGTTTTTTTGGGGTTTGGTGTTTTTTGAGTGTTTTAAGTGGGTTTAAAAGTTTTTAGGAGTTTTAGTTTTTTAGGTTTTGTTAGGGTTTTTAGGTATTTAGAGCCTTTTAAGGTTTTAGGCGATTTTTGGGTTTTTTGGGTTTTAAGGGTTTTTAGTTTTTTATTGTTTTATTTGGTTTTTAGGGATTATATGGTTTTAGGGGTTTTAGGTTTTTAAGGGTTTTACAGTTTTTGGTGTCTTTAGGGGTTTTTTGGATTATTTTATTGGTTATTTAGGTTTTTTTGTTTTTAGTGTTCTTTTAGGGTTTTAGGGTTATTATGGATTTTTTGGGGTTTTAGGGTTTTGGGGGTTTTTAGGGCTCATAAGGGTTTTGTAGGGTTGTCATGGGTTTTGGGGGTTTCATGGATTTTATGAGTTTTTATGGTTTTCTATGGTTTTTAATGGTTTAGGTTTTTTGGGGTTTTAGGGGTTTTAGGGTCACTATGGTCCTTAGGTTATTTTAGTAATATTTGGGGGGGGGGGGTTAGTGCCTTTTAAGGGGTTTTAGGGGTTTTAGGGTCTTTTTATGGGTTTTAGAGTTTTTAGGGTTTTAGGTTCTTTTATAGTTTTTAGGTCTTTTTTGGGACTTTTGGGGTATTAAGGGGTTTTTAGTTTTTATAATATTTTTAGGGTGGTTATTAATTTTTAGTGGTTTTAGGGTTTTCATTGTCTTGGGTGTTTTTTAGTTATTTTTATGTTTCTTTAATGATTTTAGGTTTTAGGGTTTTTTAGTTTTTAATAGGGGTTTTAGAATTATTTTATTGTTTTTATTTGTTTTAAGAGTTTTTAGGATTTTTTGCAGTTCTTAGTGTATTTTAGGGTTTTATTAGGGCATGTTATGGTATTTTTTTGGTTTTTAGATTCATTGTTATTTTTTTTATGGTTTTTAGTGTTCGTTAGGGTTTTTTAGGTTTTTAGTTTTTTTATTGGGTTTCTGGGTTTTTAGGTGGTTTGGGGGTTTTATGGAATTTAGAGTGTGGTGGGGGAGGGGTTATTGGTATTTTATGGGGTTTATGGTTTTTTAGGATTTTAGGGTTTTATAGGGGTTATTAGGGGTTGTTCGGGTTTTGGGGATTTAGCCTTATTTTAAGGTTTTTAGCTAGTTATGGTCTTTTAGGGTTTTAGGGTATTTTAGGGTTTTATGGAATTTTTAGGTGGTTAAAGGTTTTTAGTTTTTTTAAGGATTTTTTGGGGTTTTAAGGTGATTTAGGGTTTATGGTTTAGGGTTTAGGGTTTGGGGTGTAGGGTTCAGGGTTTAAGGTGTGGGGTTTATGGTATGGGGTTTAAGGTTTAGTGTGTATGGTATATGGTTTATGGTGGAGGGTTTAGGGTGTAGGGTATATAGTGTAAGGTGTACGGTTTATGGTGGTGTTGGTTTTACAGTTTCTGGTGATGTGTTTAAGGTGAAGGGTATAGGGTTTTGGGTGTAGGGTTTATTATTTCTTGTTTTTGGTCTTTTTAGATTTTTTGTTTTTTAGGGTATTTAAAAAATTTTGAGGTGTTTGGGGTTTTTGTTGTTTTAAGATGTTTTTTACTGTTTTCAGGGTTTTTTGGTTTTTAATATTTTTAAGGAATTTAGAATTATTTGAGCTTTAATAGGTTTTCAGGTATGTAATTGTTCTCTAGGTTTTTTATTATTTTGATAGGGGTATTTGGGTGTTTTAGATATTTTTAGATAGTCTTATGTTTTTATTGGATTTTTATTGTTTCATGGGTTTTATGAGTTTTAGCGTTTTTTTAGGTTTGTATGGATTTTCTATGGTTTTTTGGTACTTTTAGGGGGGTCTAGGGCTTGTTGGGGTATTATTATTTTCTATGATTTTTATGTTATTTATGGTTTTTAGGGGATTTTAGGGATTTTTATGGTTTTTAGGTTTTTTGGGGCCTTTAGGGGTTTTCGGGTTTTTTGGGTGCTTAAGGGGTTTTAGGATATTTTAGGTATTTGTTGGGGTTTCATGGTACTTTATTATTTTAAAGGTTTTAGGGTTTTAGTGTTTTGGGAGTTTTGGGACATTTAGGGGTTTTAGGATTTCTTTATGTTGTAGATATTTTTTGGTGTTTTTATGATCTTTTATTGTTTTTAGGGATTTTTGGGTTTTAATTATTTTGATAGGATTATTGTTTTAAAGTGTTTTTATGGTTTTTAGAGTTTGTTAGGGATTCGGGAATTTTTAGTGGTGTTATCATTTTTATCGGTTTATAGGATTCTTTTATGGGTTTTTAGAGTTTTATAGAATTTTAGGCCTCTCTTAGTAATTATAGGGGTTTTAAGTTTGTTTTAGACTTTCTTGGCATTTTTGGGTTATAGGGATTTATAGAGTTTTGAATGGTTTTATGGTTTTTTCGGGGATTTAATTTTATAGGCATTTTATAGTTTTCTTATTTTTTTAGTTTTTAGGGATTTTATGGATTTTTTTTGTGTTTTAGGTTTTAAGGGTTTTTGGTCCTTTTAGATGGGGGTGGGTTAGTTATTTCATTGATTAGGTGTTTTTTTGGTTTTAGTGTGTTTTTAGGGTGTTTATAATTTTTTAAATTTTTTATAGTTTCAGTGTATTCCAAGTTTTTTGGTATAGTTTTTCAATTTTTTATAGTTTTTAGGTATTTTAGGGAATTTTTGAGGTTTTAGGATCATTTAGAGTTTTTAGTGTTTTATGGTTTTGTTATTTTGTTTTTGGGTTTTTTGGATTTTAGGGTCTTTCTAGTTTTTTCGTATTTTTTTGGGATTTTAGATTTTTGTATTTTTAGAGTTATAGGGGTTTCGGTGTTTTGGTAAATTCTAGGATTTATAGGGGGTTTCGAGGTTTTAAGGGGGTTTTAGGGTCATTTTTTGGAATTATAGGGTTTATTAGGGTATTTTTAGGGGTTTTGGGGGTTTCAAGAGTTTTTAGGGTTATTTAGGTTTATTTGGGTCTTTAGGTTCATTTTAGGGTTTTAAGGTGTTTTTAAGGTTTTAGGGGTTTTAAATGATTTTTAGGGTTTTTGTAGAGTTTTTTGTTTTTAGAGGGGTTTCATGTTTTTTTGAGGTTTTAGGATTTTTAGGGGTTTTAGGATTTTTAGAGCTTGTAGGGAATGAAGGTATTATTTTGGATTTTTAGGGTATTAGGGTTGTGGGGTTTTTTAGGGGTTTTAATCCTTTAAGGGTTTTTAGAGAGTTTTGGGGGGTTTTAGGGGTTTTAAGGGACTTTAGGGAATCATATTTTTTTAGTGTTTTCAGTGCCTTTTAGGGATTTAAAGGTTTTTATGGTCTTTTGGTTTTTTATGTTTCATGAACTTTTACTGTTTTAAGGGATTTTATGGTATTTTGGGTTTTTAGGGGATTTATGGTTTTTAGGGTCTTTTCGGATTTTTAGGCTCTTTTGGGATATTATGGATTTTAGGGTCTTTTGGGTTTAGGGTGTTGGTTTTAGGGTTTAGGTTATTAGGCTTAAGTTTTAAGGTGAAGGGTTTAGGGTTTTAGGGTTAGGGTTTATGGTTTAATGCTTAGGGTGAAATGAATAGGGTTTAGGTTTTAGGGTGTAGGGTATAGGGATTATTGTGTAGGGTTTTGGGTTTAGAGTGTAGGGTAAAGGGTTTTGGGTGTATGTTTTGAGGTTAAGGTTTTGAGAAACAGTTTATGGTGTTGTGTTTTGTGTTTAGGGTATATGGTTTAGGGTTTTTTTTTTAGAGTGTTTTCTAGGGTTCTAAGATTTTTTTTGGTTTTTTACTGTTTTTCGGGTTTTTAAGGTTTTGTTTGTTAGTTCAATATTTATAGTTTTCTGTGTTTTCAGGGGTTTTAAATGTTTTATGGTTTTAGGGTTTTTATTTATTTTTTGGGGTTTTTAATGTTTTTAGGGGTTTTCGTGTTTTATTTTTTAAGGTGTTCCTAGATTTTTTGGGGTTTTAGAGTCTCTAAATATTTTAGGGGGTGTTTTTTGTTTTAATTATTTTATGGGATTTTAGGTGTGTGGGTTGGATTTTTTTTTGGTTTTTTTGGTTTTTTGTTTTCTAAGAGGTTTTGGGTTTTTTTAAGGTTTTTAGGGATTTTAAGAGTTTTAGGGTCTTAATTATTCTTTGGATTTATTGTTCTGAGTATTTTATGGGTTTTATTGTGTATTACAGTTTTAGGGGGTAGGATATTTTAGGGTTTTTGGTTTTTTTATGTTTTTGGGGATTTTGGGATTTTATGGGTTTTTAGGTTTTCAGGCATTTTAGGGTTTTCGTGTTTTTTGTGGTTTTTATGGTCTTTTAAGGATTTTAGTGTTTTTAGAATCATTTGGTTGTTTTTATTTTTTTGAGGTTTTCAAGGCCTTTTGGATTTTTTTACCATTTTTAAGTGTTTATTGGGATTTTTGGTTTTTAGAGTCTTTTAGGGTTTTGGGATATTTTAGATAATTTTAGGGTTTAGGTTATTTTATGTACTTAGAGGGGTTTAATGGGTTATTAGTGTCTTTTATGGGGTTTTTTGGTTATTATTGTCTTTTAGGATTTTCTTGTTTTTAGGGTCTTTTTGGGTTTTAAGGTTTTTATTTTCATTGTAAGCTTTTTAGGTATTTTAAGGACCTTTTCTGTGGGAAGGAAGATGTGGAGCCAGGTTATTCTTGGACACCCCAAAACATATATCAAGAAAAAGAAGACACCGCAAGGGAGGGGTGGGGCTAAACAACCCACACCCAAAAACCCCAACAAGACTCACACCCCAAAAAGTCCAAAATATTGGAAATAGAAAAGAGCAAGTCAATCAATATCACCACCAATGTCATCCATCTCCACACTGCGGGAACCAAAGCTCGCACCAAGACCAGCGCCCATGTTAGTAAAGAAAAATTCTGAGTTAACTTCTGTATCTATAGAGTCCCAGCCCGACTTGTAGTCCTCCTATATTATGAGCATACAAATAGTTTCTCTCTGGCCCTCTCCTTCTTAGAATTTTGTAGAGTCTGATCCCGCTTATTGAATTTGAGATTCAACTTGACCGCCCTGGAGGTGGCCTAGGTCTCCATAGGTCATGGAAGGGTAGAGTAATCCTTCTGTTGCCTTCACTTTGTTGGGGGATAGAGATGAACCATATTTATGGACTACCTTCTCACGTATGACTCCATCGATGTCCGCACTTGAGGCCTCTTTGTTCGCATTCTTGCATCCTGACCCAACGGTTGCGGAACCCCTTTTTTGGAGCCTTTTCATTTCTTCCTTGGACCAGGCCATAACATAATTTATCCAGCAGTCATCCTCAACAAACCTCTCTCCAAGTCTCTTAGCCTCACCCTCAAGGAGACACCTTTCTCATTCGATCATCATCATTTCATGCAGTAGAACACAAAGTCTTCAGCAAATAGAACCCCATAAACAACCATGACCCTCTGTAGGTTCGAAACCACCTCTCTGACATCAATGTTGGAGTCCGGTATAGGGATCCCAACCGGATCCTTCACATGAGCACCAGACACTCCAGGACTTCAGGTGTTCTCCTCTACCACAGTTATCTCCTTCTCAGCCGTGGAAAGTTTCTGATCTACCCCAGCTCTCATATCTAGCTCAGACACATCCCCCTTCATGTTCTCACCCACCAACACATCAGTTTCACCAACTGGCTCAACTGAGGCTAGGTCCAAAAACCTATTTTGCAGAGTCACCACATTCACGTCTGATAACAAAGCTACTACTAGCACCCCCATTACTCTTACTCCATCCCATAACCTCTACTTCTAGGTATAGCATCAGGGGGACTCCAGATGTTCATTGCCAAGCTAGGTTTTTTTACACAAAAACCTTCCCCTTTTCCAACTCTCACCCTAAAAAATCACCACTTCCACAAACATCATCAACACAAGACCATGTTCTCCCTTCAGCTATGAGAACTACTTCAGTTACTGCATCTCCGAATTCACCAAAAATCCCAGCCAAACATAAAATAAAACCCCCTTAGTTGATCGATGATACTTCAAGATATCTCTTGGACATCAGGTCTGTCTTTATAGAAGCTGAAACTGTAGCAACCGAAGATTGGGAGGGAAAAGGCTCAATCACCCCCTTGATCTCCTTCACATCCACCAGAACTTGGTTGTTATCACCAGAAAACAACAGAACCAGGTTTAATCCGATCCTACCAGGGTCAGTACATTCGCCAGACTAATCATTATTCCCAAATCTCCAACAGCTATAACAGAATACTAGCCATGATTCATAAACAACTAGATACTTCCAACGGAGCTCCTCCCCAATAGAAATCAAAAGAGAATCCACCGGATCCTTTGAAGCTTCAACCTCAAAGAAGTCCCTTGGGGAAATATGGTGATAGAGAACCTATGTCCTACTATCCACACAGAGGAACCTCCCCACCATATTCTCAATCATAGAAATAATAAAGAAATTTTGGAATGTAAGGGGGAGTTTGGGAAATCTAACCCAAGTCATAACCATAGGGGAGTTACGTTTCAGGTGAAAGTAAAAAATCCACTGAAAGAGGGAGAAGTGAGAACCATTACAGCTTTGGGGTGCTATAGACCAGGAAAGGATCTGTTCTTCCTTAGTTGCAAAGAGAATCATGATGTGGGAGCTATTAACTAGACCCATCATCGCACGATCTTGTAGATTCCAATGTTCGGAGACAAACCTGTCAAAAGTTTCCACTAGGGGGTGCAACTTCAGGAACCTTGAAACCCGAGTCAAACTATGCAGATCCAAAGCTTCGTTGAACTCCTGAAGTGAAAGGGGGGCTACGCTCTACCTTCGAAGAGCTCCGGAACCTTCAGACAAATCAATGTTCGTGTAAATGAGTGTAGAAAATCAGGGGAAGAGAAAAGAGAGAAAGAGCGGTCCTCAGAGGGAGGGACCTCCCCCGCAGAGAGGGGGGTAGGTGATTAGGCTGCCGTCATCTTCAACCTGGGAGGGAGGTAAAGCCACCATCATGAGGGATACAAGCCTTCGATGTCCTCGAAGCTTCCATCCAAGGACCTTTTCTGGGTTTTCTGGGATTTTAGTGTCTTTTAGGTTTTAAGGGTGTGTTAGGATATTTTAGGTTTTCAATGTATTTAACATTTTGTGAGGTTTTTAATGTTTTATTGGTTTTTAGGGTTATTACGGTTTTTAGGGGTTCAGGGGTTTCTTGGATTTTTTTGGGTTTTTGAGGCTTTTTAGTGTTTTTAGGGTTTTTATGTCTTTTTGGGTTTTGTAGGATTTTAGGTGTTTTGTAGGATTTCAGTGGTTTTTCGGGTTTTTATGGATTTTAAAATTTTTAGGTGTTTTAGCTTTCTTAGAGCCCTTTTGGATCTCTTAGTTCTTAAGGTTTTTTGGGTCTTTTTAGGGGAGTTTTAGGTTATTTTTATGGGTTTTATCGATTTCATGGATCTTTTAAGGATTTTAAGGTCATTTTTTGGATTTTATGGTTTTCTCGGTTCTTTTAATATTTATCATGTTTTAATAATTTTTAATTATTTTTTGGGGTTTAAGGTTTGTTAAAGGGGTTTATGGTGTTTTATGGTTTTTTGGGTTTTTATTATTTTCAAGGATTTTAAGGGCTTTTTATTCCTTTAATGGGTTTTAGTGATTTTAATGGTTTCTAGGTTTATAGGGATTATTATGTTTCAAATGGTTTTTGGTTTTTTTTGGGTGGGGGGTGGATATTTTATTGTTTTATGGATTTTTAGGGATCTTTTTGGGGTTTATGGATTATTGGGTTTTTTTATTTTAGTATTCTTATGATTTTTTATGGTTTTCATGGTTATTTAATTTTTTTTATATTTTTTGTACTTTTTTGGGATTTTTGGGGGTTTTAGGGGTTTTCATTTATTTTATGTTTTTAGAGTATTTATTAGTATTTAAATGTTTTTAGTGGTTTTTATATTTTTTATATTTTTTATTTTTTTAGAACATTCAAGGATTTTAGTGTTTGTTTCACCGTGGAAATGTGTTTTGGTTTGGAATCTCTAATTTTGAATGATTCCCAATAGGGTTTTTCATGGAACTAGAAACACCAAACAATTCTGTATCCATGAGGACCATCTTTCCAAATGCAAGTTCTCATGAGGAGGTTTAGCTGAAAAATCTTAAGAACTCACATTGTTTGAGTGTATGGGACTTCGGGCTCATCACACCCTTTTAGGGAGAATTATTTCCTACTTCTGGACTCTCTTGTAGATTAGAGATATGTTCATGAATTCTTAATCAATTCCCAAGTATGATGGGGGTCACCATATAATTAAAAATCAATTGTTAGAATGTATGGAAATTAGAATAATTTTTGTGTATCCTAGGTTCTTCATCAATGGAGATATCTGTATGTATCCAAGGTTCTCCATATATAGTATCCTCTTTTATACAACTTAGATATTCTTTTGTCTTTATTGTGATGGTGTTAGTTTTCTAGCCACTCAGTGGGGAACTCTGGAGTTTTTCATCATCTATGGATATGGGATTTGATTCGGTGTTCGGATTGAACCCATAAATGGGCTTCCTAAGTATACATATAAAAGGAATCAAAATCCACTTTGTTCATTTCCACTTAATGGGGAACATCATACCATATAAGTTCATGTGATAAGGAAAAAACTGTTTAATTTAACATAATGTGGAGAGGATGTCTAGGTGGAAGGTTCATAGTCAATGTTTAGCATGGGAGTTAAGACAAAGCAGCCCAACAAACATGAGAGATAAGTGGATTTTCATATTGAATTAGGCCCCGCTGAGAATATGTCCCAGAGAGAACATGGATGATTTGGGGTGTTAGGTTATGACCTTAAAGAGGACTCCTACATATACTATATGGATAGGAATCAAATCCCACATAGTTCGGTTATAAAGATCCTCACATATGGAGGCCTTTGGCAGGTTTGTATCAAAGGGGAGTATGACCCTTTGAGAGGATTATGTTGGGGATTATTTCTAAAAACGATGTTTGGACTATTCGATGACATTATTGGTGCTTACTCCTACATAGGATTCCCGATTAAAGGGGCCATGATGGGTTTTTAACTCCTGGTGATTTAGAGGATAGTTTTGTGGAATAATCCTTGGGAGGATTCCATATCATGTATGATATGGTATGATGTTTGGTTCTTAAGAAGGTGTCATATATATCCCAGTTAAGGAAGGTATTAGAGTCCTCTTAGTTCATCCAGTCGCATGGATCATGTAGATGTTGTGATAATCATTACCTATAAGACCATGTGGGTCATGGTTGGTGAGAGAAACAGTGGGAAATAGAATATATCACAAACCGCACACTCTACATTTATCCACGGTTGGACAAGTAAACAAATCCCAAAGGGAGAGGGATGGAGAATTGAGTTTTCTGATTTCTTATAGTCTTTCTCCACCAATGGAAGATAAATGGGATGACAGTGGAGGAGGTTAAGGCCACAACACTTTCCTCTCTTAAATTTACCCTATAATGGGTCTAGTTTATGAGGATAGAGGAAGGAATGAAGTTGCAGATAGGGGACAAGGATTGGCTACTCATCCCCTCTCTGTCCTAGTGGCCATGAGGCAGAGATGAGAAAGATGGTAACATTCTTTAATAAAGTATAGGGTCTTACTTAAGGAAATATTCCCTAGAATATTTTCCATATAAATAAAGCTGTATGTAATTCTAGGTTAATGGAAATGAATGTTTAATCATCATCTTCCATACATGAAACTTGAGGCTCCGGGTCTTAGAGACGGGAATATGAGGACGTGGTCCTAACCCTTATTTATGAGATCGGGAACTCCCCAAAACTTTCTATGGGGTAGGGTTCCTCATGACTATATATTTAAAAATATATATTTTCCTAGAGGATACTAACCATATAGTAGCACTAGTGTGGGAAACCAATGACAATAGAAATACAAATCCAAATGGGAGACATGCTGGTGTGCCTTTTCCCCTGGCTTTGCAAGTTTGGAGGTCTCAGTGGAGGTTTAAAATTAGTCCCTTTCAGAAAAGTGATACAAGGTGAGAGGATCCCTTATATAGATATATTTAATGAAGTATAAAAGGTTTAATCACATAGGTCCTAGGTATATGTGCCTGACGTTCGTTTCACAAAGGTGTGCCGCACAAGGCCTGTGATGAGCTAAAAATGTTTTGCATAGGGGGCTATAGGGATACACGAACTAGACATGCCTTGTGAAATGAACCATAGGGGAAAAACACTTGGGTGAGGCTTTTTTAGGAACCATGGGTTTCTTATGGTTTCCCTATAGGGTTCTAATGTAGGTTTTTGATTATGGAGAGGGGCCTCACACATGTGAGTTCTCTTTTAGTGGAGAACTATCTTCATGAAGGTGTCATATGTTTAGGACACTAAATGGAATTTTATCTCACTTATCCCCATAAATTTTCTATTATATTAGTTTTTGGGGTGATACTTGAGAAATGTCGGGGGACCTGGGTGAAGGTTCTGCACAATTAGAGCTCCGAGGGTTCTTCTTATTTTCTAGTTGTGCAAATGAGGAGCCCAAGGGTCCTATTTATGGGAAACCAGGGTCCATTTTATAGTTTACTATAATTTTTCATTGGAATGTGCCCTTAGAGTAGTTCTTTGGTGTATGTACTTGGTCAAAGTCCTTGGCATAGGTCCTTGGTGCATCTCTTTAACATAGGTCCTTGGTGCAGGTCCATGGTGCTGGACCTTCGACAAAGTCCTTTGTGTTGGTCCTTAGAATCCCTTTATAAAATTTTTCCTTCCTCCAATTTCCATAACTTTTGATCCATACGCCCATTTTTTCTCCTAGATCTTTCAAATAGAAAAAATAATAGAGATATATACTTATTTATAATGGGAATATAAAAATTTTATAGGAAGAAACTTAGAAATTGAATCTTAATTTTTAACGCCTTTTATCTCAATATTAGTAATCCAAAACCTTCTCCTAGAGGGGAGGGGGTGGGCTTCCAGATTATCCCAAATTTTATAGTGGTAATATACCACATGGAAACCCATACTTCATCTTCATCTGGCATGGAAACAAATTATACTGAAACTTGAATTTTTTTTGTCTAAGTGAGGACATCATGAATTCTACATAAATGTGTATGAAATATATTCTCTCAGGTCAAAAAAATCCCACCCTTAAAAATAGAATCATTCAAAAAAGAAAAAGAATATGGTTATAATGTAATTTTAGGGAACTTTGACGCATTATAATATCATATTGTGGGATTTGGAGCTTTGTCAAGCATAAAAGGATGATCTACATTTTTTCCAATCCATGGGGCCAAGTGGGCATAGTTCAACTACTACTAGGGTGGTTTGGACAACCCTACAAAGGTTGTGTATTTTGTTTCATCAGCCTAATTTTTACCTAAGATTTATATAAAGGAGTCTTAGCAGACATGACATGGATTTTTCACAGGTCTCCCTTTTGGGGTTTTCATCCTATCATGTTTTTCTCCTTTTAACTTTTTATCACTCTATATTTTGTCTAAACCATGAAAATAATAGGCCTAGTGATCTAAGAATCAACTTCAATGTAGAGTTTCCTTTATGGGTTTCCAATCTGGTGAGTGCTACATTTATTTTCAGGGGTAGTTTTATGTCATGAAATTTAGACTAATAATGATATTTTTTAAGGTCGAATAGCTTGGACCATAGATTTTGAAATAATGACCCAAACATGGCTTATGGGCCGAGAATGTTTCAAAATATTCATATTTCTAGTGGGGAATATTTGGAAATTATTTTATTTTTTAATCTAAAAAAAGATATTAATGAACACAGGTTTATCCGGAGGATGAAGTTACTACCAATTAACAAACCTATTTTGTGGGCTATCATATGCAAGGACAACTAGGGAGCATTCCAAATATATAATTATTCCATAATTTGGATGACAGACCCGTTATGAGGTTAATTTTATGAAAAACCAAATGGGACATGTATTACATATTCAAGTGAAGGATTCTTTATGAATTTTTACATTCTATTACTGATGGTCGGGGTTTAAGATTTATATTTCATAAGACCCCAATGGGAATTTTTTTCAAAGGATGGTGTCCAAGGATGAAGGGAATATCCATATTAGCATTGAACATGATTTTTAAACTACTCTAGCATGAATTTTGATTGATTATTGGAGAGTAAATTTAATTGGAAAGTTGATGTTATGGGGGAAGACCCCATTAGGAAGAGGGAAAAAGGTATCGTGAAGTTTAATAGTGTGCGGTCAGAAAATTTTATGTGTATTTAACAATTTACAGTGAGGATGTCATGATATGCATCTTAATTTCATAAAATGAGGATATTATGCTATGAATTTTAATGTAACACCACAAATAAATTCTTCTATACAGTTTAACATCTTACAGTAAGAACATTATGCTATGTAGTTTAAATTCAAGCAATAAGGACCTTATGCTCTGTAGTTTAAAGTCCTAAATTAAGGACATTATGCTATGTTATTTAAATTCATACTCTAAGGACATTATGGGGCTATAATTTGAAGTCTTTATATTTGATATAAAGTTTTATGATTCTCAAATTTTAGGTCATTTGTCTGGAAATGTGATACAATATTCAGGTGTGGGTGGAGAAAGTTGCAAGCTTTGATTTGAAAGCTTTGGGATTTGAAGAGCAATATAGAAAAGGGGATTATGAAATTTGAGAAGGTATCTTTAGAGGAGAATGTTACATATGGTTAACCAAAATATTTTGTGGGTTTATTTATGAAAGGATTACTAGGGCGTGTACTTCATACTCAACAATGGTATCTGTTGGCTAACAAGCTCTGAAATGTTTGAGAAACTTATGAAAAGACAACTAGGGTGTATTAAAACATAGTCAGAAAGAGATATCTTCAATAATTTTGACATTATATCACTAATTAATATGAAATTTTATGGAGATTCAGATCACCCCAAGAACAAGGTTTGGTTTTTAGAGAAAATTAATTGGTTACGAAAGGGGTATTTCAAGTCATAACTTCCAAATAATTAATGGAATAAGGTTTTTTTTACCGGTATGACCTGAGAAAAAGAAGTATAGGGCTTATAATTTTAGGTAATATAGTTATAACCATAATATCAGGGAAACAATAGATGATATGTGGCGTTGTCAGACCAAGGTCGTTCCTATGTACTTTGGAAATGAGGGAAGAAATTATAAACTATAGTCTTAGAGGATTTCATATTAGGGCAGAGGACACGGAAAAAATATGTAGGGCATGACCACTGATTTTAAATTATGGATTCCAATATACAATCCCCAAATATTAATGTGATAGAAGAGGCTTCTACTAAGGGAGAAATTTCTGCTATTTGACAAACACATTTTATGGTCTAATTTATGTATAGCTGATTAGGGCACATAATAAATAGTCAAATAGTGGCATCCTTTTGCTGACAATATTTATGATTTGTGAGAGACTTATGAAAAGATTACTTGGGTGTAATACATCGTAGTTGGGAACAATAACTCTCATGTATCATAAATTAAATTAAAAGAAGATGAGGAAATATTATGAAGATTTGAAAGTGGTCAATATTAGGAGTGTGATGTGTGGAAGAGATATGTACAAGAAGAAAGGAATAATTCAGACCAATATTGACCATGATTTGGAAGTCCCTTGTATAGATCTGACTCATACGTAGAGGGGGGAATCTCTATTTCATTTGTGGGCCCCCTAACGAGGGCATCTGAAATGAATGTTCCTATATAGACATATATTTTTATACAAGAAAGTGGAAAATTTTTTCTTTACCTCATGGTTGAGACTAGGGTTAATGCCAAGGCATTAGTATTTATATCAATAAGATAAGAATCAATCCACATATTTTTCTTAACAAAAAGTGTGGATTATCGTTATGAGGAAAGGATGATAGTTATTCCTACATGAAAATGAATATAATATCTAGAGCAATGTATAAGAACTAGGTGTTACTATGTATCTTGATAGGGGTAAGAATAAATCCACACATAGTTATTAGACAAATCATGATATTTGCTATCATGAAATTAGGACATCTGGTGTGCCTTTAATGCTATTGTAGGTAAGACTATGCTACCCTAAATTTGAATTGATACACATTATTTATGAAAAGAACTCCTTTACAAAAATATTAATCCCACATGATCTATTCTTGGTGTGAGAGTCAAGGAATGGTAATGATTTCATTTATAGAACAATGGTAACACATGTAATGGATATAATCATTTCATTTATGTGGTGATTGTTCTAGGAGATAGGATCCAGGTTCTTCTACATATCTCATTGGATGTGAATCAAGCAGTAAATAGTTCTTGATTATCACATGCAGTTTAATATCATACAGTAAGGATAAAGATTAACTGACATGAAAGGAAATAAATGTGGTGGATGGACTAGGGTATAAGACTAGGGCATCACTACATATCATTCTAGGAAAATAATCTATCCATATGTAGTTCTTGAATAGATTCCTTATGTAAGTATGATCCATACATAAAGATTGGGGGATTTTTTATTGCATCTAGACCCAAGAATGGAGGTCTGGGCTTCACTACTTATCTCATTGATGTGATAATCCAACCACACATATTTCATGGGATTTTTCCCAACATCAATCAGTATTTGAGGTGGGGAAAGGGGATTTATCTAATTTACTAACTTATGGTGGGGCCCAAAACATGAATTCTAGGTATCACCACACATATTTTTTTTAATGATAATAAATACATAAGTCCTAGAAAGGTTCCCTATACATATCCAATTCATGCAAATGTAAAATAAAATGGATTTTATTTTCCAAAATTACGGTTGGACCTAGGATTGGAGATCTGCATGTCACTAAATATCTCATGAGAATGATAATCAAGACCCATTTTGTTCTTAAAGAAGGTTCCCCACACCAATTGGGTTTTTATTTGGGGAAGGTGGATTTAAATATTTTCCATATTAATGGATATGCCCAAAACAGGAGGTTTAGTTTTCACCACACATCTTGTTATAATGATAATCAAGACATATATCCTAGAAAAGTTCCTTTTTACAATCTGGTTCATACATAAGGAAAGGTGAAATTTTGTTTGTGGTCATGGGTGGACCCAGGATTAGAGATTCAAGTATCACTATGTATCACACTAGAATGTGAATCGATGCACAAAAGTTGTTTAACATATAGTGTAGTTTATCCAAAAATTATGTGGATATTGGTTGTGCAATTTATCTTCTTGTGGCGAGCCATGAAAATTTTTGGGCTTATACCTTTAAAAGGGGGCCCAAATGACATTATGGAGTACTAATGATGCAAGTGGGACTTATTCATGGGATATGCCTATCTTTTCTTCCACATATTTTAGGGACCACATGGAGTTTCAAATAATGGTATTTTAGAGGATCTTAATGTAAAATTAGGAAGACGTTAACCAAGAAATTTAATGTCATGATGGTTTGAAAGAATGGTGTCTTGAATTTTTAGGTCATATGACTAGAACCTCATGTCATGTATTTTATCATCATGTGACAAGTATGATGATGACATGTAGTTTATCATCGTGTGACACAAAAATTATTTCATAACTTTTAAGGATGTGTGAGTAAGACCAACTATGCAGTTAAATGTCTTGTACCTGGGATGTGTATGGTGTTGTGTAGTTTAACATCTTGCAATTAGGATGTATCTCATATGATAACATTAAAAATTTTTTGTGACCATGTATTGTTCAAGGTCATAGTGATTTTTCCTTCAATTAAAATAAAGGAATAATCTTCATTGGAGTGTACCTTCTGTATGGAATAAGGTCCCTCCCATTTTAGCCCATGTTTTGGTGGCTTATGTCCTAGTATCATTGGGGTCCTATAGAGCAACATCAATTCTCCTTAGAGGAATGAATAGAGGCAAACCTTTTTGTTAAAATCCCCATCTATCTTATTTTGGTAAACTTCCATGTGAAGAAAGATATATAATATTTTTTCATCCAATCACTCCAATTCATCTGGTCATTTTGGGGACTATTCATCTAGAGATATATGATTGTAGAGGGAAACACAGAGCGATGAAAACGTACCTCAATGTGTATGAATTCTTCTATTTCGTATGCGAATGAGTACAAGGTCACCTGTATTGCTGTAAGATTTTTAGTCCAGTGATCGCATAAGGTATGCAAGAGCTTGTTAGGCCAAGAATTTTTATCTTTATCAACCATATTCTGAAGTATATTCAACAAGTTATTATTAATAGCCTCTATCTATCCATTAAACACTACATGATATAAGGATGAATGGTTGTATTTGATATCATATTCTTGATAGAGATTTTCCACATCATTCAAATAGAAAATGGTGCCATTTTCCTTCAATATTTTATGAGGAACACCAAATCTATTAATGATTTTGGACTTCAAAAAGTTAACAATTATCTTAGCCCTGAATTTTTAGAGAGTATTTCCTCATCCTCTTTAGAGAAGAAATCAGTAGAAGTAAGAATGTACTTGGACTGCATGGCCATAGCTAGAGGGTATGCCCCCACAACATCCATACCCTTATGATATATTGTCATGAGTACATGGTTGCATGTTGAAACTTTGGGGGTTGATGAATGAAGTTGGAATGCACTTGTAATGAATGAAACCTCATGGTGAATTTTGTGCAATCCTACATCATAAGGCCAAATGTATCAAATCCATCAAATTTGGTGGGAAATATTGTATCCAAACTGATTGGAACTATAGTCCTCAACTTGTAATTCATCCAAAATGGTTGCAGTCTCTTCTCCTTCTATATATCTAAGAAGGACTCTATCAAATAATCATTTTATAGTAATTTTTAGTGATTTGGTCCATCATATAGATTAAATTTGGTTGATCTATTTCAAATTTGTTCTTTCCTAGATTTATCTGATTGGAGTACTCCATCCTGAAGGAAATACATAATTTTCATCAACCATATTGTGGTAGGACCATATGGCACTGAGATAGGGATAACATAATTGATCTCTTCTATTATTACTTGATCAAATGGGGAGTCCATTATTTGAAGGGAAATGGTGACGATCGATTCACCTGAATTTGGATTTGCTAAATTTGAGCCTACATTTACCAATGCATCTACTTGGGAATTTTGTGACCACAGGATGTGAGTCAATGTTAGTTCTAAGGGGAACTATTCTATTAACCCTCAAACACAATCATGTAGGGGGGTGAGTTATTTTTTTTGATGTTGTAAACCTAATTAATGTGTTTAATTACCAACTCTATGTCTCCCTTTACCTCCAGTTGATTCACTGGTATTTGGAGCACCAATTCTAGACCTACAAGGAGGGTTTGTTATTCCACCTCATTTTTGGTAAAACCTTCTAACAACCTAAATAAGTGGTAACACCACCCATACTACAGAAATGAGAATGATCCCTAACCTAACATTGTTGAGCTTATGGTCCTCCATCCTCTTCCCTATTGGACTCCTATATGCACCGTCGAAATACATTTCCCATGTTTGGGGATTATCCTGAATAGAGAATACCTCTTCATCAATAAATTTAGTGTTTAATGATGATGTTTCATCAAATGGATGTTCTACCATAAAATATACAATGGATTGTCCTTTAACTACTTTTTTGGGAAGAAATGGTATATCAAAATTATGTAGAATAACCGCCCACCATTCCAGATGCACTATAAAAAAAGGATGGATGAAGATTTTTTGAGTGGGTTATTTCTTTGGACCAGTTTGACCTCATGGTGCTGCGGATAGTTCATTAGTTTATGAACAACAATGATTAATTACATGAACCTTTTCTCGATGTCTTAATAATGAGTCTCTATGTTGAGCATTGTTCGACTGAGTTAATAGAGTCTATTTTGAGTCTCATCATCATTATTTTGTGCAAGAAAGGTTCCTAGTGATTGTTCTAGGGTCTTCCTATAGAGAATGATTGGATTTCCTTTAAAATGGAATAATACCAGTGGTCTCAAGAGTTTCTTATCGAGGGAATCAAATGATTCTTGATAGTTATTGGTCCACTGATATGTTCATGCCTTCTTCATCAATTGGGTGAAGGGAAAACACTTTCCTACCATATTTTCTATGAATCCCTGGATGTAGGCCAAGTGTCCTTGTATCCCACTAAAAAATTTAAGTTTTTTAGGAGGTTACATGCCAGTGATTGCTTTAGTTTTATTAAAATTGGCTCATATTCAATGATGGTGTACAAAAAAGCTAAGAAATATCATGTGAGGTTACCCATAATGTGCATTTCAAGGGGTTCATCTTCAAGCTATGCTATCGTAGTTTGTGGAAGGAAATTTCCAATTTATCCAAGTGATCAGAAAATGATCGGGAATGGAACCCTAAATATCAACATAGTGTACGAAAAAATTCACTATGAAGGTTGTGAGGATGTGATTTATAGCATGTTGAAATGTGGTTTAGGCATTATTTAAGCCAAGAGGCATCACCTAATATTAGAACATCCCCTGGGGGGATCTAAAGTCTATGGCCTATTTACCTTCTAGTTTAATCCATATTTGGTAATATCCATAATTTCTATACTTAAAGGGGAGTTATTAATAATCACCTATTACATAAATCATCAGTTCTATAATTGGAACTGGGAAGTCATTTTGGGACAAATATGGATGAGATTTCCAAAGTCAATAAAGAATATGATTTTCCCATTTTTTTCAGAAGGATAATGTTTGCTAACTTTTTTTTGGATATTTCACCTCATGGATATAGTTGGAATTGTGGAGATTATCCACTTCACCTTTAATTTTGGATGCATGAGTTGAGTGTGTCCTTATATCTACCTATTTGTATCCACAATGATCTTTTGGAAATCCCAAATAATGGGTTTCCAACTCAAGATAGAGGCCTGGAAACTCTTTGTAACTCTATAAAAACACATCTCTCTATTATTTTTGGAAGGAGGTATACAACTCCTATTCTTTCGGTGTCAAGGTCACACTAATCAAAGTGGGTCATGGTTCTTCTTATATACCAAGGTTTTTCATTATGAATTCTTCAACAGTAGTGGATATGCCTTCCTCAAATAATGGATGGGATTCACTAAGGTCATTATCTTTTTATTATTCCATAGGATTTACTTATTTAAAATCTAATTGGTGAGTAGGTGGTGAATAAAGTTCCTCATAGGGAAGAGGGGAGTCACCATTTATGAATCCAAAAGTGAAAGAAATAATTTTTGGATCAATCAATGGTGATAACCATTTTGGAGTTACTAAGGGGAAAGTAGGAACATAGAATAATCCTCTTCACATTCTCTGATTTCCATAATAATGTATTCCATCCAAGATGATGAAAATGAGCTTCATTGGAGCTCAAATGATGGAATGAACATATTATCATTAAATTTTTCATTATTACTCAGAGAGCTAATAACTTCTTCAGTTCCATCTAGGTTAGCTATCATAATTGAAATCATTGATGTCATCAAGTGGGTGCTTGAATTCAGATTCACCAAATCGATTTGATGAATGGAAACCATGTAATTTGTGCTGATATATTTGAAAGTATTAGCCAGGAACATCACTAGACCATTTTGGGAATTAAATTGGGTAACATTATCATCCATGGATTTTTCTATCTCTTGTGGTAGAACCTTGTGTAATTGTATTGCGACTTTCCAGATTTGAATGGGACCTTGTCACCATATAATGACCCAATTTTTCCACTGATGAAATATTTATGGAATTGGTGATATGATGAAGAAATGAACACATACTAATGCAACCAAGGACTTCCTGTCATGGCATTGAATGTTGTACCATACGAAACAACCATGAACTCTGATCCAGAAAAAAGATCCCTAAACTATTTTCAGAGTATGATCTCACCAAGGGTCACTTTATCATTTTTATCATATCCATATAACATTAGAGTGGAGGAGGTCTTCTTCCTAGGAAAATTTCACTTCGTTGGGGAAATCAATATTTTAGAATGGTTTCCAATGGGTATGTGCTTGAAATCGAATGCACCCAATGGTTCTGTAAACATAGGGACATACTTTAGAAAGGTAGGCGCTCATTAGGTATTTTTACCAATGATTATTAAGAACTCACATTGTTTGAGAGGATCGGAGGTCAGGCCCATCATACCATTTTTATGGGAATTATTTCCTACTATGAGACTCTCTTATAGATTTAAGACATGTTCATGAATCCTTTAATAATTTACCATGAATGATATAAGTTTCCCTTGTAATTTATAAATCCATTGTTGGCATATATGGAATTCATAATCATCTATATTTATCTAGTGTTCATCATCAATGGATACATATATATGTATGTGAGGTTATCCATAAATGGTATCCTTATAACATTTTGTATAGATTCTTTGGTTTTTATTATGAAGAGGCCGATTTTCTAGCAATACAGTGGGGCACTCTGGAATTTATTTGAATCCAAGTAGATGAAGGTCACTCTAAATTTTATTATTATCTAGGGAGAGGGAAGGTAATTCTGGAGTTTATCATCATCCCAGAAGACATATGTTATTTTGATGTAGGGATCAAAACTATAAATGGGCTTCCTATATATCCTCATTAAAGGAATATGAACTCACATAGTTCAGTTCCACTTAAAGGGGACATCATACCTGTTAAGGTTGTGTGATGAGAACCCAACTATAAAGTTTAACATCACATGGAAATGGAATCTATGTGGAAGGTTCATAGTCAATGTTTGGTGTGGGACTAATGTTAAAATATCCCAAAGAATTTATAAGGTATATTAGTTTCCAAGTTGAATTAGACCCTACTAGGGATATGTCCCAAAAGAATATGGTTGGATTAGAATGTTGGTTATGAACCTATAGAATGCTTTCTACATATCCTATTTGGATTGGAATAAAATCCCACATAGTTCGTTTGTGAAGACACATGCCTATGGAGGCCCTCAAGGGTATGTATCACAGGGGAGTATAGCCCTTTGAGATAAAAGGTTTAGGATTAATCCTAATAAATAAATCCCCTATGAAGGGACCATGAGGGATATTTCAACTCATGTTTATTTGGGGGCTTAACTCTGGGATTACTCTTGAAGTGGATACCCAGATATAAGGGAATTATAATTAGGTAATAATACTAAGGAGGATGCCCATTGATCTTGGGACCTGATTTGGATTTCTACGTATCCCAGTCATGGTGGAAATCAAAATTCCCGTAGTTCATATTAGTTTGGGGAATACACATAATAAGAGGCCCATTGAGTGGGGTATTATTTCTCATTTCATGGATGAGATGATATAGATCTCTGGAAATGAGAAGGATTTAGATGTTTCCCAGTTATGGTTGGAATAAGAGTTTTTATAGTTCATTCTAGTTTGGGGAGTGTACCAAAGGGGAGTCCCATTGAAGGGGATGATTTCTTATTTCATGGTTGAGATGATATAAAGCTTAGGCCTTGATAAGTCTTCATATGTATCCCAGTTATGGTGGGAAAAAAATTCTTCAGAGTTCATTACATCAGGAGGATTGTGTGGATGTTGTGATCATTAAAACCCTTTATTTTCACAAGTCATGATCTATGTGAGAAAACAGAATATGTGATATAATCAATAAACCACACACTGTCATTCCTTTGATTATGGATGAGGAGGGGGTGAGGGAGGAAGAGGATGAGGCAACCATGGGAGAGGTTGATTCTACAACAGAAGTGGTTGGGGTTTTAAAACTTCCCTCTCTCCACTTTACATTAGATAAGAGTCAATTTAAGGAAGGAATGGAGTTCAAGTATGTAGTGAGGATAAAGACTACAACATCAGACGTGAAAGGAAATGGGCTTACACCAATATGGTTTCCCATTGAGGTTTGGTAGGGGATTACATCTAAGGAGGATTCCCCTTGGAGGTTTGGTTGGGGATTACTCCTAAGGGGGATTTCCATGGATGACTCAACCTCGCTTAGATGTTATGTGATGAGGTTTGAGGATTTTCTTGAGGAGAGTATCAACTCAAGTTACTCAAGGAATACAAAAAGAGAGTCTGAACTCATGACATGAGAAAGGAAACAAGAGGAGTATGTTGACTTATGAAATTTCAAGGAGTGTATAGGATTATTTCATATCATGGTATTCTAAAATAGGATGTGAAGGCCGTATAAGACTCAACTCAAAATACCCTTAACTTGGATAGAAAAGTTCACAGTGAGACTATATTTTTCATGGTGTTCAGTGAAGGAAGTGAAGTGATTAGTTCAAATGATTTGGACTGCAGCTCAAAAGTGATCCTGAGCGGGGGTGTAAGGGTTTAGGCCATGTGGTATAGACCAATGAGTTCACTAAAGTGGGTCCTCCTAGTATTACGTCACCGAGGTATGTCACTATGGTATGGGTCTCCTAGGTAGGTTTCCCAAGTATGGGTTACCATAGGTGGGTCACCTAGGTGGTACCTCACCCAAGTAGTACTAGGGTGGATCAAAAAAACGTTTCCATGTATGGGTATCCCAAGTGTGGGTCACCAAAGTTCTAGGTTGGAGGCCTTTCCATAGTGAAGTTGAGCCATGAAAGGTCACCCAAGTAGTGAAAAACTACATGGGAGGAGGACCTGTGTGGCCAAAGCCCTCTCTAGGATTCATGGTCTGGGAGTTTGGCTGTTGTCTAAAAAATTTGGGGTTGAGGGGTCTATTTATATACCTTCAGGTGAACCTATGTGAATGTATTTCCACCGAGAGACCTGCATGATGGGGCTTGCTTGGATGGACTTCTTTGGTGGAATACTTTAAAAAATATTTCTAAGTTCCAAGATCCATAACATTTGATCTGTGTGTCTATTTTGGATCCATGACCAGCCAAATCAAATCTCTTGAAGAGATATAATCTTTTTGAAAAGTATAATACACAATATATTATCCCTGAAAACTCACAAATTGAATTTTTAATGCATTGACACCTTTTTATCACCGATCATTTAAATCCACTACCTACACCATGAGGTGGCCTTTTCTCTTATCCCTCGTTGTAGAGTAGTCTCCTAGAAAATGGAAATCCAAACATGAATTCTATAGAAAAGTTCATGGAAAAAATATATAATTATAAAAAAATCCTCCCCATAGTGTTATATTCACATAGAATGAAAATAATTTAGTTCGAAGGTAATAATAGGGAACTTTGATGCATTCCAAAATCATTTTTTGTACTTTAGGGCTACCTCAAACGTGGAAGGATGCTCTAATTTTTACCTAATTCTGGTGTCTTAGTGAGTATATGGTTAAAATGACTGAGCTTCAATGAGTAGCTAATGTGGATCAGGATTCTATTAAATAGATGAAGAGTTCTTTTGGAGGCCACATGTAACATATGATAGAGAGACACCATTTTGTGGATGTTCTTATAGGGTATGTTTTCATATAAATGAAAAGAACTTCACTTCCATTCATCCATTTCTTCATCCCTACCTTTTTCATGTAATAATAATGCCAATGCTGATTTTCATAGCATTTCTTCTTCATATAATATAATCCTAATTACAATGATAGAGATGAGGCACTCTAATTTTTACCTAAGAAAATGGGCCTGGTGAGTATAATTTAATTATTTCCTAGGTCATATAGACAACCCTACAGACTTTTTTCTTTTTTATTATCACACTAATTTTTTATAATTTTCAATATGGAAGTGACTTAGTGGGTGAGGTTTAGATTTTTATTAGGTTTCCATTTTTGGGGTTTTAGCCTAATAATTTTGGTACCTATTTCTTTTCATTGCTCAATTTCTCCTAAACCACACAGAGTGTAGGCCTAGCGAGTTGAGACTCAATTTTTTTTCAGAGTTCCCTTTTCTAGTTTTCATCCTGGTGAGTACTATGTATTTTTTTGGGATGTTTAATTTTAGTCATACCAGAATAAAAGGTCAGTGTTTTAGGTCAAATAACTTTTACTATGAAATTTTAAATATAATCCAAACAATGCATGATGGATAAGAATATTCTAATATTCTTAAGATACTTTAAAGTGGAATATTGAGACATTTTTGTGACCTCAAAATCTAAAACAAGGTATTTGAGAATATAGAAGATCTCCCATAAGAACAAAGTTACCACTAGTTGAAAAACCCATTATAAGGACTGTTTTATGAAATCCCAACTAGGTTGTGTACTACATATTAAATTATTGGTATCATTAGGATGATGTGCCTGTTATGTCAGAGAATTATGAAAGGAAAACTAGGGGAATTTAAAACATAGTCAGGTAAAAGAGTTTTAACTAATTAACTCATTCTTTTACTGATGGAAAAAGATCTTCTAAGACTTTGATATCTCAAGACCATAATGGGTGGATTTTCCATAGAAATAAATCTTATAAAAAATGAATCATCCATTACGACATAAGAGATGAATAATAAGACACTCCTACATAAATTTGATGTGTTATGGGGGTAAATTTTGTCATAAAGGGACTTTTTGATATCTTTTTTGTGAATATTAAAGTTATAAAGCAATGAAATTACAACGTCACGTAGTTTAAAGTCGTGACGTAGGGACATTAGTGGCCATGAAGTTTTAATTCATGCAATAATGGAATTAGGGGATACATAGTATAAATTCATACTGTAAGAACAATAGATAATGTTCAGTTTAAATTCATGCAGTAAGAACATATGCGGTTATGTAGTTAAAATCATTGCATCATGGGCATTAGGGGGCTATAATTTATGGTCTTTATCATTTTCCAAATGTTTGATGATTCTATGATTCTTGGAAATATGTTTTTAAATGTGCTACTATATTTAGGTATGGATGGATAAAGTTATAGGATGTGATTTTTATATTTTTGGATCGGAAGGGTGTTATGAGAAAAGGGGGTTATGATGTTAGAGGAGGTCTCTCCCAATAATGAAGTTACCACTGATTGAAAATACTATAATTAGGGCTATTTTTAAAATGAAAAACTAGGGCACATAATGCATGGTCAAGTAGTGGCATCCTTATACTGACAATCCCATTATGGGGGAAGCTTATGCAAGGAAAACTGGGCATGTACTGCATTTTCAGCTAAAGGATCTCTCAAGAATTATGAAATTCATTCATTAAAAGAGGATGAAAGTTTACAGAGATTCATATTTTCCCAATAATAGAGTTAGGTTTGTGTAGAATGTAACTGAACATGGAAGGATTATATCATTTTTGAATTTCTAGAGAATTGAGGAGGTGAATTCTCTACACAGGTATGATCCAAGAATAGGAATTATAGTGCATGTAATATTAGGTTATATGACTAGAACTATAATATTATGGAAACAATGGATGATACATGGTTGAATGTTCCAATTTCATTCCAATATGCATTGAAAAAGTGAAGGGGAAAAATGTAAACTAGGGTCTTTAAGACTTTTAGGTCATGATAAAGGATATGGAAAAAATATATAAGGGGTAACTTCACATTTACAAGTTCCAATATACCATCATCCAAGATTAAAGAGAAAGAAGTGGATTCTCCTAATAAAAAAGTTACCACTGGTTGGAAACCTGTTATGGGGGATATTTTATGCATGGCCATATAGGACACATACTATATAGCCAATCAGTGGCATCCTTAGGCTGATATGACTGTTATGTAGGTGACTTATGCAAGGATAACTGGCGAACATATTACATAGTCAGGTAAAGGAGCTCTTGGGTATTAAATATTCCACCACTAGAAGTTAAGGAGAGATTATGAATATCTGAAAGTCCTCAATATTAAGAGTTTGACATGAAAAAGGGTAAATGTTAAATACACCAGGTAAGTATTTGGAGTAATATTTTCTATGAATATGGAGTCCCTTTCAAAGATCTCACTAACATATAGAATGGGGACATCTCTTGTTTCATTGGTTTGATCTATAAGAAGAGGACCCAAAATAAAATCTCCTACATATATTTTTGATTGTATGTAAAAGAGGGGGAATTTTTATTTTACCCCATGGCTGGGGATAATGCTTAAGGCCTGGGCTTCTGTACATATCTCAATGGGATGAGAATCAAGCCACATGTAGGTCTAGAGATATTGTGTAGTTTGAAGTCATGTGGAGAGGATGTAGGTCATTTGATTTAATATTAAATGGAAAGGATGTGGGTGATTCTAATGTGAAAAGGAATATCATGGTTGGGCCATGGTGTAGGACCCATGCATCACTATGTATCTTTTTGAAGAAATAATCCAGCCATACATAGTTCTAACAGATACAGATTCATGCGTAATGTGGTAACGTGTATTGGTTCTCCAAATATAGATCTAACTTATAAATGGGAGAGTAGGCAATTTTCTATGCTGCGATGTGGATGGGTCTAGCATATAAGATCTGTATGTCACTAATTATCTTAATGGGATGATAATCAAGCCACACATTGTTCTTAAATAAAGGTCCCTCACCATAATTTAACTCAAAAGTGGATGATAGTGGGGGTTTCTTTGAATACTGGTTCATATATAAGATGAGAACTCATATTGAATCTCCTCACATATATCTGACTCATATATGGGATAACAGATTCATTATTTTCATCATGTTGTGACTAGGCTGGAGTTTGAGAGTTTGGGTGTCACTATATATCTCATATGGGTGAGAATTAGGCCACACGTAGTTCTTGAAGAACTTCCCTGTGAATGTATGATCCTTACACAAGGAGTGGGGGATTTTGAATTACTGTTGGACCAAGTTATATGCACCAGTTTTCACTATATATCTCAATATAATGATAATCATGCCACATGTAGTTCTTGTAATTACATGCAGTTTAATGTCATGCAATAAGGATGAAGGGGAAATGATGTGAAGTGATGGAAATATTACATTTGGGCCAAAGAATGAATATCTGGGCTTCACAATGTATCTTATAGGGGTTATAATCCAGCCTCAAATGTCCCTTGATAGGATCCCTATGTAGACATGATTCATTCATAGGAAGTAAAGGGGCTTTATGATTTAATTGTGGTTGTATATAGGATTGGGGATCCGCGCGTCACTACATATCTCAATAGGACTAAAATCAAGCCACATATAGTTCTTAAAAGTTTTTCCCCACACTAATCAGACTTTATATTGGAAAAGGTACTTTTTATAACTTCTAGACATATGTTTAGGCCTTAAGCATGGTGTCTTAGAAAGTTTCTCTATGTAGAGAGGGTTAATTCATGAGGAACAAGAAGGTTATGTTTTTTCCAAAATCATGGGCGGACCCAGGATTGGGGATTTGGGAATCACTAATATCTTAATAGGATGAGAATCATTCTACAAAAATTTCTTGAAAATTATCCTTGTACATGTTTGATTAATGCACACATGGGGTGAAGGGACTCATTAAATATTGTGGTTGGACTCGAGATAGGGGATCTGGGGGTCATTACGTATCATGTTGGGTCAAGAATCAATCCATATGTAGTTATTGAAAAATTTCCCCACACCAACTAAGGTTTGATGTGAGTAAGGGGGTTTTATAATATTTTAGATATTTTCTAGAATAATGGTTCGAATCAAGACAGAAAATGGCTTGAAAATTAGGCCATAGATTTTTAAGGAATTCCCAGTATAGATTTAGTTCATACACAAGGAAAAAAGAAATTGTTTCTTTATGGTTATAGATGGAACTATTATTAGAGATTTGGGCATAACTATATATCTCATTGAAATGAGAATAAATCCACACATATTTCATGATAGTCATTCACTATGCATCTCTAATCCAAAAACATGGATAAATGGGGCTCAAGTTCCGCTAAAGAGTGGTAATGAGTTGATTAAGGTTGACACATAGAAGATACTCATCTTTTGGGGGGAACACAAAGAGTTTCCACTCATGGTATCTTGGGGATTTATTAACATCACATAAGGGATACATTTACCATATAGCTTAATGTCTTGTGGTGAAGAAAAATGGAACTATGCAATTTAACATCCTGCAGCTATGATGACAGTCATGCAGTTTATCATCATTTGATAATTAAAATGATGCTACGTGTTTTAGTATCATGAAACCTGGATGAAAATGGTGATCTGAATTTTAACTTCCTATATCTAAGATTCATTATGTGTGATTACAAGAATTACATATTTAGGAACCATACATTGGTTGGAGTGGTAGAGAGTTCTCCATTGATTGAGATCAAGTGATAAGCTCCATTAGGACGGACCTTATGTATGGAGTAAGGTCCCCCTCACTTTTTATCATGCATAAAAGGCTTATTTATTAGTATCATTAGATTCCTAAGTACTGGTACCAATTATAATTGGATGAATTAATGAAGATATACCTTCTTTTTAGTGTCTCATGCTATCCGGTTCTAATTGACCTCCGTGTGATGTAAGGTGGGAAATCTCTTTTCATCTAGTCACTCTATATTATTTAGTTATTTATTGGATTTCTCATATTTGGATAGCTAGTAAAAATTTAAATATTAAGTGATGGAAACTAAACCTTAATAAGAAATAATTATTCTATTTAGAAGCCTCTATTTTCCCATTGTCCACTGCATGATAGCAAGATGAATGGTTGAATTTGATATTATATTCCTAATATAGCTTCACCACCATAGTAGAAAAAACATGGTGTTATTTTCCCTCAAAATGGTATGAGGGACTTAAAATTTGGTAATTATGTTAAATTAAAAAAAGATAAAAATTATTTTTGTTCTAACTTCTTTATGGGGTATTACCACATCCCATTTGGAGAAGAAATTGATTGTAGTAAGGATATACTTAAAATTCTTAGCCATAGCTATGCGATATGGTCTAAAAACATCCATTCCCCATGTGGAAAATTTATATTAGTATTTATTTATATATATAAGCTATGGGGGTTGACGAATAAAATTGGCATTCACTTGGACATAATGACACTTCTTAGTGAATTCTCTATAATCATGTGTTATCGATGACCAGAAGTATCCAAGCCTTGAAATTTGATCAGAAATCTCATACCTAGATTTGTGGGAAATAAAGGATAATCTATTTACTTCTTCCATAATATCCACATTAAATTATACATTAACACATCTAGGAAGGAATCTATCTAGGCCTCTATTGTGAAGAACTTTATAGTGATTTGGGCAATCATAAAGAGTGAAATAACCCACTCGTCATTAGATATTCACTATTCCAACTCTGTCCAGTGGAATTAATCCATCATGGAGATACTATATGATGGGTGTAATCCATACCATGGTAGGGATATGTGGATCTAGGATGGGATTAATTTCATTAATCTCTTATGCTATGATCCAAATGAAAGGTGAAACCATTCTGTGGTGGAAAAAACTAATGATTGTTTCATCCTGATTTGGATCTTCCAAAGCGATAGTTGCATTTTACAATGCATTCGTATGATAATTTTGTGATCATGAGATGTGATTCAATGTTTTATATAAGTTTAATTCTTATATTAACCCTCATACATAATACCATAGGGTAATTATCTATTCCTTTCTGATGGAATAATTCCTGTTGATTTGCTTGATTATCAATTATGAATCACCCTTCACCTCTAGGTTGTTCACTGGTACATAGAGTTCCAAATCCAAGACTACAATGAGAGAATAATATTATAACTCATTATTAGTCCCAACTTCTGATAATAAAGAGTATGGAAACACTACCTTTTCTAGGGAGATAAGCTCAACTCCAAACCTAACTTTGTTAAGCTTAGGGCCTTCTATTCTATTCCCCATTGTACTTTGGGAAGAAACCTCAAAATACATCTCCCATAATTAGGGGATATCGTGAATATGAAGTATTTATTCATATGGTAGTTCGGTATTTAATAGAGTCTCTTCTACGGATGGATACCCAATGAGGAAGTCTTCCAAGGATTGCCCTTTTACTTATTTTTGAGGAAAAAACTGTATATTAAACTACTGTAGGTTAACTACCCACCATGACAGATGTCCTATCATCATAGGATGGCTAAAGATAAATTTGAGCAGGGTATTGAAGGAAACCGGATGGATCTTGTGGTGTTTTACGGTAGTGTTTCAGATTTTAAACTAAAATATTCATACCAAGAAGCTCTTTTCAATATATGAAAATCATGTCTCTACATCGAGAATGGTTTGATTAATATAGTAAAGGCTGCTTTCATTCTCGACAACAATATTTTTTGCATGTATAATGACAAGTGATTGCTCCATAGATTTCACATATAGAATAATTGTCTTTCCATAAACATGTGGCATCAATAATTATGGGCTTAGGATTTATTTTTTGAGGACACAAAATTATTCTTCACAGTTGTTGTTCAACTGATATGTGACTCCTTTCTTCATCTACTTGGTAAAGGGTGAACACTTGCCTACGAGGTTGCATATACAACATAAAATGTAGGCCAAGTTTCCTTGAATTCCTCTTAAATATTTCATGTTTTATGGTGATGACAAGACAAGGATATCCTTAGTCTTTTTTGGATCAACTTCGATTCCATGATGGCATACAATGAAGTTGAGAAATTTTTCTAAGGTTACCCTTAAAGCACATTCCAAGGGGTTCATCTTAAAATTATGCTGTTAATTCTTGTTGAAGATGGTTTCTATATCATCCAAGTGATAAAATATTTTTTTTTTCGATTTTACCAATATATCATCAATATAGCATTTGATAAACATTATTAATAAGGGTTTGAAGATGTTATCCATAGCATGTTGGTATGTATCACCAGCGTTCATCAAGACAAAGGATATTACCTGATAAAAGAATATGCCTTCAGGTGCTTGGATGGTTGGGTATTCTTCATCTTTTAAGGACATCTGAATATTATTTTACCCAAAGTAGATGTCCATGAATGGGAGGTCCTGATAACTGGCCATTTTATCAGTCAAGAGTTTTTTTATTGGAATAGGGTAAAATTCCTATAGATACCCTTGAAATTGATGTAAAATCTAATTTTACGATTATTATTATTCATAGGGACAATGTTGAATATCCATTTTAGGTACTTCCCCACTCAGATGAATTGAACCTTGATGAGTTTTTCCTCTTCGGCCTCAATCTTGGAGGTGTGATTTGGGTGTGTCCTCTTGCCTTCTTGCTTGTATCCCTGATGACCTTATGGAAATCCCAAATGATGTGTGGTCACCTCGGGGTCATGGCCCCACATCTATGTGTAATTCTAGGAAAACACATCCTAGTTTTACTACAAGAAGGAAGTGTATTTCCCTCTATTCTTCGAGAGTCATGACTACACAAATTAGAGTGGGTCATGGATCTTCTTCTACACCCATATTCATTTCTCTAAGTTCATCCACAGTGGCAGAGACACCTTCCAAGAATGTTGGTTAGGAATCGTTGAGATACTCAACTTCTCCCAATTCCTCATGATCCACTATTTATTATTTTTCCTAGGGAGGATATGATGAAGAAAGTTACACAAAGGGAATAAGGGAGTAAGTATTCAGACACCCATAGGATAAGGAAATCATTTTGGGCTCACATTCTAGTATGTATACTTCTTGGAGTCCTGAAGGAGAAATAATGATCTAAGAATGAGTATTTTCAATTTATCCAATTATTCTGATGAATTATTTGAATTCGGTTGGGAGAACTAATCTTTGTTGATGCTTTAGGGATAGAATGAAGACATTTTCATTAATGATTTTATTATCATTTAGGGGGTTGATAACTTATTCAGTGTCCTTGGGATCAACTATCATGACTAATATTATAGAAGATTCTGAATGAATTCATGAATTCTAGACCATATTATAAATTTGATTAATCGGCAACACATAATATACACTAATCTTCATGAAAGGGTTAGAAAGAATCATCTCCAATCCATTTGGGGAATTGATTTGGGAATCATCATTATCCATTGATTTATTCCCTTCATTGTGATAGAACCATGCATCGATGTATTGTGTTTCACAAGATTCGAATAGGGCCTTATCATCATATAATGTCCCAATTTTACCATTGAGAGAATATTTGAGACAATAGTGGTATGAATAAGGAATGGATGCATGCTGATGTAGCCAAGGTCTTAACAGTATAACATTAAAATTTGTGTCCTATTGGACCACCATGAACATTGAGTTAGACACAAGATCTCAGAAATGAATCTTATGTGTAATATCCTTCTGAGGTTATTTATCATTCTTTTCATAACCCTGTAACATAATAGTGGAGGGGGACAAGTGAGATTCATTGAGACCTAGTTGAAAAAGTGTTTGAACTGGGATGAGGGTGACTCTTGATCCATTATCAATGAAGTATCATCGAATACCAATATTATTTAACATGAAAGATATATACAAGGGTATATCATGTCCTTGTATGACAACATCCACATCTTGGTCGGTGATGGAAATGATCGAATGGAATTATGAAGGATCATTCTCCGCATGATATAATTTAGTAGTAGTGACCCCAACTTCAAATTACTAAGGGCTTGAAAATGCCTCAATGAGTGCTTTCTTGAGGTCTTTTCATCGACACAAATCATCCAGGATTGATAACATAATTGGAACTTGGGCTAGTTGCTTCAATATATAATAATTTTTGTCCAAAGGTTTTTACCTTCTAGAATAAGGAATCCCTTTTCCAGGCACCTTAGGTTATGATGTTTTCGATATAAATAGACCGTCTCTTAGGGAATGAACCAGAAGTGCTCCTACTCATAGTGTATTAGGCCGTCTAGGTCTTCCCACCAAACTATGAGGTGGTGGTGAATCATCTAACTTGTATTTCAAGATATTTATGTTAGTTAATACCCTTTCATGTTTTAAGGAAAAACTCCCTTGTTCTTGTTGAGTCTGTCTAGGTATTCCCACATAACTATGAGGTGGTGGTGAATCATGTAACTTGTATTTCATGATATTTATTTTAGTTAATACCCTTTCATGTTTTAAGGAAAAACTGATTTTCTCTTGTTGAGTTTCCTGAAGAGTTTTTCCATGATTATCAGCCATTTAGATGCTTTTAGTGGGGGTTTGGTTAAAGTAGTGGCTTCTAGAACAACCACATATTCGACTATATCATCTAACTTGATGAAATATTTCCCCATTTACCTAATAAAGTGCTGGGAAATCAGGTTTGTAATCAGAATCATCAATTTAGTAGAGATCCGTTAATTGGATAACAATAATTGAACCAAAGATTAACTCCTCATTTGATGAAGATTCTTCCTGGGGGTCGACTTTTGTTGGACCATTTGGAGAGGTGGTGGTTGTGCTTCTCAAGTGGTCATAATAAAATCTACTAAGTCCAAGGAATCATTTGTCCTTGAAAGAAGATCATATTATTATATTTTTTACTTATCCTTTTGGATAGGTTATTTCTTTGAAGATTGACCTTAAAATTACTAGGATTTTGATGAATCTACATTTGTTATCGTAGAAGCGACATGAGGCACAATTTCCTATTTTATCTATGTTTGTAGAATGGAAAGAGTCTAACTGATTGTTTTTATGACTATCCAGTCACTAATATTCTATAAATTCTTTATTTTAACTTATTTTTACTCTCCTTCCACTTCTAGATTGGTAACAGAATCATATGCTACCTGGGCTAGTGAATTGTTTAGTTTCACTTTCTCAGAATCCACCATATTTTATAGGTTTTCCTTAAAAACAAAACACTCTTGAATGGGATGCCCAATGTTTGATGGAAGGTGAAATATTTTGGGAGATCTTAGTCACCTTCATTGTTAGTATTATTGGGCCTGGGAAACTGAACTAAGTTGTTTTCCAAAGATGAGATGATGTAGATGGGGACTTGTTCATTCCTTAAGGAATAGACCTTTTTGTTCAACTCCGTAAAATATTTCCACCTCTGTTCTATTTGATCATCTTGAAGAGGTGTTTATTATTTCTAATTCTCACAAGGAGGAGCTCTACAATATGATGCAAGCTTTGAGGTAGAAGTGGGAACATGGGACTACTTAAGTGTTACTATAACAGCCTCTTCCTTAATTTTTCTCCTTCCCTAAGCTGATGGGATCATCTGGGACTTGGATTTGGTATCTATGTTTATGTTTTACTACTCTTAACCAATTTCAACCATATCCAAAGACCCTCCTATGTATATCATAGGGATGAAAAGTGTGCAAAACTCACCACATAGTTTTTCTACATAGATAGGCAACAATTCTTCTTGAGGGAGAAATAGGTTCCACGAGTAGGAAGATATTTTTAGCTAATAAATGAAGTCTTATAATTTTTTATTCTACCATTACCTGCATTTTGTGAGATCAAAGACTATTGTCTTTTGTATTGTTGATATGAACATGAAAAGGAAATTCTAACAGAGATCTTCCCATAAAGTGATTGATCGAGACCATAAAATTATGTACCATAAAAAGGCTATCCCCTGCAATGATTGTCTGAAGCATCTTATTTTCATTTATTCTTGTTGTTTAGAGGTTTCCATCAAAGGATCACAGTGAGAGTCTAAATGAATCAAGTGCTTCTATGGATCTCTCAAGCTATTGAAAATTAGAAATTCAGGGTTCTCAAAGATTAGAAGAGGAGGGTTGGATTCACCCATTTGGGAGAATCATTATTTTCTAGTTGTACTAGTGCATTACTTCAGTCCATTAATTTCAATCATGTCGCTAATGAATCAATAATGTTCATAAGAATTTGATGAATATTTGATTGAGCTAGGACCTGAATAGGTATGGATATTGGAGCCTAAAAAGGTGGTATGACTGAAAGGACTACTAGTGGGAGTATTGTGGATATATGAAATGGGTAACCAATAGGGGAAATCCTGTAAGGATGTTCCTGACCCTGTTCTGGCTGTGTTCCCAATGGAGGGAATTCATGATCTCCTTTTATGAAATTCAAATATATTTCTGGTTGATTTCTTACATTGAGTAGATTTTCCCTATTTTCTTCAGTCATTTTGAGAAACCCTCTTTACTGTGTTGGACTAAATGGAAGTGTGAGTAGAGGGTATTCTTATATAGCACAAAAAAAGGAATATTTTCTCAGAGTAACTCTGCATTGAGTTTTCTTAACTCTCTCATTTTTTACTCTTGCTGAGAAAATATATTTTCTACTAAAAGGGACAAGCCTTCTTTAGGGGAATGTGATACATGATATTACACTTACCTTTTCCTCTATTATTTTCCTTTTGAAGAGGTAGAGTTGAATTATTTGGGAGGATACCCAAAATTTGGTTGAGCCTCTGGTTTTGGGTACACTCACCTTCAACATTCATTTCATTGTGGTCAACCTTAGGATTTGAAATTCTTCTCCAGAATCCCTTGAATAGGTCATATATTATGGAGGGACGTTAATGATGGAATTAATAACATTTACTTATTAATAATGCATTATAGTAATTCTATTGGAACCTATACGAGATTTCCTTCTTCTGCACCCTCCACAAGACCATGTCTTCTTCTTCGTTGGTTCATCGGGGGATGTTGGATGAATAGTGACCAAAGGAAAATCCACAAAGACTTCAGTAGTTTTGTTTCCAAGTGATTTCACCAAATCATCTAATGGTACCAATTGAGACGATTCACTCGGTGGAATATTCCCTAACTAGAAGAAGTCTGGTTCTCATTGAAGAGGGGATTGTTGGGGTAAAAATCCCCTAGCCCTAAGGGTTGCTGCTATTCTTGTTATTCCTTTGCAACCCTTCTGGTTGGTTGGATGATACTAAGGGTTGGGTTAAAAAATCCACCATCAATTTGGGTTGGGTTTTTTCTTGACCTATTGTGGATGATATTACCGCAATGGTTATTCTGATTTTATGTATTATAGTATGAATGTTGGATATGAGAATTATTTGGAACTCACTTAAATCGCTCATTTTGGAGGACTATTGAGTTATTTCTAACATTTTCTCAATATTACGGCTAACATCCTCTAAGTAGGATTCCTGCTAAAATGTTCTCAGATGCTTGATGTAAGAGTATCTTAATAGCTTTCTCTCTTCTATCCTAATGTTGGTAAGATTTAGTCGAGGCCTATTCTTTTTGATCATATCTTTGGCCATGAATAGATTCCATTTTTTATAGTCAACCTGGGGAAATTAAATTGCATGATGTCACATTTTGTGACCTTTACTAGCTAGGTATAGCATTGAAATGCAATGCTCCATGTACACCACATCCTTGAATGCGAATACCAGATAGGGTATCTGTGATCATGTTTTACAACCTCATTAATGAATCGTGGCATGCACATTGAAGGGGTCCTCATTTATTCTCAATTTTTGGATGTCGGGAATCCTTGATATATTCCAAGTTAATTTGGCATTGAAACCCTTCTATTATATATTCTTTAGCTAGATGTTTCCTCATGTTTAGAAAATCATCTTCATCTTTCATAAGATGTTTCTCATCTTGGTTCAACCATAGTAAATGATTCCTTATTGTTTTACCACAAGAAATGGGATTTGTTGAGATTCCCTATACTATATTGGAAGATAAATGACCCAAGAGAGGTTCGAAGAATGACCATCTCCTCGGGTTATATTTTGGCTGAGAAATGATTTCACCTAACAATGATAAGGCATCAAACATGACCAACCTTGTATTTGAAAGCACTTCACAATAATAGGGATTTCTCATCACTACAATATCAATTGGAAAATTATTTTGATAATGCGAATCACTACGATCTAGATTACTTTCATAGAGATCCCCATCATGGGGAGGACCATCATGGTGGATTATATCAAGGGTAATACCCTCTTACTCCTTGGTCTGCTGGCCACACTGAGGGTTTTCGTGGCTCTCATCAAGAGATTGGTTCTTAAGATCAACCAAATTGTTTCTTTAAAGCAATCCTTTATGGTGATTTGTTCAATGAGGACCTTCATAATTACTACTAATTTTCATATAAGTTGGTAACAAGAGAGTATGATCTTGAGCTACAACAGATAATTGTATGAGGGATTCAATAACTCCAATATTAAGTGGATCCAAATCATAGATCGGCTCGTGATTCTCAAATCATGCTTGATGATACATCTTCTTTGATGCCTTATCATGAGCAATTAGGGCCTCTTTCTTGGAGAAGTGGTCATCGTGGGGATGTATTTGTGCCTACCTTAGAGAGGGAATTGTAATAATCCAATTACCTCTAATTGGAATGGGTGTATATTCCTAATCCAACTGTTTGTATATTATGGGGTAGTTTTACCGATGACCCTCCAGTATGAGAGCATAGGTATTTATCTTCTTCGGTGTGGTATACTGATTAGCCACTCCATTTGTGGGGACAGTGTTATGTGTCTCTCCCTTAGGAACTATTTTCATCACCGTGATGATATCTTAACAATTATATAGGATATAGGTAGGGATTTAAATCTTCCCTTTTACAATTTCCAATATATTCTTGGTGACCTTAGTGATCTAAATGGGGATATATTCCCATTTTTTCATCTTGAGTAGGTTTATATGTCTACTCATGACCTCCCTTTCCTATCAGTGGATACTGAAAGTAATCATGGGAATAGAGTTGTGTCTTCCCGCTAATTTTCATTGATACTTTTCAACTTAATTCCCAGTGTTCATCTAGATGAGGATACTGGCAAGCCTGATAAATTTTGGAAAGTGTATGTTCATGATAACTATTTTCCACTATACATGGTCAATAAAATTCCTTTAGTGTTTCCAAATGAGTCAGTTGGATGTATTGGGGGTGCAGGTAGGTGTTTGTTCATGCTTGAAAATTTTCCCAATATTTGTTTAGTGGACTTCTTTGAATGATGTCAGGCAAGTCTTCTGGCTGGCTGAATGAAGGTAGATAAGTGTATTTATCCTCTTGCTATTTTCGATCAAATTGGGTTGGAGGGATTCTCTGGAGGGGAAAAAGGGTATGAAAAAACTACCAGTTGGATGTTTGTGTTCCCCAATGGGATGTCTTGCATGCCTGATTTTTACGGATGTGGGATGGAAAATCAAAAGAGATACCCTCATTATGTTGATGTTTCTCTACCGTGCAGAATTTATGACATTTATTGTTGAAAGTAACCCTTAAGAAGGACACTTATGTCATTGGGATGAGGTTTCATGTGGCCTCTTGATCAACCTCCTTGAAACATGGTAGGAACTTTTTGTTTTGTTTCAGGGATAACATCCCAAAATGGTTGAAGATAGCAGTCGGTGTAATCTGATTTAGGACCACCAGTTGTCATTGACGGAATGATTAGGGGTGCTTCTTGAGCTGGAGGTCCTGTTGGGATTTCTCCAAGGTTGGGATCATACCAGTATGATAGTACTATAAGGCCATTTCATTAGAGTCCTAGTATTAAACATGCTAATTTGGTAATGTAATCCTTTGTGTGGATGAGGATCTAGCCTAAGTAGCTATTGGGGCTTTCACATGTGTCAACATGATAGAAGCCATTGGAACTAAGGGTGTTCTTTGAAGGAAGTTCTTGAATATATAAAACATACATAATCAAGAAAACCAAGTTAAATCAAAAAAAAATTGGGATGAACAAATGCATGATGTATTTCCCTATCCGACCCTCATTTCATTTGATAAGGTAAGGGTCCTAACAGATTGGTGAAACTATCATCTTGGTTAAGTATTCACATGGTTTTCCCCATTTTTTCCTTTATAAATGGGAATTTTTTAGGGAAATCAATATTTCCGAATGGTTTCCAATGGGGGTTTTCATGGAACCAGAGACACCCAATGACTCTATATCCATAGCAACCTACTTTCCAAAGAAAGGGGCTCATTATGGATTTTTGACCCACAATGCTTAAGAACTAACATTAGTCTAGAGGATGGAAGGTTTATCTCATCACACCCTTTTGAGGGGAATTGATTGCTACTCCAGGACTCTCTTATAGATTTAAGATATACTCATGAATCCTTTATTAATTTTGAAATTATGATATGAGTCTACCATTTAATTTAGAAATCAATTGTTTGAATATATGGAATTCAGAATCTTCTATATGTATCTGAAGTTATTCATAAATGGAGACATCTGTATATATCTAAGGATCTATATCAATGGTATTATTTTATACATTACTTAGTTATTCTTTGGATTTTATTATAATGGTGATGATTTTAAAGCCATAGAGTGGGGCACTTTGGAATTTATTTTGGTACAGGTAGACAAAGGTCACTCTGGAATGTATCGTCATCAATGGAGACAAAATGTTACTCTTGAGTTTATTGTCAACTTGAGAGAAAAAAATGTGTTTTGATGTTGGGATCAGACCCGCAAATGGTCTTCCTATGTATCCTTATTAAATTAATCAAAACCCATGTATTTCAGTGTCACTTAATTAGGCACATCATAAATTTTAATGTCATGTGATGAGGACCCAAGTGTATAGTTGAATTTCATGTGGCAAGGAAATCTTTGAGGAATTTGCCTAGTAAATGTTTGGTGTGGGAATTATGTCAAAACAAACCAATAAACAGGGAACTGGGAAGAGTTTTCATGTGGATTTAGACCTTTAATGTTATGTTGCTGAAAATAATTGGTTTGGTTTAGGATCTTGTATTTTAAGATATTGGAGACTTCTTACGTATCCCTTTTGGATGGGAATCAAAGCCCTTAGAGTTTGTTGCTATTGACCTGTACCTATGGAGTCCCTCAATGGTATGTCACCCAAGGGAGTATGTTCATTTGATATAATATTTTTTGGATTACTCTTGATAAGGATATCCCCAATGAAAGGACCATAAGGGATTATTTCACTAATTGTGATTTAGGGGCTTAACTTGGGGTTTAATCCTAAGGATGATACCTGAATTTAAGGGAATTATAATTGGGTATTATTTCTAAGGAGTATTCTCATTGAGATGGGGCCATGAGTGGGATTTATATTCATCCCAATCATGGTGGGAATTATATTTACCCTAGGTCATTCTGGTTTTGGGCTTACGACTAAGAGGAGGACCATTAAGGGGGCCATGATTTCTCATTTGATGGATGAGATGATATAGATATCAGGCCCTGTGAAGGTTTCCTACATATCATAGATATGATGGGAATCAACGTTCCCTTAGTTCATTTTAGTTTGGGGATTATTCCTAATAGGAGGCCCATTGAGGTGGTTGGGGGTTTGATTTTTCATGTCATGGATGAGATGATATAGAGCTTGAACCTTGAGAAGGCTTCCTATCTATACCATTTATGGTGGAAATAAGAATTCTAATAGTTCATTCCTTCAGGTGGATTGTTTGGATTTTGGGATCATTAAAAAACTCAAATCTCATGCGAGTAATGCTCAGTGTAAGGAAAAAAGGATTTCAAAGATTAAAAAACAACACATTTTCCTTCATTTGATGATGGAAGAGGAGGAGGACAATGGAAGAAGAGGTAGATGAAACCATCATAGAGGCTGAGGCTATGACAGAAGTGGTCAGGAATATGAAACTTTCCTCTATTCACTTTATATTGGACAAGACTCTATGGTATGGAAGGAATGAAGGTCGAAGATGTATATATTACCAATAATGAAACCTCTTACATGAAGGGCTAGGGGATTACACACACATGGTTTCCTTTTGATCTTTGGTTGGGGATTACTCCTAAGTAGGATCCCATTTGAGGTTTTGTTGGGGATTACATATAAATAGGATTCTTATGCATGATTAAACCTCAAATAGGAGTTAGGTAATGTGGATTAATTAGTTACTTGAGGAATATAAAAGGACAATCTGAACTTGAAACATGAGAAAGGGACCAAGATGAGTTTTTTGACTAAAGTAATTTCAAGGAGTGTAGAGGAGTATTTCAAATCATGTTATTATAGATGAGTATTTGAAGGTCATATAAGACACAATCCAAAATATCCTCAACCGAACCTGAAAAGTTCACTCTGCGACTCTCCATTTTCTATGGGGTTTAGTGAAGGAAATGAAGGGATCAGCCTGGTGGGCTGGGACTATAGACCAACATTGATCCCAAGTTGGGGTATGGGGTGCATCCCCCTATGTATGAACTATTAGTTTTTTATAGGTGGGTTTCCCTAGTATGAGTTTCATTGGTAGGTTTCCCTAGTATGGGTCACCTTAGGTGGGTTTCCCAGGTGGTACCTCACCCCAGTAGTACTAGGGTGGATCAGACAACCTCTCACAGGTTTGGGTCACCCATGTGTGGGTCGCCCAAGTGTGGGTTACCCAAGTGTGGGTTACACAAGTGATGGGATGGAGACATTGACTTTATGAAGGTGATTCATGAAAGGTCACCCAGGTAGTGATAGATAGTAAGGGAGTAGGAAGTTCATGGCTAGAGCACTCTCCAAGTTTCACAATTCGGGAGTTTAGCTTTCTTCCTGTAAATTTTTTGTAGAGGGTCTATTTATAGACATTCTAGTGGACCTACGTGAATGGAATTGTGTAGAGGGACCTACGAGGAGGGGTTTATGAAGATAGAAATTCTTGGAAGTGCACTTTCCGTTACAAAATTTTTTCACTTCCAAGATCTGTAACATTTTATTGGTGAGTCCATTTGGGATCTGGGACCATTAAAATCAATGCTCTCCTAGAGATATATGCTTCTTGATAAGTGTAGTACATCAAATCTTCTCGAAGGAAACTCGAACATTGCATTATGAAGCATTGAAACCTTTATACCATCGATATTTTAAATCTAATACCTACTCCATGAGGGGGGATATATCTTATTATCCCTCAATGTAGAGAAAAGTCATGAAAATGGAATCCAACCATTAATTCTATAGAAAAGTGCATAGAACAAATTACTTGGATTCAATAGAGAAAAATGAGATTCATTGAGAACCAACTGGTTAAGTGTCTAAACAACAATGAGGTTGAATCCTAATCCATTGTTAATAAATATTCATTAGATATCAATGTCATTTATCCTTCAAGATATATGCAACGGTTTGACGTGTCATTGTATGACAACATCCTCATTCTTGTTAGTGAAAGATATGATTGCATGAAATAATGTAGGATCATTCTCTACAAGTTATAATTTAGTAGAGGAAACCTCAACTTCAAACTCTCAAGGGATTGATAAGTCCTTTATAAGTTCTTCCTGGAGGTCTTTTGATAAACATTAAGCATTCAAGATGGATAATCTGGTCGGAACATGGTCCAGTTACTTCAAGACATCATATTTCTGATCCAGAGGTCTATGATTCCTAAAATTTGTATTATATTTTATATAAACATTAGTAGTTGATGTTCCTGATGTAGATGGAACATCCTTTAGTGTAGTAGTTAAAAGTGATCCTTCTATTAGTGGATTAGGTCGACTGGGTTTTCCTACAAGAAGAGGTTGATTAGGTGATGACAATTCATTTAACCAGTCTTCCTAGATGATTGTGTCAGGGTGGATCTCATCATGAATAGAGGAATTACCTTATTTCTCTTAATCTCTCTAAAGTGGCTATGTAAATGGCTTGACTAGGGGCATGGTTGATGTAGTAACTTTTTTCAAGACCTTGTCCTCCACCATACCCTCTGTTATGATAACCAATTTCTTCACTTCCCCCATAAATTGTGGGGAATTTGAGTTCATATTCAGAGTCATCATGTGCAAAGGGATCTATAAAGTTAATAACATTAGTGGAACAGAAAATCAAATCCTCATCTGATAAATATTCATCTAGATGATTTGAATCTTTTGTACTATTTGGTGGTGCAGTGCTCATGATTTTTCAACTGTAAGCATAAATTCTGCTAAATTTAAATAGTATTTTGGATTTAATGGAGGCTCATATTCCAATATTTTTTTCTTATACTTTTTTCCATGAAACTTTTTGTTGGATTTTCCTTCAAAGGAATAAACTGCTGAAAGATCTCGTTGTGCTATAATGGAAGCAATTGAAGGCATGACTGGCTATTTCAACTCCATTCTAAGGATATCATGGGTTAGTTTGGTTGTTTTTCAAACCATAAAGTCTCCTAAATTCATTTTTTTCCTTTAACCTCTTGAAACTCATTATCCTCCTTTGGATTGGTAACATAAATACACACAACTTGGGTGGGTGAATTTTTTAGTTTCACCTACCCAGAGTCCACCAACATTTGCAGTAGGACTTTGAAAAAGAAATTCCTTGATGGGGTACCCTAGAATATGATGGAAAGGGAAATATTTTGGGATATATTTGTCCCCTTATTTGTTGGGTTTCTTAGTTTTTGGAAATATAGGTGAGTTTTTTTAAAATTCCTAGATGAATTAGTGAGGGATATGGTCATTTCAAAAAGAACAGACCATGGTTTTCATGTACTCAAACTATTTCTACCTCTATCTATTTGATCATCATGAAGAGGCGAGCATTGTTGTTTATGATTAATATGTGGAACCATATGATATGGTATGAAATTTGAATTAGGAGTGGGTATAGGGGTTTTATTATGTGTATCAATACCATCCTATGATTTTCCTATTCTCCATACATGAGTTGATGGAATTAATCAGGACTTTGATTTGGTCACTATGATGTATTTTCCACCTCCTTATAAATTTTTGTATGGTCCAAAAATCATAATGTGTATTTCACAGGGATCAAGGGCATGAAAAAATCATCAGGGAGATTTTCTACACCGATGTCCTACAATTATTCTTGGGGGAGAGGTATGTTTAATGAGTATGTAAATCCTTTACATTGAGCAATGAAATATGAGACCCTATCATTCCACGAATTTTTTGTAGTTTTTGGGGTTGAAGAATGTTGTATTATATAACATTGAGCTAAAATAGTAGAGAATATTCCAGTGAAGGTCATACCACCCCATTATTGAAAGATCTTGTAAACTCATGTACCACATAGAGGATGGTGCCTATAGGGATTCCAAAAAGAATATGTGTTTCACTAATTCTTTCTTTTTAGGGGTCCCCATAACGGGATCATAAAAAAAGAATAAATGCATGAAGTGTTTCTTTGGGTCTCTTGAGAAATTAAAGAATAGAAATTTATGATTTCTATTGTTTGGCAGGGGAAGATTAGGATCCATCCATTCAGGGTAAGCCTTCTTTTGTTGTTGTATTAGGGAACATCATTCCTCCATGGATTCCAATAGAGTCATCAGTGACTCAATGGAGATCAAAATAAAGATGGTGAATTATTTGCCCAGTGGGAATCTAGATAGCTGTAGAGACTGGATCCTAAATAGGTGTAGTAACTATTAGGACCATTGGTGGTAGTGCTGCTAGCACTTTCTAAGGGTAGCCTATAGGGGTAGGCCTATAAGGATGTACCTGACTATGTTTTTTCTATGTACCCAAAGGAGGGAGTACTAAATATACTACCGTGGGATCCAAATATATATGTGGTTGGTATCCCACATTGAGTGGATGTTCCAAATCTGGTTCATTTTCAATGATAAACTCTATTTGACAAGGTGCACCAACTGGAAGTGTGAGTTGAGGATCTGATTACAGAATGTATCAAGAATTAAGGATATATCAGAGTAGTTCTACATTGACTCTAATAAATTCTATCAAATTATCTTCCTAATGTGAAAAAATTTCTTCCATAGAAAAGATATTAGCCTCCCTAGGAGGGAGGTGAGGCATAATTTTACTCCTAACCTTTTTATTATTTGATGCCTTTTGAGGAGGTAATAGTGGATTATTTTGTATAATTACCAAATTATAGGAAAGTATATTGTTATGGGTACATAAAACATCTTCATTTATTTGGGTGTGTACCACATTATGAACCGAAACCTCCTCCTCTGACTCCTTTGAGTTGGATAGATGTTCTGGAGGATTTTCAGTCATAACGTTAATGACATTCGGCAATGTGAAAACCATTGCGGACATTATACTAGTTTCTTTTCTATAAATTATTCTTCTAAATCCTCAATGTGTCCTTTTCATATCCTCCATTGATCCTATAGGGATTTTATAGCAGACAATAACTAGAATGGAATCACTTGACATCTCATTCATGCGTGTTCCAAGTGAAAGTACCAGATCAAATGATGGGGTAATTTGGGAGGATTCATTTTGTAGTATCTTCCTATGTCAGAAGAAAATAGATTCCCATTGAGGAGGTGATTTTTTGGGTGAAAATTCCCCATCCCTAAGGGTTGTGGTAGTTCCCATTCTACTTTCAAAATGCTTTAGCTCTAGTTTGATGACCTCAAGGGTTGGGTCAAAGAACCCCTAGACCAATATGAAAGGGTTACTCTTTAACTTCCATATATGATATAACCATGGATGATATTATTATTTCACAATGTTTTTTTTGAATGTGGGTTGGGTGCATCGTTCCGCACAATGTTAAATTTCCCAATTATGAAGACTACTATTATAATTTTTTACATCTTCACTACCTTATGGTAGACATCTTCTAAGCAGGAGGATTTTTTATATTCTTATATGCTTTATTCAACAACATCTCAATAGCCTACTCTCTTTTGGTCCGATGTCAGCGAGGGTCGGTCAAGGACTGTTTTTTCTATTAAATTCCTTTGTCATCAATAGATTATGTATATTGAATCCATCTTGGGGAAATGACATTGCATGATACCACATTTGTCTGGATTTTCTATTTAGCGAGCATAGTGAAATGAAATTCTCCATGTGTACCCCATCGTTTGATAAGAACACAAGATGGGTTATCTGCGATCAGTTGTCGTAACCTCATTAATGTCCTAAGGTTTTCATGTTAAAGGCCTCCTTACAGTTTCTCGATCTTTGGATGTCGTGATTCAAGGAGAGATGCAAAGTGAATTTGGTGCTGCAACCCTTCTATTACCTTGATGTGACTTCGATACTCATCATAAGGTAATATATTTTCTTTTAAATTTTGAACATTCCTCCATATGTTTAAGTATATTTCATGCATAACATCTTCTAGAAATGTCTCTTGAATTCTATATTGAGGGGTTGATAAAGGCTAGAACATGATTAGTATGTAATCCTTATCCAGTTTCTTTCTCATGTTCAGTATGTCTTCTCCATATTTCATGAGAGGTTCCTCAACCTGGTTTGACCAAAGAGGATGCTTCCCAACTATTTTATAATGAAATATGATATTAATAGGGACTTACTCTATTGCACTATAAGGTAGGTGACCCAATGGTGGTTTGGAGAATGACCGTCTCCTTGGGATATCTTCTGATTGAAAAAGGATTCCACCTTCTAGTGATAAGGAGTCAGACATGACCGACCATGTGTTCACAAGTGCCTCGCTATAGGAGGGATTTCACAACACTACTTTTAAAATTAGATATTTCTCTTGAAAATGTGAAACAATAGTATGGAGGTATCTTTCACAATGAACTCCATCATAGGGAGGACCAACATGGTGGATTATAGTAAGTGGAAGACCCTCTTTCCCCTTGAACTTTTGGCCATTTTGAGGGATATCATGGATCTCATTTTGAGATGGTATCATGAAATCGATCGGATTATAGGAATGATGAAAGCCGTCATGTTGAAGTGTCTTATTAAGATATTTAGAATTAAGGATACTGATCTCATAATTTGGTAGTGGGAGGGTATGATCTTAAGTTCTAATAGATAATCATTTGAGTTCTTCAAGAACTCTAGTGTTAGGAAGAGCGAGATCATAGAATGAATCTTGATTTTACAATCATCTTTGATGATACTTCTTATATTCCTTATTCCGATTGATTGGGGCCACCTTCTGGGAGAATTTTCTATCATGTCCTGATGTTTGTGCTGGCTTTGGAGTGGCCATTGGAATTAGCTGATTACCTCTAGTTGGAGCGGGTGTATGTTCCCAACCTGGTTATCTATATATTATGGGGGAGTCCCCCCCCCCCCCACAACCCTCTTGGATGATAGATTAGGTAGGTATCTTTTTTGGGGTAATATGATGATGAGCCACACCACTTGTGGGGATATAGTTATGTTTCTATTCCACAGACACTATTGTTGTCACTGTTATGATGTCTTGGAAAGTATGTAGGATGTGGGTATGGATTTGGGTCTTCCCTTTCACCACTTCTAGCATATGTTTGGGAAAATAGGTGACTGGAATGGGGATATATTCCCCTTCTATATCTAGAGTAGGTTTATGTTCTTACTAATTTCCTCCCATTCCTAGTATTAGATACTGACAGTACTCATGTGTGGGGGATGAGAGTTGGGTCTACCCCTGGTCCTCATCGGAAATTTCCAACTTACTTCTCTGGGTTCTTACAAATGAATATGTTGGAATAATTGATGGGTGAATGTAGGTGAATGTTCCTACTCATAGTATGACTCTGTATTTAAATGGTTTGCTTCATTGGGTGCCACTAGATGATTCATCTAAATGGATGAATAAAGTCCAATTATTGTATGTTCCTACTTGCAATTTTTCACCATATAAGGTTGGTGGGATTCTTTGAAGGGGGAAGAGGTGTGAACTTTATCCATATTGATTGGTTGTCACCCACAACAATCCTTCTTGTGTTCTATGTTTTTATGGACCTGGGACAAACAACTAAGGATGGTTCCCTCATCATGTTGAGGGGTTACAATCACACAACATTGGAAGTAGAGATTTTTAGAAGGATCCCTTTAGAAGGACTCATGTGCATCATGGATGAGTTCATATGTGGACTCTTAATCCACCTCCTTGAGATATGGGAGGGACTGGTTGTAAAATTCTGAGGATAATATCGTGAAATGTATGAAGAAAGAGGTTTCATAGTCTGTGTCACGACCACCTATCATCATTGATCAAGAGATAGAGGGTGCTTCTTGAACTATAGGGCTTGTCAGGTGCCCTTTAAGGTTGGGATTGTATAATTATGACAACACTCCTAGACTAGTAATTTTGAGACCCAAAAATAAATACTCTGGGTTGGCTATGGCATCCTTCGTTTGGATGAAGTCCCCGCCTGAGCAGTAGATAAGGATTTTATTGGGGAAAACATGAATAATACCATTGGATTGAGGGGAGTTCAAAAATAAGTTCATGTATATATGAAAATCACAAACAAGAAATTACATCAAAGAAGAATCTCATTTGAATGAACACATGCATGATTCATTGTATTGTCTGGAATTCTATTATCAAGTGAAAGGGACTTAGCATGTGTGTGAAATTATCATCTTGGATAAGGATTCATGTTGGGTTTTAATAAATTTGTTTCTCCCAAGAAATGTGTTTGATTTAAGAATCACTGTTTCCAAATGTTTTCTAATGGGTATGTTCATGGAACTGGAAACACCCAATGGTTTTGTATCCATAAGGACCTTCTGTCTAAATACATGTGCTCATCAAAAGGTTTATACAATGCTGATTAAGAAATCACATTGTTCGAGAGGATATGAGGTTCGGCTAATCACCCCCTTTTGGGGGGAATTATTTCATACTCCATACTATGTTATAGATTTAAGATTTTTTCCTTAATCCTTTTTTAATTCTCCAATATGATGTGGGTCACCCTTTAATTAATAGTCAATTTTTAGCATGTATGGAAATTAGAATCGTCTGTATGTATATAAGGTTCTACCTCAATAAAGTAATCTGTATGTATTCTAGTTTATCCATAGATGGTATCCTCTTATATAGTACTTAGAGATTATATGATCATCATTATGATGATGATGGTTACCTAGTGACTTAGTCAAGAACTTGAGAGTATGTCTCATCCAGGGAGATTAGAGTTTTTTTGGTGTTGGGATTGAACCCATAAACTGGCTTACTACGTATCCTTATGAAAGGAATAAGAACCCACATAGTTCAGTAGAACTTAATGGGTCACATCATAACTTTTAAGGTCATGTGATATTGGTCCAACCATACAGTTTAACATCAAGTGGTGAGGATGCCTAAGAGGAAGGGGCCTAGTCAAATTCTATCATGGGACATATGATGAAGCATCCCAGAGAACCCGAGAGAGATGTGGATTCCAAAGTGGAATTAGACCATTCTATGAATGTTTCCTATAGAGAATTGGGATTATTTGGTTTTTTGGTTTTGGACCTTTGGGAGGCTTCCAACGTATCCCATATGGACGAGAATCAAATCCCACAAAGTTTAGTTATGAAGAACCTCACCTATGGTGGATTTTGGACAGTTTTTCTTCTAGTGGAGTATAACACTTTGAGAGGATTAGGTTGGGGATTATTCCTAAAAAGGATCCCCAAACAATTCGATGACATGATTTGGGATTACTCCTAATGAGGATACATGGTTAAAGGTCCTATGAGGAGAGTTTAACTCATGGTGATTTAAAGTCTTCTTTCTAGGGCATACTTCTAGGGAGGATGTCCATTAAGGGGTATGGTTTTCCATATATTGGATGATATGGTATGGATCTTGAGACTAAGGAAGGCATCCTACATATCCTAGTTATTGAAGGAATCAGAGTTCTCATGGTTGATTCTGTCACATTGATTGTGTGGATTTCATGATCTATGTTACCAATAAGCCCATGTGAGTCATTATTAGTGTGAGAAACAAGGGGAAACGAAAGATATGACAAACCACACACTCTGCCTTTATCAACTAGTGGAAATGGAAAAAAATACCAAAGGGAGTGGGATGAGGTGTTGAGTGTTCCCATTTCCTCTAGAGTTTATCCACCAATGAAAAAGAAGGGGGCGATAGTGGTAGAGGAATAGGATATAGAATTTCCCTCTTTTTTCATTACCCTATAATGTGTCTAGAGTATGGAGACAAAAGATGGAAGGCAACAGGAGAGAGTGGATAGGGCTCTGGTTTCCATTCCCTCTCTGTCCCACTGGCGAAGAGGTAGGGATGAGCAGGAGTGAAACCCCATGCAATAAAGGTTGGGGGCTACTCTAGGAGGGATTCCCTAAAATTGGATCTATATCAAAGAAGGAGGATTTCATTCCATGTAAAAAAAGGAAAACAAAATCAAAATCCTCATCCTCTTTAATTGGAACTAGAGGCTCTGGGTCTCAGTGAAGAGAAGTGAAGGACATGGTTCTAACCCTTATTTTTGAGGCTGAGAACTCTTTGTCACTATCCCTAGGGTAGGGTTACTAATTAATGAAGATATAAAAATACACATGTGGCTTGAGGATCCTAACTGTAGCAGGAATAGTGTAGAAAACATCTGCTCATAAAAATACAAATCCATATGGTAGATATGCTGGTTTGCCTTTTTTTTGTGGCTTTTCAAGTCTGGAGGTCTTATTGGAGGTTTCAACATGGTCCCCTTTAGATAATGTTTCCAAGGGGATACAAGACTATACATAGATGGATTGAAATAATTTTCAAAGGGTGACTTTTATAGGTTCAGGGCACAGGATCCTAGAATAGGTGAGTCATGTAGGGCCTTAGATGAACTAAAAATGATTCACGTTGGGGGGATAAGCATAAACAAACTGAATATGCGTTAGGAAATGGACCACCATGTTATTGAAATTTGGGTGGGAATTTTACTAGGCACCTTGAGTATCCTCTAGTGTCCATATAAAGGTCTCACATAGGTCCCTGAATAGGGAGAGGGGCCTCACGTAGGTGAGTTATCTTTTATGGGAGAACGATACTCAAGCAGGTGTCATTTGTTTTAGACGCTAAAGCAACATTAATATTACATATCCCCATTAATTTTATTTTTATGGTGTTTTGGATAGAAAAATGAGAAATTTTAGGGGACCTAGACAAAGGTGATTCATAATCATAGATTTTGGGTTCTTCTACTTTTTTATTTGTTTAAATAATGAGCCCAAGGATCCAATTTATAGGAAAATGTGGTCCTTGGTGTAGGTCCTTAGTGGAGGTCCTTCGATTAGGTCCCTGGAAAAAGTCATGTGAATCCCCTTATAAAAATTTTCCATCCTCCGAGTGCGATGAATTTTGATATTTATGTTCGTTTGGGACCTGTGGCCTATCAAATCTAAGAAATCTTGAAGGTCTGCACTTCTTGATAAAAGGAATAAACCAAATCTCCTAGGATGAAACATAGAAATTGCATCATAATTTTTTGATTCATTTTTATCATCAACATTAGAAATACACAACCTACACCTGGTGGGGGATCTTCTAACTTATCCATATTTTGGAGAAGTCTTGTGGAACATGTAAACCCATCCTTCATCTTCATCCAGCTTGAAAACACATTCTAATCAAACTTTACAATTTTTTATAAGTGAGGATATCATGAATTCGGTGACAAATTACATCAGGCACAATATGATGTGTCAAAAGGTTTTTTAAAATATTTTAGGGGTTTAAGTTTTTAAGGATTTTATGATTTTATGGGTTTTCTATGGGTTTAAATTGTTTTTAGGATTTTTAGGGAATTTAGGTTTTTAAAGGAATTTAGGGGTATTTTGTATTTTTTTTTAAGTTTCTTTAATTTTTAGCATTCTTTATGGTTTTTATGGGTATTAGGTGTTTTAGGGTGTTTAAGGATTTTTTAGGTCTTCAATGGTTTTTATAGGGTTTTAGGGGTTTTTTGGTTTTTTTGGTATTTTATGTGTTTTTAGGGTCCCTAAGGGTTTTGTTGGGAATTTTTAAACTTTTAGGGTTTTTAGGTTTTTATGGTGTTTTAGTGTTTTTAGGGGGTTTTGGGGTTTTAGGGTTCTTAGGGGTTTTATGTGTTTTACGGATTTTAGTAGATTTCAAGGTTTTATGGTTTTAGGGGTTTTTTTGGTTTTGGAGTTTTTTTGGGGTTTAAATATTTTTTGGATTTTCTTAAGGTTTTTAGGGGTTTTTCGGGGTTTATTTGTTTTATGGGTCTTCATGTTTTTAGGTATTTTATGGTGTTTAGGGTTTTAGGTATTTTAGGGTTTTTAGAGGATTTCATTATTTTTATAGTGTTTTGGGTTCTTATGGGGTTTAAGGGATTTTAGGGGGGATAGGGTAGGGTTTTTAGGATTTTATGGTTTTTTGTGGTGATTGTAGGTGTTTTTGGGCATTAGGGGTTTTAGGGTTATTTTAGTGGTTTTAGGATTATTTTAAGATTATTTTAAGATTATTTTAATGTTTTTATGGTTTATAGGGATTTTTTGGTAGTTTTTAGGGATTGTTTGAGGTTCTAATTGTTTTTACTGGGGTCTAGGGTCTTTTTGAGAGTTTTATGGCTTTGCAATGTTGTTTTTGGGGGATTTTTTTGGTTTTTTAGTGTTTTTTAGTATTTTAGGTTTTTATGGTTTCTAGTGTCATTATAGGGTTTATGTTTCTAGTTTTTATTAGGTTTTATGGGTTTTAGTGATTTTTGGGGATTTAGTTTTTAGGTTGTTTAACGTGGTTTTTTTGTTTTTTTTGTTTTTAGTGTTTTCTAGATTTTTACAGTTTGATGGTTTTTAGGGATCTGTAGGGTTTTAGGCTCTTTTTATGTTTTTAGGGTCTTTACTATTTTTAATGGTATTTAGTTTTTTGTGATTTTATGATATTTTGGGGTGTTAGAGGTTTAAAAGGGTTTCTCTGGTTCTTTATGTATTTTAATACCTTTTGGGTTCTTTATTGTTTTTAGAGTTTTTAGGGTTTTTAGGTTATTTATGAATTTTATAAATTTAAGGTATACTAGGGTTTTTAGGGGTTTTAAATAATTCATAGTTATTTTGAAAGGTTTTTATGCTTTTTATGGTCTCATTTTTGTTAGTATTTCTAGGGATTTTTAGGGTTCTTATTAGATTTCGATGATTTTTAGAGTTTTTAGGGTTTTTTATGTTTTTTTGGTTTTTAGGGTGTTTTAGAATTTTTATAGTTTTTTAGGATTTTAGTGTTTTTATAGTTTCATGGTTTTCAGGGTTGTTTTATGGGTTTTATAGTTTTTAGGGGTTTTTAGGGTTTTTAGGGTGTTTAACTATTTTTAGGGTGTTTTAGGATTTTTAATGACTTTTTTCTTTCTTTTTTGGTATTTTTAGTGTTTTAGAGTCTTCTATGGTTTTAGGGATTTTAGGTAATTTTAGTGTTTGTAAGCTTTTTAATGGTCTTTTGGTGTTTTTATGGCCTTTTATTAGTGTTATATAGGTTTTAGGTTTTTTGGGTTTTAGGGTTTTAAATTTTTTCTAAGGATTTTTACTGTTCTAGGGTTTTAAGGGTTTTTGAGTTTTTACTATTTTTACCGTCTTATAGAGTTTTTTGGGTTTTATAATTTGTTGGGTTTTATTGGTTTTTGGATTTTATTATTTTTTTCTATGTTTTTAGGGTTTTGGGGGATTGTCATATTTTTTGGGGTATTTAGGGTATCTTGTGTTTTGGCAGGTTTTTGGGGTTTTTAAATTTTATGGGATTCTAGGGTTTTTATGGTTTTTAGGGGGTTTATGGTATTTAGGTATTTTTAGGGGGGGGGGGTAGAGTTTTAGGGGATTTGTGGAGTTTTAAGGTTATTTGGCTGTTTAAAAGGATTCTATTTTTTAAGGGTTTTTAGGATTTTAGGGTTTTTATTGTTTTAAATAGTTTTTAGGGTTTTTATGGATTTTAGTTTTTTAAGGAATTTTGGGGGTTTTTAGAGGACTTGTAGGGTTTGTTATGGGTTTTTTATGTATTTAGTTTTTTATTGAGAATATAGTTTTTAGTGTGTTTTAGGGATTTTTTAGTTTTTTGGTTTTATTGGGTATTTTATTTTTTGAAGCTTTTTTTGGAGGGGGGGTTAGGGTTTTTACATTATTTGGTTTTTTAGGGGTTTAGGGGTTTTTAGTATTTTTGTGTTTTTAGTGTTTTTAGGGTTTTCAGTGTTTTAGGGTTTTTATGTGTTTTTGGGGAATTTATTGTTTATTATGGGTTCTAGGTATTTTTGGATATTTTAGGGTTTTAACATATTTTAATATATTTAGGGTTTTTGGTCTATATTTTGATTTTTAAGGTTTTTTAACGTTATAGTTTCATTATGATTTTTAGTTTTCTTTGGGTCTTTTAGGGGGGTTTTTGGTCTTTAGGTAGTTTTAGGGTTTTTAAGGGGATTTTACTATTTTTTGATTTTTCTAGGGTTTTAGGTATTTAGGGTATTTATGTTTTCATAGATTTTTAGGGGTTTTTAGGTTTTTTATGGGTTTTAGGGTGTTTTAGGGGTTTTAGGGTCTATTATGGGTTTAAGGGTTTTTGTATCTTTTAGAGATTTTTATTGTTTTTCAGGTCAATTGTGGTTTTAGAAGATTTAGGTTCCCTTAAAGGTTTTTAATGATTCTTAGGGTCCTCCTTGGTTTTTAGTATTTTTAAATCCTTTTAGGGTTCTCTATGTGTTTTAGGGTTTTTAGAGTCTTTTCTATTTTTCAAGTCTTTTAGTGTTTTTGGGAATTTCAATTTCTTTTAGAAATTTTTATTATTATTAGTTTCTTTTTGTATTTTTGGGTTTATAGGGTAGATTAATGATTTTAATTTGGTTTAGTGTCTTTTAGGGTATTTAGTCCTTTTAGGGTTTTACGGTTTTTTTGGTCTTATAGACACATTTATCATTTTTAGGTTTTTTAGTTTTTTAGGTTTTTAGTGTATTCTAGAGTATTTTATTGTTTTAGTGGGTTTCAGCTGGTTTTTTTGGTGGGGAGGGGGGAGTTAGGGTTTTGTTTTCTATTTTTTCGATTTCATAGTGTTTTCACCGTTTTATATTTTTGTGGTTTTTTGGGATCTAGGGTTTTTAGGGGTTTTTAGAGTCATTTATGAGTTTTAGGGTTTTTATTTTCTTTTTAACATTTAGGGTATTTATACATTTTTAGAATTTTATGGTTTTTAGGGGCTTTATGGTGGTTTAGAGTTTTTTAGATTCCTTTATGTTTATAGGGTTTTTAGTTACTTTTTAGTTTTTAGGGAATTTTTATGTTATTTCGTGTCTTAGATTTTTTAAAGTTTTTAGGGTTTGTGGGGATTTTTATGGTTTTTTATGTTTTAGGGGTATTAGTGATTATATTGTTTTTAGTTGTTTAGGGTGTTTCAGTGTTTTTAGAAGTTATTTTTATTTTTAGGGGTGTTTTAGTGTTTTCAATGGGTTTAGGGGTTTTTATATTTTTAATTGGTTTTAGGGTTTTTAGGTTTCTAGGTTTTTAGGGATTTAAATTGTTTTAATGATTTTAGGGATTTCTATGGTTCTTAGTAGTTTTTGGGTTTTTAGGGGTTTTTAGGATTTTTATGGGTTTTGGGTTTTTTGTATTTTTAAATGTTTTAATGGATTTTTACGGTTTTTAGGGGTTTCATGGTTTTATTAGGTTTTCTAGGTTTTTATGGTTTTAGGGTATTTATGATTTTGTAGAAATTTTAGAATTTTTAAGGTTTATTATTATTATTTCAGTGGTTTCTATGGATATTAGAGTTTTTTGGTTTTTCTGGATTTTCAAGGTTTTAATATTTTTTATGGTTTTTAGGGTTTTTAGGTTTTTTAGTGGTTGAAGAGTTTTTATGGGGTTTTATTAATTTTTAGAGTTTTTTGGGATTTAAATGTTTTTATAGTTTGTAGTGTGTTTTAGGTTGTTTTATGGTGTTAAGGGGTTTTAGGTATTTTTCAGTTTTTTGGGATTTTACAGATATTTAGGGTGTGTTAGGGAATCTATAGAGGTTTTTAGAGTGTCCTCGGATCTTTTTTCAATTTTTATCATTTTTAGGGTTTTAGTTATTTTTTTTATGGTTTTAACGCGTTTTAGTATTTTTTTAGTGTTATATAATGTTTAATGGGGTTTATAGAATTTTTAGGATCATATTGTTTTTTGGTTTTTATGGTTTTAAGAGGGGTTTTTATGTTTTTTTTGAGTTCATAGAATTTTTATGTCATTTGGGGTGTTTTATGGTTTTTAGTATTGTTTAGGTTTTCTAGGGGTTTCAGATTTATAAGGGTTTTAACGGGTTTAGGGTTTTTTAGTATTATAAGGATTTTAAAGATTTTATGGATTTAGGGGTCTATCGAGTTTGTAGGGATATTTACGTTTTTTTGGAATTTTTAGAGTTTTGGTAGTGTTTTCCAGGTATTTTTTTAATAATTTTTAGTGTTTTTATTTTTTTAGGGATTTTATGGATTTCATAAGATATTTAAATATTTTTTAAATCTTTTCAGGGATTTTTATGTTTTGAAGGGTTTTTATGGATTTTATATGGTTTTTATGGGTTTTAATTTTTTTAGGGTTTTGGGGTTTTTGGGGTTTTTGGGGTTTTATGGGTTTTTAAGGTTCTAATTTTTTAAGGGTTTAAGAAAATTTTGTTTTTTGGATGTTTTTTGTGGTTTTTAGTGTTTTTAGGAAATTTTGTGATTTTAGGGTATTTTTAGGGGTTTTTTTTGGGATTTTTAGTTTAAATTTTCCTAGGGTTTTTAGTGTTTTTAATTTTTTTTCATATTTTAATGGCTTTATTGGGATTTTGGGGGATGTTGGTAATTTTACGGTTTTTGTTATATTACATTTTTTAATTTTTTTTAATTTTTTTAAGAGTTATTAGTTTTATTATGGTTTTATGATTTTTTTGGGTTTTTTGGTTTTTAGGGGTTTTTAGTTTATTATTGGTTTTAGTGTTATTATATAATTTTTTTGGTTTTTTTTGGTTTTAGGTGATATTTGGGGTTGTTTTTGTAATTTCAGGAAGTTTTATTATTTTTGTTTTTTTAGGTTTCTCGTAGGGTTTTTAGGTAATTTTCAGGATGCATGGTTTTTTTGGGTTTTAAGGGTTTCTAGGGTATTTTTGGTTTTTAGGGGTTTATTGAGTTTTTTTGGTTATTTTATTATTTTAGGGTTAATTTATATTTGTTAGGGTTCCATTAATGGTTTTTAGGGTTCTTTTATATTTTTAGAGTATTTAGGATCTCTTGGGTTTTTAGGTTTTTGTGGGGTTTTAGGGAAAAGAAGATTCGAGGGTCGGGCTATTCCCGACCCCCCCCCCCCCCCAAATTTATTATAAGGAAAAAAGAGACTCAGCAGACAAGGGAGGGGAGGGGTCAATCGACCCACACCTAAAAACCCTTAACGACCCAAGACAAAAGACCCAAAAAAAGAAAAGTCTAGAATGAAAAAAAGAAAACACACAAAGCAAAGCAGCCACCACCACCATCCAACATCCCAACATCCATCACCTCACAGCTAACCAAAGACCAACATCCAAACTCAAAAAGAAAACAACATCCAACAGCAGTATGGCTATAAATCCCAGCTTCAGCACCTCCCATCCAAGTATCAACCAGCATCCAGAACCACCAGAAACCAACATCACCGAACCACAAGCATCAAAAACACAGTTTATATTGTTTATTAGGGTTTTTAAGGGGTTTCCATGGATTTTAAAATTTGTTGGTTTATTATGGGGGTTCCTATATATTTTATGATCATTAAGTTTTTAGGGGTTTTAAAGTTTTGTTGGGGTGGATTTAGGGTTTTAATTGTTTTAGGGATTTTTAGTGTTTAGGGTGTTTAGGGTTTTATGGTGTTTGAGGATTTCTAGGGGTTTTTGGGTTTTAGAATTTTAAATGATTTTTAAGGGGGTTTTGGGTTTTTTTATATTTTTGGGGGGTTTTATTGGTTGTTATAATTTTTATTGGGTTTTGGGGTATTTTAGGTTTTTATGTTTATTTAGTGTCTTTTGGGGCTTTTAGATGTTTTAAGGTCTTTTGGGTTTTTGGGCTCTTTTGGTCAGTTTTGGGTTTAAACGGTTATAGGTCCTTTTAGATCTATTTTTTTGTTTTTATTTTTCTTTAGTGTTTTTAAGGTTTTATGGGGGTGGCTTTAATTTTTTAAAGGTTTTTAGGGGTTTTTATGGTTTCTAGGGGATTTCAGGGTTTTCAGGATATTTTTTGATTATTTGATTCTTTGATTTTTGGGGTTTTTAGGGTCTTAGTGATTTTTAGTCACTTTTTGGGGGGGTTTTGTGGGATTTAATTGGTTTAGGGTATTTTACAGTCTTGTATGGTTTTAGTGGTTCTAATGTTTTAAGGTTTTTTGGTATTCTTGAGGTTTTTTATATATTTTAAAGTTTTTGGGGTTTTTGGGTGCTTTGGGATTTTTTGGGGTTCTTATATTTTTTTGGGGATTAGTTGTCTTTTGGGGTTTTAGGTCCTTTATGGATTTTTAGGGTTTATGGTTTTTTATGTTTTTAATAGTTTTTATTATGTGTATGTTTTTTAATGTTTTTATATTTTTTATAAATTTTTAGGGTTTTTATGGTTTTTTGGGTTTTTTTTGTATTTTAGGTGTTTCAGAGGTTTTATTATTTTTTTGTATATTTTAAGTATTTTATATGTTATTTTAGTGTTTTTTAGGGTTATTTGGGTTTTTAGGGTTTTTAGGACTTTTTGGCTCTTTGGGGACTTTTTGAGGGTTTTTTGGGTCCTTTAGGGATTTTATTGGATTTTAGGGTCCTTTAGGGGTTTCATAGAGGTTTTAGGGTCCTTTACTATTTTTAGAATTTTTTATCCTTTAGGATTTCTAATATTATTTGATATTTTTAATGGTTTTGTAGGGGTTTTTCTGGGTTTTTTGAGTTTTTGTGTGTTTATGGGTGTTTTCTGTGTTTGTAGGGTATTTTGGGTTTTTAGGGCTATTTAAGGTTTTATATATTTTAGGAATTTATTAGGTTTTTATGGGATTTTTTAGGATTTCAAGGGGTTTTTATGTTTTCCAAAAATTTTAGGGTTTTTAATATTTTTATAGTTTTTAAGGGTTTTAAGGGTTCTATTGACTTTTAGTGTTCTATAGGGGTTTTTCGGTAATTTTATATGTTTTTAGGCTTCTATGGTTTGATTAGGATTTTTATAGTTTTCTAGGGTCTTTTACGGTTTTGGGGGGTTTTATGTTTTTTATACTTTTTAGTGTATTTTTGCGTTTTAGGGTCATCTAGGGATTTTAGGGTCCTTTAGGGTTTTTAGTGTCCATTTGGGTTTTTATGGTCCTTTATGGTTTTATGAATTTTTAATATCATTTATGTTTACTAGGGTCCTTTAGATATTTAATATATTTTTGGTACATTTTTTTAGGGGGGGTTGTGTCTTCCATGTATTTTTACTGCCCTTTAGGGTTTTTATGATTTTTAGAGTCTTTTTTGGGTTTTTCGGACATTTTATGTTATTTTAGGGGTTTTGAGGGTTTTTAGTGTTTTTGAGGGTTTTTATGGTTTTTAGGGGTTTAAAATATTTTTAGAGTTATCATTTTTTTCTGGGGTCTTAGAGTTTTTAGGTGTTTCAGTGTTTTTATGGTTTTTAGGTATTTTATGTTCCATTAGGGGTTTTTTGATTTTTAATATTTTTATGGTTTTTGTTTTTTTAGTGGGTCTTAGGGTTTTTTAGAATGTTTAAGGGGTTTTTGGGTTTCTTGCGTTTTATGGGTTTGAGAGTTGATTTTTTAAGGGTTTTATGTTTATTTTGGGTTTTATAGGTTTTTAGTGCTTTAAGGTTAATTTATTAATTCATGGTTTTATATTGATTTGTGGGTTTTGTATCTTTTTTGTGGTTTTAATGGTATGTAGAGTTTTTTTGACATTTTTAGTTCTTTTAGGGATTTTATGGAATTTTAGGGTCTTTAAGGTTTTTGTATTTTTTATACTTTGAGGGTTTTTTAATTTTTTATGGTTTTAGGGGTTTTTATTATTTTTATGAATTTGTATGATTTTTAATTTTTTAAAGAATTTTAGGGGTTTTAACGTGTTTTAAGGTTTTTATGGTTTGAGGGATTTTTATCAGCTATTATGGTTTTTAGGGGTTTCAGGGTTTTTATTGGATTTATGAAATTTTTATGTATTTTTTGATTTTTGGGGTTTTGGGTTTGTTAGTTTTTAATGGTTTTGAGGGTTTTTATGTGTTTTTAGGGTTTTTATGGGTTTTAGGGGGTTTATGGGTTTTTTATAAATATTGGGGGGGGGGGGGGCGTTAGGGTTAATTTGGGTTTTTAGGTTTTTATTATTTTAATGGTTTTTAGGGTCTCAAATATTTGTAGGAGTTTTTGGGGATTTCTAAGGGTTTTAGGGTGTTTACAAAATTTTGGGATTATTAGGTGGTTAAGGGGTATTTAAGGGTGTTAGGGTAATTAGTGTTTTTATGGTTTTTGTGGGATTTATTGTTTATAGTGTTTTTTGAGTTTTTTATGGTTTTTAGTATTTTTATGGTGTATATAGGTGTTTAGTATTTTTGGGGGGTTTTATATTTTTTAGAGTTTTAATCTGTTTTTAGGGTTTTTAGGGTGTTTTGGGTATTTTTCGGTTTTTTTGAGTTTTAAGGTTTTTTTTGTGTTTGAGGGTTTTTTGGTTCATTTATGGTATTTATAGGTTTTTGGGGGTCCTTTGTAGTTTTTAGGGAAAAGAAGATGTGGGGCCATGCTATTTCTGGTCCCCGCAAAATATATATAAAGAAAACGAAGATGCTACAATGGAGGGGTGGGGCTAAACAGCCCACCCCCAAAACCCCATCAAGACTCACACCCCAAAAAGCCCAAAATAAAAGATACAGAAAAGAGAAAGTCAATCAATTTCGCCGCCAAAGTCATCCAGTTCCGCACCAAGGGGTCCAAAGCTCGCACCGAGACCAGCTCTCACATCAGTAAAGCAAAATTCTGAGTCATCTCCGGTATCCATAGAGTCCCAGCCCAACTCATAGTCCTCCTGCATTCTGAGCATAGACAAAAGTTTCTCTCTGTCCCTCTCTTATAGGGGGTTTTAGGGATCATTATGGTTTTTATGGTATTTATGGGGGATTTTATGAGATTTTAGGGGGATTAAGAGTTTTTTCGAGGTCGTTAGGTCCTTATTTTTTGGTTATTTTATTGATCTTTTTTATGTGTTTTTAAGGGTTTTAGGGTTTGTTTGGGTTTTTTGTTTTTTAGGGTTTTAGGGGTTTTTAGGTTCTTAGGGTTTTGATGATTTTATAGGATTATCTTACTGTTTTTAGGTCTTTTCAAGTTATTAGGGTTTTTAAGGATTTCCTATGGGTTTTAGTGATTTTTATTTGTTCTTATGGATTTTATGGATTTTAGGTTTTTGGTGTTTTCATGGATTTTTATGTTTTTTATGGGTTTAGGGTGTATTAGGGGTTTTGGGATTTTTTTGGGGTTTAATTATTTTTTATTTTTTTTATGGTTTTGTGGGTTTTGTGGTATTTAAAGGTTTTTAGTGTTTTTTTTTGTTTTTTTGGGCGGGTAAGGATTTTTTGGGTTTTCTAAATTTTTAAAGTCCTGAATGAATTTTTAGGTTGTATTGGTTATTTTATTGTATCTATGGTGATTTAGGGTATTTACAGTTTTGATGGTTTCCTTATGATTTGTTATGGTCCTTTTTTGGATTTTAGTGCTATCAGGGTCCTTTAAGTTTTATATGATTTTTTTGGGTCATTTATGTTATTTAAATATTTTTAGGGTCCTTTAGGGGTTTTATGATATTTTGGGGTTTTAATTTTTTTGGACTCTTTAGGGATTTTAGGGTGTTTATAGATTTTAGTTAATTCTATTATATTTAAGAGTTTATGGGGTGTCAAGTTCTTTTGGTGGTTTTCTACTTGTTCTAGATTATTTGAGAGTTTATAGGTTATTTTAGTCCTGTTTTAACTTTTTTAGGGTCTTTTAGCAGTTATTCAGAGGGTTTAGGGGTTTTAGTGTTTTTTGGGTTTTAAGGATTTGAATGGTTTTTATATATATTTATTATTTTAAAGGGATTTTAGGGTTTTAATGTTTTTTGGGCTATTTTTAAGTATTTAAGGTTTTTAGGGTTATTATTGGTTCTTTTGTGTTAAATATTTTAGCATGATTAAGTGTTTTTTGGAATTTTAGTGTTCTTTTTGTGTTTTTAGGGTTTTTAGGGTTTTAGGGGGTTTAGGAATTTTTGGGGATTTTGAAGGGTTTTTTAGTGTTTTAGGGGTGTTTAGGGATTTTAGGGTTTATAGGGATTTTTAATGGTATAGGGGTTTTAGAGGTTTTAGGGGATTTAGGGGTTTTATGGTTTTTAGGGGTTTTGGGTTTTTAAATGATTCCTTATATTTTAAGGGTTTTAATTTGTTTTAGGGTTTTATGGTTTTTAAAGGATTTTAGTGTTTCCTGGTTTTTCGGGGTTTTAGTACTTTTTTTGTAGTTTTTTATACATTTTCGTAGTTTTTAATTTTTTTAGATTTTTTTATATTTTTATCGTTTTTTAAAGTTTTTAAGGATTTCTTGGGATTTTATATTTTTATATTTTTTAGGAATTTTTTATTATTTTTAAGGGGTTTTGGATTTTAGTTTTTTTTATAAAATTTTAGGGGTTTGTAGGTTTTTTAAACATTTTTAGTGTTTTTTGGGTTTTAGGGGTTTTAGTGGTTTTAGGGTTTTTACGGATTTAGGTTTTTTAGATGTTTTAGGGTTTTGATGATTTTTTTAGTTTTTTTAGGGTTCTTATATATTTTTTGAATTTTTCCGGTGTTAGGATTTTGATGGATGGTCTTCAGGTTTTCAGTGGTTTTAGGATATTTATGATTTTTAAAGGGTTTTAGGGTTTCCTAGTTTCTATGTTTTTAGAGTTTCTAAATGTTTTTACGGTGTTTAAGGGGTTTTTAGGGCCATTGATGTTTTATAGTGTGTCTGAGTCTTTTAGGGATTTTAGGGGTTTTAGATTCTTTTTTTTGGTTTTTAGTGGTTTTAGAGGTTTTAGGTACTGTGGGGGGGGTGTTGTTTTCATGGTTTTTAGTGGGTTGAAGGTGTATTTATGGGTTTGTTACATATTTTTAGGTTTTTATTTTTATGTATTTTAAACAATTTTTTCAGGATTTTGGGGGTTTTTCATAATTTTATGGATTTTTAATGTTTTTAGGGGATTTAGTAGTTTTTACGGTTATTTAGGGTTTTTAAGGTTTTAGGTCTTTTGAGCAGTTTTTAGGTTTTTTTTATTTTTTCAGATTTATAGAGTTTAATTAACATTTTTCTAATTTTAGGGTTTTAAGTGTGTTGATGGTTTTTAGGGGTTTTCAGTGGTTTTTAGGGTTTTCAGAGGTTTTTTTGGGTTTTAGGTTTTTTAGGGGTCTATGGTCTTTTTTGGGTATTTTAGATATTCAAATAATTTTTATTGTTTTAATGGTTTTTAGGGTTTTGAAGCAATTTTTAGGGATTTTAATGTATTTTTATGGTTTTAGGGGTTTTTAGGGGTTTACTATATTTTTAAGGGTTTTATGATTTTTGGGGACTTTATTGTTTTTAGGGTTTCTAGGTTTTAAGGGGGTTTAGGGTTTTTAGGGGTTGTTATGTGGATTAGGGTATTTTAGAGCATTAGGGTTTCAATGTTTTAAGGGGTTTTAGGGTTTTTAAGGGGTTTTGTGGTTTTCAAGATTTTTATGGGTTTTCAGAGTTTTTATCAGTTATGAGGATTTTTTGTTTTATAGTTCCTTTATAGGGCTTTTATTATCTTTAAGTTTTTAGGGGTTGTATTGTTTTGGGGGATTTCATATAGTTGTTAGAGTAAGTTTAGGGGTTTATTTTCATTTTTAGGAGTTTTAGGGTTTTAGGGTTTTTATGTATTTAAAGGTTTTACGGGTTTTATGGTTTTTAGGGTTTTAATGGTTTTAGGGGTTTCTTGGGGGTTTCATTGTTTTTCAGGGTTCTAGGTTCTTTAGGTTTTTTTGTGATTTTTCATATTTTCTATGGATTTTAGGGATTGTAATGTTTTTAGGTTTTAGGGGGTTTTAGAGTTTTTTGGATTTAGATTTTTCAGGTTTTTTATTGGTTTTAGGGTTCGATGGGTTATTTTATGGTTTTTATGTTTTTTAAAGTTTTTTCAAGTGTTTTATAAATTTTTGTGGGTTTCAATACTTTTTTGGGATTTTATAGTCTTTTAACTTATTTTAGGGATTTTTAGATATTTTTTGTTTTTATGGGTTTTTAGTAAATATTGGGTGTTTTTAAGGGGTTTTAGGGTATTGGGGGTTCTAAGGTTTTTTTGTACCCTTTAAGAGTTATTATGATTTTTATGTTTTATTAGGGTTTCTTTGGGGTTTTAGGGGTTTTTATATTTTTAGGTTTTTAGGGTTTTTATGTTTTAATGGTTTTTAGTTTATTTTGGGATTTTAGGGATTTCAGTCTATTTTGGATTTTTTATATTTTTTAGGGGTTCTTAGTTTTTTAGAGTTTTTTGGGTTTTAGGGGTTTTTAGGATGTTTTAGGTTTTTAGGAGTTTTAGTTTTTTTGGTTATTAGGGTTTTTAGGGGTTTTTATGGTTTTTTAAGGTTTTTTTGCTTTTAGTGTTTTTAAGGTTTTTTAGGGTTTTTTGAATTCTTAGATTTTTTTTGGTTTTTAACTGATTTAAGGAATTTTAAGAGTTTTTAAGAAATTTTCTGTGTTTTTTGGTTGTATAACTTTTTGGGTATAGGATCTTTCATAGTTTTTTATAGGCTTTTTAGTGTTTTTAGTGTTTTTAATGGTTTTAGGGATTCTAATGGTTAACATAGATTTTAATATTTTTAGGTTTTTTGGGGTTTTGGGTTTTTAGTGGTTTAAAATCTTATACGGATTTTAGGTTTTTTAGTGATTTTAGGAATTTTTTGGTTTTTTAGGGTTTTAATTTATTTTTTGGTTTTTTAGGATTTTATTGTCTTTCAGGGTTTCAGTGTTTTTTAGATTTTTTGTGTTTTTTTGTAATTTTTGGGCTTTTTATGGGTTTTAGGGTTTTTTGTATTTTTATTTGTTTTAGGTAGTTTAGGGATTTTCATGATTTTATTTTATTTTTTTTGTAATTTTATTTGTTTTTATGAGTTTTAGAGATTTTTTATGATTTTTGGTTTTTAGGGGGTTTAGTGGTTTTGTAGTGTTGTTTTGGAGTTTTAGGGATCATTTACAATTTTTAATGGTTTTTTAGAATTTTTTTAGTGTTGTTATGGTTTTTACGATTTATTTAGGGTTATTTTGAAGTATTTTTTGTTTTTAGGGGTTATTGGGTTTTTTAAGGTTGTTAAGGGTTAATAGGTTTTTTGGGGTTTTATGTAATTTAGGGGTTTAAGGGGATTAAGGGTTTTTTATGTTATTTATGGGGTTTGGGTATTTTATGTATTTCAATGGTGTTTTAGGTACATTTAGGTGTTTTTAGGTTTTTACAGTCTTCTAGGATTTTTTAGTGTTTTGAGTGATTTATATCATTTAGGGTTTTCAATGTTTTTTTAGGGTTTTTAGGTTTTGAAGGGTTTTTATGATTTTTTGGGTATTTTAGTGGTTTTAATGTTTTTAATGTTTTTCTGTAATTAGTTTTTTGTTTGGGTTTTAGGGTTTAGGGTTTTTATTTGTTTTAAGGGTTTTCAATGGTTTTTGGGTTTTTTTAGAGTTTTAGGCTTTTTGATGGGTTTTTAGGGATATATACAGTTTTTAGGTATTTTATGATTTTGGGGGTTTCTTGGGGTTTTCTTGGTTTCTAGTGGTTTTCACAGTATTCTAAGGGTTTTAAGGGTTTCATGGAATTTTAGTATTTTTATGGTTTATTATTGGAGTTTTAGGGTTTTCTCTACTTTTTGGGTTATTAATAGTTTTTACAGGGTTTAAGAGGTTTTTTGGGCTTTAGGGGATTTTAAGGTTTTTATGTTTTTTGGGGTTCATATATTTTATGGTATTTTTATCGTTTTCTACTTTTTTAGTGTTTCTAGGGGTTTTAGGGGTTTAATAATTTTTTGAGGATATTATTTATTTATTTTTTGGGGGATTAGTATTTTTAAAGTTTTTAAGTTCATTTTAGGGGTTCTTAAGTTGTTTTTCTAGGTTTTCTAGGTTTTTTTACTGGTTTTAGGGGTTTTATAGGGTTATTTGGTTTTTTGGGTCTTAGGGTTTGTAGTTCCTATTTAGTGTTTTTTGTATTTTTAGAGTTTTTTTGGGTTTTTAGTGTTTTTAGGGGGTTTTAGGGTATTAGTTTCTTAGGGGATTTTTTTGTTTTGAGGGACTTTTTAGTGTTTTTGTTCTCTTTTAGGGTTTTCAAGAGTTTTAGGAGTTTTTAGAGTTTTTTCTTATTTTTGGGTTTTTAGGGGTCTTTAGGATTTTTATGGTTTTGATGGTTTTTAGTGTTTTAGTGGTTTTAGGGTTTTTAGGGGCTTTGGGGTTTTCTTTATGGTTTTCATGGTTTTCATGGTTTTCAGTTTTATTATCGTCTTTCTCTGGGTTTTTAGAGATTTTATGTGTTTTTAAGTTTTTTGGGGGTTTTTTGAGATTTTTAGGTTTTTTAGTGGTCTAACGCTTTTATGGTTTTGAGTTCTTTACTTGTTTTTAGGGGATTTTTGTAATTTTTATGGGGTTTTAGGGTTTTTAAGGATTTCATGTATTTGAATATTTTTAGGGTCAATAGTGTTTTTATTGGTTTTAGGGTTTTAAAATATTTCTACAGTGTATATTGGGTTTTAGGGAATTTTACGATTTTTAGTGATTTTTATCGTATTTTAGAGTATTTTAGTTTCCTATATGGATTTTAGGGACATTTATGGGTTTTTAGGTTCTATTAGAGTTACAGGGGTTTTAGAGTCTTTTTATGGTGTTAGGTAATTTTTATGGGTTTTAGGGACTTTATGGTATTTTGGGGTCCTTCTAGGGTTCTAAAGGGTTTTAATGTGCATTGGGTTTTTTTGGGTTTTTTTTTCTTGGGAGTTTTTTTGATTTTTTGGTTTTTTTGGATTTTTAGGATTTTTGGTGTTTTTGAGATATTAATTGTTTATTAGGGTGTCATTTTGCTTCTACGATCTTAGGGGTTTTAGGATTATTTTAGGGTTTTTAATGTTTATAGATTTTTAGGGGTTTTCTGGTCTTTTAGGGTCTTTTATGGGAATTTATTGTTTTATTAGTGTCTTTTAGGGTATTTTATGTGTCTTAAGGTCCTTTAGGAAATTTTATGATTAATTTATGGTTTGTAGTACAAAAGTGTTTTTAGGGTTTTTTCAGGTTTTAAAGGTTTTTTAGGTTTTTAGGGATTTGAGGTTTTCTATAGTTTTTGAGGGTTTTTAGTGTTTTTAATGTTTTTAGGGGTTTTAATGGTTTGTATGAGTTTTAGATGTTTTAAATTATCTTTTGTGTTTTTAGTGTTTTTAGGGTATTTTAAAGATTTTTATGGTCATCAAAGGGTTGTTATTAACTTTTATGGATTTTAGGGGTTTTAGGTATTTTTTCATCTTGGGGGGGGGGGTAGAGAAATTTAAGGTTTTTAATGGGTTTTTTTGGGTTTTTATTTTTTTAGGTTTTTAGAGTTATTTTGAGGGTTTTAGGGTTTTTAGTTGTCATAAGGTCCTGAAAAAATTTCAAACGGAAATTAAATACTCCCATAAATTTCGAAATGGAATAAAAAAATTGATGAAGGATTTAGAGAAAATTATTGAAGAAACCATGTTTTCAAAATGAAAATAATCTATTTGTGTACTGAATCCCGAGAATGTTTTAAAGGAGGAATTTCCCTTGAACCAAATAGTACACTGAATGAACAAAAATTCTTTGACAATGGTGAACTGTGTAATTAGAGGTATCGAGGGAGGATTTCTTCCCTACGTATGACGCCCACTGTGAACCATATCATTGGTTGAATGGAGGATGAGAAAATTTCTCCCACATACCATCCCCACAGAATTGATTGTTCATAGACAAGGCAAAACAAGAAGCACCCCTTGAATAAGACAAAGTCTTTCACAGGATTAAGGTTGTGATTTTCGCCACCACGGACTATGACCCCACAGGCCTCTGTTGATCGTGTTGTCTGCGGGCCATGCTATCTCCCTATGGACTTTTGTTAAAGGTGTCCTGAGATCCATTATTCCAGCTTGCCCAAATCTCTATAAAAGGACGTCAAGGGGATCCCAGGATGGGTGAGGAGACCAGATTTTAGATGATTGTATTGACTTTTGAGAGGGATTTCTGAAGAGATTGATCGATGAGGCACATACCTCTTCCAAATAATTCCCCTTAGTATAAAACTAACAGCATAGGGGAAAAATAAAGAAGGAACCATAAAAATAGGAAGATTGAAAACCACATCTACTTTGTAGATGAAATTCATGTGTGGCTCTAAAACAATTACCCTTATTCACTCCGGCACCCCGCATAGCACAAGGCTATATGTATGGAACCATGTGCTGTGTAGAACCATTCTACACAGACAGAACTTGGAAATGTGTAGCATCCTACTACGTGGCTGGAACCTTGAACCCCATATCAAAAACGGTGTGGGCTAGATAGAGGTCCACGTACCATCATCGTACACAGATGGTCCCTCTACCCACATAAAAACATGCTACGTGGGGAGGTTCTCATCCTTCATGAAGAAACAGTACATGAAATGGGCTACCCTTGAATTTTCCACTCTCTGGATTCGACCATCTCCTTCCATTTCTGATGCCTTGTCAATAGCCCCTCAACAAATTAATCCAACTTCCTCAGGACTAAGCCTATTCCAAAGACACTGAACCTGTATGATAAAACCACAGGGCACATCAGCGTGCCCTTTTCAGTTTACGTACCCATGGTAAGACGAGTGGTGAATGTAATCCCATCCATGGTATGGATCCCCAAGATGTCCATAAGTTTACATTCCCATGGTTTATCGGGGTCCGACCTTGGGATACTAACATAAACCTCCCCGTTCTATGGGTCAAGGGTAGTCACTGGCCTTTCCCTTTGATGAGGGTTAGTGATACAGAAGGAAAATGAAGCTTCCTTTTCCTTTTAATGAGAATAATCATTCCTACCCTCTCCTAGAACCAATTTCTGGGCCCTACTACTATGGTAAGCCCTATATTTTCTTGAAATAGGTTGTATCAGTGCTCCTCTCTTCCACCACCTAGGGAATTCAGGGACAAGTTAATAAAACTATCCAAGATATTAAAAGAAAAAGGAGGAATGGAAACATTCAGGAATCCACTCTCTCTCCCTTTGGGCTCTAGTACCATCTATCAGTGTATAATGTGGGACGAGCAATCTTCAAATTCACTACATCCTCTTGTTTTTCACACCGAGCATAACTCAAATGGGATTATAGGTTGGCGGTGATCCTGAGATATACATAACCCCGAGTCATGAGACTCTAAGAAGTTATAATAGCTAGATGTAATGAACTAAGATAAATCTGATTCCTTCTCTGATCAGGATACATAGGATGCATGAATAAGGCCTAAGCTGAAGGGGCATTCTCCTCAGAAGTCAGTCCCAATAAAATTCCACCAAATTCTCTTGTTAATCCTCTTGAGTAGTGATCTTTGACTTATTTCTCTTAAATGAGAAGCTCCCATTTGTATGCCCAAATCAAGCCCCCACAAAAATGTTGCCTTAAGGGTGTATGTATCGACTCAAACCTAACTATGTGGGATTTGATTTACAACAAAATGGGATAGGTAGGAAGCCTCTCTAAGGTAAAAACCAAACACACAAATCACCTTAATGTTCTCCGTGACATATCAATTGTAGTTTCCTATCCACTCAAGAGACTATATCTCTTTTGGAAATTCGGGGCCACTTCAGCATAAGTCCCACATGAATTTTAGACTAGGAAACTTCCTCCTAGATGTCTTGGTTACATTATGTTAAACTACATGGATGGGTCCTTGTCACATAATCTTAAAAGGTGACATTTTTAGTAAAGTTACATCTAACTACATGGATTTTGATTCTTCTCATGAGGGAACATAGAAATCCCAACTTATGGGTTTGATCCTAACATCAAAACAATATCTTTCCCCATGGATGAAGAAAAACATCTAAGAACCTCATCATATGGCTTAAATCATCATTGTCTCAGTAAAAGAACACACGGTCATTAATGTGTCTGTAAACGGCCGACATTGTTAAATAACATCAGATACACACAAATTTCATCATCAGAAGATAACCTTAGATACATACAGATGATTCCGAACACATGCATATTTCTAATTGATATTGTGACCTAGGTGTAATCTGGGGGCACATTATTTGGAATGAACCAAGGATTCACAAATATATTAAAATTTCTTAAATCAATAAGAGAGTCCAAAAATAGGAGAAAATTCCCCCCAAAAGGGTGTGATGAACCAACCTCCCATCCTAGCAACCTATGAAGTCCTTAAGGGTCATTGGAGAAATCATCCAATGAGAGCCCAACTTTAGAAACTAGGTCCATGATTCATGGATAGAAGGTTCATTGGGAGTTTCTAGCTCTAGGGAAGAACCCACTGGAGATAATCAGAGGAAATCATACCCGACGTGGGCTGATTTTACGAATACTAAACCCCTTGAAATTACCAACTGTGAACACTCAACTATGGAACCTTCTTCATAAAACAAGAATTATATACTTCCCAGTCCTGGTGTGGACATCTCACTCACTAAAAAGGGTCATGATGTGAATCAGATCGAAATAAAAATGGTGAACCTGACGTGAAGCTCTCTATAAGAGCACTCAATTAGTTGTTATCTGTCGGTACATTTTTTCACTCTTAGACACTCACATTGGCCCCAGAAGTGGTGAACCCGACGTGAATCCTTAACCAAGGTGGAAATTTATCCCAACTCAAGTACCTTTCACATACAAAAGGAAGAGGTACAATAAAATTAATGAATTGTGTATGTGATCAAGAGATGCTATTGTGACATTTTTTTTGTCTGTGCTTGTTACATATATTCTAGGTCTCCAGAGGAACCTTCATTCCAATATCATCCACAAAGTTATCTAGAACACACATGATGATCGACTCACTTGTCGAGTCCTATACAAGTTAGAGGACTCTATATCTTACCCAGCATCTTAAACATTGGGTTTCAAACCCGCTAAATTAACAATACCACCAGAAGGGTACTCTCTGCATGATGAAGGATGAAAACATGTCATTCAATTGGTAAAAGCTCACTAACCGCATCTTAATCTATGTCCAATATCCCAACATAAGGTAACCCCGTTGGCCATCTCAAATCACTTTGAGGGCTTGTCACCGGAGCGTAACAAGAAGTACCTCGCTTACCTAAGCAAGGCGGATGAGGATGTCATTGACAAATTCATCCCTACTACATAGGATCCCCGATTGAGGGCCCCTACTAGAGAATGTCAACAGTAGTTTTCAGAGACCAAATATCCTTGCTCTAAAGAGGATGTCAAACTAAGGGATCCTGCTAAAGTCCAATTGACATAGTCCCCTCAGACATCCCGCTGAGGGTGATGAACTTATCACCAGGAACAGGTCATCACCATTGATCCTAAGGAGGAGATTCGCCAGACAAATATAGAGGAAACCTATGAGCAGACACATATCCCCAATTCCTCTTATGTATCCCACCACAGAAAAATGGTGGAACATAATGATCCAATTCATATTTCTTCTATCACTTTCCAGTCCTACTTCACAATCAGGGTGTCAAATTTTTGTTAGATGAAAATATTTTTCGACGCACAAGAAACCTATAATCCAAATAGGGAGGATACCATCTACATGAAAGAAAAAATTAAATCTAATTCATATCAATACCACCATATAAATATGGGAAACAACTGTGCACATTCAGAAAAAACTGCCAATGAATATGATGCCCACCTATCAAATATAACAGCAATCAATAGATAGATGAAAATTCCTACCTACCAATATCAATCCCAATAAAAAAATAAAGTGGAAAGAAAATTTATGAAAATACAAATTTCTCTTGATGAACATAAATCCCATGAGACAAATATAGTGAAAAATGAGATGAAACAAATTTCTACTCACAAATATATTTCCCATCATTCAAATACAGTGGCAATTAGAGAAAGTATTTGGCATATCCTGGATACAAGTCAGAGGAGGACTCGTTCCACATCCCCTACATAGGAGAACTTCCAGTACCCATTGGAATCACATAAAGGACAGAAGTAGGAACAAACTCCTACTATGAAATCAGAATGAACATTTTTACCTATTCTAACCAAATAGGTATATCAGAACATCCTGGAAATTATGGTGGATAAAACGTCAAGTTTAGACCATATTATCCAAACTAGTCAAGACGTCATCACATCTGTGGAAAAAGAGATGAGTCAGGCCCGTGATGCCATATCCTTGGGTGGGGTGATTCTTCCACCAATTAAGATGGTTAATTTAGTGCAAAATTTCATTCCCTCTCCAGTCAAGGATGGTTGGCGGCTATATTCCAAAACATAGGGAAAGTTGGATTGGGAACAAACACTTGATCCAACTAGGGGACATCTGTCCAATGTGGTGGCCACTCCAGGGTAGGTATATATCCCTACCATAAGTCAAGATGATCTTCATCATATTATGGATACATCGTGGGAACCCACCAAACAAGGAACCATATGTGAAGGCTATTACCAATAGTAGGTGGACCCAGTTTCCAACAATGGATCACCAAAAAATGAAAAGTTCCAAATACAGATATAAAATAAAGAGCAAATTCGTGATTCTTCTCTACTAGAAGCTAGACTTCATGATGCCATAAGACATATATCAATAGAGGTTCAAGATCATTTTGATCCATTACTGAATAATGAAAGCTACAATATTAGTTCCCAATGTCCTCCCTTCAATTTTTCTACCAATAGGTCTGATGGTCCTCCTCATATCGCCCATGAGGGATTACTCTATGGGAAATAAATGATTCATCATTAGAGCCTATCTCCTGATGTATGTCAGGGTATCCCTCCCTTTGAACATAAGGTCAAACATCAAAAAGCTACTCACATTTCTATTGTCTTCCCTAATGGTCTTCCCTAGGGTATAAACTACAGATATTGTTCACCCTGAATTCAAACATCAAGCTATGATGATTGTTATTTCCATGATGTTAGTCCCTGCGAAGGCCCTCACCACATTGAAATCAAGAAATGAGAAGGCCCTCCCATCATTGTAGTATATCCTGAAGGTCCTCCACAGAAGGTATACTAAAGGCATTATCCCTAAAAACAAACATCAAGACATAACAATTTCCCTCTCCATGATGGTACTCACTGTAAAGGTCCTCCCTACAATGAAAAAAATACCAAGAAGTTCATCACCTTGATGTGGTCCACCATGAAGGTCCTCCCTCGGGTATACGCCGTGGAAAATCTCCCTATGGTCAGACACTAAGCTATGATGGTAGTCCTCACCACCATCACCTCAGCAGAAAAGGTCCTCCCCATATCCCAAATTCACACTTGAAAGATGGTCCTCCCCCCACCTATCCTAATATGAGAAAGACCTCATATTCTGAGGCACGTAGAATGATAGGGTCAAAAATGCTAGAAAGTATGTCAATGAAAAGGGAAATACTTTCTTATATAGGATATGGACAGGGGTCACACTCATCCTCTAAGCCACCCCAAATCACTTATTCATGAATAAAATCCCTACTATCCCCTCAACTCAGGATGAAATAATAAAAAATAATCCATGTTGAGCTCAACATTTAGAGGAATCCCTAGTATAAGAACACCACAATATGTTGCTCGTGGGAAGAAAACTATCCATGGATGACATATAGGTTATGTTCTTTACCACAAACACTTTTTTTAAGAATTCTAAATGAGTTATTGGAAGAATGTATGCACAAAATTCACTTTAATTTCTAGAAAAATCTCTTCATGTTGAAAATAAAATTTATACACTATGTTGGGTATGCAGAACATGTCAATATATTGGGGGAGATTCACTGAAAAATTGACCTAGAATACCTTCTGTCTACATGAAAAACATGATCAAAAAGGAAATCAAAAACCTTGAGTTGTCTAGCCTCCACGCACTACAAGAATTTCCTTTCATCATCGGTGATGCTCAAAATGGTGTTTACATTTGACGGTGGGGAGAATATATAGGTCTAAAATTCACCCCACATCATGTCTAGAATAACCCACTAGAAATTGAATCCTATAATTTCATCATTTTAAGATGGAAACCAAATGAAGTACCTATTCAAGGGAAGTGGCCCGCTCGCCAAGAATCGACCTTGAGTATGTCTGAAATTCTCTTGGATCAATGAGTGCAAGCCCTAAAAAAACTTCTGAACCAAGACACTGAGAATATTTAGTTGGATTATTTCCTAAGGTAAGACAACCAACAATCACAAATCATTTCCTCAAAAGTGAATAATTCATGTGCTGATCTGTCACATGGCCTCATTGGAATTCACGAGATCAAGAAGGTGACATGATATCAGCAACAACTGCCATAGTATAGAAGAAACCCTAGATTTCAAGGATAGAGGGTTTTCTAACAAAAAATTCCCCCGTAAGAATAACAATTATAGGATGAGAAACATAAAAACAAGAATATGAGCAACCCCAGCCCATAGGGCTGGGGGAATTTTTACCTCAACCACCCGCACAATAGAAGTTAGTCTTTTCCCTCCTACGGAGGATAAAAAATAGAGAGGTTACTCATTCTATCTCGTATAAAGACTCATGTCCCCTAGGGAAAAGGAATACTAACTGGTCATGTCAATTATCCCTTTAATTCACTCATCACCATGAAACTCGAATAGGGTACTAGAATGGAAAGAGAAGATCTGACAGGGGATGCGAGACACTATCCTACCATTTGGTACATAGTATGCCACCCGCAATGAGGTATGCATCGGTAAAAATCTTGGATGTTTTACCTCCTGATATCATTGAAAATAATAAAAATAATGAGGATGCAAGAGAATATGGTTCCCTCTAGGAGACGGTCCATGCCATGCCTGAAGGTGTGCATACCCGAAACCAACTAGCCTCTTTAAACTTGGAAGCTCATTCATCCAATCCATCGTTACTACATTTGAGAATCACTAACAAGGATATAAATGAAAACAACATCGTACACAACCCACCACCACCACATCCTCATGAAAACATTCCTCTAACACTCAAGGATAAATTCACTCGACATGAGGAAGAAATGAAATATCTAAGAAGAATCAATGATCAGATGCTTCAAAAAAGCTATCCTATTGGATATGTCCCTAATGTAGAACTTTAACATAAACTCCCAATGGAGGTTCCCCTACCATGAGGATAGGAAAATGAATAAAGTCCATAATTCTAATCTAGTTTTAAATTGAGGCTACTAATCTATTTGAATCCAGAATTGGGAAAATACTAAAAATTTTCTCAATTGGGGAAAAAATCAGAGAAGATCCAAGAAAATCCATATAGTATTCCTCTGGGTGGGTATCCGCTATAGGTTATAGTAGAGTCAGAAGACTCAATAGTCCTCCATACTATTCCCACTCATAATCAAGTCCAACAATATAGGAATCAAGGGATCATGAGTACCATAGAGTCTTTAAAAGCTCAGATGAAAGTGATGGAAGAGCGACATGCTCTGATACAGCTAGAATAGAAACATTACCCTGACTGTGTAAGAAACATTCCACTATAGCCAAATTTTAGGATTCCTATGTTCCCAATGTTCATTAGCTCATGTGACTTGGAGAAACACCTAATGCATGACCCATCTTACTATGATCCCATGATGGTAACTCAAAAGAAACAATAATCCATGAAGCTCATATTATTTATATAAACCCTACAAGGTTCATTCTTTATTTGTTTCAACATTTTTATAGATAACTCAATAAGAGGATGGAAGTATCTCTATCTCCAGTTCATATTCTATTTCATCTCAATATTGATGTAAAAATTAGACAGTGACCTCATGAACTACAAACAGTGAGAGAATGAGAGAGTTTCAAACTTCATTTCTAGATGGAAGGGTCTGACTTACTCCTTGAATTGGTCATTCCCCCAAGATGAGATGTTTTATATGTGCACCGACAACCACCACAATGAGCTATAAAATCTTCTTATTTCAGTGAAATATACAAGTGAATTCTAGTAATTCTCCTCTATTTCTCAAAGAGTAGAATAATCCTTACAATAAACTAATCTCAAGTCTCAAGTAACCTAAAAATCCCCAGTAAAAAGAGTAGGAAGAGCTGAAGCGCCTTCTATCATGCTTAATACACCCCCTATGCTAGATCCATCTCTAAGGCCTACACCAAATCATGTGGTCTCCTAGATGTCAACATCCAATATTGCCTCATCTTGATTAGTAAAGAGAAACTTGGAGAAATATTTTTTAGGAATGGAAGAATAAAGTTTACTCGTTTCAGGATAACCAAGTCTGTGACTACTTCATAGCCACTATGAATTGAAAATTGTTCTAGATTTTGGAGCGAAAGAGGGCTGATGAAGTAGGTCTTGATTACTGGTCAAATTAATTCCCCTTCCACTAGATATTGGGTTATAATATCAATAAGGGCTTCATTTTTAATGTCCTCCTGCAAAAAATGATATATTTTTGACCAGTGAAGATGGGACAATCGCCAATGAAAGTGGAATATGTTTCAACCACAGACATAAACAGATGAGGGGATTGGAAAAAAGATATTAAAAAAAGGAGAAAAATTTTAATAGTTGGATGACTCTGAAAAAAATAATCTGAGCCCAAATTATCCTCCAACCTCAGTTAAAGAAACCAACAATGCCTCCAACAGCTCCTGATGCAACACAACCAACATCCTCAGACTATTAATCCTTCAAGAGTTTATATTATCATGTGTTGGAAGAGAAATCTGCACCAAATCAAATGTTGTCTTTGGTAATCATAGATTTCATGCTAATAGATATGAAGATATGGTCACCGCCAGGCCAAATGGTACCACTTTAGGTAGATAATGGGGCAAAGTCATTATCAAAAGAGGGGTTGATTTTTGGATTTGTCAGTGTCATCCAATTAATTTATCCCTTCTCTGATGACGAATACGGTTATCAAATAGAATTCTCCACACCCAATTTGGGGTTTGGATGAAGAATTTGTAGAATCAATGGTTATCAAGGGAGATTCAACCATGGTAGAAATCAAGATTATGGGAACCCCCTACTCAAACTTCCAGTGTTGTAGAAATCGATGGAAGGACCCTCCAACAGATCGAACAGGGACATTAAAATTCTCCTCTCCCCATAAGTAGCCACCAAAGTCCAATATTTATAGAACATCCCTTAGATGAAGAACATGTGACTAATTTCCCAGAGAATGTGAGAAGACCATACCGAACCAATCCACATTGGATAGAATCTTCTTCGGCTCCAATCCCAATGGCTGACCCATTATAATCAAATGCTCAATCCCCTAAATCACCTATGAAAGAGAATCCCTGATCTAGGAAGCACAAGACTTTAAATCATAAATATAATATTTTGAAGTAGTTGGCTTCGGTACCGCCCAAACTATCAATCTTGGATGTACTAAATCTATCAGCATATCTTATGGAAGCACTTATCAAATATTTTCTAAGTCCCCAGTAGTTTGAATCCAAAGTAGCAACAACTGATGACTACCTGAAAGAGACCAATCATGCAGAATGTAATGAAATTATCTCCTTCATAGATTAATATTAATATTCCATCATTAAAGGACACATCAAACCCTTATATTTTTCTGGATGGATAAATGGTGTCAATATCCAATAATTCTTCATTAACTAGGGCTTTGGAGTTAATCTCCTCCCACTGTGTACACTTCATCGGCTAGGTTTCAATGAAAAAGATTTCACACCCTACCCCATGACTCTGTTGGGCTATGATAAAAGTGATTAGAAGTTTTTAGACCCAATTAAGCTTGAAACCCAATTTGATGACCATGTAGCTCACCTATAATTTTGGGTGGTCCAAAATAACCCAGACTTCAACACCCTGCTAGGAATTCCCTAGATGCATTAACATGAAGCGATCCCTACCTCTTAGAATAAGTGCCTTAAATATAGAATTAATGGATAGAGTGGGACACTGTATGTCGATAAGACCCCATTCTACCTCTGTGAATATCACTATATTGATGCGGGGTTCTATGAGATAACGGAGAAGAAACTTCTGGTCCATGGTGTTGATTGGATTGCACCCCAAATAGTTTGTAAATAGTTCCCATTGATCCCCTCAAGAGGACCAGGGAAGAATATGTACTGGCCATCAATCATATTGAGTAAAAAACTCCAAATTTGGATGTGTATTTAGTGTTCCCCATGATTTCAATTAGGGGTTTTGAGCCGGATAATGGTGAAAGTATCATTTAATCTAATGATAATGGTGGGGGTTCATATAAGAATGTCTCTAAACCATAATCAAAACTCTATAAAATCCCAACCTCACCCCATGAGATAGGAGGAAGTGTCTTGTCACTCAAAGAAGATGAGGAAACTCTTTTAACTCTAACTACAACTTTCTTAGAGAATCCCCCACTGGTGGATGAGGTAGAAGAGGCGGCCTCACCTCCCAAAAACCAAAATTACAACTCTTACCTCAACTATGGAATGATCATCTCAAGAATGGTCATAATTCAAGTCAATAGTTAATATGATATCAAGAAAGTGGACTGATCCCTTTGACGAACCATGTTCGAGAACATGTGGCAGAATTCTTGTCAGATATGGTCTTTAATTATCTTCCCCAATCGCAAAACGCACAAGATAATGCATTTAGAAATATATCCACATATTTGGATAATATAGATCAAGATGAAATAGTTATTAGAATTTCCCACTGTTGGACGGTCCTTCCATTTGTTCAGACCAAGACAAAAGAAATAAATGGGATTAGTCCCGTCAATGATCCTTATGGTTATACTTTTGGCTGGATGACTCCCATAACAGATTAGCTTCAAAGGGGAGAGCTCCCTCCGTATAGGTATGGAAGGGAATAGATCTAGAGACATGTAATAAAATTCATTATTTATTATGGAAAAAACCATAAAAATTTCTTTTATAAGTGAGGAATTGACGAGATCCTTCTCTGGTGCAATGATGGGGAAGAGACTATTGCCGTTATGAAAGAAGTACATGCCATAACTTGTGGAGAACATTGGTAAGAATCCAAAATATCTCATCAATTTCAGAGTCTTACATACTATTGGACCACAATAATAATGGATTGTGCTGAATTCACTAAGAAATTCCATCCCTATCAAGTTCATGCCAATTTTATCCTCCAACCCCTTGAGTTCACACAACCAAGTACTCCTTTCCATTTACATGTGTTGAATGGATTTCGTGGGACTATGTCATCCTAATACGGCTAAATAGATCAAATTTATTCTCAGAGAAACAGAATTCTTTTCCAAATGGGTTGTGGTTGATCCCCTTAAATAGTTCATGGAAAGAAGCATTGTCAGCTTTTTGAAATCCAACATTATCACCAGATTTGGTGTCCCTCAAACAATACTAATGGATAGTGGAAACAATTTCTACTCAATTGAATTATAAAATCTATATTAGGAGTATGTAATAAATTCCAACCATTCATCTCACTACCATACAACAACCAATTAGAAGATAAAGGCCTTAAATAAGACCCTATCCAATATACTATATAATATGATAGATAAGGACATGAAATCATGGTTAGATAAGCTCCTCCATGCACTATGGGATTACCAGAACATGACCCACCCTCCTCCTCAAGAAACCATATACTAATTCATATATGAAATAGAGGTTATTCTACCCATTTATGTTCAACTACCATCACCCCTCATTTCAATCTATGATCATCTATCCATAGAAGAGCAATATCAAAAGTGAATCAATGAGTTAGAGTGATTGAATGAGAAAAAATTGCACACTCTTACGCATTTTTATGTCAACCAAAATTTGATTATATGAGCATTCGATAAAAATTCTAAAATTTGGTCTTTCCTTGAAGGAGAGACGATATTAGTCCTCATAACTCCAATGATACTCGAAAAGAAACCACCGTGATTGGATCCAAAATGGGAAGGGCCATATGTCATACACAAGGTATACTCCAACAGATAATATGAATTAATTTAAATGGATTAACAAATCACTATATTTCCCACCAATGCGAGGATACTAAAGAAATACTTTATGTAATTATAAAATTATCATCTTAGCTGCATGATGTTAAAATTCATAGCACCTCCTACGTCCATGCTAAACATTATTAAACTGTATGAAAATCATCTTTACCACATGTTTTTGCTACTTTTTCATCAAAGAGTCTAAAAGAAATGAAAATGGAAATACCTGAAACAAAGAAGATTCATCCTTTGAATAAACATCAAAAAAAAGAATGGGATGAACAAGGAGAACATTTCCCATAGGTCGTGCATGTTCCAACATGGTCACGCAAGTATACTTGCACGCTGCCCAAATGGTCACCCAGGTGAATTGCACTCCCTCTTTGAAAATCGCCCAGGGTCTTCTCCAGCCTATAAATACCCCCGGTGGGCCCCCAATTTTAGGAGGATTTTTCTAGAATTCAGATACAGAGCTCTGAACTCCAAAGTGTCTTCTTCAAGTCTTCCAAACACTTCTAAGGTAATTCTTTACCTTGAAAGGAAGTTCTAAACTAGAGGAATAAGGTCTAAGTGTTAGAATTCACTAACACTTTTGCGCCTAAGTGTTTTTACCCTTAAGGGAAATGGACACACTTGCGCGTCTCATTACCTACTCATTGAAACTTGCGCGCAACTCTTCTGGAAGTATCTCGGGATAATTCTAAAGGCTCTGGTCAAGGATCACCAATGTATATATGTGTCATGCAAGTATACTTGCATGACCAAGACTTGTGCGCCCATGCAGTACATGCGCGACCCCTGAGGACTTGTGAGCCCTTCTATTTTTGGGTACCCTTCCAGCCCATTTCACATCCCTTACACCATTCCACCTATCCTATTCAAGAATCAGTCTTCAAGACACTCTTCAGAGCCATATATGGCATGTTTTCCTGATTGACTTCCTAATCTGAAAGGAATTACATGGAACATATCTCAAAACCTAGTGATTTACACATATTTATGTCACTAAAGTTAGATATTTCATTCATTAAACCTCATCCTTTAAGATGAGAGAACCCTATTCCGGGGTCTCCTTTTCAGGAGTAAGTCCCAGTCATAATTTCCCTTAACCTGGGCCTCCTTTTTAGGAGTAAGACCCAGTCCATGTTCTCTTAAATGGACATCCTCTTCAAGAGTAAGCCCCAAGTCCCCTAATTTGGGCATCCTCCTCAGGAGTAGGCCCCAACCATAATTCCTTTAACTTGGGTTTCCTCCTCAGGAATAATCCCCTGTCTAAAATTCTACAAATATGGGCATCCTCATTAGGAGTAAGCCCCAAGTCCCTTAATATGGGCTTCCTTCTCATGAGTAATCCCCAGTCTTAATTTCTCTTAACTAGTCTTAATTTAATTTTGAACTGGGCTTCCTTCTCAGGAGTAAAACCCAATCATGAGTCCCCTCCTAATTTGGCCATCTTCCTCAGGAGTAAGACCCAAATTAGAGTACCCAAATCTCCATAAAGTACATATACTTTTATGGACCTTGTTCCTGGGTTTCTTCCCTGAAGTAAAACCCAATACTCATCTATTTTGGGCAGTCATACATACATAATCCCCACATCATTGCATCTTTCGTGGCACAATTTTCTGGTTTCACCAATACCTCTTGTTTCTCACACTGAGCATGATTCATGTGAGCTTAGAGTGTAAAAGTAATCATGATACATTTCTTGGAGCCATCAATCATGCATAAACATCATACTCTCTTACTCGAACTACGTGGGTACTAATTCCTTTTACTAAACCAAGGATACGTAGGTAGCCCATCTGCGGGTACGATCCCTACTATGAAATAATCCATGTCCTTCTGAATGACAATAAACTTCAAGTGCCCCACTAAGTGGATTTAAAACCAGTATGGTCATCATAATGACCAAGAGACTTATATGTATTGAAGGATACCATTAACTAAGAATCTCTAACAAATACAGATGATTCTCTATCGATGGAGAACCTCGAATACATATAAAAGAATCTCTAAATTTCCTACATATCAATCATTGATTTTCAGATCTAAAGGAAAGCTCATTTTATACATGGTAATGTATTAAGGATTCACGAACATAACTTAAATCTATAAATAGAGTCCCGGAGTAGACAATAATTCCCCTCAAAAAGGTGTGATGAGTCTGACCTCCCATTCTCTCGACCAATGCAAATTCCTAAACATCATCAGTCCACAACTAATGAGTGCCTACCTTTGGAATGTTGGTCCAAATGGATATGGAATCATTGGATGTTTCCATATCTATGAACAAACCCATTAGAAACCGATTGGAATGTTTGAAACTTGAATCAACGAGGTCATCCCAAATTCTAGAGGAAAAAAAATGGTGAACCCGACCTGAATCCTTAACCAAGTTAACATGAAGTTTTATCTATTTGTTAGGACCCTATTTAAACTCAATGAGAGGGCCAACAAGACAATCAATAACATATGTGATCATCCAAAGGATGTAGCAGCTGAACTTATCTTGATTATGTTTGTTATATCAAACATGCACTCTTTTCCAAGATCATCTGCATTAAAAGAATGTATTTTCTTAAGTTCACATCTGTGAATACCTCTGCTGTGAAAACCTCTGATGTGAATGAATCTGCTACTACTCATGTTGGATCATCATCCACTCTGAGGACGACATCACCTACTCAGCACCTTCAATGCTGGGTATCGAATTCACTGGTTAAGAAGTACCGTCAACACGGTACCATTCCTACTCTGGAGGCTGCTCAACAAGCCCTCTAAGTGAACAATTCACCCTGGTCGTCTGGACAACGACGACCATCGATCAAGAAGTAGGCGGTGCTAACTAATGTCTTCAACCGTTTCGGGTCATTATCCCCAGAACGCAACAACCATTCCCTCCCGTATTCTGAGGAGGTGAATGAGCAGGTCCCTCAGGGACTTAAATCAAAGATATATGAGTCCTTAACAAAGGCTCCCATTAACAATCACCAACAGAATCATGCATCATTGTGCCCTCAACATGATGAGGATATCGTTTCCAGCCATTCAACTCAGGTTCCTCGAACCCGAGCTGGCAAGACGAACCACCAGAGGCGACAAGTGGTTAACAGTGAGCAGGTTCTTATCTATGCCATTTCCAGAGAAGTCCACCAACCTAACTTGGTGTCATGCAATGAACGAGCACACACACCAGTCCGTTTTAATTCCACTGTCCAGCAGACTAGTCTGGAAGCATAAGGCCAATCCCGCCAGGCAATTCTGGTGGAGTACTATAGACAGGAACATACACCTGTTTATAATTCATTAGCTAGTCAGTAGTCTCATCTGACTATATATGATGGAGCTCGTCAACCACGTTCGGCGAAGTGCAATCTGAAGTCACATACACCTTCTAGTATTGATCAAGCTTACCAACAGTCTCATTTGGTAGCATTCGGAGTACTCAGTCGAAGAGATCCTGTGACAAATAGGAGGCAGTCTCATCTCTCTGCCCCCACATTTGAGTACTGACATGTTTAATTGAATGGAAAAGGAGCACAAGATTAGGAACACACACCTACTCCAAGCATGGAATCGACGTATATGCCCATTCCGGCAGCTGAAGTCACCAAGTATATTCTATCAATAGTGAAATAGAAGAAGAAAATCCCGGCTCATATTCTTGATGCCTGCTAGGATATTATAACAGCTTCAGCGATATCTCAGGGAAAGACACATAAATCTATCCCTACCAGTAGAGTAACACATCAACGGTTCACTATGGAACAGACACACACATCTGTTCCTGTCCAAGAGGGTTGTGGGGCATACTTCCCCATATCATATGGACAACCAAGTCAGGCACATACACCAGGTTTGAGTGGAGATAATCAGCCTAACCTGATCATTTCTCATGAGTAGGCACATACACCTACCAAATTGAGTAAGAAATCGTTTAAGAAAAAGACCCACCCAGTACAGTAAAAAAATCAAGTGCCAATCTATAACAAGGTCTTACTCGATGCTGGAGTTCTTGATGCACTCACACAACTATCTGTTGCAACTCAAGATTCTACTCTCTCAGTTCCCAATAGTGGGAACATTAATTCTGAAGGTCTACATCAGACACTTCCTCATAAAGGCTTGATTCATGACAATTCTGTCGATATCGAGATTTCATCTTCAGATGAGAGCCATAAGAACCCTCTATGTGGTCAGAAGATCAAGAGGAAAAATGTTTCATCTTTTGCTGTAACCCACCATGGTGGTCCTCCCCATGATGATGAATTTCGCTGTGAAAGTTCTCTCCGCAGTAGTGATTTGCATTTTCTGGAAAATTCATCAGAAGACAATATAGTGATGAGAAAGCCCTCTTATCCTGAGGAACGTGAAAATGTGAATCCAGTCATGTTTGACGCATTACTATTACAAGGTGAAATAATTTCTCAACTAGAAGATAGCCTAGGGTGTAGGTCATTCTCCAAACCACCCCTAAGTCATGCATCTTTTAGTTTGATCAGTGATTTCTCTAGCAATCTTGTTGAATCCGATGAAGCAACAAGGAAGAACCAACTTTGGTCTAATTAGGTAGAAGAATATTCATTGAATGAGAAAGAGGAAGTACTGAACATGAGAAAAAAACTAGAGAAAGGTGAAGTTCCAATTATGTTTTGGCCTCTGGCTGATTCTCAGTACGACATTCTAGAGATGTTGAAGGAAGATGGAATTCATGATATTCGTCTCCACATATGGAAAATTCCTTGTTAGTTGAAAAATAAAATATTATCTTATGATGAATATGAAAATAATGTTATGATAATAGAAGGGTTACAACACCTAATTTATTTGTCATCTCTCTCATTTTCTCGATATCCGAAGGTTGAAAAGCAGCAGAGATCCCTTCAACGTTCATGCCTTAGCGCACTAAGAAGATTGTGCCAGTTAATTACAAATTCCCAATCTAGTATTCATGTCAGAGGATGGAGTGTTCATGGAGAACTACATTTCACTATGCTCTCCAGTCAGCAGAGCTCACCAAAAATGGTCTCATGCAATGTTATTGCCCATGGCCAGCCACAATCAATGGGTTTTTTTGCAATCAAAAGCTTTCCCAAGAACAGGATTCAACTAGTTCCTCTCAAAATCCAGCATACAGAGAACAAGTTGTTGAATTACTCCTGAATAAAGAAAATGAGGATATTTAATAGGCCTCTCATTTAGAGCAAGCACATCACCAAGTGAAAGAAGTGTCAGAAGTCATCCAACAAGCTTTTGAGCTGAGTGATGAAAGTGGATGCAGGTTGATGCATCCAGCTAATTTCTGGACAAAGGTCCACAAGATCAAGAGATCTTTGAAGAAGGTCTCAGATATAACATTTCAAGAACCACCCTAGCTTGCCAGACTAGGGACTCTTTTAACCCAACCCTCAGAATCAACAAATTGGATTTAAGGAGTTGAGAAAAGACATCAGAAACATCCCCAGTCCACTTGACTGGGGACTTTTTCAAATCATCAATCTCCTCCTCAGTGAATGTTGGTCTTCTCTCGATTGGGGAAGAAGTCGTATGAGGAATGAATAGCCAAATTATCAGGAGATTCTCTCCAAATTATGGTTCTCTAAGAAGTTCATGAGGGAAAAAATCAATAAAAGGCAATGTCTCGTCAGGGGCATGGCAGAAGTCAATATCACAAAAATGCTGATAGAAGGGATATGATGCATTATGCATAAATTAATGTCACTAATGTCGTTGTTGCTGATTCACCAGATGAGGTTCACTCAGAGGGATCAGATGAAGAGGTTCCTGCTCAAGAAGTTATATGCACAGACACAAATGAAGAAGGTGTGCATACATGAAATCAAAGGATAAACCAGAATTTGGTTAATCCTTCAAGTAACCCACTTCCCCCTCTCTGAAAGGGATCCAACAAGGGGAAATGAAAGAATCAGGTTACATACCCTTCCTCGGGAGAGGTCCAATCGCTCTCACTAGAGAAATGATTTGCACGAAAAGAGGAAGAAATAAAGGAATTGAGGAGGTTGAATGTAGAACTACTTCAGGGTATTATTCCTCCTAAGCGTGCTGGAGTCAGTTAGCCAAGGGATTTTTTTGTGGGTACTGAGATGGATCAAGAATATCCTCCTCTATCAATACACCCTCACAGGTCTAATCCTACGGGTCATGTGAAACAACAATCGATGGTTCTAGCATCAGTTACATTACCAGCCACCATGCCTATCTAGACTCCAATTATTGAACCTACCCAAATCCAAGTTCAAATGGATATTTCTCAAAAGTTAATAACTACCATTAAGTCACTAACATCTCGGCTAGAGACTATGGAAGGGAAGCATGCGTAGGTTCAACCAGAAAATAGAGCTTACCCTGAATGGGTAGATTCAATCCCTCCCCCATCATGTTTTGGGAACCCTATATTCCCAATTTTCAATGGATCAGGAGATCCTGAACTTCATTTGACGCATTACGTGTCTTGTTGTGATCCTGTGATGGGAACTCTGAAACAAAAAGAAGCAGTGAAACTCCGATGCTTTGTGCGAACCTTGTAAAGATCAGATTTTGTTTGGTATACAAGCATGCAATCCCGGTCAATTACCAGGTGGGAGGATCTTCGCCCAAAATTCCTTCTTCAGTTCAGCTCAATGTTTCCAAAGACAATAGTTTTTTATCTTAAAAACTTTAAGCAAAGGGGGAATGAAAGGGTCTCAAATTTCATTGCTCGCTGGAATGGATTAACATATTCCATAAGCTTAGCACTCCCACAAGAAGGATTGTTGCCAATATGTGTGGAAAATCTATGTGACGAATTACACACACCGTTGATCCCTGTGAAATACATAGGAGGGTTTTGGGACCTTACTTCAATCGCTCAGCAGATTGAAGATTCCCTTATACAGACTAAGGCTAAATCTCATGTAATTCCATCTGCTCCAGGAAGGATAATATGTAAAGTAGAGACTGCTATAGTTATGCTTAAACAAGCACTTGTACTTGCTTCTACTTCAAAACCTTCATCTTCTCAATGGGCTTCACCTCCTGAGCGTCAGCAACAGAGGCCATATCATCAAGACGATCAAATAGATCAAAGAAGAAATCAATTTGAGGATCTGAAGAGAAAAAAATACTCTTTCCGAAATTAAAAAGTTCGTGGTTACTTAATTTTGGCTCAGGAAAATAATTTGGTTCAGTTTCCAAGGCCCAAAAGGCCAAACAAGGAAGGAGGTGAAGAACGTCCCAATTATTGCCCCTTTCATCAAATGTTGGGGCATACCATTTAGGAGTGTTTTGTTTTCAAAGACCTCATGCAAAAAATTGTCAAATTGGTACAAGTCAATCTAAAAGGTTCTTCAGCTCAGGTAGCATGTGTTACTACTACAGTTCCAGAGGAGGAAGGAGATTGGCAAGAAGTTAAGAACAAAAATTCACAAAAATATGATGATTGGATGGTCAGAAAAAGGATCAACCGAACTCATTCCATTTTGAGAATGCAATTGAAGAAACCAATTGTGCCTTCTATCATGAATGCCGCAGAAAAACCCTCTTTATCAGAGGGAAAATCTTCAAAGAAACGACATGATTCAAAGATAGAATAATAATCAGAAGAAAATGAGTATGTTTCAAAGACTTAGTTGTCTTTGACTCTGGAAGACTTCATTCCATCTACTTCAAAGACACGGGCACCGCCCCACCAAACAGCACAACCTAAACAGGTTAATCAGGAAGAGTCTTTATTAGATGAATAATTGATCTTCAGTTCTGTTAATATGATTCAATTAACAGATCCTTATGCCATTCGCAGTTTCGATTTTGATGATCCCAAATTCCCTGTATCAAACAGAGGAATTAGAGGAAGTTCCAGAGGCTCAGGATACAGAGGAATATGTGGATCTTTCAGAGGCCACTATTCCAATTCTATCCCTGCTAGAGCTGTGTATGAGGTAGAAACTCGTGGTAGAGCCCTTCAGCGAGCTCAACAAGAACAAGAAAGTTCTTCTAATAATAGAAAATTCAGTCCAGGAACCGCTATTCTCGAGGATCGGTTAGGGGTTCCATCTTCATCCTCTCAACAAGTAAATGGTTCTAATCGGTTTAATCTTCCAAGTCCAGGAATATTTCCAACTCCTATCCCGATACAAGATGCATCAACTTCCAAAGCATCAACTTCCAAGGTACCTGCTAAACCACATGTTCATGTTGAGAAATGCAGACCTCTTGATCAAAAGTATGATGTATTGAAACACCTGGCCCAAGTACTGGCCAAGTTATCAATTCTGGATGATTTGAATCTATCAAAAGATCTTCGGGAGGCACTCATCGAGGCTTTGTCAAGTCCTCATGAGTTTGAAACTGAAATTGCTGCAGCTGAAGCCTACCATGTTGAAAAAAATGCTGCAGAATTCCATGTAGTGATATCTTTCATAGATGAAAATGAAGATGATGTCATACATGGACACATTAGAACTTTGTATTTATCTAGCAAGGTTAATGGTGTGGAAATCCAAAGGGCTTTCATTGATAATGGTTCATGATTCAACCTCATCCCCATTCCTACACTTTGTTGATTAGGCCTCAAGGAATCTAATTTATCTCCTTCTACTACGATGTTACAAAGATATGATAAAAATGAACAAGAACCACAGGGCGAGATTACACTCAGAACTCAGTTTGGAGATCTTGTATCCAATTCAGATTTCATGGTTGTTGATCAAGACTCAGCCTTCAACATCTTGCTTGGAAGACCCTGACAACATCAACATGCGGTCATCCCTTTATTATAACATCAATGTCTCAAATATTGTTTTGATGGTCAAGTTGGGACATTTTATGATGATAAATACCCATTCAAGACAAGTGAATCTCAATACATCGAGGCATAATTCTATCACATTAAGGGAAAGGAGAAATCCACAACAAGGGAGATTACCAAAGTTAATGCTCCATATGGTTTGGAAAAGATTCTAGTAAATCCATTTTCGCATGTGAGTATAGATTATGTGTTGCCTATCAGTCAAATTGATAGGATAGACCCAAATAAAAATAATCTTATGGAAAGATCCATAATGTCAATTATGGAAATTGAGACAGAAAACATGGGAGAAAGTGGTGGTACACCAAGAAATGATGAAAGCTCAAATGGAGATGTCTTCATTTCATCTGCTGAAATCCAACAAGTCTATACTTCACCAACCAGTCCAGAAGAAGTTATAGAAATGTTAGAGGTTAATGATGATGTCGATTCTCAATCTATCAACTCCTCTATATTACCAAAAAAGACCCTTCATCATCAATTGTGTTAGAAATGGAAGCTTATTCTTTAAGATGTTCAAATTTTAACATCTCTTCTGATCATAGAAATTATACTTCATCATCTAATATGCAAGTAGAAACGGAAGAAATAACACATGCTGAAGAAGAAGAGGAAGATCTCAGGGATTCTCCTCCAGCATTTGAAGAGGGTATCTCTACCACCGTGGATGAACTCAAAGAAATAAATCTGGGTACAAAAGAAGATCCACACCCCACTTTAATTAGTTTGGTCATGAATCATGAAGATCAAGAGATGTATATTTCATTTTTAAAGAAAAATCGAGATATATTTGCTTGTAACTATACAGAGATGTCAGGGCTTGATCCTGATGTTGCCACTCATCATTTGGGTTTTCCAGAAGAACATTGAGGATTCAAACAAGCTGCTAGAAGAACACACCCAACCTATGCTTCCAAAATTGAGACTAAGGTGGATAATCTTATCAAAGCTAAATTCATTAGAGAAGTTCAATATCCAAATTGTTGGCTAATATTGCCTTAGTGAAAAATAATAATTGGAAAATTAGAGTTTGCATTTATTTCAGATATCATAATCGGTATTGTCCTAAGGATAATTTTCCAGTACCAATTACATAACTCTTAATTGATGCAACAACTGGCTATGAAGCAATCTCCTTCATGGATGGATATTCTGGGTATAATCAAACTTGAATAGCTCCCGAAGATGAAGAATCTATAGCTTTTAGAGCCCCTTAGGGTGTGTTTTTCTATCGGGTAATGCCCTTTGGCCTAAAGAATACAGGCACAACATATCAGCGTGCCATGCATCATATCTTCAAACCCTTTCTGGGAAATTTTGTTGAATGTTATGTGGATTATTTGGTGGTTAAATCCAAACAATGTTATAATCACTTGTCGGATTTGGAAATCATATTACACAAACTTCGGCAACATAATTTGAAGATAAACCCCTTAAAATGTGCTTTTGGGGTAACCTGAGGAAAATTTCTCAGCTTTGTTGTTTGACATCGTGGTATCGAAGTCGATCCTGAGAAGACAAAGTCAATCCTTGGTATGTCACCTCCTCGAAATTTGAAATTATTGAGAGGACTTCAAGAAAACATGGCCTATATTCGCTGTTTCATCGCCAATTTGGTAGGAAAAAGTTTACCCTTCACTAAATTGATGATGAAGGGAGTCACTTATAAGTGGACTGAAGAATGTCAAGAATCATTCGATATTATCATGAAGTATCTCTTAAGTCAACCGGTGTTAATGCCACCTTTTGAAGGAAGACCACTTATCCTCTATGTGACATCTCTAGAGTGATCATTGGGGGCCTTTCTTGCTCGGAAGAATGATGCTGGGAATGAAAACAGCATCTACTATCTCAGTTGGACTATGCTTGAAGTAGAAACCCAATACTCAAATATTGAGAAGTACTGCCTAACATTAATCTTTGTAGTTCAAAAGTTGAGACACTACCTACAACATCACGAGGTTCAATTGGTATCTCGCAATAACCCACTCAAATTCATCCTTAGTCATCCAATGCTTACAGGACGTCTGGCAAGTTGGGAAGCTATCTTGCAGCAATTTGATATTCAATATGTGTCTCAAAAGGCAATAAAGGGCCATGCTCTGGATGATTTCCTTGCTGAACACCCTTCAGTGGAAGGCACATCTTTAGATATTGGACTCCTTGATGAGGAAGTCTTCTCTATTCAAGAAAGTTTTCAAACATGGGAAATGTACTTCGATGGGGCTTCCAGAATTCCAACAGTGAGGAAATTAGAAAATCTTAAATTCCACAATGTTGGGTTATGAGTTGTTCTAATTTCCCTAGAAAAGGAATTGCTACCTTATTCATTCTCATTATTGGGAGGTGGTACAAATAATGAAGCGTAATACCAAGCTCTTATTGCTGGATTGGAGTTGGAACTTCAAGTATAAGTGAATCACTTAAATGTGAAAGGTGATTCAGACCTGGTAATCAAACTAGTCAATGGGGATTATTCCATCAGAAAATAATCCCTTTGTATGATTACGTCAGAGAGTTAATAACAAAGTTTCCTTTGGAACCAACATTTTCTTATGTTCCAATATCACAAAATGCCCAAGCTGATGCACTAGATAATATAGCCACAACTCTGGAAGATCCAAATTGGGATGAGACAACCATCAGTATTGCCCACCGTCATACAATTTCACCTTATGTTCAAGCCAGAAAAGAGGTGATCAATGAAATTAGTCCCATCTCTAAAACATATGGTCATACTACTGGATGGATGACACCTATCAGGGAATACCTTCAAAATGGAACACTTCCACTTGATAGAGTTGGGAAAGAACAAATCTGGGGACGTGTGGTCAATTTCACTCTTTATGATAGCCCAGATCACTTAGAGAAAATTCTCTAAAAAAGTGGTTTTGATTGAGTTCTCTTTAGATGCATTGATGGTGAAGAGACAATTCCTGTCATGAAAGAAGTTCACGTAGGAGTCTGTGGTTCCCACCAGTTTGAATATAGACTGTCTGATCAGATTTGAAGGCTTGGATACTTTTGGCCTTCAATGATACAAGATTGCGTTGATTTCAAAAAGTAGTGTTATTCATGCCATGTACATGCCAAATTCATTCATAAACCTCCAAAGTTGCTTCATACAGCTAAATACTCGTGGCCATTTTCCACATGGGGAATGGATGTGGTGGGACCTTACCCTTCAGCTACGGCCAAGATGTTTAAGTATATTCTTACTGCTACTGACTTCTTTTCCAAATGGGTAGAGGCAATACTTCTCAAAGAAGTTAGTTCTAAAAGCATTGTTAGCTTCATCAAGTCTAACATCATTACCATATTTTGTGTCCCTCATACCATATTGATGGAAAATCGCACCAACTTTTGTTCATCTGAGGTGAAGAGGTTGTATCAAGAATACAACATCAAATCCAATCATTCATCTCGGTATCATGCAGCGGCCAATGGCCAGATAGAAGATTTCAACAAGACTCTGTGAAATATACTGCAAAATATGGTGGATAAATATAAGAGGTCATGGACTGATAAAATCTTTCACGCTTTATGGGATTATCAGACCACCACCCGCACTGCAACATGGTCAACTCCGTATTCATTGGTATATGGAATGGAAGAAGTATTTCCAATTGAGGTTCAATTACCTTCGCTCAGAGTAGCCATTTTTGATCAGTCATCTATAGTAGAACAATATCAAAAGTGATTGGATGAATTGGAACGATTATATGAGAAAATATTGTGAATCCTGCACCACTTGGAAGTCTATCAGAATCGAATTACACGATCTTTCAACAGAAAAGTTCATCTTCATTCATTAGTTTAGGGAGAGTTGGTATTAGTTCTCAAAACTCCAATGATACCAGGAAAGAAACCTCCAATCATGAACCAAAGTGGGAAGGACCTTATTCAATACATAAGGTCTATTCCAATGGAGCTTATTCTTTAATATCAATGGATGGAGAACTCATCACTACTCCAACCAATGCCAGATTTCTGAAGAAATATTTTGTATAAACACAAAATACACTATCAATGGTCCATGCATACAACCTTAAACTATTTTCATATCCATTACGTCCAGAACGATGTTAAACTGCACCACCTAGGGTCCATGCATATGACTTTAAACTATTCATACTTATGTCCAACATGACATTAAATTGTGACATCCAAACTACATGACGCTAAACTGTACAGAAGTCCCTTACGTCCAATAAGACGTTAAACTACATAACTAATGGTCCATGCATATGAACTTAAACTATTGGAATTTCTCTCATCCCACAATACCTTAAACTATGTCCCTTTCATCATCCTATATGACATTAAACTATATAACAACGGTCCATGCATATGAACTTAAACTATTTACCTGTCCCTTTCATCCATCACGACGTTAAACTGCACCATCCAGGGTCCATGCATATGACTTTAAACTTTTTGCACTTACGTCCAACATGACGCTAAACTGTATCGTACTTTTTTTCATCCAACATGGTGTTAAACTATGAAAAAGTTTCTAATACATCCAACATAACGTTAAAATGTGTTATATTTTGTCCTTAATTCATGACATTAAACTGCACAATCCTCTTTTTTTTTTCAACATGACATTAAACTGTATTGTCCCCATCGTCCTAACTAAATGATGCTAAACTATACAGAAATTCCTTAATACATCCTACATGACATTAAACTATATTTTTTCCCTGATACATGACACTAAACTGTGCAGCACCAATAGTCCTAACTGCAAGACTTTAAATTGCATAGTCCCATCATGTGTCCTACATGACATTAAACTGTGCATCGTTAAGGTTGTTGCTACCTCTTGTTTCTCACACCGATTATGACTCACATGAGCTTAGAGAAAACTTCAACTATAATACCCTCTATGGGCCACTAACCACGCGTAAGTCCCAACACAATTTTGTTTAGGTCATTATCCCCAAGAATAGCTTGATCAATAATTCATTCTTTAATTGAACTATGAAGACTTTGATCCTTTCCTTCCAGGATGGGTACGTAGGAAACCTCCCAATGTTTAAGCCCAAAAACAATTTCTTCACATCGGTTCACCTCCATTTCATATGATGTTGATTCGTGAAACCTCCCCCAGTATCAATATCTATACATTGGTTCACCTTCGTCCTTGCTATACGACGTTAAACTGTACAACACTTTTTGTCCTGTACGACAATAAACTACAATATTCTTTGATACCATCACCTGAGAGGGAATCATTATTTACATTGATTTTCAATCATGCTATATTTCAAAGACTATGTGCGTACATGGAAATTCCTGAACCGTTTATCTTGGGTCGAACCATCATTGTACTAAAGTCCCCTTTTCACCCTTCACATGTACAAACCAAATTTGTACAGAAGGTATTTCTAGAACAACGTGGGCTTGATTCCCATCCTTATGGGATATGTAGGAACGTTCGAGTGTCCCCCGAATCCAGCCCCAAGTCTTTTGGGCCTAACCACAAATTCCACTTTCAGTCCCTTAGCTGAAAAGTCCCTATGAAAACACACATTGTTTATTTCTTATAATGGTTTGAGTTCTATGACCCTAAACTAAAATCTCTTTTACTCTCACCCCACACAACGTTAAACTGTATTTCAAGAACTATGTATGGCTTGATTCCCATCCTTATGGGATATGTAGTGAAGTCCAATATTTCAATTCTGGATCCAGCCACAACATGATTATGGTTAGCATTGATCTGTGTATCTCTGCATACATTGGAAAATACCCATCTTTATTTGTTATAATCCTAACCATAAATATTTTCAGATCTTCATAACTCTTTTCTTGACTTCTAGTCACAAAAATGTCCAATTTATAAGAGTTCTTTTTCCTGACTATATAGCACGTGCCCTTAGGCGGGCTTGCATAAACAGTCTATATAACATACTTGTTAGCCAAAAGATACTATTATTTGACTGTGCAGCCAATTCCCTTAGGCGGCCCTACAAAATTCAACCCCGTAGCGGGTTGTTAAATAATGGTAACATCATTCATGGGAGGAAAACCTATTTTGTCCATATTGGTCTTATCAAAAATATGTAAGGATCCAAAAAAAATTGCCATCCTTAACATATTTGTTTCATGTTCTTTTTCATGATCTAAAAGTATTCAAGTCTATGGTTTATATTTCTCTTCCCTATGTTTGGGTCAGACCTTCATAGGAGTGACATTTATCTAGTTCTTGGATAATATTTTCTGGAAATATCTTCTCTATATTAAAGTACCTCTCTCCATACAGCGAACTCTATGATTTGGAAAATTTGAATCTCATAAATTTTCACTGGCTTTTTAGGAGTAGAAAAGTAAATTTCTGAGAGTTCTTTTTCCTGACTATGCAGCACGTTCCCTTAGGTGGCCTTGCATAAGTAGTCTACATAATGGACTTGTGAGCCAAAAGATACAATTATTTGACTATTCATCCAATTCCCTTAGGTGGCCCTGCATAATTCAACCCCCTAATGGGTTTTTTAAATAATGGTAACTTTATTCTTGGGAACTACTTCTTCTAATGGATTTTTATCTTTTTTTCATATCATTCCCCAGATTTAAATTTTCTTAAGTCATAGTTTATATATTTTCCCTCATACTTGAGTGTGGTAATATTTTTTCAGATAAATTGTCAAGGAATTGAGTCAATTTTAATCTATTTCGGTCAAAGCTATTTCAACCTTACTCATTAGCCTCTTTATGTCTGATGTGCATGACTTTAAACTGCCCAGAAAAGACAGGGGAACTCTGAATAAAAGTCATGTTCCAGCTCACTAAACATACATTTTGTATGATTTAGGTAATATTGAGAAATTAAAAGATTCAATGTTTTTAGGGTTATTTATAATAATCCTAGTAAAAAAATCAAACTATACTTACTAGTCCCATTGTTTTAGGTAAAAATATAAAGAAGGTGGCAAAGGAAATGCATGAATAAATGATTTAAGATGAAAATATTTTTCATTGGTGCACAAGAGATTAGAAGTACATCCATAGATTGGAGTCTCTTCTCTTTTCTAGAAAATTACAAGAGGCTATCAACATAAGTCTTCACTTGATGAAAAGCATCCCGAGCTTCATCAGCAGCTACATGAAGCTCACGCACCCGACCAACTTCACTCTTTTCATCCAGATGGAGTGATTTCTTGGAATATGCAATGGATTTCATACCATTTATTTGAGCTCCATCTAGTGAATTATTGAGTTGGCCAAGTTCCCTAGTAACAGCATCTAACTGTTTCTGAAGGTGCATCTACTTGACGACTTTGTCTTTGATCTTATGATTTAGCTCCTTCATCTTGGTAGCATAGTCAGCTTTAGCCTGGGATAACGAAGCCTCAAATTTGCTGATATGGACTGACAGATTTACCCTGGTCAGATCTTCATGGCACTTTTTCTCCTGCTCCCTTCATATGATGACTTGTTTCACCACGGCATGTATCTCTTGATATCCAAAACCACTATGTCCTAGCATGATGAACATGGATGATAATCGGAAAATCTTTGATGACAGCTCTTCAAGAGGCACTTCAGATATGATTTTCCATATGTTGTTCCATGCCTTGCGTCATGAAAAGCTGAGTGCCTTAAGAACCTCCGGGTCTGATTCGACATCATCATCACTGGGGGGCATGTAATCTGGGATTAATTCACTTAAGGAAGTTTTATGTTCTGCTCCTTCCCCCCGACCCTGGTTGCTTTCCCTTCTATTACTGTTTGGGCGGAAGTTGAGACTTTACCTGCATATATTTCCATTGAAGTTGATGGACCTGTTTGATTAATTAAAAGTATGGTTAGTTTCATAGAACAATGAAAGTTGGTTGTCTATCTTGAAAACCCAGTACAATCATTACCTAACAATTAATCAACAGCTTGAGAAGACTCCTCCCCATATTTCCTAGTTTCAACAGGATCTTCAAGATGGGTCTCAGGAGGGTTTACTGGGTCTAGCTCAACTTGAGCTAATGTTTCTGCAATGGTAGGTTTTACATCGTTGTCCTCACCCTCTTCAGGCATTGGTAGTTCAACAACTTCTTTGGATGGAACTGCATATTATTTTCAATCATGATTAGAAGTGTAAATTATAAGAAAATTTACTAGATGAAGGACAGCACTCATGCCCAATATCTTCTAAATCACATGATAACTTAGTATGATCAAAACAATATTCTAAAGACATTCCAAGGTTCATTATTTCATCCAATGATATTTCAGAATCCTGGTTAGTCCCACCAATGGAAGCATTTGATATGTCTTCTTGGCGACCCTCATTCTGCAACCCCTGACCCTGGACAACTTCTTCAGGAAGGATAGAAAATTCAGTGGTCGTGGCCGCCAATGATTCTGGTGCAGGTGTTATACCTAAAATATCACATAATGGAAGTTAGTTGATGTTTTCATTCAACATTTAATGAAGCATTGTTAATTTACCTGAAGTAGGTTCTTCTATACTTATAGCAACAGTAGAAGCAGTTCTGGGAATAGATGTTGGCTCTTTTTCAGAAGCAACCAAGTCAGCCTGAATTTGTGTTTGTTCCACAGCACCATCTATGGTCCTCAAAGGAGGATCAATCCTCTCCCTAGAGGGGAAATTGAAGAATCCCCTACAATCCCAAGGAAAATGAGTAATCTTTTCAGGGTTTAAGACTGATGATTATCTGAAGGACTTACCAATACTGATGAAGCGTTTATTTGTGGAATTATTCCTTCAATGCCTTTGTCTCTTTGGGTTTTTGGGAGTGTCGGAAGTCTCCTTTATAGTCACTTGAATTGGATAATAGAAATCCATGTCCAACTCCTCATTCATGGCTTGCTGGCCTGGAGATATCTCGCCCGACTCGTGAGCAGATTCAGTAGCAGCCCCAATGGCAGTACCACCAGGGCTATACTGTGGTGAAGGAAATTCATTAGTTCCTTTCTTTGCAAGCTGCAAGATGAAGAAAATAACTTTCTTGAGTAACAAATATTTTAATGAAAGAGAGTTTCATAGTAAAAAAGGAAGGAAAACTTACATCTTCAGGAGCCACATACTCATGCCACTCCTCATCAGTAGTGTCATGATCCATCATTTCCTTCATCCGCTTGGTGATTGGAATAGAATCATCAGTGGCATGTATATAGGTCCTCAAAAATTTTATATAAGATCTTACTTCATCAGGATTATCTTTGAAATTAATATTTGTAGGAGCCTGAAGAGTCCCTATTCTAGGAAGATGTAGCCCTTCACATAGCTCCATCCAGATAGTTTCAGTATCGCAGTATGCATCCCACCATGTCTGGATGGCCTCTGGTCATAGATATGCAGGTTAACTAAAAGGCTATGAAGAGGGTCCTACAAACTTGGATTTTAATTTCTTTCTAGCTCCTGAAACTATAAAATGATGTTGAAAACTTATTACTCTAGAAAGTTACTAGAAATTAAATTTCCTCAATAAAGTAACTCACCAGGAGTTGATGGAGTGGCTCTATTGATTCTAACAAGAGGATTATATACAGTACGTGGCCGCTTTGACACTTGTTTTATCTCCTAAGAATCTGATGAATCAACCTCGGTTGAAGAACTCGGTGAACCAACTTCAGGAGTGGAAGAATCACCTGCCACTTGAATTGTTTCTTTCTCAATGGTTCTCTTCTTCTTCCCAACCCGATAAATAGGTTTATTCAATATTGGCTCAGGATATGATGCTACCCAGTTTTCAGCATACCATATGGACAAATTGCTTACCACTTCAGCATCTAGTAAGTCAAAAACATCCCCAGTCCTTTCCATAGCCATTACCAACCATAATTGTCGGGCAACCATTGGATGCTGCTCTGACCTAACGTGCACTAGAGGAGATACAACAGTTGTTTTCAGACACTTAAATTGGCGTGAAAATCAATATGGAGAATTGGCCTCACATATAATTTCCCCATCAATTCTGGTGGCCAGTACACCATCTCTGTAGGCCAGCATGTAAGACCTCTGTTCCAACCTGGATGATCCATCATCAACAAATCACTCTGTCGGAGAATTTCCATAGGGAAAGAAGTGGAATTACTTATCCATACCTAGCCATGTACTAATATCAAAGGCATTGAGGGACAAATGACAAACTTCAGAGAAGGCCTGAACAAATGTCCTGAAAGAACTTCCAGGAATCTGTATTCCATTCTGAATAGCATATGTCTGGAAGTGAGTGGCGATCCATCCCCATAAAACTTGGAATGGTCCCACTAATCTCAAAGGAGACTTACCCATATAGACATGGAGTAAGCTCCTGTGAATCTTTTACAAACCTAGGGTATCCAACCCCACCATCTTCCCCTCATCCAACTTGGCTGTAATAACAAAGGTCCATGGCCTGATGCCTCCCTTCAAATCTCTGACTGGAAAAATATAGACACTAAGCCATAAGGCTAAAAATCCTACCATACGGGACTTCTCTGGGATTTTATGATTCACTTAATACCCCCATTTCTCAAACTCTCCTACTTCCTGAGTCAGCCAGATTTTGTTAGGAGCACCTCTCTTATCCGCTCTAGGGAAGCTAGTAGGACGAGTACAGGTGGTCCCATTTTCCCTCTTCTTCTTAAGAAACACATCCATACTTTCCTCTGTATGAATATCCCTTCTAGAATGAGTCTTTGAAGTCTTTGATATTTTGAGCTTAGGATAAATCTTCACTAACTCTCGAACCAAATCTGGAGTCTTCTCCGGATCATTCAAGGTTTCCATTGGAGGGATGAATTCGTCATACATATCACCCAAAATTGGTACCCATAAGATCTTGTAGACATCCCACAAACCAATGCCTACTTCTCCATGGGTCAGATAGAAATAATTAGTTTCTATGTTCCAATGGCTAAGAAACTATGGTGCAAAATTATCATTCCTATAAACATATGTCTGGCCAGCCCAGACGGCTTCATAAATTCCAGCTCCCTTCAGATCCTCGAAAAACTCTTCACAAGTTTATCACACCCAATAAGTCCACATCCAAGTTGGATTAACCCCTCCTCCAGAATGGAATTCCCATTTCTCATTCCATCCTTTGGATTGATCCATCTGATAATTTCAAAAGATTGAAGGATAATAATGTGGTTGTAGCTCATGTTTGTTAGGTTTCAGATCTGGTGCACATGAGCTATGATGCATTATATAGGCTTTCTTTACTGTTCCAGCATTAGAAAATGTTCCTGCAATTGATACATTCCCTGAAGAGAAGTTTGTATATGACTGAAACCAGGAATGTGGGAGATAGTTCTTTGCCTCTGGAATATTGACATCTTGTAGATGACCATGGCCATATAGAGGCAGATAGATTCTATGAGGGAAATTAATATGATGGTTCTTCAAGTGCTTGGCTAATTCTGGGAGAGTACTTTCATAGGTGGAATAGTAATAATGGCCAACGATGTCCATCATATCATCAATTATTTTGCTTACCAGTTCATCAGATGTTCCAATTCTCTTGGGAGCCATTGGATCTACACAAAATTTGAATAATTAACTCTTAAAGTAAGTCAATTTTTCATAAAATTTGTGAAGTAATTTGAAAAATTGTCTAAGGAATTTAGGCACTCAAGTCCCATAATTGGAGCGCAAGTCTCCTTCAGTTGCGCAAGTATTGGGCGCACATGTATCACTGCGCAAGTCCAAATACTTTAACAGAAGCACGACGCAAGAAATAATAAGTGCAGACGAGCAAAATACGGGAGTCCACTTGAGTGCCTAGAGAAAAAAAACAAGTGAGAGCTGAGTGATTTTCACAAAGGGAGTCCATATATTTATAGATGGGTCATACCCCTATGCGTCGGACCCTGCGCGCCCGAAGCCCATTTGCGCGCCCTACCCTGCGCAACCTAATTTCCTTTTGTTTCTCGTTTTCCTCAGATTCAAATCCTCATTCCTTTTTGGATCCAACTCTGAGGGGGGAATTTTATTGATGCTCCTTTTTTTGTCACAGAGTCTAAATGAAATGAAAAGGGAAATACCTCAAACAATGAAGATTTATCCTTTGAATAAACATCAAAAAAAAGAGAAAGGGAAGAATAAAGAGAACATTGCACATAGGTCGCACAAGTTCCAGCATAGTCGTGCAAGTATACTTTTGCGCCGCCAAAATGGTCATGCAGGTGACTTGCGTGACCTCTTTGAAAATCACCCAGGGTCTTCTCCAGCCTATAAGTACCCCCGGTGGCCCCCCCATTTTAGTAGGATTTTTCCAGAATTCCGATACAGAGCTCTGAATTCCCAAGTCTATTCTTTAAGTCTTAGAACACTTCTAATGTAATTCTTTACCTATAATGGAAGGTCTAAAAATAGTAATAAGGTCTAAGTTTTATAATTCACTAACACTTGCACGCCTAAGTGTTTTTACCCTTAAGGGAAATGGACACACTTGCACGCCTCCTTACCTACTCATTGAAACTTGTGCGCCACTCTTCTGGAAGTACCTCAGGATAATTCTAAAGTCTCTGGTCAAGGATTTCCCAAGTATATATTTGTCACGCAAGTATACTTGAACGACCAAGACTTGTGCGCCCATTTAGTACCTGCGCGACCCCCCTGGACTTGCGCGCCCTTCTATTTTTGGGTTCCCTTCCTGCCCATTTCACTTCTCTTATGCCATTCCACCTTTCCTATTCAAGATTCAGTCTTTAAGACACTCTTCAAAGCCATTTATGGCTTGTTTTCCTGATTGAATTCCTTATCTGAAAGGAATTCTGTGGAACATCTCTCAAAACCTAGTGATTTACATATCTTTATGTCACTAAAGTTATAGATTTCATTCATTCGACCTCATCCTTTAATATGAGAGAACCCTATTCGTGGGCCTCCTTTTTAGGAGTAAGCCTCAGTCCAAGGTCTCTTAAATGGGAATCCTCTTTAGGAGTAAGCACCAAGTCCCGTAATTTGTGCATCCTCCTCAGGAGTAAGCCCCAACCATAATTCCTTTAACTTGGTTTTCCTCTTCAATAATAAGACCCAGTTTAAAAGTCTACAAATATGGGCATCCTCTTTAGGAGTAAGCCCCAAGTCCCTTAATCTAGGCTTCCTTCTCTAGAGTAAGGCCCAATCTTAATTTCTCTTAACTAGTCATAATTTAATTTTGATCTGGGATTCCTTCACAAGAGTAAAACCCAATCATGAGTCCCCCACTACTAGAAATTCGGGCTATAGCCACGGACCTATAGCCACGGTTTTATAGGTCCGTGGCTATAGCCTTTATTTTTCCACGGTTAAAATTTTTGTCCGTGGCTAAATCTGTTTCATCATTTTTTTCACCCGATCTTTTATCGGGCTCCTCCTCCTCCCTGATCCACAGCCCTCCTCCTCCCCCAATTCGCACACCACGTAGCCCTCCTCCCTAACTACGTCTTCTCCTCCCCACGGCCCTCCTCTCCTCATCCGATTCGTAGCCCTATCCCGCGTATCCCTCCTCCCCGATGACATCTCCTCCTCCCCGCAGCCCTCCTCATCCTCCCCCAGTTCGTAGCCATATCCCTGCGCAGCATCCTCCCCGACAGCGTATCCTTATCCTGATGATTACCCTTTCCTACGTGCTCCCCGACAACCTCCTCCTCATACCGAACCTCCACCCTCACTAGCATCACCTCCTCCTCAAGCCAGACCTCCTCTCTCACTAGCATCTCCCCTCATATGTGTGACCCCGTCGACATCATCCCCTATCTAGCACGTGGCTTCCCCTTTGGTGAGATTTCTTGGATTTCTTTTTGGGGTTTTACTTGTCTTGTCCAAACCCTAAGGGTTGAGGTAGGATTTTTGTGCTTTATTGGATTCCAGGGGGTGCAGTTCATCCATCAGGGTGTACTCATCCATTTATGAGAGTTTCATTGCATCCGTGCAAGTTTGAGGTAGGTGTTTTCATGTTTTTTCTTTTTAGATTGAAAAAAATTAGTTCTTGAGTTGATTCAATTAACTTTTAAATATGTTTCAAACCATTATTATACTTGTGGCTAGTTCATGGTAGTGTTTTCTTGTTGGTAGAATTTTCTAAAAATAGGTTTTGAGATTATTTTCCATTTATGCCTATGTGTATGCCTATCCAAATTGGGTTAGATAAAATGTCATTTTAGTTTAAATATTTAAGTTAGATGATTAGGGTACTGTTTTCCCAAAAATGTATTTTATTGAAATTGTTTGTCCGGTGTTGGGTTGGCTTGATGAAACATGTTGGTTTTCATGAAATAAATTTTGGGTTAGTGGAAGGTACGCGTTGTTTTCCTGGAAAAATTTTTTGGGGAAAGACTACATGTGCCATTCCATTTGACACAGGCACATCCATGGGTGATTGGAATGAATTCATGTATGAGACTTTAAATGATAATATTGTTGGAAGGGGTTCTTTTCTTGAAACTTTTTTTAAATAAAGGGATTCATTATCTTCTCCATATCCCTCCCATTATTAAAAGGTTCTATGACATTTCAAATGGATTGTGTAATTTTCAAAATTGGGTGGGAAGTGATGACCTCTTTGGTTTTTTATGAAGTGAATGGTTTCCTAATGGTAAAAATCCCATTTGGAACTTCTCACTTTAAAAATACTATTTTACATTAACATTATTTTTCTTAAATGTTTTCTTGGTTTTTGAATCGTATGTTGATTACATTGTTTGAATTAATTTTATTTTAGGTATGCATGGTGTTTTTGAGTCCTGGGTAATTATGGTAGGGTGTTGCGATTGGTTTCGAAGGCACGTGCTCATATTCCCAAGTATGGATATGTATGTATGTATATATATATTTATATATATATATATTGTGTTCATGTTTCCTCATGGTATGGGGAACACATTCATATGTTTAATGATATATATATATATATATATATATATATATATGGAAGTGTGTGAGTGTGAGTGGGCTGCTGGTTGAGTGATAATGGTTTGGATTAACCATCCTTTAAGGTAGGATTTCTCATGCACTTTACTTTTTAATTTAAGATCTATTAGTTTATTGATTTTTGAACCCTCTTATATTTATAAATATGAATGTATGAGCCTTGGATTAGATTTTTTGGTGTGAAATTAGTGTATTAATCCTTGTTTGTGATAACTGGAATTGTCTTGGTAAATAGCACACACTAAGTGTTTGGTTAAATTCTTGGTTGGATTTTGTGGGAAATTTAGGACGTAAAATGCATGGTTTAGATTTGTATATGTATTGGAAAGATACAAAATGGTATTTGGGTATCCTTTAATGGTTTTCTATTGTGTTGTTAATTTTTATAAAAATATGAATGTTGGTTTTCTTCTCTAAAATTTGTCGGGCTCCTCCTCCCTTCTCCTCTGCGATACTGTGCGCGCGGATATCCTCTGGCCCCCGATACTCTCGAACCTTCGGCGGTGCCCTCCTCCCTGATACGCGCGATCCCCACCGCCTTCCTCTAGTGCGCTCGCGATCCCCACCCCATTTCTACCCTACTCCCCGCTTGCGATCCCCACTGCCTTCCTCCCGTGCCCTCGCTACCATTCTACTCTGACGACGTGGCCACCCACCTTGGGATGATTCTCCTCCGATGATGCGATCACCCCACCTCCCAGCTGGCGTTCCTCTTCCTCTCGGTACGTTTGCTTGCTCCTCTCTCAATCCCATGGCGATCTTCCCTACGCCTGGGCGTTTTGAATCTCATCATTTCACGACGCCGTAGATGACACATTTTCCCCTTGTGCACAATCATTCTGTGGCTACGCGAAATGTGGAGACACTCGAAGATATCTCCCGCAACCATCCTTTTACCAGTTGAGTCCAAGGGATTTCGTTCCTGGATGCTTTAAAAATCTCTAACCAAGGCAATGATTTCATGGAAAAGCCCCCTCTGATAAAGCGATAGGATGATGGTGGTTATCTAGTTGAAGTGGACCCAGACGCACAGAAACAGCACACACAACTATGAAAATTCTCAGTGATGGGTCGTATCTCTTACCACAAAGGTAACTACCCTAGGCCCCTTACTGAACTTCACTCTCGTATTGCACACTACTAGAATACTGCAAATTGGAAACTAATCCCCATAGGAAAAGGATATTTTCACATACTGTTAAGATCACAAGATGATTTTGAAAGAGTTTGGAAGACTTGTAATCTCAACCTCTAGTCGGGTTTACTTAAAATTTCAGATTGGGACTCTATATTTAATCCGCACACACACAGAAACACTTTGGCACAAGTCTGGATCAAATTGCATGGACTTAACTGGTTTTTTGGCACCCAAAAATACTGAATGATATTGTCTCATGCATAGTAACCGCTCTTAAAATTGATCAAAGGACCTTACATGCTGACTTGGATCTATTCGACAGAGTAATGGTTGAAATAAACCTTGACTCAAAACTTCCTAGATCAATTAACTTCAATGCCAATGAATAAAAAACTGAAGATATAGTGGAATATGAGCGAAAACCCCCATTTTGGGATCACTATAAAATCATAGGGCATACTATCTTCAACTGTAGGGTGATTAGGAAGCAGGTAACACAACCATCTGAGAATGAATGGAAGGAAATGAGGATACCTAAAAAAGACAAATCCCCCATGACAGACATGCCTGAAATATCTAAAAAGAAATATGAAGTTTGGGTCAAAAAAAACTCACACTTTGACTCACATAAGAGATAGTTCCGTAACCAAATGGGTGGATGAAGTGGAGGAAGAAGAAAACTCTATTAATTATCAAAACCTCCCAATTGAAATTAAAAACCTTTTACTAGACACTATTAGAGTATCAACTGAGCAGGAAAAGATTTCTAGCTATCAACATGACCTAGAAAAGCATAATCTCTAGCACCCAATCTTGGATGGAGGGAATTTTTCTACTAATGAACTGAAGAAACTAACCTGTACTCCTAGTACTTCAATCCACAATAATGATGTTTGCACTAAAGAAAATGATGTGGCTGACACTCCATACTTAAGCGCCAAGCAGACCCATATTAATTCCACACCTAAATTAGGTATGCAAAAGGAAAATCAGGAAACCCCCTAGTCTTCTAGATCCATGGTGAAACCTGCCTCCATAGACCTAGAAGCTCGAGTAGGCATGAAAAAGATTTCATCACCTATTTTACATGAAAATTCAGTTTCGGTTCTCGTACCCTAACATATGTAGGTTTTTAATGTTCCCCTGGAGCAGAAGTAGAATCTCTCTCAGAACTCTATCGAACAACAATCTGCTCTAGATCCCGTTATTCCAGGTACTTCTCCTCCTCTTTCTTATGCTACTAATAACTATTCTATTCTGTCTAAAAAACTGCGTTATGATCAAAATGAATATTCCTCTGATTTTTTCTCTAAGAATTATGCTTCTCTACACTGATGCAACCTGACCACTACTATCCCATCCAATATTGCTAAAAAATGCCTCTTTTATGAAGAGTTCCCTGGTTTTAACTATAGGTGACTCCACAATGGGAAAGTAGCATGAGACCAAATCACATGTCCATAATCCAACTCCGACTCCCACGGCTCACACTTACCACCTTAATAGGGTTGTTCTTTCCAAGACACAAAATGCTAAGCACACACCTTATGCTAACAAAAGATTTGAGCCTACTACTCATGAAAATACACCTATTGTTCTGTCATCTGATAGGCAGGAGACTAAGGACTACCTGGAACAGAAGCATACTACCATGTTGCTATCCATAGTGAATACAAAGTCTCCAGGGGGGAGGGGCGTCCGGCATGGGGGAGGGGCGTCCGGTAGGGGGGAGGGGCGTCCGGCAGGGGGGAGGGCTGTCCCGCAGGGGGGAGGGGCTGTCCAGCAGGGGGGGATGTCCAGCAGGGGAGACGGGTGTCCAGTAGGGAGAGGGGTGTCCAGCAGGGGGAGGGGTGTCCAGGCAGGGGGCGGGGCTGTCCAGTAGGGGGAAGGGGTGTCCAGCAGGGGGGAGGAGTGTCCAGCAGGGGGAAGTGTGTCCGGAAAGGGGGGAGGAGTGTCCATTCGTGTCATTGCACGACACCTTCATTTGGTTGTTTTACATTAAAATTCTCATACTGTGTCTGGTTATCTTGAACCATTTCATCTATGATTATAACCTTCTGACAATTACTACATGTGGAAGTATTGCTAGATCGCCTCTATCCGAGCAATGGAGTCTTGGTTTATCCGAGCATCTCGGTCGGTGTATTTATGTCTGAACATCCCCCCTGCCCGCAACACCCCCCTACCGCCTTCGAATCAGCCTGCACCATCCCCCCAACACCTGAAACTAGCCCCTTTCCACCATCATTCTAGCCTCCTCCCGCTCCCTTCGCTCCTGGTCTGAAGATTTTGCCCCGAAGATGTCGCTGGATCGGGCCAACACGCTGCGGTCACGCTGCGCTCACGCCGTAGTCACGCCGCGATCAAGCCGCGGTCACACCGGGGTCACACCGCGGTCACGCCGCGGTCACGCCGCAGTCACGCCGCGGTCACGCCACGGTCACGCCGCGGTCACGCCGCGGTCACGCTGCAGTCACGCCGTAGTCATGCCGTGATTTGGCCATGCTCCAGCCACATACATCCCACACCAGCCCCCTTCCACCTTCATTTCAGCCCACTGCCATCGGCATTCCAGCCCGCAACAGCCCCCATTCCACCTTCAAATCTGCCTGCACCATCCCCCCAACACCTGCAACCAACCCCCTTCCACCATCATTCCAGCCTCCTCCCGCTTCCTTCGCTCCTAGCCAGAAGATGCTGCCCCGCAGATGTCACTGGATCGGGTCAACATGCTGTGGTCACACCGCGGTCACGCTGTAGTCAAGCCGTGGTAAGGTCGTGATTTGGCCCTGCTCCAGCCACATCCAGCCCACACCAGCCCCCTTCCACCTTCATTTCAGCCAGCTGCCACCGGCATTCCAGCCCGAAACAGCCCCCCCGGCCACCTTCGAATCAGCCCGCACCATCCACCCAAAACCCGCAACCAGCCCCCTTCCACTAGCATTCTAGCCTCCTTCTGAACCATTTGCTTCTGGCCGAAAGATGTTGCCCCGCGGATGTCGCTGGATCGGGCCAACACACTGTGGTAACGTTGCGGTCACGCTGTGGTCACTTCGCGGTCACGCCGCGGTCACGCTGCGGTTACGCCGCGGTCACGCCGTGATTTGGCCCTGCTCCAGGATGACACCCTGTGGTGGTTACTCATCCTTAGAGAAACATTGAATGGTTAGCTCTATAATTTTTTGTATTTCCTCATTCTTAAACTATATCTCCTCTCATCGCTGCCTCTCATCCATCTTTCCACAAAACGTGCATAGTAGGTGGTACAAAGGCTCAATTCAACTGAAAACATTGGTTTGGAATTGTCTGGAATATTTTATTGTACATGTATCACATAATATTTGTTCGTTAATTCTTCTTTTTCCTCATCCTCTTCACATGTTGTCCGAACCATATCATCCCCATCCTCTGCACATGTCGTCTGAACTGGATCAGCCTGTTGTGATGGAAATTCAATGTCTGCTTTTGGCTGTTTTAGATGAAATTCCTTCCATAATTCCCTCATATCATGTAGCACTCATTGGAGGAGGATGATCACTGCCAAGTTGAGGGGGTGGGTGCGGGGGGGGGGGGGGTGGGTGGGTGGGTTTCCAGACAGGGAGGGTGTCCAGACAGGGGGGTGTCCATACAGGGAGGGGGGGTGTCCAGACAAGGAGGGTGTCCAGACAGGGGGGAGGTGTGTCCAGACAGGGGGGGGGGTGTCCAGACAGGGTGGTGTCCAGACAAGGGGGGTGTCCAGACAGGGGGGAGGTGTGTCCAGACAGGGGGGGGTGTCCAGACAGGGGGGGTGTCCAGACAGGGGGGTGTCCAGACATGGGGGAGGGTACTGGTAGTCTACACATACCCATATCATTTTATTTGAAACTAAGTGGAAGATGTTGTCTCGCGGATGTCGTTGGATCGGGCCAACACGTTGTGGTCACGCTGCGGTCACGCCGCGGTCACACCGCGGTCACACCATGATTTGGCCCTGCTCCAGGACAACACCCTGCGGCGGTTACTCCTCCTTAGAGAAACATTGAATGGTTAGCTCTATAATTTTTCGTATTTCTTCATTCTTAAACTATATCTCCTCTCAGCGCTTCCTCCCATCCATCTTTCCACAAAACGTGCATAGCAGGTGGTACAAAGTCTCAATTCAACTGAAAACATTGGTTTGGAATTGTCTAGCATATTTTATTGTACATGTATCATATAATACTTGTTTTGTAATTCTTCTTTTTCCTCATCCTCTTCACATGTTTTCTGAACCGGATCATCCTCATCCTCTGCACATGTCGTCTGAACCGGATCATCCTGTTGTGATGGAAATTCAATGTCTGCTTTTGGCTATTTTAGATGAATTTCCTTCCATAATTCCCTCATCTCATGTAGCACTCATTGGAGGAGGAGGATCACTGCCAAGTTGAGGGGGTGGGTGCGGGGGGGGGGGGGGGTGGTGTCCAGACAGGGAGGGTGTCCAGACAGGGGGGGGGTGTCCAGACAGGGAGGGAGGGTGTCCAGACAGGGGGGAGGTGTGTCTAGACAAGGGGGTGTCCAGACAGGGTGGTGTCCAGACAAGGGGGGTGTCCAGACAGGGGGGAGGTGTGTCCAGACAGGGGGGGGGGTGTCCAGACCGGGGGGGGGGGGGTGTCCAGACATGGGGGAGGGTACCTGTAGTCTACACATACCCATATCATTTTATTTGAAACTAAGTGGAAGATGTTGCCCCACGGATGTCCTGGACCGGGCCAACACGTTGTGGTCACGCTGCGGTCACGCCGCGGTCACGCTGCTGTCACGCCGCAGTCATGCCGCGGTCACTCCATGATTTGGCCCTGCTCCAGGACGACACCCTGCGGCAGTTAATCCTCCTTAGAGAAACATTGAATGTTTAGCTATATAAATTTTCATATTTCCTCATTCCTAAACTATATCTCCTCTCAGCGCTGCCTCTCATTCATCTTTCCACAAAATGTGCATAGCAGGTGGTACAAAGGCTCAATTCAACTGAAAACATTGGTTTGGAATTGTCTGGCATATTTTATTGTACAAGTATCACATAATATTTGTTTGGTAATTCTTCTTTTTCCTCATCCTCTTCACATGTTGTCCGAACCAGATAATCCTCATCCTCTGCACATGTCATCTGAACTGGATCAGCCTGTTGTGATGGAAATTCAATGTCTGCTTTTGGCTGTTTTAGATGAAATTCCTTCCATAATTCCCTCATCTCATGTAGCACTCATTGGAGGAGGATGATCACTGCCAAGTTGAGTTTTAAAGGCTGCACACAATCTGTTTGATGCAATTCCAAAGTGGCTGTTCTATTCTGAGGGCCTATTTCATGCTGGAGTTCCCACATTTCCCCCACAAGCTGGCAAAGGGAGGTCTGTTTGGGCCTATGCAAACAATGCTTGTTTGTTATGGACAAAGATGCAACTGGAGACCTGGTTTCCTTGAAGATTTTCCATGAATGGTCTTCACTGTAGAGGAGACTATCTCTGATCTGTATTTGGTAGTTGCTTCCATGATGGTTCCCACAACTGTTTGACTAAATTTCACAGAAAACCAAGCCCTGCAAGTGACTCTTTTTCGATGAACTATAAAAATCTCATGGCCAACCAAACAAAATCAAACCAGCTATTCCAGGGATATTTCCACTCTCACTAAAAACTCCAAAATCAATCCCTACTACAATTCCAAGCTCCCACTTCAATTTAGCCACTATGAACTCCTTCCCAGTCCCCCACCATTTTTCAATCCACCTAAGAAACCCATCCACAACTTGACCACCAATCAGGACTACCCACCTCTCAACTTCTAAGCCACCAACCCCACATTTTCCACCAGGCATCCCACTTTAAAACCATTCCAGCCCTCACCCAATTCTAACCAATTAAACTAGACCCCTTAACATTTCAAGCCCTCATCTAAATTCCTGTTCCAACTCACTTATTTTAGACCCAATCAGCCCTGCCACTTCAGAAAAACAAGAGCAGCCTACTTAAAATCCAGTCCAACTTAGTTTCCTTCATGCTTGCCCCCATGAGTCCACAGCCTATCCTCAACCAAATTATTAACCACCTGGACACCTGAAAGGGGGCAAGCATGAAGGAAACTAAGTTGGGGGTCGGGGTCTGTCCTGGGGTGTCCAGGGTCAGGGGGCAAGGGGGGGGGGGGGGTAGGGGGCAGAGGTGTCCAGTAGGGGGAGGGGTGTCTAGTAGGGGGAGGGGCTGTCCAGGCAGGGGGAGGGGTGTCCAGCATGGGGGAGGGGTGTCCAGGGGGGTGGTCTAGGGGTGTACAGGGTCTGGGGGGGGGGGTCTATCCTAGGGTGGGGTCTGTCTTGGGGTGTCCAGGGGTAGGGGGGAAGGGGTTTCCAGGGTCTGGGGGTGTGTCCATGGGGTGTCTAGGGGGTCCAATGGGGGGGGGGGTCTGTCCTGGGGTGTCCAGGGTCTGGGGGGGGGGGGGGGTCTGTCCTGGGGGGTCTGGGTTTGGGGGGGTAGGTTCTGGGGGGTGTCCATGGTCTGGGGGGATGTCCAGGTTCTGGGGGGTGTCCTGGGTCTGGGGGGGGGGGGGTCTGTCCTAGGGTGTCCAGGGTCTGGGGGGGCAGGACTAGCAGGGGTGTCCAGGGTCTGGGGGGGTCTGTCCTGGGGTGGGGTCTATCCTGGGGTGTCCAGGGTCAAGGGGCAGGGGTGTCCAGCAGGGGGAGGGGTGTCCAGCAGGGGGAGGTGCTGTCCAGGCAGGGGGAGGGGTGTCCAGCAAGGGGTAGGGGTGTCCAGGGGGGTGGTCCAAGGGTGTCCATTGTCTGGGGGGGTCTGTCCTGGGGTGGGGTATGTCCTGGGGTGTCCAGGGGCAGGGGGCCGGGGTGTCCAGCAGGGGGAGGGGTGTCCAGCAGGGGGCAGGGGGCAGGGGTGTCCAGTAGGGGGAGGGGTGTCCAACATGGGGAGGGGCTGTCCATGCAGGGGGAGGGGTGTCCAGCATGGGGGAGGGGTGTCCAGGGGGGTGGTCCAGGGGTGTCCACGGTCTAGGGGGGGTCTGTCCTGGGGTGGGGTTTGTCCTGGGGTGTCTAGGGTTAGGGGGCAGGGGGCAGGGGTGTCCAGTAGGGGGAGGGGTGTCCAGCAGGGGGAGGGGCTGTCCAGGCAGGGGGAGGGGTGTCTAGCATGGGGGAGGGGTGTCCAGGGGGGTGGTCCAGGGTCTGGGGGGGGGGGGGGGGGGGTCTGTCCTGGGGTGTCCAGGGGCAGGGGGCAGGGGTGTCCAACAGGGGGAGGGGTGTCCAGTAGGGGTAGGGGCTATCCAGGCAGGGGGAGTGGTGTCCAGCATGGGGGAGGGGTGTCCAGGGGGTGGTCCAGGGGTGTCCAGGGTCTGGGGGGGGGGGTCTGTCTTGGGGTGGCGTCTGTCCTGGGGTGTCCAGGGTCAGGGGGCAGGGGGCAGGGGGCAGGGGGCAGGGGTGTCCAGCAGGGGGAGGGGTGTCCAGCAGGGGGAGGGGCTGTCCAGGTAGGGGGAGGGGTGTCCAGCATGGGGGAGGGGTGTCCAGGGGGGTGGTCCAGGGGTGTATAGGGGTGGTGGTCCAGGGGGAGGGGTGTCTAGCAGTGGTGTCTATTGCTGGTATTCTTTTTTGGACTTCAATAGATTATGCAAGGACTCGGTGGGGGTGGATAGTGGGGGTGTAGTGGGGGGGAGGGGGACCTGGGTGCAAGGGGTAGTGAGGGGGCTGGGTGTAGGGGGTGGGGGTGGATATAGGGCTGGGTGCAGGGGGATGGGGGTGGGACTGGGGGCCTGGGTGCAGGGGGCAGTGGGGGTGCGGGTGGGGGTGGATAGTGGGGGTGCAGTGGGGGGGAGGGGGACCTGGGTGCAAGGGGTAGTGAGGGGGCTGGGTGTAGGGGGTGGGGGCTGGATATAGGGCTGGGTGCAGGGGGGATGGGGGGGGGGGCTGGGGTCCTGGGTGCAGGGGGTAGTGGGTGTACAGTGGGGGGGAGGGGGACCTGGGTGCAAGGGGTAGTGAGGGGGCTGGGTGTAGGGGGTGGGGGCTGGATATAGGGCTGGGTGCAGGGGGGCTGGGGGCCTGGGTGTAGGGGGCAGTGGGGGTGCAGTGGGGGGGAGGGGGACCTAGGTGAAAGGGGTAGTGAGGGGGATGGGTGCAAGGGGTAGTGAGGGGGCTGGCTGTAGGGGGGTGGGGGCTGGATATAGGGTTGGGTGCAGGGGAGTCTGCAGGAGGTGCCTAGGGGGGTGTCTGGGGGGTGTCTAGGGTGAGTCCAGGAGGTGTCCAGGGGGTGTCCAGGGGGTGTCCAGGGTGTGTCCAGGGGGTGTCCAGGGGGTATTTTTTTATGGATTTGGAAAACCTATAGCCACGGTTTTAAACCGTGGCTATTGGTTCATTGCCACGGTTCTTAACCGTGGCTATAGACATAATGCCACGGTTCTAAGCCGTGGAAATATATTCTGTCCGGCCTTTAGTATAGCCACAGTTTCAACCATGGCTATAGGTATACAGCCACGGTTTGAACCATGGCTATATTGCTAAAGCCACAATTTGAACCGTGGCTATAGATTTAAAGCCACGGTTTGGAACCGTGGCTATAGGTCTAGGCCTATAGCCACGCCAAACTTAGCCACGGTTCCTCGAACCATGGCTATTACCTATAGTCACGGTTTAGAACCGTGGCTATAGCCCGAATTTCCAGTAGTGCCCTCCTAATTTGGGCATCTTCCTCAGGAATAAGCCCCAAGTTAGAGTACCCAAATCTCCATAAAGTACATATACTTTTATGGACCTTGTTCATGTATTTCTTCCCTGAAGTAAAACCCAATACTCATCTATTTCGGGCAGTCAAACATACATAATCCCCACATCATTGCATCTTTCGTGGCACAATTGTCTGGTTTCACCAATTCCTCTTGTTTCTCACACCGAGCATGACACACATGAGCTTAGAGTGTAAAAGTAATCATGAAATCTTTCTTGGAGCCATCAATCTTGCATAAAAATCATACTCTCTTACTCGAACTATGTGGGTTCTGATTCCTTTTTCAAAACAAAGGATACATAGGTCTCCCATCTGCGGGTACAATCCCAACTCTGAAATAATCCATGTCCTTCTGAATAACAATAAACATCAAGTGCCCCACTGAGTGGCTTTAAAACCAGTATGGTCATCGTAATGACCAACAGACTTTTATGTATTTAAGGATACCATTGACTAAGAATCTCTAACAAATACAGATGATTCTCTATCAATTAAGAACCTCGAATACATATAAAAGATTCTCTAAATTTCCTACATATCAATCATTGATTGTCAGATCTAAAGGAAAGCACATTTTATACTTGGTAATGTAATAAGGATTCATGAACATAACTTAAATCTATAAAGAGAGTCCCAGAGTAGACAATAATTCCCCTAAAAAGGTGTGATAAGTCCGACCTCCCATCCTCTCAACCAATGAAAATTCCTAAGCCTCGTCATTCCACAACTAATGAGCGCCTACCTTTGGAAAGTAGGTCAAATTGGATATGGAATCATTGGATGCTTCTAGTTCTATGAACAAACCTATTATAAACCGATTGGAATGTTTGAACCAACAATCAATGAGGTCATCCCCAATTCCAGAGGAAACACCACACTAACTTAAACCGCGTGGAAACATTTTCCTAACCACAGGAAATTAAAATGTACGGAGTTCAATGTGTTTCAAATGGTAATTCATCATTTATGAGTAAAATTCAAGAAAGGGAATGATAAAAATTACCCCTTCCTATGTATTGATCAGACAATCGTAGGGAGTGTTTTTTAGAACTACGTACTGCTTTATTACCATTATTTAATGGGATACATAGTGATGTTCGGATCTTACATCCTAGTCCAGCCACCATCCAAATTCAAAAGTGCCCCTTTACCTACGTATAGTCTAGAATGGCACAGGGGAATCCATGCAAAGTCCTAACCCTATAACTTTAAACTATAAGGTACCTCTAGAATTATGTATGGCCTGATTCCTACCCTCATAGTATACATAGAGACACCTTGAACCCATGTCTTTGTCCATGCACCACACGATACAAATTCCCCCTCTCTGTGAATTGATCAGATGAGAATAGTGAGTTATCATGAACTATATATGGATTGATTTTGTCCCTTGTAGAATACATAGTGATGCTCAGATTATTCATCTTGGACCATACACCATTCAAAACCCCCCTATTTACAAGTCATACTAGTATAGAGGACAAGTTGTCAGATCTTTGTGGACTTTGGTTCCCAACTAATTGGGATACATAGGAAACCTCCATGAAGTTCAAGTTCATCACTTTGCCCACCACATCCTTTTCATGTTGTTTTACCCTCATCCTTATCGTGTGAAGGTAAACTAAATGGGATACTAGATCTACATGTGGCTTGATTCCTAAATTTTTAGGATATGTTGTGACACCTAGATCCCATATCATGGTCCAAATACCATGGAATGAAATTCCACCCCTGTTTATTATTCAGACTTGTGTAGGGAAATTCATGAGTCTTAACTGTATGATGTTAAATTGAATGGCCTAAATAGTCCTGACCACATGAAATTGAACTATGAGGTACGTCAAGAACTATGTGTGGATTGATTCTCTGTATGATGAGATACATAGTGACACATGGGCCTTCCTAGGTCCAGCCATGTGGAAACCAAAATTCCCTCATTTTCTACATTAGAATTTAAATATATGTGGAAAATTCCAAATTTTGGTTCCCGTGATAAGTGTTAATTAAAGGATCATGCAACCCTATATACAAATCAGGTCTATTTTGGGGGTGTCATACCTCATAACTATTCATGGTATGGATATTTATCATGTAGCTAGATATCCCACTTTCATCCATCAAACTCCATGCCCTAGGAATGATAAAATCCTTATAATCACCCATGTCTATTGGATATGGGAGGCCGGTGTCCTGTGGAACCATTTGTTTGAGAATGCACACAATGCCCCAGCTGCACTACATATGTCACCCAAAGGAAAGTTCATCTTCAATAGAGGTTTTTCCTACTTTTATACGCCCATTGGTTCATAAGCCTCCCATCATCCATCCCGATTCATGGTCTCCTAGAATCATGGTTTACACTTTCATTCCCTTCTAACGTCCATCACATATCAGGGATATCCCAACCTGATTATCCAATATTTACACATGATTACTTTGATGTTTCATCCCTACAACATAAAGTTAAATTGTGCAATAAACATCCTTTCTACAAGACTTAAAACCACATGGACCCTCAATAGCTATATCATTCACATGAAGTCACCTACATCCTCACCACATGACATTAGACTATATGGCCCAACAATTCTCCCTTCATTGATCCTCCAATCCCTAGGTGGTTGAGTGTAACCCTTACCACCCTTTATTTCTGAAACTGATCATAAATCATGTGGTATTATGAATTTAGGTGGGGCATTTCCCATAGAGTCATGGAATGTTAGTTTACAATGACTGATCCTCTTGGCATGGCCTTAAAAAGAATTTTAGAGTTTTCTCCTCAATGTCAGGAAACATAAAGTCCTAACTATATGACATTAAACTAAAAGGTACCCAAAATATATCTGAAATTACCTACTCCCTGAGAACAAGAAAAAACTATGAAAAAATCCTAATTTTGGGACACTTGGATCTTCAAAATCGGGCCCTACACCTGTATGGGAATAAGAGAATCACTCTGTGTATGAGCTATACCTATGTAGGAGAGTTCCCAAATATATGGGTGATCATGGACAGAATTTTTCTAACATATCTTTAAATATTTTACATCTATCAGACTTCACACTTCAAGTCATTTTGGACCCTCATATACCTTCCTGTCCATCGGGTATGGGAGGCAAGTGTCCTACGGAGACCTTTGCTTGATTATGCACAAAATGCCCTGACAGCTCTGTATATGGTGCCAAAAAATGGACTTCCAACCAAAGGAAAAAATATTCAAAAGGAGATGATTTTCCTATTCTCATACACCTAATGGATTCCAAGCCCCATATCATCTCTCCTGATCCAATATCCCTTAGAATTGCAGCTTACACATTCCTCCATATCCACATCTTGAACATATTGTCATACCATGTCCTCACCATCCTATGATTTATCATGACTTCCACATCAATTTCTTAATCTAATGTCATTAAAAATACATGATTTTTTTACAATAAATGTTCATTATTGGGCCCTAACATGCCAAATAATACCCCCCATGTTTGTATGCATTAAAAGGATCCACATTGGAATGTTCAATGTGGGTCCCGATTCATTGGTAACCTTGTGTGAAAACAAAAAAAAATTCCCCATTCAAATGCGTAAACCAGATCTACATATGTATAAAACATAAAATAAGTACATCTAGATTTATTCCTATCATCATAGGATATGTAGTGACACATGAGTCTCATATTTCGAGTCTATCCAGGAAGTAATATTTTCTTATTCTTTCCCACACAAGGCTATCCATATGTTTCCCAAAAAATGGCTTGTCAACCAATGAAAATTCTTCCTAATCAGATTCTTTTACAACCTTCATATACCCTTATAATGTTTACATCTCACCACACTCCATGGATTCAAAAACCCCCTTAGATTACATTTTACACCATATATCCCCTATAATGCTTGATAGTGAAAGAACATTCCTAGTGAGACCACTGTGAGAAAGGCAGAACATTTATCCCTTGGTTATAGTAAAATGAATTCAATTCATAAGTCCCAAATTTCCTATTTGTTTTATGCTATAATAAATCATGCTTTGCCCCTCTATTAAACAAGTCAAATTCAAGTGGGAGCGGTTTCTCAACCAAATCTTATATAAATGCCCCTATTAATCTCAAAAATCATTCCAAAAAACATGTCACCCATTATGGTCTTACAAGCATAAAAAAGTCTAAATTCCCATAAAACTCTTAAGACAAAGAAATGGGAAGCCAATGTCATGTATACACCATTGTTTGACTAATGTGCACAATGTCCCAAAATCTATGCATAAATGGTCTACAAAAATACCCTCTCAACCAAAGGAAAATTCATCCTTTGGAGGGGTTTATCCTATATATATACCCTCATATCTTCCATGCTGCATGTCATATCATATTCCCCAGAAAGACACAGAATCATGATTAAGAAAAATCCTTTATCCATGTCTGAATGTTGTTGGGACATTATCGATTAAAGAGTCCTAAATTGGGGCCCTCACTCTACAAATCATGGTCCAAACTATTTGACCTAAAACATCCTATTTTTTCAAATCGGTTTGACCTAAAACATCAGTAATGGTAGTCCAGTTTTCAATACTTTTATACAGACCATGAAAAATAGACAACTCTCTCTAGGATGAAAACCAACAAAGGGCACCCTGGACAAATGTCAAGTGTAGGCTCGCTAAACCTATTGTACGTATGGTTTATGGAAAATATTGAGAATATATATATAATGTATATATATATATAATCAAGTGACACAAATCCTATTAGGTCGAACACCCATAAAGAGCACCCTCCGAAAAAGTAAAGTTATATCTGCTTGGTCCACACAATAACAAGCTTAGTAAAAAATTTGGGTTATAACAGAAATGATGCAAAGTTTTCGGGGTTTTCCATGAAACCCTAGCAATAGTAAAACTTTGATCGCTAAGCTCGTTGGATTAGGAAAAAATTAGACCATTATTTTATTAGTTTAGTTATTTCGGATTGTAATTCAAATTGGCATCTGGTGGATACTACTATTTAAATGTGTTTGATTATAAATTATTAGTGTTTCATGAATAAAATGATGAAGATGAATAGGAGAGAAAAAAATCCTCATTCCATTATATGATGATTGGGAGGAAAATCACAACCAAGAGTATCTCCTTGATGTCAAAATAAAAAAAATAGAAGAAGATAATTCAATGGATTACAATGAAGCTTGATTATCTCTTTTTAGAATATCAGTAATTATATAATAGGGTCTATAAAGAACTTATTATAAATTAGTCATTTTGGAATCTTCTCCTTCAACTATTGGATGAACTTATTTCATAATGGCTCTGTAATCTCTCCCCTTATTCTTAATATTTATATAAAAAAATTTGTTGATGTGAGTTGTTCCTTCATCTTGGAAACACCTGATTTTCACTCCCAAAGCTCCTCCGTTTGGATAATCACTTGGTCATGAAAATTTTCCTCCTCAGTTTTTAGGTGGTGCAACTCTTTGGTAAGATCCTAAAAGGTCTTTGTTTGGTGGTAAAAATAATTTAACTAAGAAAGGATGTCTTCATGAGTGGATATATTCTCTCGAGTAAGGATAACCAAGTATGAGATTTGGTGTCGCTGTCAGTAGTCAAATTATTTGAAACCCAAGTCAGTAAATATCCCATGAACGGTGTCCTCCCCACCAGAAAACCCTTTAAAAGGAGTTTTAGCAAAAATATTATGGATTCAAAGACGCAACCATCCCTATGTGGTTTGATGTCTGTAGAAAAAACTAGAACCCTAACCCTGTACCTTTTCCTCAACATGTATATAGTCATAAAATGGAACCATGAAATATGGAGGTGCCCTAGGCTGGGTTCTCCTAGTGGGGGAGCCTTCTTGTTCTGTAGGCGGTTCGATTTCTGGAACCATATTCATATGATTGAACATGAATTCATGGGAACTCAATAATGTTTCACTAGGTCCGACTTTGGTAAGACCACAGACCATCTCACCCATAGATAGAGGGTATAAGTTTTTCTCCATAGATATAGGTTGCATAGAGTAAATCCCCTCCAAACACATGCGATGGAGGATGGATCACCTTTAGGAAATAAGAATGGTGGGAGATGGACCATATAGAACATGTAAAATGGGATTAGAAGTAGTAAAGGGCCTTTTCACCCATCGGACTGGCCTGGCCAGTATGTCATCTGGATATCACATTAGCCACTATTGGGAAAACTCCAATGATAAGTAATTAGATGCCACTCTGGGAGGAATAAATACATGCATGCTAGATTCCTCTCAGATCCTCATCAACCATAGTTGATGAAGGATTTCTGGGTGATGTTCCCTCTTAAGTAGGGTAATCAAGAAGAAAGAGATTCACTACAAACATCTGAACTTATTGGAAAACTGGTTGGGCATATAGGTTTCATAGATACACATCTTGTCTTTACGAACAATTAAGATTCCATCAAGAAGTCTGTTGAGGTATGAACATGATTTTGAAGATCCCTTCCCATCATCTGCTATTATTTTTTAAGGCATGAGGTAGGGTGAAAAATAAAATATGAAGGATCACTCAATAAGTCAATGATGCTATTAACAATTCAGAACTTGGTATGGATAGTGAATGTGTTACGTAATTTTGGACATAAGTCTGAATGGGGAACCGTCACGGTGTGCTGATACTCATAGTAGGGTAAATGATTTGATATCCAACCATTCAAAAATTGGAATGGCCTAGTGAGAGAATTTTCAGGCATGCCTTCTTATATTTTATTAAATAAATCATAAATTCAGGAAAGGGTGGGGACATCTAAATTGATGGGTTTCCCCTCTACTAGTAGGACTTTTATCATTAGGGTGCAAACCTAGATGCAAGTATAAATATCATAGGAAGGAAAGATTCATTTTCTCAGGAACATTGCAATGATAACTATCAGTTTGAGATTATAAGATGAATCTATTCCGACCTCATAACCCTTGGTGTGTAGTGAACATCTTCAAGGGTATCATAGTAAGAGCAAATAGCGAGTCGTGATTTCTAGGTGAGATGGGTTCGGCTATAGAGAACTCTTGACCCAGGCCTGTTTGCCTACAAGGATAGTCTAGACCAATCCTTTAATGAAATAAGTGATTGATAATAAAGAGGTTGACCAAGAAGCTTCTCCATTATAACTAGGAATTTTCCTACCAATAGGGATACTTGCTCAACATTCCTCCAGGCATTGGCCATTGGTAAAAATTCATCATATATGTCTCCAAGTATAGGATGTCCCCATATTTGGTATACATCTCATAAATTGATCCCCACTTCACTGTGGGATACATGAAAGGTGTTGTTTATTGAACACCAGTGGCTGAGCAGCTCAGGTAGTATCTCACTTGGTGAATAGATGGTGAATTGGGAGACCCTCACTGCTTGGTATAGGTTGAAGGCTTCCAGCAATGCAGAGGCTTCCAGGAATTTCTGATGAACCCCGAATGCCCAGTACCACTCGTTAGAGAAGAACCCTCTTGATCTAAGATCACATTTAGAGCTCCACCCTCCATTGGGATTGATTCATGACAAGTTATGAATAGTCGTGTAGTCCTGAATGACTAATTCATATGATGTAGTGGGACATCATTGATTGCTCTATGTACACATAGATCCATTCAGAAAAAAATAGGTCATCGTGGATTGAAGTAGTATGATTTCCACCCTAGAAGAAATATTCATCCGGTCATACTCTCGGGATGTCTGAAGATGAATAGTAAAGCTGCTTCAGTCAACTGGTGGCAAAGGGACGTTGTCCTAGAGACCAAGGCCATAGAGTGTAAACTGATTGGATAAGGGGTAGGCCGTGATATTTGATGAGAGAAGGTACTTCAGAATACCCTCCAAAGGAAATACAAGATTAGATTTTGTATTCAACATTTTAAACTATAGCCACCCATCTTTTAGTTGAATCCACTAAAGTTAAGGGAAGAGAATTAATCTTCTTTTTCACAAAAAAGTCCATACAAAAGGTCAGTCCAAAAAGTATTTGGGATAAAGACCAATAATGGGAAAAGGACTAAAAGAAACTTGCATAACAAATTAGACCATGTACTGAGCCCAAAAATAGTTTAAGCAAAGAATTACTCACAAAACGACAGTTCGCAGAATAATCCATCTGGTATTGGACCACAAAGAATTATCTATGGAACTAAATAGTTCATTGATTCAGTGAGTCACACACTAATCTTTACAATGTGGTTATCCAAGGCTTAGAGTGAGAATAGAAAGCGTTGCATTTGTAAATAAAAATCTAGATTGCGTACTTAAAAAAATAGTTCACAGACAAGGGAGACCATGAAAGGATTTCAATTTGTGTAAAGGAAAGCACAGTTCGCGGATGAAGTATTTCACACAGTGTCTTCGGTACATGGATGAAAGGATAGCTGAGAGAAATTTTAGAAGATATTTTCATCAATAAGTATGATAAATTAATAATGACATGTCCTCCTTATATATAGGCATGGTCCCCGAAGAGTCCACCTTTTTATTGCAAACCCATTCAGTTCAGGACTACTTTCTACATAGGAATAACCTCCTATTCATCCAAATTACAACCCATTCTGATGGGGAGAAGTTTTAAGGTCTAGAAAACATTTCAAATTGAAATTAAATACTCCTATAAATTTTGAAAAGGAAAGAAATCAGATTGGATGAAGGATTTAGAGAATATTGTTGAAGGGTATAACTTTGGAAAAGTAAAATAATCCATATGTGTACTAAACCTCAGGAATGGTTTTTAGGAGGCATCTATTTTGAACCAAGTTGTATGCAGAATGCATACAACATCACCAACAGCTGAGAATGAGGTCATTGGTGGAATTGTGGTGGATAATTTCCCCCTGCGTATGAAACCCACCGTGAATCGTTTTATTGGACGAATGCAAGTAAAGAAACTCTCCTCCACATACTATCCCCATGAAATCAATAGTTTGCATGAATTGTAAAACTAGTAGTTCCCCATGAACAAGACAAAGTCATTCGTTGGATTGAGGGTGTAATTTTCACCACCATGAACAACAAACCTGTGGGCCTTTTTTGACTAAGTCATCCATGATCCTGGTAATATCCCCATGGGATTTTGTAAAAGGTTTCATGAGATCAATATATCTAGCTTGTCCAAAACACTATAAAAAGACACTGAGGGGAGATGAGGATGGGGAGGAGACTAGATTACAGTGGATTGGACAGACTTTTGAGAGGGATTTTTGAATAGATTGATCGATAAGGCACTGACCTCTTCTGATGAATTCCCAATGTTATAAAATTTGATATATAGATGAAAAATAAAGAAGGAGACATAATAATTTGTAGACCATTAATCACAAATCCTTTTCATATGAAATTACCACATGGCTCTAAATTGATGCACGTTCTTTACTCTAGCAACCCACGTAGTGCAAGTCTATGTGGATGGAACTCTACACCATGTAGAACCACACTACGTAGACATAACTATTCACCATATAGAAAACAATATATGGGCCGCATACTTCTCCATGTACCAACATGGTACATGTACACTCCCTCCATATACATAGAAACATGATACGTGAGGATTACCACATCCCTCATGAAGAGATACTACATAGAATGGGGTACCCTTAGATGTTCCACTCTCCAACATTGATCATATATTTCCATTTCTATTGACTTTTCTGTAGCCCCTCTACAAACCATTTAAACAACATCAAGACTAAGCCTTTTCCAAAGCCACCAGTCTTGTATGATAACTCCACCTAGTGCATCAACACATCCTTTTGAGTTTACATACCCATGGTAAGTGGAGTCACGTAGGTAATCCCTAACATGGTACAAACGCCCTAGGATGTCCATAAGTTTACATTCCCATGGTAACCTAGAGATTGACCTTATGATACTAATGTAAACATATCTATTTTAGGGGTTAATTGTAGTCACTAGACTTTCCCTTTGATAAGGGTCAATAATACAGAAGGAAAATCACACTTTTTTTTCATTTTAATGAGATGAAACATTATGCCCCTTTCCCAAACCCAATTTTGGGGCCTCCCACTGTGTAAATCCCCTATATTATTTTCCAGAGTTTTCATCAGTGCTCCTCCCTACCTCTACCTAGTGCATACATGGACATGTTAATCTAACTATCCAAGATATTAAAATACAAAGGAGGAAATGGACTCATTCAAGACTCCCATATCTCTCCCTTTGGGCTCTATTACTATATATCCGTAGATGATGTGGGGCATTCGATAATTATATCCATTGACTTCTATTTTTTATCACACCAATCATGAATCACATGGGCTAAGAGGCCGGCGGTGATCATGTCATCCATATATCACAAAAATGTGGGTCTCCTAGAAGGTGTAAGACCAGGATGAAATGAAATATGTGAACACTAATTCCTGCACTGATTAGGATACATAGGATGGTGGGATAAGGCTTGAGCTCAAGGGACATTCACCTTAGAATTTCATACCAATAAAATTCCCCCAAAATTGCTTGGGCATCCTCTTATAGAGTAATCCCTGACTTATTTATCTCAAATGGAAAGCTACCTTGTGTAATTCCCAATCATTCCCCCACCAATGGGCCCCCTCAAGGGTGTAAGTCCCAACTCAAACCAAACTATGAGGGCATTCATTCCCCAAAAATCGGGGTATCTAGGAAGCCTCTTTAAGTTCCAAAACCAACAACCAAATAACCCAAATCACTCTAATGTTCTCTAAACCTTATCCTCAGTAGGGTTATATTCACCCAGGGGACTATATCTATTTTGGGCATCCTAGGATGCCTTGGCATAAGTCCCACATAAAATTTTGACTAGGAATCTTCTGCCTAGATATCCTGGCCACCTGACATCAAAATGCATGGATGGTTCCTTGTCAACCAACCTTAAAATATGACATGTTCGGTAAAGAGACACCAAACTATGTGGAATTGGATTATCTTATGAGGATATGTAAGAATCCCATATTATGGGTTTGATCCTAACGTCAAAACAATCTCTTCCCCTTGGATGATGAAAAACTCTAGAGAACCTCATCACAAATCTTAAATAATCATTTTCTCAGTTAAGAATAGAGGGTCATGAATGTGTCTGTAAAAGTGTGACATTGATGAAAAACCTCAGATACACATAGATGTCCTCATCATTATAGAACCATGGATAAATATAGATGATTCCAAACCCATGCATATTTCTGATTGATCTAGCGACCTATGGGTAATCCACAGAAACATGCTTGAGAATATAAAAATAATTCACAAACATATGAACATTTCTTAAATATATAAGACAATCATAGAATAGGAAAAAATACCCCCACCCCAAATGGGTGTGATGAGGCCGACCTCCCATCCCCTCAACCAATGGACTCCTTATGTGTTTTTGGCCAAGTCATCCAATGAGAACCTTCTTTTGAAAATTAGGCCTATGAATCATGGATAAAATAGAATTTGGGAATTTCTAGCTATTCTAATGAACCCGCCGTAGATCATTCAAGGACATAATACCCAACATGGAATGATTTCACAAACATTAAACCCCATGAAATCAATCACCCGGACCAATCTACTATGGAACCTCCTTCACAATACAAGAAGGATATACTGCCTAGTCCCTGTATGACCATCTCATCCACCAAAGAGGGCCACAATGCGAATCAGGTGCAAACAAAAATGGTGAACCCAATGTGAAGCTTTCTATAATAGCATGAAATTATTTGTTATCAGTCAGTCCATTTTGTTTACTCCTATACATGCAACTCGGGCTAAAATAATGGTTTTATAGGGATTTAGGGTCTTTCAGAGGTTTTGGGTTTGTAGGGACTTTTAGAGGTTTGGGGATTTTGTGGTGTTTATTAGAATTATTTCAGTTTTGTTGAGCCTTTTAGTCTTTTTAATTTTTATGGGTTTTTTGGGTTTTAGGACCTTTAAAATTTTTAGGTTTTTTTGGGTTTATTTGGGGGTTTTAGATTCTTTCTCTATGCTAGAGATATTTAGCGTTATTTCGGGTTGTTAGCGTTTTTGATGACTTTTTATGATTTATAAGACTTGTATATTTTTATGTTTTCTATGGTTTTTAGTTTTGATAGAGTAGCTTTTAGGGTTTTTAGGTGTTTTAGGGTGTTTAGTGGTTTTTATGGTCCTTTATTTTTTTAAGATATTTTAGGTCTTTGTTAGAATTATTAAGGTATTAGGGGTTTTTGGGGTGTTAATTGTATTTGAGGGGTTATTAGGGTATTTTAGGGTATTTTAGGTTTATTGATTTTTTAATGTTTTTTGGATATTTTAGGGCTGTTAGGTTAATATAGATTTATAGGGGTTTTAGCATCTTTTTGATTTAGATGTTTAGTCTGTAGGGTTTAGGGTTTGAAGTTCACAGTTTATGGTTTATGGTATAGGTTTTAAGGTTTATGGTGTAGGGTAAAGGGTTTTGGATTTAATATATACAGTTTATGGTGTTGGGTTCTTGGTTTTGGGTGTTGGGTATAGGGTTTTGAGTGTATGGTTTTAGGTTTGTTGTAAGGGTTTAAGGTTTAGGGTGTGAGTTTATGGTTTTAAGAATTTTTAGGGTTTTAAGGTTTTTTAGGGGTTTTTGTGATTTTAGGGGTTTTGGGGGATTTTAGGGGGTTTTATTACTATTATGTTTTTAGGGTTTTTGAGGTTTTAGGGCCTTTTTGGTTTTTAGGTGTTTTAAGGTTTTTAGGGGTTTTTGTGTTTTGTTGGCTGTGGGGGGATTTTAGGGCTTTTAGGTTATGTGGGGGTTTTAAAGTTTTTATGGTTTTTTATGTTTTAGGGTTTTATTGTCTTAGTTTTTGGGCTATTTTAGTGTTTGAGGGTTTTTATGGTTTTTTAGTTTTTTTAAGAGTTTTCTACTGTTTTTATTGTTTTAGGGGTTTTTAAGGATTTTTAGTATTTTTATGGTTTCTGTTGAGTTTTATAGGGTTTTATGGTTTTTACATTTTTATGTCCATTTAATGGCATTTAAAATATTAATTTATTTTAGGGTTTTAATGATTTTAAGGTTCTTTAGGTTCCTTTAGGATTTGTTTTATGCATTAGGGTTTTCCATGGTTTTAGGTTTTTAGTGATTTTAGGTTATTGAATGTAATTTATGTTTTTATGGTTTTTATTTTTTAGGGTTTTTAATGTTTTTTAGAGTCTTTTAGGGGTTTTAGGGGTTCTATGTGCTTTGGGATTGTTTCTTAGTTCCTTTAAACATGTGTTGTAGTTTTGAGAATCATTGTTTCCAAGTGGTTTCCATTGGATATATTTATGGAACCAGATACTTCCAAAAGTTCTCTATACAAAGGGGACCTGCTTTCCAAAGGCAGGAGTTCATTATGTTTGGACTTTATGATACTTAAGAAAGTGCATTGGTCAAGAGGATGGGTGGTCAGACTCATGACACCCTTTTGGGGGAGTTATTGTGTACTCCGGGACTCTCCTTATAAATTTATGATATTTTCATGAATCCTTATTAATTCACCAAGAATAACATAAGATTCCCTTGTAATTTACAATCACTTATTAACATGTGTAAAATTTAGAATCATCAGTATTCATACAAGGTTCTTTATTAATGGAAATATCTGTATGTATTCGAGGTTTTCCATCAATGGTATCCTCTAATATACTGCTTATAGATTCTTTAAATCATCATTGGGATGATATTAGTTTTTAATCCACACAGTGGGGGCACTCTAGAATTTATTGTCATCCATGGAGACGAAGGTTTGGTTTTAGTTTTGGATCATTCCAATAAAATATCATACCTATGTATCCTTGTAAAAGGAATCAGAACCCCCATAGTTCGGTGCCAATGAATGGGACACATCATACCTTTTAAGGTAATGTGATAAGGACCTATCCATACAGTTTAATGTCATGTGGTATGGACATCTAAGCAGAAGATTCTTAGTCAATGTTTGGTGTGGGACTTATGATAAAGTAGCCCAAGGATCATGGAAATAATATGGATTTGCAAGTAAGATTAGACCCTATTGGGAATAAGGCTGTTGATGCTCCTTTCCATCACAGAGTCTAAAGGAATTTAATGGGAAATACCTTGGACCCAAAGTGATTCACCCTTTTAATAAACATAAAAAACGAGAAAGGGATGAACAAGGAGAACATTGCCCATAGGTCGTGCATGTTCCAGCATGGTCGCTCAAGTATACTTGTGCGCCGCCCAAATGGTCATGCAGGTGACTTGCGTGCCCTCTTTGAAAATCTCCCAGGGTCTTCTCAAGCCTATAAATACCCCCGGTGGGCCCCCCATTGGGGAGGATTTTTTTTAGAATTCAGATACAGAGCTCTGAACACCCAAGTCTCTTCTTTAATTCTTTCAGACACTTCTATAGTAATTCTTTACCTAGAATGGAAGGTTTAAACAAGAGGAATAAGGTCTAAGTGTTAGAATTCACTAACACTTGCATGCCTAAGTGTTTTACCCATAAGGGAAATGGACACACTTGCGTGCCTCCTTACCTAGTCATTGAAAATTGCACGCCACTCTTCTGGAAGTACCTTGGGATAATTCTATAGGCTTTGGTCAAGAATCGCCCAAGTATTACTCTACTTGTCAAGGACCACCCAAGTATATATGTGTCGCACAAGTATACTTGCACGACCAAGACTCGTGCGCCCATGAAGTACTTGCGCGACCCCGCAGGACTTGCGCGCCCTTCTATTTTTGGGTGCCCTTCCTACCCATTTCACCTCCCTTAGGCCATTCCACCTTTCGTATTCAAGATTCAGTCTTCAAGACACTCTTCAAATCCATTTATGGCATGTTTTCTTGATTGACTTCCTTATCTAAAAGGAATTACGTGGAACATCTCTCAAAACATAGTGATTTACACATCTTTATGTCACTAAAGTTAGAGATTCCATTCATTCAACCACATCCTTTAAGATTAGAGAACCCTATTCATGGGCCTCCTTTTCAGGAGTAAGCCCAAGTCATAATTCCCCTTAACATGGGCCTCCTTTTTAGGAGTAAGACCCAGTCCAAGTTCTCTTAATTGGGCTTCCTCTTCAAGAGTAAGCCCTAAGTCCCCTAATTTGGGAATCCTCCTCAGAAGTAAGCCGCAATCACAATTCCTTTAACCTGGGATTCCTTTTCAGGAATAAACCCCAGTTTCAAATCTACAAATGTGGGCATCCTCGTTAAGAGTAAGCCCCAAATCCCTTAATTTTTAAATTATCTTAACCTCAGCCTCCTTTTTAGGAGTAAGCCTCAGTCTCTAAGTTCCCAAATATGGGCATACTCCTCAGGAGTAAGCCCCAACCATGGTTCTCTTAATATGGGTTTCCTCTTTAAGAATAAGCCCCAGTCTAAAAGTCTACAAATATGGGCATCCTCCTTAGGAGTAAGCCCAAAATCACTTTAACCTGGGCCTCCTCCTTAGGATTCATCCCCAATCTTAAATTTCTCTTAACCAGTCTTAATCTACTTTTTGATCTGGGCTTCCTTCTCAAGAGTAAAACCCAATCATAAGTCCCCTCCTAATTTGGGAATCTTCCTCAGGAGTAAGCCCCAAGTTAGAGTACTCAAATATTCATAAATTACATATACCTTTATGGACCTTGTTCATGGGTTTCTTCCCTGAAGTAAATCCTACTCTTTATCTATCTGGGCAGTCATACACACATAAGCCCCACATTATTTCTTATGATTGTATCTGTCGTGGAAAAATTGTTTGGGTTTACCAATACCTCTTGTTTCTCACACCGAGCATGACTTGCATGAGCTTAGAGTGTAAAAGTAATTATGAAATCTTTCTTTGAGCCATCAATCATACATAAACATCATATTCTCTAACTCGAACTACATTGGTTCTGATTCCTTTTCTAAACAAAGGATATGTAGGAAGCCCATATGTGGGTATGATCCCAACTCTGAAATAATCTATGTCCTTATGAATGACAATAAACTTCAAGTGCCCCACTGAGTGGCTTTAAAACCAGTATGGTTATCATAAGGACCAACATAATTTTATGTATTGAAGGATACCAATGACTAATAATCTCTAAAAAAATATAGTTGATTCTCTATCGATGAAGAACCGTGAATACATATAAAAGATTCTCTAAATTTCTTACATATCAATCATTGATTGTCAGACTTAAGGAATGCCCATTTTATATTTGGTAATGTAATAAGGATTCACGAACATAACTTAAATATATAAAGAGAGTCCCAGAGTAGACAATAATTCCCCTAAAAAATGTGTGATGAGTTCGACCTCCCATCCTCTCAACTAATGCAAATTCCTAAGACTCATAAGTTCAAAACTAATGAGAACCTACCTTTGGAAAGTATGTTCAAATGGATATGGAATCATTCGATGTTTCCAGTTCTACGAAAAAACCGTTAGAAACCGCTTGGAATGTTTGAATCTTAAATCAATGAGATCATCCCCAATTCCAGAGGAAACAAAAAATGGTGAACCCGATGTGAATACTTATCCAAGTTAAAATGGCATTTTACCTATTTGTTAGGCCCCTATTCAAACTCAATGAGAGGTCCAACAAGACAATCAATAACATATGTGCCCATCCAAAAGATGTATCAGCTGAACTTATCTTGATTATGTTTGTTATATCAAACAGGAACTATTTTCCAAGATCTTCTACATTACAATAATCTCTTTTCTTAAGTACACATCTATGGATGCCTCTGCTGTGAAAACCTCTACTGTGAATGCATCTGCTGCTACCCCTGCTGGATCATCATCCGCTTTGAGGATGACATCACCTACTCAGCATCTTCAATGCTGGGTATCAAATATGCTAGTTAAGGAGTACCGTCAAAATGGTACTATTCCAACTCTAGAGGCTGCTCGACAAGCCCTCCAAGTGAACAAATCACCCTGGTCATCCAGACAACGACGATCAGTGATCAAGAAGTAGGCGGTTCTAACTACCATCTCCAACCATTTCGGGTCATTATACCTGGAACGCAATCACCATTCACTCTAGTATTCCAGGGAGGTGAATGAGCAGGTCCATCAGGGCCTTAATTCAAGGAGACAGGAGTCCTTCCTGAAGGCTTCCATCAACAATCGTCGCCAGACTCGTGCAGCAGTGCTCCCTAAACATGATGAGGGTATCGTTTCCAGGCATTCGGCTAGGTTCCTCGAACCCGAGTAGGAAAGAAGAACCACCAGAGGTGAAATCCGGTCAACAGTGAGTAGGTTCTCATCTCTGCCATCTTCGGAGAAGTCTGCCAACCTAACTTGGTGGTAAGTAATGAGCGGGCACACACACCTATCCATTTTAATTCAGTTGTCCAGCAGACTCACCTGGAAGCATCATACCAATCCCGCCTGGAAATTCCAACAGAGTACTATAGACAGGAACATACATTTGTTTATAAATCATCATCTAGTCATCAGGCTCGTCTGACTATATACGATGAAGCCCGCCAACCCAATGTATTGAAAACTGGTAAACAGGCACATACACATGCTTACACTCATTAATCCTGCCAGTAGCCTCGTCTGTTAGTATTGAAGGAAGCTCGTCAACCACGTTCGGTGGAGTGCAATCAGCAGGCACATACACCTACTAGTATTGATCAAGCCTACCAAAAGTCTCATTTGGTAGAATTTGGAGAAGTCAGTTTGAAAGCTCCGATGAAAAATAGGAGGCAAACTCAACTCTCTTCCCCCACACGTGAGTACTGTCAGGATTCCCGGACATGAAAAGGAGGAAATAAGTAGGCACATGCACCTACTCTAAAAACGAAATGGATTTATATCCCCATTCTAGCAGCTGAAGTCACCAAGAATATTCTATCAATGGTGAAAGAGCTGAAGAAAATCCCTTCTCATATTCTGGATGCCTGTTAGGATATTATAATAGCTTCAATAGAATCTAAGGGAAAGACACATAAATCTATCCCTACCAGTGGAGTGACAAATCAACAGTTCACTCCATAACAGACACACACCTCTATTCCAGTCCAAGAGGGTTGTGGGGCATACTCCCCCATATCATACAGACAACCAAGTAAGGCACATACACCTAGATTGAGCGGAGATAATCATCCTAACCTGATTATTTCTCATGAGAAGGTATGTACACCTGCCAAATTGAGTAAGAAGGTGTCTAATGAGAAGACCCGCCCAACACAGTCAATAAATCAAAGGCCCATCTATGACAAGGCCTTACTCAATGCTGGAGTTCTTGAAGCACTCAAATAACTATCTATTGAAACTCAAGATTATGCTCTCTCAGTTCCCAATAGTGGGAACATTAATTCTGAATGTCTGCATCAGACACTTCCTTATGAAGGCTTGCTTCGTGAAAATTTAGTCGATCTCAAGATTTCAACTTCAGATGAGAGCCACAAGAACCCTATGTGTGGTTAGAAGACCAAGGAGAAAAATTTATCATCTTTTGTTGTAACCCACCATAGTGGTCCTCCCCATGATGTTGAATTTAGCTGCCATAGTCCTCTGCGCAGTAGTGATTCACATTGCTTGGAAAATTCTCCAATAGACAATGTAGTGACAAGAAAGCCCTCTTATCTTGAGGCACTTGAAAATTTGAAGCCAGTCATGTCTGATGCTTTACCATTAGTAGGTGGAATACATTCTCAATCAGAAGATATCCCAGGGTGTAGGTCATTCTCTGAACCACCCCTAAGTCATGCATCTTCTAGTTTGATCAGTGATTTCTCTACCAATCTTGTTGAATCCGATAAAGCAACAAGGAAGCACTAACTCTGATCTAATCAGGTAGAAGAATCTTCATTGAATGAAAAAGAGGAAGTATTGAATATGAGAAAACAACTAGAAAAATGTGAAGTTCCGGTTATGTTTTGGCCTTTGGCTGATTCTCAGTATGAAATTCTAGAAATATTGACAGAAGATGGAATTCATGATATTCGTCTTAACATATGGAAAACTCTTTGTCAGTTGAAAAAGAAAATATTATCTTATGATGAATATGAAAATTTTATCAAGATAATAGAAGTGTTACAAAACCAAATTGACTTGGAATCTCTCTCAGTTTCTCGATATCCGATGGCTGAAAAGCAATAGAGATCCCTTAAGCATTCATACTTTGGCGCACTGAGAAGATTGTTCTAGTTAATTGCCAATGCCTCATCTGGTATTCATATCAGAGGATGGAGTGTTCGTGGAGCACTACATTTCATTATGCTCTCCAGTCAGCAAAGCCCGCCGAAAATGGTCTCATGCAATGTTATTGCCCATAGCCGGCCACAATCAATGGGTTCTGTTTGTAATCAAAATATTTCCCAAGAACAGGCTTCAACTAGTTCCTCTTAAAATCAAGCATATAGAGAACAAGTTGTTGAATTAATCCTACATCAAGCAAATGAGAATATTGAACATGCCTCTCATTTGGAGCAATCAAATCACCAAGTGACAGAAGTGTCATAAATCATCCAATGGTCTTTTGAGCCAGGTGATAAAAGTGGATGTCGATTGATGCATCCAGCTAATTTCCAGACCAAGATCCGTAAGATCAGGAGATATTTTAAGAAAGTCTCAGACATAGAATTTCAATAGCCACCCCATCTTGCCATATTGGGGACTCTTTTAAACCAACCCTCGGAATCAATAAATAGGATTCGAGGAGTTGAGTGGTAACGACATGAACAGCCCCAGTCCACTGAACTGGGGACTTTTTCAAATCCTCAATCCCTCCCTTAAAGAAATTCATCCTTCTCTAGATTGGGGAAGAATACTCAAGAGGAACGAAGAGCCAAATTATCAGGAGATTCCCTCCAAATTTCGGTTCATCAAGAAGTTCCTAAGGAATCAAATCAACAAAAGGCAATGTCTCATTAAGGACATGGAAGAAGAAAACATCACAGAAATGATGATAGAAGAGATGTGATGCGTTATGCATCAATTAGTGTCATAAATGTTGTAGTTGCTGATCCACCATATGAGCCTTCTTCAGAGGGATCAGATGAAGAGGTTCCTGCTCAAGAAGTTGTATGCACAGACACAAATGAAGAAGGTGTGCGTACATGAAATCAAAGGATTAATCAGAACCTAGGTAATCCTTCAAGTAACCCACTTCCCCCTCTACGAAAGGGATCCAATAAGGGGAAAGGAAATAATCAGGTTACATATCCTTCCTTTGGGGATGGTTAATCGCTCTCACTTGAGCAAAGATTTGCACAACAAGAGGAAGAAATGAAGGAATTGAGGAGGATGAATGCAGAACTACTTCAAAGTAGTCTTCCTCTTAAGCATGCTGGATTCAGTCACTCAAAGGAATTTTTTGTGGCTAGTGATATGGATCAAGAATATCATCCTATATAAACACACCCTCATAGGTCTAATCTTATGGGTCAAGTGCAACAACAATTGGTGGTGCTATGATCATTTGTAGTACCAGCCACCACATCTGTACCAACTCCAGTAATTGCACCTGTTCAGGTCCAAGCTCAATCGGATGTTTCTCAAAAGTTAATAACTACTATTGAGTAATTAATAGCTCAGTTGGAGGCTATGGAGGGAAAGTGTGCCCAAATTCAACTAGAAAAGAGAGCTTTCCCTGAGTGGGTTGATGCAATTCCTCCCACATTAAAATTTTCAAGTACCATATTCCCAATATTTAATGGTTCGGGAGACCCAGAGAAACACATAACACATTTTATTTCTCATTGCGATCCTATGATGGGAACCCATCAAAAATAAGAATAAGTTAAGCTCATGTTCTTTGTACAGTCATTACAAGGGCCTGCCTTTGTCTGGTACACAATCTTGCAATCCCGGTTAATTACCGGATGGGAGGATCTTCGCCAAAAATTCCTTCTTCAGTTCAACTCAATGTTGAAAAAGAAAAAAAATTTTGATCATAAAAACTTTAAGCAAAGGTAGAATGAAAGGGTGTCAGATTTCATTGCTCGCTGGAAGGGATTAACATATTCCATAAGCTTAGAACTCCATCAAGAGGAATTGTTGCCAATTTGTTTGGCGAATTTACGTGATGATTTGTGAACACCTCTGATCCCTGTGAAATACACTGGAGGGTTTCGAGACCTTACTTCAACCTCTTAACAGATTGAAGATTCTCTTATAAAGACTATGGAAAAAGCTCGTGTTATTCCATCAGCTCCAGGAAGGAGAATGGGTAATGCAGAGACTGCTACATTTATGCTTAAACAAGCACCTTTACCTGATTCTACTTCAAGGCCTTCATCTTATTGAAGGGATCCACCTCTTGAGCGTCAACAATAGAGGCCATTTTGTGAAGATGATCAAAGAGATCAAAGACGGAAATAATTTGAGGATCTTAAGAGAAAAACATACTCTTTTCGAAATGAACAAGTTCCGGGTTACTTCATTTCGGCTCTGGAAAATAATTTGGTTCAATTTCCAAGCCCCAAGAGGCCGAATAAGGAAAGAGATGAAGACCATCCCAACTACTTCCCGTTTAATCAAATTTTGGGGCATCCCATTCAGGAGTGGTTTGTTTTCAAGGACCTCCTACAAAAAATGGTCGATTTGGGACAAGTCAAACTAAAAGGTTCTTCATCTCAGGTATCCTGTGTTTCTACTACAGTTCTAGAGGAGGAAGATGAGTGGCAATAAGTTAAGAAAAAAAATTCATAAAAATATGATGATTGGATGGTCCGAAAGATGATCAACCAAACTCATACTATTTTTCAAACACAATTGAAGAAACCAATTGTGCCTTCTACCATGAATTTCGTAGCAAAACCCTCTTCAGCAGAGGGAAAATCCTCAAATAAATGGTATAATTCAAAGAGAGAAGAAGAATCAGAAGAAGATGAGTATGTGTCAAAGCCTAATTTGTCTTTGACTCTAGCATATTTCATACCATCTACATCGAAGCAATGGGAACCGCCCCACCAAATGGCACAACCTAAACAGGCTAATCAGGTAGAGTCTTCATCAGATGAAGAATTGATCTTCAGTTCTATTAATATGATTCAATTAATAGATCCTTATGCTAGTCACAGTTTTGAATTTGATGAGCCCGAATTCCCTGTATCAAACAGAGGAATCAGAGGATGTTACAGAGGCCTAGGATACAAAGGAATACGTGGATCTTTCAGAGGCCACTATTTCAATTTTACCCCTACTAGAACTATGTATTCGAAAGAAACTCATGGAAGATCCCTTCAACGAGATCAACAAGAACAAGAAAGTTATTCCAAACAAGGTAGACTCCTCCCTAGCACAATTATTTTAGAAGATCGGTTGAAGGTTCCATATTATTCCTCTCAGCAAGTAAATAGACCTAATCAGTCTAATCTTCCAAAGTTAGGAGTGTTTCCAACTCCTATCCCTTTACAAGAAGCATCAACTTCCAAAGCATCAACTTCCAAGGAACCTTATAAACCACATGTTCTTGTTGGGAAACACAGACCTTTGGATAAAAAGTATGATATATTGAAACACTTGTCTCAATTACCAGCTAAGTTATCAAATTTTTATGCCTTGAATTTATTGAAGGATCTATGGGATGCACTCATCGAGGAATTGTCAAGTCCTCAAGAGTTTGAAACTGAAATTGTTGCAGCTGAAGTCTACCATGTAGAGAATAATCCTGCAGAATCCCATGTGAGGATATCTTTCACAGATGTAGATGAGTATGATGTTGTGCATGGACATATCAGACCTTTGTACTTATCTAGAAAGGTCAACGATACTGACGTCCAAAGAGTCTTCATTGATAATGGTTCAGGAGTCAACCTCATCCCCATTCGTACACTTCGTCGATTGGGCCCCACAAAATTTGATTTATCTCCTTCTACTTTGATGTTACAAGGATATAACAAAAATGAAAAAGAACCGCTGGGAGAGATTACACTTAGAACTCAGTTTGGAGATCTTTTATCCAATTCATATTTCATGGTTGTTGATCAGGATTCATCCTTCAACATCTTTCTTGGTAGACCCTGGCTACATCAGCATGCGACTATCCCTTCATCATACCATCAATGTCACAAATATTGTTTTGATGGTCAAATTGGGACATTGTATGGTGATAAATCCCCATTCAAGACATGTGAATCTCAATACATTGAAGCAGCATTATATCACATAAAGGGAAAAGAGGAATCCAAAACAAGGGAGATTACTAATGTTAATGCTCTATATGGTTTGGAAAAGATTCCAGTAAACCTATTTACACATGTGAGTACAGATTATGTGTTGCCTATCAGTCAAATTGACAGGATAGACCCAAATCAAAATACTCTTATGGAAACCTCCATAATGTCAATTATGGAAATCAAGCCAAATGACATGAGAGAAAGTGGTGATCCACCAAGAAATGATGAAAGCTCAAATGGAGATGTATTCATTTCATCTGCTGAAATCCAAAAAGTCTATACTTCACTAATCAGGATAGATCAAGTTATAGCAATGTCAGAGGTAAATGATGATGTCGATTCTCAGTCCATCATCTCCTCTTTGTTACCCAAAGAAGGCCCTTCATCGTCAATCGGGTTAGAAATGGAAGATTCTTCTTCAAGATGTTTATATTTTAACATCTCTTCTGATCATGGAAATTTTGCTTCATCATCTACTATGCAAGTAGAAACAACAGAAATAAAACATGTTGAAGAAGAAGAGAAAGATCTCAGAGATGCTCCTCCAGCATTTGAAGAGGGTATCTATACCACCATGGATGAGCTTAGAGAAATAAATCTGGGTACAAAAGAAGATCCACGCCCCACATTAATTAGTACGACCATGACTCTTGAAGAGAAATAGATGTATATTTCCTTTTTAAAGAAAAATCGAGATATATTTTTATGGAACTATATAGAGATTCCAGGGCTTGATCCTGATGTTTCCACTCATCATTTGGGTTTTCCAGAAGAACATCGAGGATTTAAACAAGCTGCTCGAAGAACACACCCAACCTATGCTTCCAAAATTGAGGCTGAAGTGGATAAGCTTATCAAAGCTAACTTCATCAGAGAAGTTCAGTATCCCAAATGGTTGTATAATATTGTCCTGGTCAAAAAGAAGAATGAGAAAATTAATGTTTTCATTGATTTCAGAGATCTTAATCAACATTGTCCTAAAGATGATTTTTACAGTTCCGATTACAATACTCTTGATTGATGAAACAGCTAGATATGAATAACTTTCCTTCATGGGTGGATATTCTGGGTATAATAAAATCTGAATGGCTCCAGAAGATGAAGAATCTACAGCTTTCAGAGCCCCTCAGGGTGTGTTTTGCTATCGGGTAATGCCCTTTGGCCTAAATAATGTTGGCACAACATATCAGTGTGCCATGCATAGTATCTTCAAACCCTTTCTGGGAAAGTTTGTTGAAAGTTATGTGGACGATTTGGTGGTTAAATCAAAACAACGTTTTACTCACTTGGCTGATTTGGAAATCATATTCCACAAACATCAGAAACATTATTGGTAGGCGGTACAAATAATGAAGCAGAATACCAAGATCTCATCACATGCTTAGAGTTGGTGCTTTAAGCACAAGTGAATCACTTAAAGGTGAAAGGTGATTTAGACATGGTAATCAAACAATTAAATGGGGATTATTCCATTAGAAAAGAAGAACTAATCCCTTTGTATGATTACATCAGAGATTTAATGGCAGAATTCCCTTCAGAACCAACATTTTCTTATGTCACAAGATCACAAAATGCCCAAGATGATGCACTGGCTAATATAGCCACATCTTTGGCGGATCCAAATCGGGACAAGACAAGCATCAGTATTAACCACCGTTGTACAATTTCACCTTATGTTCAAATTATAATAGAGGAAGTCAGTGAAATTAGTCCCATTCCTGAACCATATGGTCACACTACGGGATGGATGACACCTATCAGGGAATACATTCAAAATGGAACACTACCACCTGATAGAGCTGGGAAATAACAAATTTGGAAACGTGTGGTCAATTTTACTCTTTATGATAGCCCCAATCACCTAGACAAAATTATCTACAAGCATGCTTTTGATGGAGTTCTCTTTAGATGCATTGATGGTGAAGAGACAATGGCTGTCATGAAAGAAGTGCATATTGGAGTCTGTGGTGCCCACCATTCTGGACACAGATTATCTGATCAAATTTTAAGGCTTGGATACTTTTGGCCTTCAATGATACAATATTGTGTTGATTTCACAAAGAATTGTCATTCATTCCAAGTATATTCCAACTTCATTCATCAACCCCCAGAGTTGCTTCATACATCTAAATACTTGTGTCCATTTTCCACATGGGGAATGGATGTAGTAGGACCTTATCCTTCGGCTACATCCATGCAGTTGAAGTATATTTTTACTGCTACTAACTTTTTTTCAAAATGGGCAGAGGCAATATCCCTCAAAGAAGTCATTTCTAAATGCATTGATAGCTTCATCAAGTCTACCATCATTACTAGATTTGGTGTCCCTAATACCATATTAACGGACAATGACACCAACTTCTGTTCATCCAAGGTGAAGAAGTTATATCAAGAATACAACATAAAATCCAATCATTCATCTCGGTATCATGCAGCGGCCAATGGACAGATAGAATCTTTCAACAAGACTCTGTTAAATATACTGCAAAAGATGGTGAATAAAGATAATAAATCATGGCCTGATAAACTCTTTTCTACTTTATGGGCTTATCGGACCACCACCTGCACTGAAACACGGTCAACTCCATATTCATTGGTATATGGAATGGAAGAAGTCTTGAAAATTGAGGTTCAATTACCTTCGCTTAGAGTACACATTTGTGATTAATCATTTATAGATGAAAAATCTGAAAATTGATTGGATGAATTGGAATTGTTAGATGAGAAAAGATTGTGAACCCTACACCACATGGAAGTCTATCAGAATCGAATAGCATGTGATTTCAACAAAAAAGTTCATCTTCGTTCATTAGTTCAGGGAGAATTGGTATTAGTTCTCAGAGATCCAATGATACCAGGAATGAAACCTCCCAAGCCTGAGCCAAAGTGGGAAAGACCTTATTCAATACATAAGGTCTATTTCAATGGAGCTTATTCTTTAATCTCAATGTATAGGGAACTCATCACTACTCCAACCAATGCCAGATTTCTAAAGAAGTATTTTGTATAAACAAAAAATACATTGTTACAGTCCATACATATGACCTTAAACTATTTGTATTACTTTCGTCCCACATGATGTTATACTATGACGTCCTAACAACATGACGCAAAATTGTATAGAAGTCTCTTATGTCCATCAAGACGTTAAAATTCACCATATATGGTCCATGCATATGACCTTAAACTATTTTTATTACTTTCATCCAACATGACGTTAAATGGTGTCCCTTTAATCGTTCTATATGATGTTAAACTATACAGCAAAGGTCCATGCATATGACTTTAAACTATTTTCACTTACATCCAACATGACATTAAACTGTGACGTCCTAACTACATGACCCTAAACAGTACAGAAGTCCCTTACGTCCATCAAGACGTTATACTGTATAACCAAGGGTCCATGCATATAACCTTATACTATTAGCACTTTTGTCAAATATGACTTTAAACTGTATCATCCATTTTTCGTCCAAAATGATGTTAAACTATGAAAAAGTCCCTAATACGTCCAACATGACATTAAATTGTGTCCTCTTTTGTCTTTACTGCATGACATTAAACTACACAGTCCTCTATTTGTCCAACATGACATTAAATTATATTGTCCCCATAATCCTAACTACATGATGCTAAACTGTATAGAAATTTTTTAAAACGTCTTACATGACGTTAAACTGTATTTTTGTACCTGCTACATGACACTAAACTGTGCTGCACCAATATTCCTAACTACAATACTTTAACCTACATAGTCATTTAATATGTCCTACATGACATTAAATTGTGCATAGTTAAGGTTGTTGTTACCTCTTGTTTCTCACACCGAGTATGACTCACGTGAGCTTAGAGAAAATTTCAACCATAACACCCTCTTTGGGCCGCTAACCACGCGTAAGTCCCAACATCATTTTTTAAGATCGTTTCCCCTAAAAACAACTTGATCACTAATTCATTTTTTAATTTAATTACACGGACTTTGATCCTTGCCTTCCAGGCTGGGTACGTAGGCAACCTCCCAAGGTTCAAGCCCAAAACCAATCTCTTCACATTGGTTCACCTTCGTCCTTACTATACGATGTTAAACTGTACACCATTTTTTTTCCTATATGAAAATAAAATACAATATTCCTTGATACCCTCACCTAAGAGGGAGTCATTATTTACATTGATTTTCAATCATGTTATATTTCAAAGACTATGTGCATACATGGTAATGCCTGATCCTTTTATCTTAGGTCAAACCATTATTTCACTAAAGTCCCTTTTCACCCTTCACATGTACGAACCAAATTTGTATAGAAGGTATTTATAGAACTAAATGGGATTGATTCCCATCCTTATGGGATACATAGGAATATTCGAGTGTCCCTCGAATCCATCCCCAAGTATTTTGGACTTAACCCCAAATTCCACTTTCAGTCCCTTTTCTAAAAAAGTCCCTATGAAAACACACACCATGTATTTCTTATAATGGTCTGAGTTCTATGACCCTAAAATAAGATTTCCCACAGTTTTGTCCCACATGATGTTAAACTGCATTTCAAGAACTACGTATGGATTGATTCCCATCCTTTTGGGATACGTAGTGAAGTCCAATATTTTAATTCAGGATCCAGCCACAACATGATTATGGTAAGCATTGATCTTTGTATCTCTGCATACATTGGAAAATACCCATCTTTATGTGTTATAATCCTAAGCTTAAATATTTTCAGATCTTCATAACTCTTTTCTTGACTTCTAGTAACAAAAATGTCCAATTTTTTAGAGTTCTTTTGCCTAACTATGCAGCACGTTCCCTTAGGCGTCCTTTTACTGACAGTCTACATAACAGACTTATCGTCCAAAAGATACTATTATTTGACTCTGCAGCCAATGCCCTTAGGTGGCCCTATGTAATTCAACCCCCTAACAGGTTGTTAAATAATGATAACTTCATTCTTGGGAAGAAAACCTCTTTTTTCCTTATTGGTCTTATCAAAAATATGTAAGGATCCGCAAAAAATAGCCATCCTTAACATATTTGTTTCATGTTCTTTTTCATGATCTGAAAGTATGCAAGTCTATGGTTTATATTTATCTTCCCTACATTTGGGTCAGACCTTTGTAGGAGTGGAATTCATCCAGTTCTTGGATAATCTTGTTTGGAAATATCTTCTCCATATTCAAGTACCTCTCTCTATACAGAAAAATTTATGCTTTGGAAAATTTGAATCCTCATAAACTTCCACTAGATTTTTAGCAGTAGAAAAGTAAATATTTGAGAGTTATTTTTCTTGACTATGAAGCAAGTTCCCTTAGGCAGCCTTGCATAAGTAGTATACAAAATGGACCTGTGAGCCAAAAGATGCTATTATTTGACTATGCAGCCAATGACCTTAGGTGGACCTGCATAATTCAACCCCCTAACAGGTTTGTTAAATAGTGGTATCTTTATTCATGGGAACTACTTATTCTAATGCCTTTTAGCCATTTTTCATATCATTCCTCAGATTCAAAATGTCTTAAGTCATCATTTACATATTTTCCTTCATACTTGAACATGGTAATATGTTTTTAGATAAATTATCAAAGAATTGAGTAAATTTTTATCCATGCGGTCAAAACAATTTCGACCATAAACATTAGCCCTTTTTTATGTTCTACATGCATGACATTAAACTACAAACAACCAAAAATACCCCTGGTTTCACTTTTTCCTCAGAGTCAAATACTCTTTTCTCTCTAGATCCAACTATGAGGGGGGATTTTTGTTGACTCTCCTTTCCGTCACAGAGTCTAAAGTAATGTAAAGGGAAATAACTTGGACCCAAAGTGATTCATCCTTTGAATAAACATCAAAAAAGAGAAAGGGATGAACAAGGAAAACATTGCCCATAGGTCGCGCAAGTTCCAGCATGGTCGAGAAAGTATACTTGCACGCCACCCAAATGGTCGTGCAGGTGACTTGCACACCCTCTTTGAAAATCACCCAGGGTATTCTCCAGCCTATAAATACCCCCAGTGGGCCCCCCATTGGAGATTATTTTTTATTCGGAATTCAGATACAAAGCTCTGAATGCCCAAGTCTCTTCTTCAAGTCTTCTGTACACTTCTAAGGTAATTCTTTACCTATGATGGAAGGTCTAAATAATAGGAATAAGGTCTAAGTGTTAGAATTCACTAACACTTGCGCGCCTAAGTGTTTTACCCTTAAGAAAAATGGACACAATTGCGCACCTCCTTACCTACTAATTGAAACTTGCGTGCCACTCTTCTGGAAGTACCTCGAGATAATTATAAAGGCTTTGGTCAAGGATCACCCAAGTATTACTCTACTAGTCAAGGATCGCCCAAGTATATATGTGTCGTGCAAGTATACTTGCGTGACCAAGACTTGCACGCCCATGCAGTACTTGCGTGACCCCCCAGGACTTGTCCACCATTCTATTTTTGGGTTCCCTACCTTCCCATTTCACTTCTCTTATGCTATTACACCTTTTCTATTCAAGATTCAGTCTTCAAGACACTCTTCAAAGCCATTTATGGCATGTTTTCTTGATTGAATTCCTTATCTGAAAGGAATTTCATGGAACATCTCTCAAAACCTAATGATTCACACATATTTATGTCACTAAAGTTAGAGATTTCATTCATTCAACCTCATCCTTTAAGATGAGAGAACCCTATTCATGGGCCTCCTTTTCAAGAGTAAGCCCCAGTCATAATTTCCCTTAACCTGGGCCTCCTTTTCAGGAGTAATCCCTAGTCCAAGTTCTATTAATTGGGCATCCTCTTTAGGAGTAAGCCCCAAGTCCCCTAATTTCGACATCCTCCTCAGGAGTAAACCCCAACCATAATTCCTTTAACTTGGGATTCCTTTTTAGGAATAAACCCCAGTTTAAAATCTACAAATGTGGGCATCCTCGTTAGGAGTAAGCCCCAAATCCCTTAATTTTTAAATTCTCTTAACCTGGGCCTCCTTTTCAGGAGTGAGCCCCAGTCTCCAAGTTACCAAATATGGGCATCCTCCTCAGGAGTAAGCCCCAACCATGGTTCTCTTAACCTGGGTTTCATCTTCAATAATAAACCCCAGTCTAAAAGTCTACAAATATGGGCATCCTCCTTAGGAGTAATCCCCAAATACATTTAACTTGGGCCTCCTTCTTAGGAGTAAGCACCAGTCTTAAATTTCTCTTAACCAGTCTTAATCTACTTTTTGATCTGGGCTTCCTTCTCAAGAGTAAAACCCAATCATAAGTCCCCTCCTAATTTGGGCATCTTTCTCATGAGTAAGCCCCATGTTAGAGTACTCAAATATTCATAAAGTACATATACCTTTATGGACCTTGTTCTTGGGTTTCTTCCCTGAAGTAAATCATACTCTTCATCTATCTGGGTAGTCGTACATACATAAGTCCCAAATTATTTCTTATGATCGTATCTATAATGGCACAATTGTCTGGTCTTACCGATACCTCTTGTTTCTCACACTGAGCATGACTCACACGAGCTTTGAGTGTAAAAGTAATTATGACATATTTCTTTGAGCCATCAATCATACATAAACATCATATTTCCTTACTTGAACTATGTAGGTTCTAATTCCTTTTCTAAACAAAGGATATGTAGGTAGCCCATCTGCGGGTACGATCCCAACTCTGAAATAATCCATGTCCTTTTGAATGACAATAAACTTCAAGTGCCCCACTGAGTGGCTTTAAAACCAGTATGGTTATCATAATGACCAAGAAAATTTTATGTATTAAAGGATACCATTGACTAAGAGTCTCTTACAAATACAGATGATTCTCTATCGATGAAGAACCTTGAATACATATAAAAGATTCTCTAAATTTCCTACATATCAATCATTGATTGTTAGATTTAAAGGAAATCTCTATTTATACTTGGTAATGTAATAAGGATTCACGAACATATCTTAAATCTATAAAGAGAGTCCCGGAGTAGAAAATAATTCCACTCAAAAAGGTGTGATGAATCCGACCTCCCATCCTCTGGACCAATGCAAATTCTTATGTGTCATCAGTTCACAACTAATGAGAACCTACCTTCGGAAAGTAGGTTCAAATGGATATGGAATCATTGTATGTTTCCGGTTCTACAAAAAAACCCATTAGAAACTACTTGGAATGTTTTAATCTTAAATCAATGAGATCATCCCCAATTCCAGAGGAATCAAAGGACCATAGAGAACACGGTTGATTTGAAGTGTTGGGTTTGAACCTCAAGGAGGCTTCCTACTTATCCCATGTGGATGGGAATCAAATCCCAATTTGTTCGATAAGTCTCATATGAGAGTACAGTCCTTTGAGAGAGATGAGTTTGGGATTACTTCCTGAAAATAATTCCTTGGTAACTTGGGGGTTTAATTTTTGGCTTATTGTAGAGGAGGATGCCCAGATTAAGGGAATTAGGGTTGGATTCCCGAAAAGAATATCCAGTGAGCTCAGGCTTTGAAAAGTATTCCTACGTATCCTAGTTTGAATAGGAATTAGAGTTCTCATAGTTCATTCATTTGTGAGTGTTTGGGTATATGTTGTAATCATCATGAATCCCTATGCCTACGTGAGTCATGCTCGGTGCGAGAAACAAGAGGATATGAATGATTCAACAATGACACTTGCACTTTCAATTTTTTCCTCCACTGGTTGATGAGGGTTCACCTATGGGGGCGAGGGTGGACAAGGTTGAGGGGACTGTGAAAGAGGGTGAGGCAATGAGCATTCCCTTTATTGTATTTACAATGGACAAGGGTCAAATTTAAGGAGGAAGGGATGAAGGTTAGGGGATTAAACCAGGATGGCCTTCCTAAAATTGATCCTACTGGAGAGGGAGACTTCTCCTTTATTTGCAAAAGGAAAAGTAGGTATGAACCGTATCTTACCCTACCATAGACCTGAGGTTTTAGGTCATCTCTTCAAGAAGGGAGAGGCTAGGACCCAACCATCCTTCAAACTGGGAACTTCCCAACACTGTTTCTGGGAGAAAGGATATGTGACTATGGATATATAGAACCACATATACTCCTTGAATCATAACCCCATTGTATAAAAAATGTGGGAAACCTTTTACTGTGGAAATACAAACCCAAAAAGGAGACACGCTAATGTGTATTTCCCAAAGGATTGATATGTCAAGAGGTTTTGGTGGAGGTCTCAATAGAATCCCTTTCAGATAGGGGAGCCAAGGAAGAAAAATCCAATCCAGAATGGCTTTGAGGAAGTCTTGATGGCTTTTAGACTAAATAGAGTAAATAAAGTAAGTGAATTAAGGAGGGGAGACCATGTAGAGAAGGTCGTGAAAGTATGGGCATGCGAGTACACTTGGGTGACCTGATGTTCACTTAAGCGATGAACAACCTGTTTGTTAATACTTGGGCAAGACCTTGCTCAAGACTTCAAGAGTATTCATAGGTGATCCCAGAAGTGGGGTGCTCAAGTTCCTATGAGAGGAATGGGTGGCGTGCATGTATTTCTGACTTGGGTACGTTGGGCGCTTTAGGCGCACAAGTGTTATAGTTTTCAAACACTAAAATTCCAATGATCCTCCCTTAAATCATCCTCTAATAGTGTGGAAGAACTACCTTGAAAGTTTCAAAATACTGGGGCGAAGTACTAGGGAGACCAGAGAGGCAATCTAGCTTTTTGGAATTTTTTCCATACAAATGAGGGACCCAATGGTCTATTTATAGGAAAATATTGGACCCTGGGCGAAATGGAAGTGGGCACAAAAGTAGGTTGCATGACATATGGGGGTGCCCGAGTGGTATGCGTAGTATATGGGGGCATGCAAGTGGGATATGCACCAACAAAGATTGCGGTAGACTAGGGTGAAGATTTGAGTACTTATCCAAAATCATGGTTTCATTATCCTTCAGCATGGTGGAATACAGGTGTTTATGCATAGGTACACTGGGTGCTTCTTTAGGGACATAATCTAATTTATTGATCCATATTGCAGGGGTTGTGTCCCCACACCCCTGCTTGTGTTCAGTACGGAGCTTCAGCCCTGGTCATTTGGACCTGTACCTTGGCAACCGTCACTGACCCCCATGAAAAATCCATAGTCTCACCACAAACATTTTGAGCCTGGTTGAGGACATTTTGCAGAGAATTTCATGGAACAAAATTTCATGGTGTCCATAGAAACCCCCCCTTATAATTTTATTCATTTAGAATGAAAAGAATCTTGTTCTAATGTAAAACTAGGGCACATTGATGCATTCCAACATCATTTGGATAGATTTAGAGCTACGTAATGTTTGGAAGGATGCACTAATTTTTTCCTAAGCCATGGGGCCTAGTCAGCATGGTTTGATTTTTACTAGGGTTATGCAGAAAACCCCACAATATTTGTATCTTTTAAATTTTCTTTTCTCAATATTACCTAAACCATAAAAAATGTTTGTTTAGTGAGCTGGGACTCGACTTTTGTTCAGACTGACCTTTGAAGCTTCTCAATCTATTGAGTACCACATCTCTTAGCAGTTTAATGTCATGCACATTGGACTATGAAGGGCTAGTATTTAAGGTTGAATAGTTTTGACCCTAAATTTTTCAATTAAATCCCAAAAAAGACTATGTGGCTAAGAATTTCTTTAATATTCTTTAAATATTTCTTAGGGGAAGCTTGAGCCATGATTTTTACGATCACCAATTTTAAAACCTGTATCAATATAAGGGGTGTCTTTTCTAGGAACAACGTTACCATTATTTGAAAACCCCGTTATGGGGGCTGTGTATGCAGGTCTAACTAGGGCATATGCTTCATATCCAAATACTGGAATCTTTTAACTAACAGTCATGTTATGTAGGAAACTTATGCAAGGCCGCCTAAGGGCACATGCTTCATAGTCAAACAAAAGATCCCTTTTAAGTTTTACATTTTGTTGTTGATAGATTTGGGAAAATAAGATGTGGTTGACTCAAGACCACATTGGGTGGTTTTTACCAAAAAATTAATTTTAAGAATGAAAGGGCTATTTTACACTAACATATGTCATGGATAAAAAAACCATTTAAATAAAAAAATTTGGTGTATGAGGAATGGTTAAGATTTATCAGAAAGTAAAATTTCTGATATCATTTTGTGTAGTTTTAAGTCATGTAGTGATAACATTGTATTGTGCAGTTTTAAGTCATGTAGTGAGGACATTTTACTGTGTATTTTTAAGTCATACAGTGAGTAAATTGTACTGTGAAGTTTTAATTCATACATTGAGGACATTGTGCTTTGCAATTTTAAGTCATGTAGTGAATACATTGTGTGACTTTAACTCAAGGACTTTAGCTCTAACCAATGGTACAAGATTTTACCAATTTCTTGATAATTTGTTTGTAAATACACAATCACGTTTAGGTATGGAAGTGAAAATGGTAAACTATGATTTAGGAGTTTTTTTGAATCCAATGGATGATATGGAAAAAGGGATAAAGGCATTAGAGGAAGTATCTTCTAAGAACAAAGTTACCATTATTTGAAAAACCCGTTATGGGGGATGTCTTATGCAAGGACAACTTGGTCATATGCTGCATAGCCAAATAGTGGAACCTATTGACTGACATTCTTGTTGTGTAGGAAACTTATGCAAGACCACTTAAGGGCATGTGCTGCATAGTTAGACAAAAGAGACCTCAGAAGTTTTACATTCTGTTGCTAAAATGCAAAGAATGTTTATAGAGATTCATATTTTCTGAAGCACATAGTTTGGTTTATGGAGAAAGGTACCCGAATATGGAAAGGGTATTTTCAACCAAAATTTCCAAAGAAGCATACAAATAGTACTTTTATGAAGGTCTGACCCAAATATAAAAGTTATGATGTCTGTAATTTTAGGTCATACAATTAGAACAAGAAATGGAAAAAGTATATGATATGTGGCCATGTTATTCCAAGGTTATTTCATATTGCATTGAACACATGGTGAGGGTAATGTGTAACCCATCGTCTTGAGACTTTTAGATCAAGAGAAAGATAATGGGACAAGTATACATGAATGACTGATTTAAAATATAGATTCTTACATATTGTCGTCAAAGTATTAATGGGACAAAGATACTATAACCAAGAACGAGGTTACCATTATTTGAAAAAAAACGTTATGGGGGTTGTGTTATGTAGGGCCAATAGGGGAATCTGTTTCATAGACAAATACTGGCATCTTTTGGCTAATAGACCTATTATGTAGGTAACTTATGTAAGGCCAACTAAGGGCACATGCTGCATAGTCAAGAAAAAGAGTTCTTACATATTAGAAACTATGTCACCAGAAACCATAAGAAAGATTATAAGGATATGGAAATATTAAAAATTAAGAGTGTGAAATGTTGAAGGGTATTTTTCTCAATGTACACGAGAAATATTTGAATCAATATTGGTTGTTAGATTGAATTATTTTACATATATCTGACTCATATGTAAAATAGAGACATTCTTTGTTTGCTCTGAATTAATATTGTGATGTGTAGTTTTAAGTCATGTAGTCAGGACATTATACTATGTAGTTTTAAGTCATTCATTGAGAACATTGATTGCCCCATAAGTAATTGAAACACCTTATTTATATAAATAATCCATTTACTCAATTCCTAAACCCACGTGAGCTTTGCTCGGTGTGAGAAACAAGGAGCTGTAAGGGTTTCTTTTACAGTGAAATGGTTACACAAGTTAAGAATAGGGTTTCTATATTTCCATGCAGTTTAATCTCATGAAGTAAGGACAAAGATGAACCAATGTGAAAGGAAATACATTGTAACTAGATTAATGGATAAAACCCAAGTGTCAATATGTGTCTTTCTTGGGAAAGAATCAAGTCATACATAGTTCTTAAAACATTCCCAACGAATATTTGATTCTTATACGAGAAATAAATGGTTTTTTTATCACAGTTGGGACCAAGATTGGAGATCTAGGCATCTATAAGTATCTTAAATAAATGATAATCAAGCCGTATGTAGTTCTTTAAATGATCATTATTTATGCTAATCAAGTTTGACATGAAGAATGGGGGATTTTGACACTTTTTGAGAGAACGGTAAATCTTAAGACATAAAATGGTATAAGGACCAAAATAAAATATCTTAAGGAAATACTCTTTACAATTATAATTCATATACAGGAGGATAAAGGCCAATAAAAAGATTTTGTGATTATGGTTAGGCCCAAAATTTGAGATTTAGGCATCTCTATGTATCTCATTCGAAAATGAGAATCAATCCACACATAGTTCTTGAAATAAAGCCTCTATGCAGATTTGACTCAGAAATAGGAATTATAGGGACTCATGTACTACTAAGGAGTAGTGATGATGTCAATGATGTTTTCTTATAGAAGCTTCTAATTTCAAATAGATAAAATGTTAGCTGTACAAATTATGTCATGCAGTTTAACGTCATGCGACAAGAACAAACATGCTACACATTTTAATGTCACGCAGCTTGGACTCTTATGGTTATCATGCAGTTTAATGTCTTGTAACGAGGAAATGGGGGTTGTGCTGTTTGATCTCTTGTATCAAGGACATGGTAATGTGTTGTTTTATGTCTTGTAGTGAGGATGTTGTACTATGCCATTTAAAGTCTTGTAGTGAGGATGAATGTGCACAACTACACAAAGTATTTCTTCAAGAATCTTGCATTGGTTGGAGTTGTAATAAGCTCTCAATCCAATGAGATTATGACATAAGATCCATTTGAATAAATCTTATGTATGGAATATGGTGCTTCCCACTTTGGATCATGTTTTGGAGGTTTCATTCCTAGTATCATTGGAGTTTTAATGACCAATACCAATTCTCCTTGAAAAAATGAACAGAGGTGAACATTCTTGTTAAAATATCGTTCTATTCTATTATGATAGACTTGTATTTGATGAAAAGTATGTGATCCTTTCACGTCTAATTCTTCCAACTCATTGAACCGTTTCCGCGACCTCTCATTTTTAGAGAGCTGATTATAGATTTCAAATTTATGTTAAGGAAATTGCATTTTAATTGGAAAACCTGCTTCGGTTCCATATACCAATGAATAATGAGTTTCTTGGGTAGAAATATGGATGGTTGTCAAATAATTCCATAAAGTCTTCAAATGTTTATTAGGACATGATTTCTTATCTTTATCCACCATATTCTAGAGTATATTTTATGGGGTCTTATTGAATGCCTTTATCTATCAATTTGTCTCCACATGATAGCATGATGAATGGTTGGATTTGATATTATGTTCATGATTTAACCTTTTTACCTCAGAAGAAGAAAAATTGGTGTCATTTTCTATCAAAATAGTTTTAGGGACACCAAATATGGTGATGATTATAGTTTTGATAAAACTAACAATGAATTTGGCTCTGACTTCCTTGATAGGTATTGCCTCAACCCATTTAGAGAAGATGTCTGTAGAAGTGAGAATATAATTGAACTACTTAGCCGTGGCTGGAGGATAAGGCCCTACTACATCCATTCCCCATATGGAAAATGGACAGTAGTATTTAAATATATGTAGAAACTCTAGGGGTTGATGAATGAAGTTTCCATGAACTTGGAAGGGATGAAATTTTTTAGTGAAATCTGTACAATCCTTCTTCATTGAATGCCAAAAGTATCCATGCCTTCAGATCTGATTAGAGAGTCTGTGCCTAGACTGGTGGGCACCAAAAACTTCTGAATGTATTTCATTTATGACAGCTGCAGTCTCTTCTCCATCAATACATTTGAAGAGAATTCCATGAAATCCTTTCTTGTAGAGTATCTTTTGGTGGTCTGGAATTTCATAAAGGGTGAAATTGGCCAATCGTCAAATTTTTTCTTTTTCCTCCCTACCTAGTGGAAGTATCCCATTTGAAGATATTCCATGATGGATGTACTCTATCTCGTGGTATGATTATATGGTTACAAAATTGGGATAATTTCATTAATTTACTCCATTCTGGTTTGAACCAAATGTAAAACCACATGATGATGGGCTTTGCTGATTTCTATCTCATCCCGATTTGGATCTACCAAGGCTATAGCTGCATTAGCCAGTGCATCTTCTAGATCATTTTATGATTGCGGGACATAAGACAATGTAGTCTCTGAGGGAAATTCATCCATTAACCCTCTAATGTAATCACACAAAGGGATGAACTCTTCTTTTCTAATAAAATATTCCCCATTAATTTGTTTGATTACCAAATCTGAATCACCTTTCATCTTTAAATGATCCATTTGCACCTGAAGGTACAATTACAAACCTATGATGAGAGCATGATATTCTACTTCATTGTTGGCACCACCTTTTGACAACAAGAAAGAATAAGTCAATACTTCATTTTTATGGGAAAATAAGAAAAATTCCTAACCCAACTTTGTTGAGTTTGTTAGACTTCTAGAAGCACCGTCAAAATACATTTCCCATGTCTGGGAATTATCTTAAATAGAGAAGACATCATCATCAGGAAATTCAGTATTAAATGATCTATCATCCTCCGATGGACGCTCAGCAAGGAAGTCAACCAGAGATTGGCCTTTTATTTCTTTTTGAGGCACAAACTAGATATCAAAATTTTTAAAAATAACCACCCACTGTTCCAGACGTCCTTTAAGGATAAAATGAATGAGGATAAATTTGAGCAGATTATTGGGAGACACTAATTGGACTTCTTGTTGTTGCAGGTAGTGCCTCAATTTATGAACTGCAATAATTAATTTTAGGCATAACTTTTCAATACATGAAAATTGAGTTTCCTCAACAATAATAGTTTGACTGAGATAATAAAGGTTGTTTTCATTCCCATCATCATTATTTTGGGTGAGAAAGGCACCTAGTGATCACTGTAAATCTGTCGCATATAGAATAAGTGGTCTTCCTTCAATAGGTGGAATTAATATTATTGTACTCAAGAGATATTTCATAAGGGTATAAAATTATTCTTGGTAGTCTTATTTACATTTGTAGGTGACTCCCTTCTTCATTAATATGGTGAAGGGGAAACACTTGCCCGCCAAATTCGTGATAAAGGTCCAAATATAGGCCAAGTGTCCTTGGATTCCTCTTAATTATTTCAAATTTCAATTAGGTTACATACCAAGTATTGATTTTGTTTTCTTAGGATTAACTTCAATTCCATGATGGTGTACAATGAAGCCAAGGAACTTTCATGAGGTTACCCTGGAAGCACATTTCAAGGGGATCATCTACAAACTATATTGTCGAAGTTTATGGAATATGGTCTTAAAATAAACCAAGTGATTGTAACTTTGTCTATATTTGACCACCAAATCATCCACATAATATTCAAAAAATTTCCCTAAGAAGGGTTTGAAGATAGGGTGCATGGAACATTGGTATGTTGCAACTGCATTATTTAATCCAAAAGGCATTGCCCGATAGAAAAAAACACCTTGAGGGGATATGAAGTCTTTAGATTCATAATCCAACAAGGTGATATGGATTTTATTATACTCATTGTATCCATCCCTGAAATAAAGCACTTAATAGAATGAAGTTCTATCATTTATAAGTTCTGTAATCGGAATTGGAAAACCATCTTTAGGAAAATGCCGGTTAAGATCTCTGAAATCCATGAAAACTCTAATTTTCCCATTATTCCTTTTCACAAGGACAATATTGGCCAGCCATTTTGGATACTGAAAATCCCTAACAAAGTTATCCTTTATAATCTTATCAACTTCAACTTCAATTTTAGAGGCATGAGTTGGGTGTGTTCTTCTTGCTGCCTGCTTGAATCCATGATGTTCTTATGGAAAACCCAAATGATGAGTGGATACATCAGAATTAAGACATGGAATTTGTGTATAATTCCAAGAAAATATATCTTGTTGTTGCATTATAAATGAATTATAAGCCTCTTTCTCTTTAGAGGTCATCGATGCACTAATTAGAGTGGGGCGTGGATCTTCTTCTATACCCAGATTTATTTCTCTAAGCTCATCCACAGTGGTAGATACACCATCCTCAAATTCCATAGGAGCATCCATGAGATCTTCCTCTTCTTATTAATTATGTATTACCTATTCCGTTTCCAACTGCATAGTAGATGATGAGGAAAAACATCCAGAGTTATGGGAGGAGTCAATATTTGAACATCTTGAAGAAGAGGCCTCCATATATAACCCTACTGATGACAAAGGGTCTTCTTGTAGTAATAAAGAGGGAATGATAAATTAAGAATCAGCATCTTTGTATTCCTCTAGATTTTCCACAATTTCTTCTACATTAATTGATGAAGTAGAGGCTTGATGTAGATCGGTGGATGAAATGAAGACATATCCATTTAAACTTCCATCACTGCTTGGTGGGTCAACAGTTTCTCGCATGTTGTCAGGCTCAATTGTAGTAATTGACATTATAGAAGTTACTGTATAAGTTCTTGATTTCATTTTAAACATTCAATTTGATCGATGGGTAGCACATAATCTATACTCAAATATATAAATGGATTTTCTGGGATCTTTTCCAGTCCATTTAGAGCATTAACTCTTGTTATTTCCTTTGTCATATACTTTGTTCCTTTTGTGTGATAAAAATCTGCCTCAATATATTGGGATTCAAGTTTTTTGAATGGATCCTTGTCACCATATAATGTCCTGATTTGACTATTGAAATAGTACTTAAGAAATTGGTGATATGAAGAAGTTATGGTTGCATGTTGATGCAACCAAGGCCTTCCAAGAAGAATATTGAAGGATGCGTCCTGACAAGAAACCATGAAATTTGAATTAGACACAAGATATCCAAACTATGTTTTGAGTGTAATCTCGCCCAGAGGTTCTTGTTCATTCTTTTCATACCCTTGCAAGATTAATGTAGAAGGAGATAAGTCGGATTATGTCAGGACCAATTAAAGAAGTGTACGAACGGTAATGAGGTTGACCCCAAAGCCATTATCAAAGAAGGCTCGTCGAATGTCTATGTCAATGACCTTTCTAGAAAAATACAAAGTTATAATATATCCATGAACAACATCATCATCATCTTCATCTATAAAATATATGATTGCATGACATTCTGTAGGATCATTATCTATACGGTAAACCTCACCAGCAACAACTTCATTTTCAAACTCTTGAGGACTTGACAAAGACTCAATGAGTGTCTCTCGAAGATCTTTTGATAGATTCAAAGCATCCAGAATTGATAACTTAGCCAGTACTTGGGCCAATTGATTCAAGAAATCAAACTTTTTGTCCAAAGATCTGAATTTTCTAGCATCAAGAAGCAGTTTCTTGGTGCTTCGGAAGTTGATGATTCTGATGTAGCCATATTCTTTGTCAGGGAAGAAGCTGTAAATACTCCTAGATTTGGTATATTAGACCAAATAATTATATTCACTTGCTGAGAAGAATATTGTGCATCTTCTAGTAGGCCTGCCCAAATAATTGTGTAAGAACCGAACTTATCTTTCCTGGAAGAAACTTCTTACTCTTATTGAGACCTAAAAGGGCTCCTCCATGGGTTTTTTCTGCATATATGGTTCAAGAAGGGGTAGAGTTAAAATGGTGATTTTTATAATTCCCACATCATCCCTGGTATCCTCAACCTTGGTCTCTTCTTCTAAGTATAAGGAATTCTGGATCATTATAATTAGAATCACCATTTGAATAAGGATCAGTTAAATGGATAACATTAACAGAACCAAAGATCATTATAATTAGAATCACCATTTGTAACCAAAAGATTACCATAAAACCCATATAAAGAACACATAACATATAAAGGTAACTTGGGACATAAACATACTTAAATGGAATAACCATACGATCGACTTCCACACATACTTAATGGAATAGCCATACGGCCGACTTCCATACCTAATGCATTGGAGGATATAACATAACCACCCATCCTGGTATTCACGGCACCACCCGTCATATGGTTTATCACGTAACCACTAGTCAAATTTCCAAGTACCATTATAAAATCATAAGACATAAAACAAATATAATGGAAAGAAAACATTTCCACACTTTGATCACAATATACCACTGAAATATATTGAAATAACAAATCCATTTTAAAAACCATTTTCAATACCAAAATACATAAAAGAGTATATGGTATTTATTTCATTTTAAAAACATTACGACTTGTTGAGGAGGCCAAAGACCAAATAATACTCGTGGCGGCAGAAAAGGTCATTGTCACCGCATACGTTAAAAGAAACATTCATTTTTGTCATTTGTAAAATGCTTCGTAGAAAAAGATTACTTTTGTATAAAATTAAAATTCAAAGGGGTTTATACACTGTATAAAATAAAGTATTGTATTAGAACAATATATGCCTTAATGAAAGGAGATTGAGACGAATTCCCTTACGAAGACGATATCCTTGGATTAAGGATATATAAATTACATAATTATGTGTGACAAACGAATACACCAAATATAAGTAGATATTAAGTGTAAAACAATCATAGGTCATTCACACATATTCATATAATGACATATTCAAGGAGAACAAGTTTATCCCAAAGAATCAAAATTGGGTTAAGAAGTTCCCTTGCAAAAATTTGACAGCCTAACAGCGTCACTTCAAAATTTAGAAAAGGAGTTTATGAGAGAGAAAATGGTATCTCATCACATTGACATAAAATTTACATCAATAAGGATATAGAAGAACATATCCCAACATAAAAATATGTAAATTAAAAGACCCAACAAAATGAAGTCTTTTAAAAAGAGGAGGGTGAAAGGTTCTCTTACCGACTTGGGTATCTTATGAAACATACACCCCATGAAAGAAGGACAATAAAACATTGATGTAAATACTCATAAACAAAATTATATTACACAAAGAGTATAATAATGGGAAGTACATATACCACTCAAAGAAAATTGTGGCAAATGTAGCATAAATCTCACGGGAATAAAAGTGAGATGAAAAATCCCTTACGAAAACTCGGCAGCCTAACGGTGCCACTTAAAACTTCCAAAAATGGATTGATGAGATCAAATAGGGTCTTTCATCATATTAAAATAAAATTTAGATCAAGAATAATATAAAAGAAAATCCCCCAACATAACAAATAGGAGCTTAAAAAAAGTGGCATAAAGGAAAGTACTTAAAAAGAGAGAGATTGGATCTCTTACGAACATTCGACAGCCTAACGACGCCACTCAAAACTTCCAAAAATGGATTGATGAGAGAAAATAGGTTCTATAATAATATGAACATAAAAATTACAGTAAGATAAATATAAAAGAACATCCCAATCATAATAAATATGAACTTAAAAGGAATGACATAAAAGAGTGTACTTAAAATGAAAGAGAGGGGTAGGATCCCTTACCTCAAGTCTAACTTGTCTTGTTCATTTCTTTATATTCATGAATAATAAACTTTAGTTAATTTATAATTGATTAATTACCACTTTTTAATATTATTATTCAGTTCATATCACATATTATAATTTTATAATAATTGGTTAATAATGTGAGTTCATATCAAACATTTTTGTCGATGTTTGGTACATGAGACAAAAATGAACATGTTTCAAAATGATTGTCCATGTAGTTATAAGTAAATAATCTCCAGAATAGTATTAATGATTAAAATATAATATATATCCATTACATATTCATTTTATACTACTCCATAACATTTGGAGATAAAAATAAATGAAATGCACCATTCATGGAGACGGTAGGCCGTACGTACGCATGAACGCTACCTTCATTTCTTTGTCAAATTAATGGAATTAAAAATAATTGACAGATATATATGTTATAATTACAGTATAATATATATGTTATATAGGTCACATATTTTTATTAATTTCATTCTTTATACATTCCATGTATTTCATGAACGAGTCACATCACTTGAGGGGGCGGTAGTCCACACTTCCTCGTATGAAATTATCGCATTTGCACAACATGAAAAGCATAAAGGAATGTTTTAAATATAAAATTAAGAAGCATTTGGAAAAAATAAATAACATATATATCATATATAAAATATAGTGACATCATAATGGACACCATGAAAGGTGTTAAGAGAAGATTGGACAATCATCGTTTCGTGAGGCAGCAATTCGCCATCCATAGAAACAATATATTTTTTAACCATTAGATGAAGGTGTGTGCAATTGTAGCTAGAATAATTCTCATAAAAACATCCTATTATATTGATGATACTGGTTTTGTTACAAAATAAAGGAATAAAAATAGTTTAGAGGGTTGGAGAAGCAAAATAAAACAAAAGAACACAAGGAAAGACATTACCTATAAATCGGGTAACTCTTTTTTATTTGAGCTCAAAGGCTTCCTTGGAAAGGTTTCTGACCAAAGTAGAGGGTTCAATGATGAATAGAGGGATGTGGAGAGATTAAATGGGCAGGTGTTGGCCGAGAAAAAGTCTTTAGAGGTGGGGGTAAGGTGGTAGAGGTGGGGGCCTTTTATAAGAGGAGAGGAGGGGCACTCTTTGAAAGTTATACAAGGTTACTTTATTTTCAAATGATTTTCAGATTTTAAAGGTCCCACATTGATGTATTTTTAGTATAAGGTGATAAGAGTTCGAAATCCACCCATAAAATATGTTTTTGATACGTTTAGGTCATATATTTCACATTATCTTTTCATTTTATTTAAATCGTTAAATAATGAGGTAATCACTCCATCATCATGATGTCATAAATAATTTAATTTATTTAATGTCAAAAAATTATAAAAAAAATATCATGATGTAAGAAATCTATTTATATTTCTAAATAATATTTATAGTATAAAATATGACTTGTATAACCCCATTTAAAAATTATTTTAGTAAAACAACTCATGTTTGTGAAATTTTTATTTTAACTTTAAATAAAAAGTTATTAATGTCATTTTCCTACCAAAGTGGCTCCATGGCATCCCCAAGTTGACCCATAGATTTTTTGGTCGTCCAGGACTCATCCAATAAGGGTAGGACATGTTTCAAGGTCATTTCATATTATTAATACATTTTTTTTACCTTAAATTACACTAATACCTTTAATCACGATTAATAAAACTTAAAAGTTGCTATTCACCAAAAATTATTTTAATCTCATTGAACCACATTTTACTTCCTAATGGCAACCATGGATGTCGGATTTTTGAAAATCAAATCAGAGAAGTGGTAAAGTTTTATTTAAATGAAAAATTAGTTTTTTTAACTACCACTTAGTGGTTTCACTATTCATCAAAAATAGATGTTTTTTAGAAAAATACCAAAAATTCACCCTAAGCTATATTTGATATTCCGAATTCAAAAATGATGTATATTTTACAAAATTAAAAACATATAAGTTTCATTAATTAATTTAATAATTAATTCCCGCTGTCAAAACAAATAGCGTGTTTTTAATAAACAATATCTTTTAAAAGATTAACACTAGTTTAAGTCCAATTTCAAAGTGAAATTAATTCCAATGACCACAATTGGATTAAATGGTAAAAATATATTCTAAATACCATTTAATATCAATTAAAAATATAATATATCCATATAAATAAATCATATTAAAAGGAGGTTTTGAATTAAAATGCAACATTTTCACTAAAAATGATCTTTATCAGAAAAATAACAAAAAATTACACAAAGTAAATTTTGATGACCAGATTCTAAAGAAGGATTTTATTTTGTCAAATACAACTTATAAAATTGTCAAAAGTATATTTAAAAAGGGTTCTCCATCAAAAGGCGGTTAATCGACCTTTTAAAGAATATTAGAAGATTTATGCTTAAAATTGGATTCATTTGCATTTTACGCCTCAAACATTTATTGGATAAAAGTAAAAATATTTGACAAACATAAATAATCATTTTTTAGTTAGTTCTGTTCTTTCCCACCATTACAATGTCTAGGCATTAACTACCATTTAAAATAATATTATTTTATTATTAGAGTGCAACGTAAGATTTCAAAGGAACTCGTTTTTGCGTATTAGGTACGCCATCGAGCATAGCGTTCCCTTTAAAGTAATATTAATATTTTATTCAAAAATATGGATAAATATAAAAATGTCATATTCTTTATTTACCTAGGGTGTTACATCCTTCCCCACTTTTGGGAATTGCATCCTCACAATTTTAAAATTGGGCTCGAAAACTTCATTGAAATCCCCACATCAGAAAAGGAGTAAATTAAACATTCACTTTAAAAGATAGAAAGGGAAGTACAAAGGTCACCCGAGTTAACCCATACCAGGATTCCATGTATGAAAACATGGATATGGAAGAAAAAAACAAAGGGTCATGTTCTGAGGGAGTGTGATAGAAAACATTTTTAGGAGAAAGTTAACCACCAGAAAATCACAAACTTGTGATGGGTTAAACGGTATTGGATTTTCTAGTAGGAAAAGTTAACGGACAACATTTTTTAGTTACTTTTCATTGAGGAATTTTTTTGAGCTTAACTAAAACATAAGGAAACATACTTACTAGTCATTTTGACTTTAAACTTTTACTAGATTTCTTACACAAACTCATATTTTCTCCAAAAGATGAGTATTTAGGATGACTTGTTTACATTAAGAGAGATATAATCAACTTCTAGAGAATCACCTAATCCAAAAAAGAGAACTGTATACTTCCCATGTCTTTAGACCTTAACCAAAACTAAAACCAACAAGGTTAGAATGAGATCAGATAACACCCAAAAAGGGTAATCCTTTATAAAAAGGAAATCTATTCTTAATCCGAAAATTTGTCCAACAAGACCCAAAGTTCAACGAAGACCAAAAGTAAACCAAACTAAGATTGAAACCCAAATATTTGAAGGATTTAATCACATAGTCTTTCAAGTTAAATCGTAACATTTATCTCCGAACAACATCAATTGCTCTTAATGTCTCGTATTGAAAAGTAATTAACCTAACCACATATACCCCATGATAGGCTAATCATTTCCATTGATAACCCAAAATCAACTTAATCATAATTCATAAAATCATCTAACTAAAAATAATCATTCAAACTAACCAGGGAAATCACGTAGTCCAGTGGTAGGCGATATATACTAGTTGCACTTTGGTTGTGGGTTCGATTCACACAGCTTTGTCCGACGCGACGGGTTATCACACGGTCTGCGTGTTGTCCTTTTTCTAAAACTATATAATTCTTAAAACATTCCCCAACAACGAGATAAAATCTTCAAAAATAACCATAACATAATTTAACCTCAATTTTATCTCATTCCTTTTACTTTCCATCCTAACATATAGTAACCCATAATTACCTCAAAAGTAAGGATCATATAAACCCAAATGGTTCTTTATATCTATGTCCACAAAAGAACAGATAACTATTCCTTGAATACAATTTTCATATATCAAACATCAGGGTTACACATACTATAAAAAGTCTTCTAATGTAACCCCATATTCAAAAGAGACTTAATACTCTTAAGAATTTCACCATAACTCTTGAAGCCCTTATATGTTGACTTCTTACACATTCAACATTCTTCATGATCCATTAACCATTCTTTTCCAAATTATTCTGAAATACTTCTTTCCTACAAACAAAATCATGAATCATATCCTAATATTCCAAAATAGGAAAAAAAATGTTAATAAATAATCCATACCTTTGATTGGTCATTGTTAGTTTCTTCATCCTCAATCGGAATGGCATTAGGTATTGGTAAATGAATATTTGTATGATCTTGGTGATCCCATTCCCAAAACTTCTTCATAGGACATGTGTTTGCATAATGACCATGCACACCAAATTTAAAACATTCAATATATCCATCAGAAAGAAATTCTTTCCCTTTCCTTGAGTCAACTGGATGATTCCGTTTTCCATGGTAGGTTCTTGCTTTATGACCTTCATTTCCACATCTATAGAATATTTCTGTCCCTTTGAAACATTTTCCTAGGTGTTTCTTTCCACATCTTTGACACCTAGGTTTTTGAACACACTTAACATTATGATTATTACCTGTAGTTCTGTCGGGATTTTTTTCTCGCATATATGATGAATTATATAAATATCCAAGGTTTATGTGGTAAATCATGACTCTAGATAGTTGGTTGAGGATAAACACAAGAGTTCTCATTGCAGCTCCCATATCATTCAGTTGCTCGCTCAGAAAACTGTCACAGTTTCCTTCACATCCACTGTTACTTTGGTGCCTGCTAGATCCATCCATTTACTAAAACCAAAAAGGTCAGTGTGAGTATATCAACAAAACTATCATGTACTAAAGAGGAAGATAAATACTAAGATATATGTACTCATTCACTTTATCTAAAACTAGGACTCTTTCTGAAATCCTAACCATTATGGTAATGTCACTTATGCTTAGAGAATACCCTAACCTCTAAAGTTATCTAAACCGACATCTGATACCAACTATAAGGCCCTGGCCTTAAAAATTACTCAATCATGAATTAAATGAATAATTCACATAGAGGATATTTTCAGGTTTAGAGTTTTAGAGAATTAGGTCATAACTATTACATCTCAAAAGATTTCATAGTAGACACTTCTACTAAGTGTCCATAAAATAAATAAAAAATACTTAAAAAGAAAATGTCTAGTTCCATGTTTTAGATAGAATATATTTCCTTGATCCCATACTTGACCCTATTCATCTTTAAGTCCCGTGGAAAACATTTCAAAAACTTGGGATGAGCATAAAAATCCTAGTAAAGGATACACAAAGAAGAAAACTGTTGGTTTTTCAAAACAACAAGTAAACCATGTGTACTTTACCAAAGTAATACTTTTCACCTTTATGAAGTAGTAAAAAATCTTCACTGAAATAAAGACCATTACTTACCCTTTTTTAACCAAAATATTACCATAAAACCCATATAAAGAACACAAAACATATAAAGGTAACTGGGGACATAGACATACTTAAATGAAATAACCATATGGTCGACTTCCACACATACTTAATGGAATAGCCATACGGCCAACTTCAATACCCAATGAATTGGAGGTTATAACGTAACCATCCATCCTGTTATTCATGGCACCACTCGTCATATGGTTTATCACGTAACCACCCATCAAATTTTCTTGTACCATTACAAAATCATAAGACATAAAACAAATATAATGGAAAGAAAACACTTCCACAATTTGATCACAATATACCACTTAAATATATTGACATAACAAATCCATTATAAAAACCATTTTCAATACCAAAATACATAAAAGAGTATATGGTATTTATTTCATTTTAAGAACATTACGGCTTGTTGAGGAAGCCAAAGACCAAATAATACTCGCGGCGGCAGAAAAGGTCGTTTTCATCACATACGTTAAAAGAAACATTCCTTTTTGTCATTTGTAAAATTATTCATAGAAAAAGATTCATTTTGTATAAAATTAAAATTCAAAGGTGTTTATACACCGTATAAAAGAAAGTCTTGTATTATAATAATATATGCCTCAATTAAAGGAGATTGAGACGAAGTCCCTTACAAAGACGATATCCTTGGATTAAGGATAAATCAATTACATAATTATGTGTGACAAATGAATACACCAAATATAAGTGGATAGTAAGTGTAAAACAATAAGAGGTCATTCAAACATATTCATAGAATGATATATTAATGGAGCACAAGTTTATCCCAAAGAATCATAATTGTGTTAAGAAGTTCCCTTTCAAAAATTCGACAGCCTAACAGCGTCACTTCAAAATTCAGAAAAAGAGTTGATGAGATAGAAAATGGTTTCTCCTCACTTGGACATAAAATTTAAATCAATAAGGATATAGAAGAACATATCCCAACATAACAATATGTTAATTAAAAGACCAAAAAAAAGAAGTCTTTTAAAAAGAGGATGGTGAAAGGTTCCCTTACTGACTTGGGTATCTTACGAAACATACACCCCATGAAAGAAGGACAATACAACATTGATGTAAATACTCATAATAAAAATTATATTACACAAAGATTAGAATAATGGGCAGTACATATACCACTCAAAGAAAATTGTGGTAAATGTATCATAAATCTCATGGGAATAAAAGTGAGATGAAAAATCCCTTACGAAAACTCGGCAGCCTAACGGTGCCACTTAAAACTTACAAAAATGGATTGATGAGATCAAATAGGGTATATTATCATATTAAAATAAAATTTACAGCATGATGAATATAAAATATCATCCCCCAACATAACAAATAGGAGCTTAAAATAAGTGACATAAAGGAGACTACTTAAAAAGAGAGAGATTGCATCTCTACAAAAATTCAGCAGCCTAACGGCGCCCCTCAAAACTTCAAAAAATGGATTGATGAGAGAAAATAGGGTCTCTCATCATATGAAAATAAAAATTACAGTAAGATTAATATAAAATAACTTCCCAATCATAAGAAAGTGGATATTAAAAGGAATTACATAAAAGAGTGTACTTAAAAAGAAAGAGAGGGGTAGGATCCCTTACATTAAGTCTGACTTGTCTTGTTCGTTTCATTATATTCCTGAATAATAAACTTTGGTAAATTTATAATTTCTTAAGGCCCTATTTTAAATATTATTATTCATTTCATATCACATATTATAATTTTATAATAATTGGTTAATAATTTGATTTCATATCAGACGTTTTTTTCGATGTTTGGTACATGAGTCAAAAATGAACTTGTTTGAAAATGATTGTCCATGTAATTATAATTAAATCATCTCTAGAATAATATTATTGATTTAAATATCATATATATCTAGTACATATTCATTTTATACTACTCCATAGTATTTGGAGATAAAAAGAAATGAAATGCACCATTCATGGAGACGGTAGGCCATACATACGCATGAACGCTACCTTCATTTCTTTGTCATATTAATTGAATTAAAAATAATTTAGAGATATATATATTATAATTCCAGTATAATATATATGTTATATAGGTCACATATGTTCATTAATTTCATTATTTATACATTCCATGTATTGCATGAACGAGTCACATCACTTGAGGGGGCGATAGTCCACACTTCCTCATATGAAATTATTGCATTTTCACAACATGAAAAGAATAAAGGAATGTTTTAAATATAAAATTAAGAAAGCATATATAAAACATAAATACCATATATATCATATATAAAATATATTGACATCATAATGGCCACCATGAAAGGTGTTAAGAGAAGATTGAACAATCATCGTTTCGTGAGACAACAATTCACCATCCACAGAAATATTATGTTATTTAACCATTAGATGAAGGTGTGTGTAAGTGTAGCTAGAATCCTTCTCAGAAAAAAATTCTAGTATATTTAAGATACTGGTGTTGTTACACAATAAAGGAATAAAAATAGTTTAGAGGCTTGGAGAAGCAAAATAAAACAAAAGAACACAAGGGAAGACATTACCTTTAAATCGGGTAACTCTTATTTATTTGAGCTCAAAGACTTACTTGGAAAGGATTATGCCCAATGGTGAGGCTTCAATGATGAAGATAGGGATGTGGAGAGATTAAATATTCAAGGGTTGTCTGAGCCAAAGTCTTGAGAGGTGTGGGTAAGGTGGTAGAGTTGGGGTCCTTTTATAAGAGGAGAGGAGGGGCACTCTTGGAAAGTTATAAAAGGTTACATTATTTTCAAATGAGTTTCGAATTTTAAAGGTCCCAAACTGATTTATTTCAAGGATAAGGTGATAAGAGTTTGAAATACACCCATACAATATGTTTTTGACATGTGTAGGTCTTAGATTTTACATTATCTTTTCATTTTATTTAATTCGTTAAATAATGAGGTAATCGCTACATCATCATGATGTCATAAATAATTTAATTTATTTAATGTCTAAAAATTATAAAAAAAATATCATGATGTAGGAAATAGTTTTATATTTCTAATTAATATTTATAGTAAAAAATATGACTTGTATTACCCCATTTAAAAATTGTTTTAGTAAAACAACTCATGTTTGGGACATTTTTATTTTAACTTTAAATAAGATGTTATTAATGTCATTTTCCTACCAAAGTAGATCCATGGGGTCCCCAAGTTGACCCATGGATTTTCTTGGTCGGCCATGACTCATACAATAAGTTTAGGACATGTGTAAAGGTCATTTCATATTATTAAAACATTATTTTTACCTTAAATTACACTAATTGCCTTTAATCGTGATTAATAAAACTTAAAAGTTACTATTTACCAAAAATTATTTTAATCTCATTGAACCAAATTTTACTTTCTAATGACAACCATGTATGTTGGATTTTTGAAAATCAAATCACAGAAGATGTAAAGTTTCATTTAAACAAGAAATCAGTTTTTTTAACTACCACTTAGTGGTTTCACTATTCCTCAAAAATTGAAGTTTTTCAGAAAAATACCAAAAATTCACCCTAAGATATATTTGATATTCCTAATTCAAAAATGATGTCTATTTTAAAAAATTCAAAACATGTAAGTTGCATTAATTAATTTAATAATTAACTCCCTCTTTCAAAACAAATAGCGTGTTTTTAAGAAACAATATCTATTAAAAGATTAACACTAGTTTAAGTCCAATTTCAAAGTGAAATTAATTACAACGACCACCATTGGAATGGTAAAAATATATTCTAAATACACTTTAATCTCAATTAAAAATATAACCTATCCATATAAATAAATCAGATTAAAAGGTGGTTTTTGAATTAAAATTCAACATTTTCACTAAAAATGATCTTTATCGGAAAAATAACAAAAATTTACAAAAAGTAAATTTTGATTTCCAGATTCTAAAGAAGGATTTTATTTTGTCAAATACAACATATAAAATTTTAAAAATTATATTTAAAAATGTTTCTCCATCAAAAGGCGGTTAATCGACTTTTTAAAGAATATTAGAAGATTTATGAATAAAATTGGATTCATTTGCATTTTATGCCTCTAACATTTATTGGATAAAAGTAAAAATATTTGAAAAACATATATAATCATTTTGTATTTAGTTCCATTCTTTCCCGCCATTACAATGTCTAGGCATTAACTACCATTTAAAATAATATTATTTTATTATTAGAGTGTAACGTAAGATTTCAAAGGAACTCGTTGTCAAGTATTGGGTACGCCATCGAGAAAAGCATTCCCTTTAAAGTAATATTAATATTTTATTCACATATATATATAAATATAAAAATGTCATATTCTATATTTACTTGGGGTGTTACAGAATAACTCGAAGGGAATCCTCAGATAGTTTATTTGTACACTCTCCTTGTGGATTCTTTCTTAATTGGAAGAAAACCGACTTTGGTTGAGGAGGGGATTGCAGATGTGAAAAATTCCCCAGCCCTATAGGCTGGGGCCATTCCTGTTCATCTTCTTCACTTATTTAAACATTGTTTAATGAATTTTAATGTTGAATTAAATGAGCCCCCAACCTTACAAGCTTGGGTGATTCTTGAACTACTATGGCTGAAATTTGTGCAACTGTTCTTCTAATTTTTTGGATTTTGGTTCAGACATTAGTCGGGTGAATTATCCGACAACCACTTAAATCACCTATTTTGGAATATCATTGTGCTATTTCATACATTTTTATTCTCTGACAACTGACATTCTCTATACGGGACACCTTCTCAAGATTCTCTGATGCTTGATGTAAAAGTAACTCAAGAACTTCTTTTCATTGGGCCTAAATATGACGAGAGATGGTTGAGGCCTGTTCTTGAGCATACATTTTATTACATACCAAATCTATTGATTAAGGTCCACCGTGGGAAATAACATTGTGTGAGACCACTTTTAGAGGACTTTGCTGATTTTGGTGTGCAGTGAAACACAATTCTCCATATTCACCCCATCCATTGATGCAAACACTAAATGGGGAATCCGAAATTTACTAGCGTAGCCTATTTAGAGAATTGAGACATGCACGCTAAAGGGTTCTCTACTATTTTTCAACCTTTGGATGTTGGGAAACCGAGAGAGATGCCAAGTCAATTTAGCATTGCAAACCTTTTGTTACCTTTACATGATTCTGATATTCATCATATGGTAATAATTTATTTTTCAAATGATGAATAGTTTTCTAGATGTTGAGGTGTATGTCATGAATGCAATATTCTGTCTTCAATTTTGGAATTTTATACTAAGAATTTTCCAAAGGCCAGAACATGACTGGTTTTCTCCCTTAGCAAATTGTTTCCCCATGTTTAACACTTCTTCATCATCATTCACTATAAGTTTATCCACTAGGTCTTACCAAATTGGATGATCTATATTAGAAGACAAATGACCCAAGGCAGGTTCGGTGAATGATCATTCCCTTAAGATGTCCTCTTGTTGAGAAAGTGTTTCACCCGTGGATGAAAGGGAATCAGACATGAATGGCCTTTTGTTTGCAAGTGCCTCAATATTGGAGTGATTTCTTGTTTCTACATTTTCAATTATGAGATTGTCTTGAAAATGCGAAATAATACCATGGAGAGGACTTTCACAGTGAATGACATCATGGGAAGGATCACCATGGTGGATTACAATAAGGGATAAATCATCTTGTTCCTTAGTCTTCTGGCCATATGGAGGGTTTCTGTGGCACTCATCCAGAGATAGACACTCTAGATTGACCAATATTTTATAAATCAAGCCTTCATGATGAAGTGTCTGACAAGGAACTTCATAATTACAACTACCAAGGCCAAAATTTTGTAATGAGAGGGTAGAATCTTGAGGTGCAATAGATAAATGTCTAAGGGATTCAATAACTATAGCATTATGTGGATCCAAATCATAGCTTGACTCTTGATTTTCCAACAGTTCTTGGCGAGACTTATTCTTGGATGTTCTCTAATACTTATTTGGGGACACTTTCTGGGAAAAGTGGTTATCATGGGAATATTTATGTGCCTGCCTTGGAGTGGTTATCAGAACAGACCGATTACATCTAATTGTAAGGGGTGCATGTTCCTGATCTTATTGTCTGTATGATATGGGGGAGTGTGCCCCATAACCCTCCTGTACTAGAACAAAGGTGTTTATCTAATCAGGGATGGCATGACGATGTGTCATCCCATGTGTAGAGATAGATTTATGTGTATGTTACCCTGATACTGCTAAAGTAGTTGTTATAATATCCTGGCACACTTCCAAAATATGGGTAGGGATTTTCATATGCCCTTTCACCATTAATGAGATCTGTTTGGTGACTTTAGTTTCTAGAACGAGAATATAAGTCCATTCCGTATCTCAAGTAGGTGTATCTTCCTTCTCTTGTTTTTCTTTTCCTGTCATTGGGTATTGACAGTACTCATGCATGGGGGCAAAGAGTTGAGTCCACCCCAAATTAGTCATCGGAGCTTTCCGACTGACTTATCTGGGTGCTACCAAATGAGACTATTGGAAGACTTGATGAACATTGATAGGTGTATGTGCCTGCTGGCTTTTTCCCATCAAGTATGGTCAATGGACTTCTTTCAATACTGGCATATGAGACTGCTGATAGAATTAGGTATTTTTAACTGGTGTATGTTCTTTTTTACCAGTTTCCCCCACATTAGATTGACAGGCTTATTTAAATGAATTCAAACGAGCTTGCTGACTGGATGATAACTTTTAAGCTGGCATATGTTCCTGTTCACAACACTCCACCAGGTTTATCTGGTGGGATTGGTGGTTTGCTACCAAACGAGCCTTCTAAGCAACAAAATTAGTATGGACATGTGTATGTGCCCGCTCGTTGTTTTCCATCAAGTTAAGTTGATGGAATTATTTGGAGGAGGAAGAGGTGAGAACTTGATCCCTACTGACCAGACATTGTCCTTAGCAGTTTGTCTTTCATGTCAGGGTGAGAGAGACCTGGTATGAATTTCTAGAGGCAGCACCCCCATCTTGTTGGGGGTAAAATACCGCACGATTTTGGCAGTGATTGTTGGTGGGAGTCCCCAGAAAGGACTTCTGAATTATTGAATTAAGGACTTGAGTGGCCTCTTGATCCACCTCCCTATAGTATGGGTGGGATTTATTATTGTGTTATGGGGATAAGGACCCAAAACGGTTGAAGACGGTGGTTGGAACCATTTGCTTCTTGATCATTGGTCGTTGTTGGCCAGATGATCGAGGATTGTTATTGACTAGGAGGGCCTATTGAGCATCCTCCAAAGTTGGGATTGTAGTGTGTTGGTGATATTCCTTTACTATAACATTAGAGACCTAGCATTGAAGACACTAGGTTGGTGATGACATCCTTCTCGTGGATGGAGATATAACTTGAGCAGCAGTTGGGAAGTTCATAGATGTTGTCTTGGAGAAATCTATTTTTATAATGAAGGGAATTCTGAGAATAAAAACATGCAAACAACAATAAACTCCACTAAAGAAACATCTTTTTATATGGATACATGTATGATTTATTCCTTTGTTTGGACTTCCTTTATCAAATGATAGGGACCTAATAGGTGGGTAACATTATTAACTTGGTTAAGGATTCACGTCAGGTTCACCAATATGGATTTGTAGTTCCCTTAAATGTGTATTCTAGGTTTATGAATCACTGTTTCCAAGAGGTTTCCATTGGATTTTTTTAGAGAACCAGAAACTTCCAATAGTTCTTTATCCAAAGGGGATTCTTTCTAAAGGAATGCATTTGTTATGTTTGAACTTTACGATACTTATGAATGTACATTGGTTGAGAGGATGGTAGGTTGGACCCTTCACACCCTTTTGGGGGGGGGGGTGAATTATTTTCTACTCCAAGACTCTCTTTGTGAATTAAATATATTTTCATGAATCCTTATTAATTCACCAAGCATCACATAAGTTTTCCTTGGAATTTACAATCACTTATTAACATGAGTAAAATTTGTAATCATCAGTCTGCATTTATGTTTCTTCATTAATGTAAATATTTATATGTATTAGAGGATTTCCATCAACATTATCCTCTAATATACTGCTTAAATATTATTTTAATCATCATTATCATGATACTAGTTTTTAATCCACTTAGTGGGGAACTCTAGAATTTATTTTTCTCCAGGAAGATGAACCTTTGGTTTGCTTTTGGGATGGTTCTCATAAAATGGTGTTTCTTTTGGAAAAGGGGATAACCTCATTTGTTTATGTTTCAAACATTCCAATCGGTTTCTAATGGGTTTATTCATAGAACCAGAAACATCCAATGATTCTATATCCATTTGGACCAAAATTCCAAAGGTAGGTTCTCATTATTTGTGGACCAATGAGGATTAAGTATTTGCATTGGTCGAGAGGATGGGAGGTCAGACTCATCACACCATTTTGGGGGGAAATTATTGCCTACTCTGGGACTCTCTTATAGATTTGAGTTATGTTCATGAATCCTTTTTAATTTACCAAGAATAGAAATGAGTTTTCATTTAGAACTTGCAATCAATGATTGATATGTGTGATATTTAGAGAATCTTTTATATTTATTTGAGGTTCTTCATCGATGGAGAATAATCCATACATATTTAAGATTCTTAGTCAATGGTATCCTTCAATACAATATATAGAAATATCTTGGTCATTATGATGACCATACTGGTTTTAAAGCCACTCAGTGGGGCACTTGAAGTTTATTGTCATTTAGAAGGCCGTGGATTATTTTAGATTTGGGATCTTACCCGCAGATGGGATACCTACATATCCTTGTTAGAAAAGGAATCAAAACTCACGTAGTTTGGGAATTAATAAATGTAGTTTAACGTCATATGGGATGGACGAGAATTAATGGGTGATGGGCTTGAACCTTAGAAAGGTTTCTTACGTACTCTACTTTTAAGGAAGAGATCAATGTATGCATAGTTCGATTAAGATGTGTGGGGATTTCATATGATTAACGTCCCAAAGCGATGTGTCATGGTAACTTTTACACTCTAAGCTCACATGTGTCATGCTCGGTGTGAGAAAAAAGAGGTATCAAAAAACCTGACGATTTTTTCCATGAATGATGTGGTCACACGGAATGATATGGGGATTATGTATGTGTGACTTCCCAAAATAGATGAAGATTAGGATTTAATTCAGGAAAGAAAACTAGGGACAAGGTCTATAAAAATGTTTGTACTTTATGGATATTTGGATACTCTAACTTAAGGATTACTCCTAAGGAATATGCCTAAATTATGGGGGAATTATGATTGGGGCTTGTTCCTGAGAAGGACGCCCAAAAAAAATTATGACTGAGGCTTAATCCTAGGAAGGAGGCCCCGGTTAAGGGAAATTATGACTAGGGCTTACTCTTGAAAAGGATGCCCATGTTAAGAGAAATTGTGTCTAGGGCTTACTCTTAAGGGGGATGCCCAGATTTGGGAACTTGGGGCTTACTCCTCAAGTGGATGCCCAGATTAAAGATCTTCTCATCATAAAGGATGGGGTTGAAATGAATGAATTATCTAACCTTATGACATAAAGTTATGTAAATCACAAGGTTTTGAGATATGTTCCACAAAATTCCTTTCATATAAGTAATCCAACAAAGGAACCATTCCATAAATGGCTTTGAAGAGGGTTTTGAAGGCCAAATCATGAAGAGGAGAGGTGGATTTGAAGAAAAGAGCTTAATAGGCAGGAGGGACATCCAAAAAGAGGCAGGCGTGCAAGTCTTGTTTGGGAGTGCAAGTCATGGTCACGCAAGTACTTGCACGACATGGGTGTACTTGGGAGACGGTTAACCCATAGGGTAATACTTGTGCGAGACTTGGATCAAGCCCTTAGTATTATCCCTAAAGGCTTCCAAAAGGGTGGCGTGCATGTTTTGTTGAAGGGATAAGGCGGCGCGCAAGTGTGGTCCATTTCCCTTAAGGGTTGGACCTTTAGGCACACAAGTGTTGATGAATTCCAACACTTAGTCCTTGTTTCCCCTCTTTAGATCTTCTATTATAGGTAATAAATTAACTTATAAGTGTCTTGAGGACTTCAAGAAAAGACTAGGGCACTGAGAGCTTAAATCTGACTTTTGGAATTTTTTCATCCTCGAAATGAGGGGCCCACAAGGGTTATTTATAGGCTACTAAAGACCTTGGGATAAAATCAAATAGGGCGCGCAAGTCACCTACACGACCAATATGTGGCGCACGAGTATACTTGTGTGACCATGATGAAACTCGCGTGGTTCATCCTTAAACAAAACCTTGTTCATGCCTTTGTCAATTTTTGATGTTTATTAAAAGGATGAATCTATTTATGCTAAGGTATTCCCCTTTTGTAGTCGTTAGACTCTATGATGGTAAGGAGCATCAACAAAAGTCACCCCTTTGAGTTGGATCCTAAAGGAAGGAAGATGTGACTCTGAGTTAAAGGAAAAAACCAAAGAAATGCGGCGCGCAAGTTTTGAGCGTGAAAGTGGAGGCATGCAGGTGAGAGCCGCGCAGGGTACGATGCACTGGGTGCTGCCTTTGCCTATAAATATGCGGTCATTCTGATGCAAAGAAACCGGCTTTCAAACCTTCTCGCTCTCGCTGCATAGGTTTCTCTCGTTGTGAAAGTGACTTGTTTTCCACTGGTTCACATTTCTATTCGTGTCGCGCTTCGGCATAGGTAGTTTGACTTGCACAGTGATACCTGTGTGCCAAAACTTACATGACCGAATTATACTTGTGTGGCAACATTGGACTTGCGCGCCTAAATGCCTTATCCTTTTTTTTCACTTTTCTTCAAAAAATTTATGAAAAATCAACTTACTTAAGAGTTAATCATTCAAACGTTTTGCAGATTCAATGGTTCCTAGAAGGATTGGGACGGCTAATGAGCTGGCTAGCAAGCAGATCGATGACATGATGAGCATTATTGGACCTGACTATTATAATATCTACGAAAAAACTCTCATAGATTTGGACAAGTAATTGAAGAAGTATCATCTGTATTTCCCATAGAGCATCTACCTGCCTCTGTATGGACATGGTCATCTACAAGAAGTCAATATTCCAGAGGCAAAGAACTATCTCCTGCATTCTTTTTTTCAGAACTATAAAAACTTTTCTTCAGAAAATTTCTCAGTTGGAGGATATTTATTAAATTCTGGAACAGTTGAGAAGGCCTACATAATGCATCATAGCCCTTGTTCCCCAGATCTGAAACCTCACATGCTTGTGCTTCAACCACATTGTTATTCCTCAATTTTCTGAAACTCTCTGATGGATCAATCCAAAGGCTAGAAGAAGAGTTGGGACTTCCGTCCTGGAGGAGGTGTGAAACCTACTTGGATGTGGGCATATTGGGTATGAAAAACCTGTGTAGAGTTTGTCAAGGATTTCAAAGGAGCTACAATATATGAAGTTGTTTGGGCTGGGCAGACATATGTCTACAAGAATAATGACTTTGTGCCAGTGCTAATCTGCCGCTGAAGCCCAGAAACCAATTCATTCCATTTTACTCATAGAAAAGTAGGCATCATTTTGTGTGATGTCTACAAGATCTCAGGGGATCTAATTTTGGGTGATATGTATGATGAATTCATCCCTCCCAAGGTGACATGGAATGATTCAGATAAGACTCCTGCTTTGGCTCAAGAATTATTGAAATTTTTCTACATGATCAAGAATTCAAAGACCTCCAAAACTCATTCTAGAAAGGATATTCATCTAGAGGAGTGGATGGATATGTTTCTTACCAAGAATACAGAGAAGGGGCCCACCTGTACTCATCCTACTACCTACCCCAGAACAAAGAAGAGGGGTGTTGTTGGCACATTCTGGTCGACCCTGGAAGCAGGAGAATTTGAAAAGTGGGGGTATGAAGTGGATCAGAGAATCCCAAAAAAGACCCATCTGGCAGGATTTTTAGCCTTGTGGCTCGATGTTTATCTTCTGCCAGTCTGGGATTTGAAGAGAGGTGTTAGGCTAGGGACCTTAGTTCTTGTAGCCAAGTTGGTTGTTAGGAAGATGGTTGGGTTTTCCACCCACATTTTGGAAAATATTCTCAGGATCTTACTCCATGTCTTTATGGGTAAGTCTCCTTTGAGAATAGTTGTACCATTACAAGTTTTGTGGGGATGGATCACCACTCATTTCAGGACATATGATGTACAGAAAGAAGTATAGGTTCCTGGAAGTTCTTTCAGGGCATAAGTGCAGGCATTTTCTGGATTTTCTCTCACATCCCTCAAACGCTATGATATGAAGGTGAGGCTGAGCATGTTCAAGGAATTCCATTTCTTTCCTTATGGAAGCCCACCAACCGGGTGGTTTGTTAATGATGGAATAGCTGGCCTGGAATTGAGGTCATACATTCTGGCTTGCAGATATGGTGTATTGGCCACCAGGATTGATGGAGAGATTATATACGAGGCCTATGCTCCATACAGATTTGCACGTCAATTCAAGTGTCTGCAGAAGATTTTTGTATCCCCTCCTATGCATTTCAGGTCATAGAAACATCTGATGGTTGCCCGAAAACTATTGTTTCTAACATCTATGGAGAAGACTGGGGCAATGTTTGATCTACCAGTTGTTGGAGCGGCGAGTAACTTGACTACATGGTATGCTGAGAATTGGGTAGCATCATACCCTGAAGGGGTACTGAATTGTCTGGTTCATCGAGTGGGGAAACAGAAGATAACTATAGAGAAAGAAACCCTTCGTCTATAAGGTGAATCTTCCACACCCGGAGCTGATTCACCAAGTTCCAAATATGGGGATGATTCACCAGATTCCCAGGATGGGGATTATGAGGCACAACATGTGTCAAAGCGGCCTCGTTCCATATATAATCCTCCTGTGAGAATCAAGAGACCCACTCCATCAACTCCTGGTGAGTTAGTTCATTGGGGAAATTTAATCGCCATTACTTTATAGAGCAATAAGTTTTATTTTCTTATACTCTATCTATGATTACATGAGCTGGGAAGAAGTTGAAGTCCAAGATTGTAGGACCCTCCTTGCAGCCTTCTAGTAAACATACTGAATATCTGTGACTAGAGGTTGTTTAGACATGGAGGAGTTTATAATGCGATACTGAAACTGCCTGGCTAGACTTATGTGAAGGGCTACACATCCCTGGAATAGGGAATCTTCAGGCTTATACTGATATCTATTTCAATGATAACCCCGATGAAGTGCGGGCTTACATCAGAGAGCTGGAGATGCTCATATATGACACTGATGATTCCATTCCTGTCACCAAGTGGGTAAAGGAAATGATAGATAGTGGAACCACTGATAGGACTGGTGCTTTTGGAGATGAGGAGTGGCATGATTACGTGGCTCCTGAAGATGTAAGTTTCTTTCCTTATTTTCTTTGCAACATGATTTCAGTTAAAGCTTTGTTACTCAAGGAATTGTTTTCATCATACAGCTTGTAAACAAAGGAACTGCTAAGGTTCCTTCACCACAATATAGCCCTGGTGGTATTTCCATCGGAGTTAATGAATCTCCTCGCGAGCCGGGCGAGGTATCTCCAGGCCAGCAAGCCATGGACGAAGAGTTAGACATGGATTTTCATTCTCCAATTCCTATATTTGGAGATGAAGATTCCAACACACCTAAAAATCCCAAGAAGCAAAGACATCGAATAAAGAAGTCCACAGCTAAATGCTTCATCAGTAGTGGTAAGTCCTTCGGATAGTCATGAGTATTATCCCATGAAAATATTTCTCATACTTCATGGGATTGTAGGGTCTTCTTAAATATCTCCTTTGAGGGAGAGGATTGACCATCCTCTAAAGACTATGGAGGGTGCTAGTGACCAGTTGCAAATTTGTGCTAACTTGGATGCTCCTGAAGAAGAGCCAACATCTATTCCCAGTACTGCTCCTGATGATGATGCAAGGAGAGAAGAGCATGCTTATAGTAATTTAACAATACATCATAAAACATTGAATGAAAATATCAACTGACTTCTATTCTATGATACTTCTGGTTCAACACCTGCACTAGAACATTTTGCGTCCACTGCAACTGATGCCATAATTTTCTATGAAGAAACTGTCTGGGGTCAAAGGCTACAGGATGAGGGTCTTCAAGAAGATACATTGAATGCTACCACATGGGAGACTAACTAGGAATCTGAGATATCATTGGATGAAATGATGAAACTTGGCATATCTTTTGAAGACATTTTAAATCACGTTAAATTACCAGGTAATTTAGGGGATTTTAGACTTGAGTGTTATCCTTCGTCCTGTTAAAAATTTCTTATTGCATATTTGACCATGATTGGTTAAAATGTGTAGTTCCATCTGAGCAAGATGATGAACTGCCAATGCCTAAAGGGGGTATAGACAACCCTATTATTGTAGAGACACTAGCTCAAGTGGAGCTGAACCTGGAAGAGCTTCCTGAAATTAGTCCTGAAGATCCTGTTGAAGCTAGGAAATACGGGGAAGATCCTTCTCCTGTTGCTGATCTACCGTTGGGTAATAGATTAATTTTAAGACATCTTTAATCAAATTTTTTTATCCTTTGAAACTAACCAAATCAATCAATTGACTATGCAGGGCTGTCAATTTCAGTGGTTAGATCTGGAGGTGAAGCCTCAGCCTCCGCCCCAACGGGAATAGAAAGTGAAGTAACATGGTTCAGTGGGGAAGGAATAGAACAAGACACTTCATTAAGTGCATTAATTCTAGATTATATTTTCCCATGTGAAAGTGATGTTGAATCAGACCCAGAGGTACAATAGACACTCTAGTTTTCACGATGCAAGGCCTGACAGAACATATGGAAGATCATATCTGAATTTCCTCTTGAAGATCTTTCTTCAAAGATCCCACGACTGTCATCCATGTTTGTCATGTTGGGACTTGGAAGATTTGGATATTAAGAGATCCATACCACAGTGAAACAAGTCATTTTAAGCAGGGAGTAGGAGCAGAGGTATTGTCATGACCTTACCATAATGAGGCTATTGGCCAATATCAGTGAATTAAAGGTTGCGGTGTCCCGAGCTGAGGTTGATCATGCTGCAAAATTGAAGGAGATGAAACATAAGATCAAGGAGAAAGTTGTCCCACAGATGCACCTTCAGAAATAGTTAGATTCTATTAGTAGGGAACTTGACCAGCTAAACAATTCAATGGATGGAGTTCAAACAAATGGTATGAAAGCCATTGCAGATTCTAAGAAAGCACTCCATCAAGCTAAAAAGGGTGAAGCTGGTCGAGTGCATGAACTTCAAGTGGCTACTGATGAATCTCGGGATGTCGTGAATCAAATGAAGAGTTATGTTGAGATTCATTTGTAATTTTTGGAAATGAGAAGGGAATCCAATCTGTGGAAGTCCTTATAACTTTTGTTCATCAATGAAAAACACTTTCATCTTAAATCATTTGGTGCCTACATTCTTTGGCTACCTACTTTAAATTTTTACCCAAACCAATGGGCCTAGTAAGCATAGTATGATTGTTGCTAAGATTTTAAAAATAATCCTAAAAATTTACATCTTTTAATTGCTCAATATTACCTACATCATACAAAATATATGTTTAGTGAGATAGGACTTGAATTTTGTTCAGAGTTCCCTTTTCTTTTGTGGGAAATTTAAAGTCACGCATGTCAGACATAAAAAGGCTAATGTTTAAGGTCGAAATAGAATTGACCGAATGAATTAAAATTTACTCAATTCCTTGATAATTTATCTGAAAACATACTAACACATTCAAGTATGGAGGAAAACATGTAAACTATGTCTTAGGAAATTTTGAATTTGAGGAATGATATGAAAAAAGGGCTAAAAAGGAATTAGAAGAAGTATTTCCTAAGAGTGAAGTTACCATTATTTAACAAACCCGTTAGGGGGTTGAATTATACAGGCTGCTTAAGGGCATTGGCTGCGTAGTCAAATAATAGCATCTTTTGGCTGACAGGTCTGTTATGTAAACTACTTATGCAAGGTAACCTAGGGGCATGTGATTCATTGTTAGGAAAAAGTACTCTCAGAAATTTTACTTTTCTATTGCTTAAAATCCAGTGGAAGTTTATGTATATCTCAAATGTTACAAAGCATAGAGTTTTATGTATGGGGAGAGGTACTTGAATATGGAGAGAATATTCCCAATCAAGATTTTCAAAGAATTGGATGAATGTCACTACTATGAAGGTATGATCCAAACATAGGGTAGGGAAATATAAACCATAAACTTGAATACTTTCAGATCATGAAAATGAATATGGGACAAATATATTAAGGATGGCTATTTTTTCACATCCTTACATATTGTTGTTAAGACCAATAAGGACAAAAGAGGTTTTTCTACCAAGAATGAAGTTAACACTATTTGACAAACCTGTTAGGGGGTTGAATTATGTCGGGCCACAAAAAAGAATTGGATGCATAGTCAAATAATAGCATCCTTTGGCTGATAGGTCCGTTATGTAGACTGTTTATGCAAGGCTGCCTGAGGGAACGTGCTGCATAGCCAGAAAAAAGAATTCCTGAGTATCAGACATTTTGTGACCAAAATTCAAGAAAAGGGTTATAGAGATCTGAATGTATTTAAGGTTAGGAGTATGATACATCAAAAATGGGCATTATACAATGCATTTAGAAGATACACAGACCCATGATGACCATAATCATGTTGTGGTTGGGTCCTAAATTGAGATGTTGGACTTCACTATGTATCCCATAAGGATGGGAATCAAGCCATACGTAGTTCTTGTAATACAGTTTAACGTCATGTGGGACTAGAATGTAGGATATCTTGGTTTAAGGTCATAGAGTTTCGGACCATAACGAAGGAATACACATTGTGTGTTTTAAAGAACTTGATGTGAATGAAGGCCATGGTTTTCATACCACATTCATGTTTTCACATGGGGAATTTTCAGCCAAGCGACTAAAAGTGGAATTTGGGTTTAGGCCCAAAGAATTGGGGCTAGATTCGAGGGACACTCGAACGTTCCTATGTATACCATAAGGATGGGAATCAAGCCATACATATTTCTAAAAATACTTTCTATACAGATTTGGTTTGTACAAGTAATGGGTGATAGGGGACTTTAGTGTAATGATGGTTTGGCCCAATACTAAAGGTTCAGTCATGGCCATGTATGCACGTAGTCGTTGGAATATGACGTAATTGGAGATCAATGTCAATGATGATTCCCTCTCAGGAAAGGTACAATGGGGGACTGTATAGTTTAATGTTATATAGCGAGGATGACGGTGCTGCACAATTTAGTGTCATGTAGTAGGGACAAAAGGGACATGAACATTTTAACGTCGTGTGGGACGAGGGTGAACCAAGGTGAAGAGATTGGTTTTGGGCTTGAACCTCAAGAGGTTTCCTATGTACCCAGCCTAAAAGGAAATGATCAAAGTCCACGTAGTTCAATTAAGAATGAATTGATGATAAAGTTGTATTTGAGGACAACCCGAAGATTATTTTGAGACTTACACATGGTTAGAGACCCTGAGAAGGTGTTATGGTTGAAGCTTACTCTAGGATCATGTGATTCATCCTCAGTGTGAGAAACAAGAGGTTGTAACAACCCTAACAATGTACAGTTTAATGTCATGTGAGACATATTAAAGGACCTTTTTCACAGTTTAACGTCATTTTGGATGAATGAGGTGGAAACAGTTTAACATCATGTTGGATGAATGAGGGACTTATTCATTTTAAAGTCTTGCAGTGAGGACTATGGGGACTATGCAGTTTAAAGTCTTTCAATGAGGACTAAAAATAGTTTAAGTTCATATGCATGGACCAATGCTACACAGTTTAGCATCATATAACTAGGACGTGGTTATGTAGTTTAATGTCTTGCAGGAAGTAAGTATTTGTGTTACACAAAATAATTTTTCAAGAATATGGTAATGGTTGGAGCTATAATGAGTTCACCATCCATTGAGATTAAAGAATAAGCCCCATTGGAGTATACCATATGTATTGAGTATGGTCCTTCCCACTTTGGCTCAAGATTTGGAGGCTTCTTTCCTGGTATCATTGGAGTTCTGAGGACCAATACCAATTCTCCTTGAATGAATGAATGAAGATGAACCTCTTTGTTGAATGCCCGTGCTATTCGAATTTGATAAACTACCAAGTGGTGCAGGGTGCACAATTTTTTCCATCTAATCATTCTAATTCATACAATCGCTTTTGAGATTGATCATCTATAGATGACTGATAAAAAATGGCTACTCTGATAGAAGGTAATTGGACCTCAATGGGCAAGACTGCTTCTGTTCCATATACCAATGAATATGGAGTTGACCATGTAGCAGTGCGGGTGGTGGTCTAATAAGCCCATAAAGCATGAAAATGCTTCTCAGGCCATGATTTCTAATCTTTATCCACCATTTTTTGTAGTATTTTTGAAAGAGTCTTGTTGAAGGCCTCTATATGACCATTGGATGTTGCATGATACCGAGATGAATGGTTGGATTTGATGTTGAATTCTTGATACAAATTCCTTACCTAGGATGAACAAAAGTTGGTGCCATTGTCTGTCAAAATGGTATGAGGGACACCAAATCTGGTAATTATGTTAGACTTGATGAAGCAAAAAATGATTTTATAACTAACTTCTTTGAGTGTTATTTCCTCTGCCCATTTGGAAAAAGAAGTCAGTAGCAATAAGAATATACTTAAACTGCTTAGATGTAGCTGAAGGGTAAGGTCCCTCTACATCCATTCCCCATGTGGAAAATGGCCATGAGTATTTAGTTGTATGAAGAAACTATGGGGGTTGATGAATGATGTTGGAACATACTTGAAAAGAATGACACTTCTTAGTGAAATCAACAAACTTTTGTATCATTAAAGGCCACAAGTATTCATGCTTTCGAACTTGATCAGATAGTCTATATCCACACTGGTGGGCACCACAGACTCCCGCATGTACTTCTTTCCTAACAACCATTGTCTATTAAAAAATAATGCATTTGAATAGAATTCCATCAAAATCCCTTTTTAGAGAATTTTTTTGTGATATGGGCTATCATAAAGAGTAAAATTGACCACACATTGCCAGATTTGGTCTTTCTCGGCTGTATCAGGAGGGAGTGTTCCGTTTTGAAGGTATTCTCTGATAGGTGTCATCCATCCTGTAGTATGACCATATGGTTTAGAGATGGGACTAATTTCATTGATTTCCTCTGTTCTGATTTGAACATAAGGTGAAATTGTACAACGGTGGGAAATACTGATGATTTTTTCATCCCGATTTGGATTCTCCAGAGTGGTGGATATATTAGCCAGTGCATCGGCTTGAGCATTTTGAGATCGTGGGATATAAGAAAATGTTATTTTCGAAAAAAATTCCACCATTAACTCTCTGACGTAATCATACAAAGGGATTAACTCCTCTTTTCTGATGGCCTAATCCCCATTGACTTATTTGATTACTAGGTCTGAATCATCTTTCACCTTTAAGTGATTCACTTGTTCCTGAAGTTCCAATTCCAAGCCTATGATGAGAAGTTGATATTCTGCTTCACTATTTGTATCACCTACCCATAATAAAAAGGAATAGGGTAACACTACCTTTTCGGAGGAAATAAGCACAATTCCTGACCCAACCTTGTTGAATTTTGGATCTTCCATTTTCTTCTCTATTGGACTTATTGAAGCACCATCAAAGTACATTTCCCATGTTAGGAGATTATCTTGAATAGAGAAGACTTCCTCATCAGGAAGTTCAGTATCTAAAGATGTATCTTCTACTAAAGGATGTTCAGCAAGGAAATCAGCCAGAGCATGGCCCTTTATTTCCTTTTGAGACACGTACTGGATATCAAATTACTGCAAAATAACTGCCCACCTTGCCAGATTTCCTGTAAGCATTGGATGACTAAGGATGAATTTGAGTAGGTTATTGAAAGATACCAATTGGATCTCTTGGTTTTGTAGGTAGTGTCTCAGCTTCTGAACTGCAAAGATTAATGCCAGACAACACTTTTCAATACTTGAATATCGGGTTTCTACTTCAAGCATAGTCCAACTGAGATAGTAAAGGCTTCTTTCATTCCCAGCATCATTATTTTGGGAAAGGAAGGCACCCAATGACTGCTCTAAAGTTATCAAATAAATAATAAGTGTCCTCCCTTCAACAGGCATCATTAATACCGGTGGACACAAGATATATTTCTTGAGTATATCAAATGCTTCTTGACATTATTAAGTCCACTGGTATGTGACTCCTTTCTTTATTAATTTTGTAAAGGGTAAACACTTTCCCACCAAATTAGCAATGAAAGGCCGAATATAGTCCAAGTGTCTGTGAATTCCTATCAATTATTTCAAATTCTGAGGAGGTGACATACCAAGTATGGACTTTGTATTCTCAGGATCAACTTTGATACCACGATGGAAAACAAAAAAGCTGAGAAATTTTCCTGAGGTTACCCCAAAATCACATTTTAAGGGGTTCATCGTCAAATTATATTGTCGAAGTTTGTGGAATATGATTTCAAAATCAGCCAAGTGATTAGAACATTATCTTGATTTAACCACCAAATCATCCACATAACATTCAAAAAAATTCCCTAAAAAGGGTTTGAAGATATGGTTCATGGAACATTGATATGTTGTGCCTGTATTATTAAGGCCAAATAAAATTACTCAATAGAAAAACACACCCTGAGGGGCTCTAAACGCTATATATTCTTCATCTTCTGGAGCCATTTGGATTTGATTATATGTAGAATATCCATCCATGAAGGAAAGTGCTTCATAGCTAGTTGTTGTATCAATCAAGAGTTCTGTAATCAGAACTAGAAAATCATCTTTGGGACAATGCCAATTAAGATCTCTGAAGTCAATAAAAACTCTAATTTTTCCATTATTATTTTTCACAAGGACAATATTAGCCAACCATTTGGGATATTGAACTTCTCTAATGAGTTTAGCTCTGATAAGCTTATCCACTTCAACTTCAATTTGGAAGCATAAGTTGGGTGTGTTCTTCTGCTAGCTTTCTTGAATCCTCGATGTTCTTCTGGAAAACCCAAATGATGAGTGGAAACATTAGGATCAAGCCTTGATATTTTTCTATAATTCCAAGAAAATAAATCTCGATTTTACTTTATAAAGGAAGTATACATTTCTTTCTCTTCAAGAGTTATGGCCGAACTAATTAAAGTGGAGCATGGATCTTCTTTTGTACCCATATTTATTTCTCTGAGTTCATCCATAGTGGTAGAGATACTCTCTTCAAATGCTGGAAGAGTATCCCTGATATCTTCCTATTCTTCTTCAATATGTGTCACTTCTTCTATTTCTACTTGTATAGAAGATGATGAAGCAGAATTTCCATGATCAAGAGAGATGTTAAAATTTGAACATCTTGAAGAAGAGGCTACCATTGTTGACCCTATTGATGATGAAGGGTCTTCCTTGGGTAATAAAGAGAAGATGATAGATTGAGAATTGACATCATTATTCACCTCTAACATTACTATAACTTCTTCTAACCGGGTTGATGAAGTATGTAATTGCTGGATTTTAGCGGATGAAATGAAGAAATATCCATTTAAACTTTCATCATTGCCTGCTGAATCACCAATTTCCCCCATGCTTTCTAGATTGATTGTTGTAATTGAAATTATGGAAGTTTCCATAACAGTATTTAGATTTGGGTCTATCCTATCAATTTTACTGGTAGGAAACATGTAATCTATACTCACATGTATTAATGGGTTTACTGGAATCTTTTTCAAACCATATGGAGCATTAATTTTGGTGACCTCCTTTTTATTGGATTTCTCATTTCCTTCCATGTGATAGAATTTTGCCTCAATGAATTAAGATTCACATGTTTTTAATGGAGATTTATCACCAAAAAATGTCCCAATTTGACCATTGAAACAATATTTGAGACACTGATGGTATGACACAGGTACAACTACATGTTGATGTAGCCAATATCTTCCAAGAAAAATGTTTAGGGCTGTGTCATGACGAACAACCATAAAATTTGAATTGGAAAAAAGGTCTCCGAACTGAGTTCTGAGTGTGATCTTGCCCAAAGTTTCTTTCTCATTTTTATCATATCCTTGCAACATCAAAGTAGAAGGAGATAAATCAGATTCAGTGAGGCCCAATCGATGAAGTGTATGAAGGGGATGAGGTTGAATCCTGAGCCATTATCAATAAAATCTCATCGGATATCTACAACATTGACCTTTCCAGATAAATAAAAAGGTCTGATATGTCCATGAATGATATCATCTTCATCTTTATCTATAAAAGATATCACTACATGGAATTCTATAGGACCATTCTCTACATGGTAGAATTCAGCCACAAAAATTTCAGTTTCGAACTCCTGAGGACTTGACAAAGCCTCAATGAGTGCCTCCCGAAGGTCCTTTGATAGATTAAAGGGATCCAAAATTGATAACTTGGCTGGTACTTGGGCCAAATGTTTTAGGACATCATACTTTTGGTCTAAAGGTCTATGTTTCCCAACAGGAACATGTGGTTTCGTAGGTGCCTTAGAAGTTGATGATTTGGAAGTATATGCATCTTGAATAGGGGTAGGAGTTGGAAATACTCCTGGATTTCGAATATTAGACCTACTAGGTCTATTTACTTGCTAAGAAGAAGAAGGTGTAACCTCCAACCGATCTTCCAAAATAACTGTACCAGGACTGAATCTGCCATGCATGGAAGAACTTTCTTATTATTGTTGAGCCCACTGAAGGGCTTTTCCATGAGTTTTTTCTGCATATATAGTTCTAGCAGGGTTAGGATTGAAATAGTCACTTCGGGAATATCCACATCTTCCCCTATATCCTATACCTCTAGAATTCCCTCTAATTCCTCTGTTTGATACAGGGAACTTAGGCTCATCAAGATCGAAACTGTGACTGGCATAAGGATCTATTAATTGAATCATATTAACAGAACCTAAGATCAACTCTTCATATGATAAAGACTCTACCTAATTAGCCAGTTTAGGCTGTGCTGTTTGGTGGGGTGGTGCCCATACTCCTAAACTAGATGGAATAAAATCTACCAGAGCCGAAGACAATTTAGGTATTGATTAGAACTCATCTTCATCTGACTGTTCTTCTTTATTTGATTTATGTCTCCTCTTTGAAGATTTTCCTTCTGATGAAGGGGGTTTTTCTGTGGCATTCATTGTAGAAGACACAATTGGTTTCTTTAATTGTGTTCATAAAATGGAATAAGTTTGGTTGATCGTTTTTTTGACTATCCAATCATCATATTTCTACGCATTTTTACTTTTGACTTCTTTCCACTCGCCTTCTTCCTCTGGATCAGTAGCAGTAACACATGCTACCTCGGCTGAAGAGCATTTCATTTTTACTTATCCAGAGTCCACCATGTTTTGTAGGAGGTCTTTGAAGACAAAACACTCTTGAATGGGATGCCCCAACATATTATTAAATGAGAAATAGTTGGGAAGTTCTTTATATCCTTCTTTGTTTGGCCTTTTGGGCCTTGGAAACTGAACCAAATTGTTTTCCAGAGCCAAGATGAAGTATCCTGGAACTTTCTCATTCTGGAAAGAATAAAATTTATTCTTCAAATCTTCATACTATTTTATTCTTTGATATATTTGATCATCTTGACAAGGCGGCCATTGTTGTTGATGATCAGGAGGTGGAGCCCTTTTATAAGATGAAGGTTTTGAAGTAGAAGTAGGTATTGGTGCTTGTTTAAGCATAATTGTAGCAGTCTCTGCTTTCCCCATTCTCCTTCATAGAACTGGTGGAATTACACGAGTTTTAGCCTTAGTCTTCATAAGAAAATCTTCAATCTATTGATAGATTGAAGAAAGGTCTCGAAATCCTCCTGTGTATTTCACAAGGATCAACATTGTGCATAATTCATCTTGCAAATTTTCCACATAGATTGGTAACAATTCCACTTGAGGGAGTTCTATGTTTAAGGAATATGTTAATCCCTTCCAGTGATCAATGAAATCTGAAACTCTTTCATTATCCCTTTGATTACAATTTGTAAGAACAAAAACTGTTGTCTTTGGCAATGTTGAGCTGAATTGAAGGAGGAATTGTTGACGAACATCCTCCCACCCAACAATTGACTGGGACTGCAAGCTTGTATACCAGACAAAAGTAGGCCCTTGTAATGGCTGTATAAAACACCTGAGATTAACTGCCTTTTTTTGTTGAGGAGTTTCCATCATGGGATCACAATGAGAAACAAAATGTGTTAACTACTGTTTTGGATCTCCCGAACCATTAAATATTGGGAATGTAGTACTTTAAAAATTTTATAGGGGAGGAATTACGTCAACCCATTCAGAGTAATCACTCTTTTCCGGTTGAACCGGTGCACGCTTTCCTTCCATAGTTTCCAACCGAGCTGTTAATTACTCAATGGTAGTCATTAATTTTTGAGAAAAATTTGGTTGAGCTTGGACTTGTGCAGGTTCAAGAACTGGAATTTGAATGGGTGTGGTGACCGGGACTGCCACTGATGGTAGTATTTCCGGTTTTTGTTGCATATAACCCATATGATTTGACCTTTGAGGGTGTACTGGTAAAGGAGGATATTATTGATCCATACCAGTAGCTGCAACAAATTCCCCTGACTGACTGACTCCAGCACGCTTAAGAGGAATACTACTTTGAAGTAGTTCTGCATTCATCCTCCTTAACTCCTTCACTTTTGAATCTTTTTGTGTGAACCTTTCCTCTAATGAGAGTGATTGGCCTTCTCTAGAGGTAGGGTGGAATGCAACCTAACATTTTTCTTTTCCCCTTGTTCGATGCCTTTTGGAGAGGGGGTGTTGTTTATTTGAATGAATACCCAGATTCTGGGGAAGAATTTGATTTTGTGTACTCACACATTCTTCATTTGCCTCTGCGTAGGGCGGGGCGAAGGAGGGCGGGGTGGCCGGAGGGTGGCACAACAGAGGGCGGGGCGGCAGAGGGCGGGGCGGTGGAGGGCGGGGCGGCAGAGGGCGGGGCAGCGGAGGGTGGGGCGACGGAGGGCGGGGCGACGAGGAGGGCAGGGCGATGGGGAGGGTGCGCGGCGACGGGGAGGGCACGGGCGATGGGGAGGGGGGAAGGGATCGGGGGGGCTTCGTGAGAGAAGGAAGGTTTAGGGGGTGCAAAAGCCCTTTTTTAGGGAAACTTAGCGACTGCCATTGGCGGTCGCTATAGGTAACGAGGCTCAAAAGCCCACATTTCTAGTAGTGTGTGCACATCCTCTTGAGTAGGAACTTCTTCATATGATTCCACTGAGTGAGCCTCATTTTCTAGAGGACCAAAAACAACGACATTGATAACATTTATTGATGCATAATGCATCACATCCCTTCTATTATAATTTTTGCAATATTGTCTTCTTCCATGTCCTTGATGAGACATTTCCCTTTGTTGATTTGATCCCTCAAGAACCTCTTGATGAACCGTAATTTAAAGGGAATCTCATGATAATTAGGATCTTTGTTCCTCCTCTGGCTTCTTCCATAATCGATAGACGACTGACTTTCCCTGAGGAAGAGGTTGAGGATTTGAAAAAGTCCTCATTCTGGTGGACTGGGGTCGTTCCTGCTATTCCTACTCAACTCCTCAATTCCTATTTGTTGATTCTGAGGGTTGGGTTAAAAGAGTCCCCAGTCTAGCAAGCTAGGGTGGATCTTGAGCTACTATATCTGAGACTTTCTTAAAATCTCTCCTAATTTTGTAGACTTCAGTCCGAAAATTAGCTTGATGAATCAACCTACATCCACTTAAATCACCTGGCTCAAATGACCATTGGATGATTTCTGACACTTCTGTCACTTGATGATGTGCCTGCTCTAAATGAGAAGCCTGTTAAATATTCTCATTTTCCTAGTGCAAGAGTATTTCGAAAACTTTTTCTTTGTATGCCTAATTTTGGGAAGAACTGGTTGAGGCCTGTTCCTGAGAAAGCATCTGATTACACACAAAACTAGTTAGTTGTGTCCGGCCATCGGAAATAACATTGCATGAACCAATTTTTGTGGGCTTTATTGACTGGAGAGTATAGTGAAATGAAGTGCTCCATGAACACCCCATCCCCTGATATGAATACCATAAGGGGAATTGAAATTTAACTGGCGAAATATTTTTAGTGCACCAAGGCATGAATGCTGAAGGGCTCTCTGCTGCTTTTCAACCTTTGGATATCAGGAAACAGAGAGAGATTACAAGTCAATTTGGCATTGAAACCCTTCTATTATTAGGGTATGATTTTCATATTCATCATAAGATAATATTTTATTTTTTAATTAACAAAGATTTTTCCACATGTTGAGACGAATATCATGAATACAATCTTCCATCAACATTTCTGGAATATCATACTGAGAGTCAGCCAAAGGCCAAAACATGACTGGTACTTCACCTTTTTCCAGTTGTTTTCTCATATTCAGTACTTCGTCCTTATCATTTTATGATTATTCTTCTACCTGTTTAGACTAAATCTGGTGCTTCTTTGTTTCTTTATCGGATTCAACAAGATTGGTAGAGACTTCATTTTTCAAACTAGAAGATGGATGACCCAGGGGTGGTTCGGTGAATCACCTACATCCCAAGCTATCTTCTGCTTGAGAAAGTATTTCACCTGCTATAAGTAAAGCATCAGACTTGATTGGATTCACATTTACTAGTGCCTCAAGATAAGAGGGATTTCTCATTACTGCATTGTCCTTTGCAGAGTCTTCTAGGAAATGCAAATTACTATTAAGGAAAGGACTTTCAAAGATAAATTCATCATCATGGGGATGACCGCCATGGTGGGTTACAACAAAAGATGAAACCTTTTTCTCTTTGGTCTCCTCTCCACACAGAGGGTTATCGTGTCTCTCATCTGAAGATGATACGTCAAGATCAACATAATTGTCATGAAGTAAGCCTACATGAGGAAGAGTCTGATGTAGGCCTTTGGAATTAATGTTCCCACTATTGTTAAGTGAGAGAGTAGAATCTTGAGTTGCAATAGATAATTGTATGAGTGCATCAAGAACTCCAACATCAAGTAAGGCCTTATTGCAGATTGGATCTTGATTTCTCAACTGTGATGAACATGTCTTTTTCTTAGACTCCTTCTTACTCACTTGAGGAACCACTTGTTAACAAAAGTGGTTATTATGGGCAGGTGTATGTTCCTGATTAGGAGAAATGGTCAGGTTAGGATGATGATATCTATTCAAATCGGGTGTTTGTTCCTGACTTGGTTGTCCTTATAACATGGGGAGTAAGCTCCATGACGCTCCTAGAATGGAACAGAGGTGTGTGTCTTCTCCATAGTTACATTTTGATGTGTCACTACATTGATAGGGATAGATTTATGTTTCCTCTTCTATGATTCTGCTTAAGTTGTTATAATATTCTGACAAGCATCCAGAATATGAGCAGGGATTTTCTTATGCTCTTTCACCATTTTCAGAATGTTCTTGGTGACTTCAGCAGCCGGAACGGGAATATACATCCATTCTGTGTCTCGAGTAGGTGTATGTTCCTACTCCTATCCTACTTTTCCGGTAAATGAATTCTGACAGTACTCATGTGTAGGGGTAGAGAGTTGAGTCTGCTCTAAACTTGTCATCAGAACTTTCTGACTGACTTCTCCAGGTGCTACCAAACGAGACTTTTGGTTAACCTAATGAATATTGGCAGGTGTATGTGCCTGCTATGTATTCTTTGTCAAGTATGGTTGTTGATTTTCCTTCAATACTAGCAAACCAGACTGCTAACAGAATTTTTGATTGTAAACAAGTGTATTTGCCTACTTATCAGTTGCCACCATATTAAATTGGCGAGCTTATTTGGGTGCAGTCAGAGGAGCCTGATGACTGGTTGATGAATTTTAAATAGGTTTATATCCCTGCCTATAATACTCCACTAGAATTGCCTATCAGGATTGGTGGGTTTCTACTAGACGAGTTTGCTGGACTACAATATCAGGACAGACAGGTGTATATGCTCGTTCGTTGTTTGCCATCAAGTTGGCTTGATAAACTTATCTAGAGGGGGTATAATTAATAACCTACTCCCTGTTTCCCAGATTTCACCTCTGGCAGTTCGTCTTGTATACTCGAGTCTGAGGAACCTGATCTGAATTCGTAAAGGCAATACCCCCATCATGTTGAGGGCGCACTGCCGCATGAGTCTGGCGGCAATTGTTTATGGGAGTCCTTGGGAAGGAATCTTATCTTCTTGAATTAAGGACTTGAGTGACCACTTCATTCACCTCCCTATAATATGGTAGGGAATGGTTTTTGCGTTCTGGGGATAACAACCTGAAACGGTTGGAGATGGTGGTTAGCACCGCCTTTTTCTTGATCGCTGGTTGTCACTATCCAGACAACCAGGGTAAATTATTGACTTGGAGGGATTGTCGAGTAGCCTCTAGGATCGGAACAGTATCGTGTCAATGGTATTTCTTAACTAGTGAATTTGAAACCCAACATTGTAGACGCTGAGTAGGTGTTGTCGTCCTCAGAGCGGACGAGGATCCAGCAGGAGTAGCAGCAGAATCATTCACAGGTGTGAACTTTAGAGAAGCCCTTTTTGAAATGCAGAGAGATCTTGGAAAAGAGTGCATGTTTGACATAACAGAAATAATCAAGATAAGTTTGGTCACTACATATTTTGGATGATCACATAAGTTATTAATTTCTTTGTTTTCCCTCATATTAAGTTAAATAGGGGCCTAGCAAATAAGTAAAACATCATTTAACTTGGTTAAGGATTCATGTTGGGTTCACCATTTTTGTTTCTTCTTGAAAAGGGGATGCCCTCATTTGTTTATTGTTCAAACATTCCAATCGGTTTCTAACAGGTTTATTTGTAGAACTAGGTCCAATGATTCTATATACATTTAGACATACTTTACAAAGCTAGGTGCTTATTAGTTGTGGACCGATGAGGCTTAAGAATTTGCATTGGTCGAGAGGATGGGAGGTCAGACTCCTCAAACCTTTTTGGGGGTAATTATTTCCTACTCTGGGACTCTCATAAAGATTAGAGTTATGTTCATGAATCCTTATTAATTTACCAAGCAAAAAAATAAGTTTTCATTTAGATCATGTAATCAATGATTGATATGTATGAGATTTACAAAATCATTTATATGTATTTGAGGTTCTTCGTCAATGGATAATCATCCGTACGTATTGGTGATTTTTAGTCAATGGAATCATTAAAACATTATATAGAAATCTCTTGGTAATTATGATGACCATACTAGTTTTAAAGACACTCAGTGGGGCTCTTGAAGTTTATTGTCATTCAGAAGGATATGGATTATTTTAGAGTTGGGATCATACTCATAGATGGGATACGTATGTATCCTTGTTAGAAAATTAATCAGAACCCACATAGTTCGGGAATTAAGAAATGTAGTTTAACGTAATATGGGACGGATGAGAATTAATGGGTGATGTACTTGAACCTTAGAAATGTTTCTTACGTATTCTACTTTTAAGGCAGATATCGACGTCCACATAGATCGATTAAGAAGTGTGGGGCTTGCATATGATTAACGACCTAGAGTAATGTTTCATAGTTACTTTTACACTCTAACCTCATGGGATTCATGCTTAGTGTGAGAAACAAGAGGTATCAGTAAACCTGATGATTTTTTCCTTGAAAGATGTGGTCGCAAGGAATGATATGGGGCTTATGTATGTGTGACTTCCCAAAATAGATGAATATTATGATTTACTTCTTGAAAGAAAGGTTCGTAAAGATATTTTTTCTTCATGAAGATTTGGATACTCTAAATTGGGGCTTACTCTTAAGGAGGATGCCTAAATTATGGGGGACTTATGATTGGGGATTGTTCCTGAGAAGGAGGCCCAAAAGAAATTATTACTGGGGCTTACTCCTGAGAAGGAGGCCCGGGTTAAGGAAAATTATGACTGGGGAATACTCCTGAAAAGGAGGCCCAGGTTAAGATAAATTACAATTGGGTATTATTTATAAGGAGGATACCCAAATTTGGGAACTTGGGGCTTACTCCTTAGGAGGATGTCCAGATTAATGATCTTCCCATCTTAAGGGTTGAGGTTGAAATGAATGAAATATCTAACCTTAGTGACATAAAGTTATGTAAATCACGAGGTTCTGGGATATGTTCCACAAAATTCCTTTCATATAAGGAATCCAACAAAGGAAGCATGCCATAAATGGATTTGAAGAGGGTTTTTAAGGCCAAATCTTGAAGAGGAGATGTGGATTTGAAGAAAATATCTTAACAGGCAGGAGGGACACCAAAAAAGAGGCATGCGGGCATGTCTGGTTTGGGCGCTCAAGTCCTGGTTGCGCAAGTACTTGCGCGACATGGGTGTACTTGGGAGAAGATTAATCAATAGGGTAATACGTGGGTGAGACTTGGCTCAAGCCCTTAGTATTATACCTAAAGGCTTCTAAAATGGCGGTACACAAGTTTTGTTGAAGGGATAAGGCAGCGCACAATTGTGTCCATTTCCCTTAAGTGTTGTACCTTTAGGCATGCATGTTTTGATGAATTCCAACACTTAGGCCTTTTCCCCCTCTTTAGATGTTCCATTCTAGGTAAGAAATTACATTAGAAGTGTCCTAAAGACTTCAAGAAGAGACTAGGGTGCTGAGAGCTTAAATATGACTTTTGGAATTTTTTCATCCTCGAAATGGGGGGTGCACAAGTGGTATTTATAGTTTACTGAAGACCTTGGTTGAAAATAAAATAGGGCACTCAGGTCACCTGCATGGCCAATATGTGGTGCGCAAGTATACTTGCGCGACCATGATGAAACTTTCACGGTTCATCCTTAAACAAAACCTTGTTCATGCCTTTGTCAATTTTTGATTTCTCTTCAAAGGATGAATCTCTTTATGCTAAGTTATTTCCCTTTTTCTGTCATTAGGCTCTGTGATGGAATGGAGCGTCAACAAATGGGCTACCTACGTGTCCTTGTAAAAGGAATCAGAACCCTTGTAGTTCAGTGCCACCGAATGGGACACAACATACCTTTTACGGTCATGTGATAAGGACCTAGCTGTATATTTTAATTACTTGTGGCATGGAAATCTAAGTAGAAGATTCTTAGTCAATTTTTGGTGTGGGACTTATGTTAAAGTTGCCTAAAGAACATGGAAAGGATATGAATTTCCAAGTAAGATTAGAACCTATTGAGAATAAGGCTCAAGGGGGAACAAGTTTATGTAAAGTGTTGGGTTTGATCCTCAAGGAGGCTTCCTACGTATCCCATGTGGATGGGAATCACATCCCACATAGTTCGATAAGTCTCATAGGAGAGTATGGTCCATTGAGAGAGATGATTTTGGGCTTACTTTCTGAAAGTGAAGCCTTGGGGATTTGGGGGATTAATTTGGGGCTTATTACAGAGGAGGATGGCCAGATTAAGGGAATTAGGGTACGATTCCTAAAGAGGATATCCAATGTTCTCGGGCCTTGAAAGGGATTCTTACATATCCTGGTTTGAACAGGAATTAGATATCTCATAGTTCATTCCTTAATGAGTGTTTGTGTACATGTTGTGATAATAATGAATATATAAGCCCATGTGAGTCATTCTCGGTGTGAGAATCAAGAGGATGCGAAATATTAAATAACAACACTTTCACATTAAAATTTTTCCTCTACTGGTGGAAGAGGGTGCACCTATGGCGGTGAGGGTGGATGAGGTCGAGGTGACTGTGGAAGAGGGAGAGGTGACAATCATTCCCTCTTTTCTATTTACATAGGATAAAGGTCCAATATAAGGAAGAAGGGATGAAGGTCAGGGGATTAAACCGAGATGAATACCCAAAAATTGATCCTAGTATGGGAGGGATACTTATATTTTATTTTTAAAAGGAAAAGTAGGAATGAACTGTATCTTCCCCTATTAGAGACCTGAGGTTCCAGGTCATCTCCTCGAGAAGGGAGAGGCCAAGACCCAACCCTCCTTCAAACTGGGAACTTCCCAACACTATTTTTGGGAGAAAGCTCCATGTGACTATGGATATACAAACCCACATACAATCCATGAATCCTAACCCATTGTGAAACACATGTGGGAAACATTTCACCGTGGAAATAAAAACCCAAATAAGAGACACGCTAATGTATCATTCCCAAAGGTTTGATAAGTCAAGAGGTTTTGGTGTAGGTCTCAAAAGAATCCGTTTCAGATAAGGTATCCATGGAAGAAGAAGCCTTGCCATTAATGGATTTGAGGAAGTCTTGATGTCTTGTAGACTAAAGAGATTGAATAAAGTAAGTGAATAAAGGAGGTTCACCCATGTAGTTAAGGGCGTGCAAGTATGGGTGAAAAAGTACACTTGGGTGACCTGATATTCACTTAAGCGACAAACAACCTATATGTTAATACTTGTGCGAGACCTTGCTCAATCCTAAAAGAGAATTCATAGGTGATCCCAGAAGTGGTGCACTCAAGTTTGTATGAGAGGAATGGGTGTAACACAAGTATTTTTGACTTGGATAGGTTGGGCGCTTTAGGCACGCAAGTGTTGTGGTTTTAAAACACTAAAAGGACTTAATTCCAATGTTCTGACCTTAAATACTCTACTCATGTTGTTGAAGAACTACCTTAAATATTTTAGAAGACTAGGGAGAAGTACTAGGGTGAACAGAGTATCAATTAAGCTTTTGAGAAATTCTTCCATAAAATTAGGGCCCCAAGGTACTGTTTATAAGAAAATATTCTACTGTGGGAAAAAGGAAGTGGGCACACTAGTAGGTTGCATGACGTATGGGGGCACAGAAGTGGGTTGCGCGACATATGGTGGTTCACAAGTGGGTAGTGCGACATATGGGGGCACACAAGTGGGCTATGAAATGATAGAGTTTTGGCTAGACTAGGGCGAATATTTGAACACTTAGCCAAAATCATGGTTTCATTCCCCTCCAGCATGGGGGTGGGCATGTGTTTATGTGGAGGTACCCTGGGTGCTACTTTAGGGACTTAACCAAATTTCTTGCTCAATATTGTGAGGGATTCACCTCTGCACCCCTGCTTGGGTCTAATGCCGAGCTTCAATCTTGGTCCTTCTAGCCAGTGCCTTTTCTACCTTCACTGACCCCTATGAAAAATGCATAGTCGCACCGCATACTTTTTGAGCATGGTTGAGGGAATTTTGCGGAGAAGTGCATGGAACACATTTCATGGTGTCTATAGGGATTTTATTTCTATGTGGTTTTTATTGGGGGTTTGAGGGGATCTTTAGGGATTTTTAATGTTTTTAGAGTTTTTCAAGGGTTTGGGAAAATTTTATGGGTTTTTAGGTATTTTATGTTTTTTAGTGTTTTTTTGTTTTTTAGAGTTTTTCATTATTTTTTAAGGATTTATATTTTTAGGATTTTTAGGGTTTTAAGTGTTTCTAGGGACTTTGATCATTTTAGAAAGTTTAGGGTTCTTTTTTATGTTTTTTTATGATTTTTAGCAGATTATAGTTTTTTTGGGATTTCTTGGGATATTAGGGTTTTTAGTTGTTTTGGGTGTTTTAAGGTGTTTTTATGAAGTTTTAGGGATTTAGGGTTTTACACAACTTTTTTTTTTAAATTTAGTGTTTTTATTATTTTTAGGGACTTCAGGGGTTTAAATTATTTTTTTGGGTTTTAATGTTTTTTTGGGGGGTTTTAGGGAATTTAGTGTCTTTTATTTGTTTTGGAATTATTTTCCGTTCTTAGAGTTTTTAAGGGATTATTTTGGGTTTTTATTGGTTTTAGAGTATTTAGACTATAAAGGTTTTTATTTTATTATAATTTTATTCAATTTTTTGGGGGTTTTTTAATATTTTTAGTGTTTTTATATTTTTTACTATTGTTTAGGATTTTTTGTGATTTTTAGGGTGTCTAGGGTTATTTGGGTTCTTTTAGGAGTTTTATGGTTCTAGGGTTTTATGGTTTTTAGGATTTTGAGGGGGATTTTTATGGTTTGTTAGTGTTTTAATGGTTTCGAATGGTTTTTTTGTTTTAGGTATTTTAACGTTTTTAGGGGTTTTTTGGATTTGTGGGGTCTAAAGGGTTTTTATGATTTTCTTAGGCTTTTAATAGTTTTTAGGTTTTTTAAGAATTTTTAGGGTTTTTTTGGTTTTAAGAGAATTTAGGTTTTTAGAGATTTTATTTTTTAGTGTTTTTATGGTTTTTAATGATTTTTTTTTGTTTTAGAGGAATTTTTGGGTTTTTAGTATTTTTCGGTTTTTAGTGGTTTTATGGATTTCCACATTCTAGTGGGATTAAGTGTGTTTTATAAGGTCTTCAGTATTTTTTGATTTTCAGGGTTTTTAATGGTTTTTAGTGGGTGTTAGAGGGTTTTAGTGTTTTATTATGTTTATATGGGGTTATTGAGTTTTTAAGTATTTTTATAGTGTTTTTGTTTTTAGGGTCTTTATAGGGTTTTACTGATTTTTAGTATTTTTTTATTTTTAGGATCTTTTAGGGATTCCGAGTTTTTATTATGTATTTTAGTGTTTTATTGGATTTTAGTATCTTTTAATGTTGTTTTAGGGAGTTTAATTATTTTGAAAAGTTTTCTGGTTTTTTTGGGTTATAACAATTTTTTTAAATGATTCAAGGATTTTGGTGAGTTTTTTTGGTGTTGGGTAATTTAGTGGATTTTAGAGTTTTTGGGTTTTTAGTTTTTTAGATTTTCTAGGTTTCAGAGTAGTTTTTTGGTTTTTTATGGTCCTTTAATTCTTTTCTAGTTTTTAAGGGTTTTAGGGTTTTTAGGGTTCTTAGGGTATTCTTATGTTTTTACGGTGCTAGGGTTTTATATGGTTTTTAGGGTTTCATGGTTTTATGGTTTGTTGAGATTTTAATGTTTTTAGGGTTTTAAGGGTTTTATGGTCTTTTAAGGGTTTTATGATTTAAGGTATTTTAGTGGATTCTTGGAATTTTTTTGGAGTTTTGGGGTTTTCATGGTTTCTTAGGGTTTTGATGGTTTTTTGGGTTTTTTGGAAGTTTTTAGGTTGATTTTGGGTTTATAGGTGGGTTTAGGGGTTCTAACGTATTAAGGAGTTTTATGGTTTTTCAATGTTTTGAATGTTTTTATAATTTAAGGATTTTAATTTGTTATTTATGGTTCTAGTATTTTATAAGTATATTATAGTTTTTTAAAATTCTTTAGGTTTCTAGGGAATTTAATGGTTTTAGGGTTTATTATTATTGTTTTGGGTTTTCTTGTGTTTTAGGTAATTTTATGAGTTTAAAGGATTTTAGGGTTTATAAGGGATTCTAGGGGTTTATTGTTTTTTATGGTTTTAGTGGGTTATTATGTTTTTGGGTTTTTTAGTTTTTAGGGATTTTAGAGTTTTTAGAGTTTTTGGGGCCTTTTGTGGATTTTTTTGGTTTTTTCATGATTTTATTAGGGTTTTAAAGGTTTTTTGTGATATCAGAGATTTTTTAATTTTTGGATTTTAGGGGTGTTTATAGATTTTATGGTCTTTATAGTATCAAGGAGTTTTAGGGATTTTAGGGGTCTTTATGGTTTTAGGGTTATTTAAGGTTATAAAATTTTTTAATGGTTTTAGGGGTTTTAATTGTTTAGGGTGTTTAAAGGTATTTTAATGTTTTTTTATTACTTTTAGGAATTTGAGGTTTTCAAAGGGGTTTTATGTTTTTAGGGTTTTATATGGTTTTTATGTTATTTTATTGCTTGAAAGGGGTTTTAGTGTTTTTAGGGTGTTTAAGGGTGTTTAGCTTCTTTTATGTTTATTGTAGGTTTTTAGGCTGTTTTGGGTTTTAGGGTCTTGGGGGTGGGGGGTTATATACTTTTAGGAATGTTTTAGGGATTATTAGTGTTTTTAGGGTGTTTATGTAATTAATGGTTTTTTGGGTTTCATTTTGTTTTTGGGAGCTCGTTATGGTTTTTAGTGTTGGAAGGATTTTTAGGTTTTTACGACCTTTGAGGGGTTTTCAAAGTTTTGGGGTATTTATGAACCTTTTTACCTTTTTTAGGATTTTGGGTTATTTATAAACCTTTTTTAGAGGTTTTTAGTTATTTAAGGTTTGTAAAAGTTTAGGGTATTTTTTATTTTAGTGGTTTTTAGGGTTTTAAAATGTTATTTTTGGGATTTTATGGGGGTTTATGACATTTAAGGGGTTCTAGTGGTTTTATGGGTTTTAATGGAATTTGAGGGTTTTTAGGGGGTTTATGGCTTTTAGGGTCCTTCGTGATTTTTATGGGTTCTTAGGTTTTCTAGTAGGTTTTCTGGATTTTGGGGTTTTAGGGTTATTTTTTAGACTATAGGGTTGATATATATTTTTTGGGTTTTGGGTTTCTATGTTTTTTTGGGTGGTTTTTGGTTTTAAGTATTTTTTTGGGTACACAATGTTTTTTGTGTTTTTATGGTTTTTATGGAATTTATAGTGTTTTATAGGCTCTATAGGATATTATTGTGATTTTTAATGTTTATACAATCTTTTAGGGTTTTTATGGGGGTTTGGATTTTTAGGGTTTTGGTTTATTAGAGTTTTTTTTGAGTTTTTAAGAGAATTAATGGTATTTAGGGGGTTTAGGGTTTTTACGGTTTTAGGGTTCTAGGGTTTTAGGGGTTGTTAGAGTTTCTTAGGTTTTTTAGTGTTTTCAATGCTATTTAGGGGTTTCTTAGTATTTTGTTTGGTTTTTGAGTGTTTTTATTTTTTTTGACTTGTCTAGGATCTAGGGATTCCATTTTAGGTTTTTAGGGATTTTTAATGTTTTAGGGATTTTCAAGGTTTTTGATCGTTTTTAGGGTATTTAATGTTTCTAATTCATTTTTAGTGGTTTTTAGGGTTTTTAGATTTTTTAGGTTATTTATATGGTTTATAGGTTTTTTGGGGGGAATTTATAGGTTTTAGGGTGTTTCTGGGGTTTTAAGTTTTTTTATTTAAAGGTATTTACTTGGTTTTAGGTTTTTTATGGTTTTTGAATATTTTTGGGTTTTTGGGGTTTTTTGGTTTTTTTGGGGATTTTAGTGATTCTTTAGGTTTTTTGGGTTTTTAGGGATGTTTTGGTTTTGAGGTTCTTTTATGGGTTTTGGGATGTTTTGGGGGTTTGAGTTTTATTTTTGGGTTTTTTGAGTTTTTAGGAGTTCTGACTTTCTTTTTATGGATCGTAGTGTTATTTTGGGTTTTTTATTGTTTTTTATTATTTCTGAGCAATTTTCTTGGGTTTTAGGGGATTAAAGTATATTAGTGTTCTATTGTGATTCTATTAGGATTTTAGGTATATTAGGGGTGTTTGGGGTTTTAGGGGTTTTCGGGGTTTTAGGGTTTTATATTGATTTTAGGGGATTTTCAGTTTTCTTAGGTTTATTAGGGTTTTATTGGGATTTTTAGGTTTTATAGGGTTTTAGTGTTTTTTTTGGTTTTATAATTTTGTTGATTTTTAGGGGTTTTAGGATATTCTTAGGTGTTTTCAGGTTTTTTGGGTTTTAGAGTATTTTGGATTTTTGGTGGTTTTAGTGTTTTTTTTGGTTTTTAGGATCTTTTAGGGGTTAAGAGTTTTAATGTTTTTTAAAGGTTTTTTAGATTTTTTATAGTGGTTTGTATTTTCTATGGGTTTTTGGGGGTTTTAGTGTTTTTTTCTTTTTATGGTTTTTTTGTTTTTATGGGATTTAAGGTTTGTTTTTGGTATCTTTATGTTTTATGTTTTATTTGGTTATTTTTAGGGGTTTTATGGATTTTAGCGGTTTTACGGTGTTTAATGGTTTTTTTGTGGTTTTTATGTTCTTAGGATTCTTAATTGTTATAGGGTTATTAGGGCTTTAGGTTTTTTAGTTTTTTTTGTTATTTAGAGTTTTTTTGCGTGTTTTATGGTGTTTTAGGGTCTTTTAGAGGTTTTATAGAGTATTTTATATCTTTTATGATCCTTATAAATTTTAATGGGTTTTTGGGACTTTTAGGGTTTCAAGGATTTTTATGGTTTTTAGGGCTATTTTTGGGTTTTTTGTTTTGATTTTTAGGGTTATATAGCATATTTTAAGGTTTTAAAGGTTTTTAGGTGATTAGGGTTTTGGTGATTTTTAAGGGTTTTAAGGTATTTTAGGGGTTTTTGGATTTTTTGGGTTTTTTGGGTTTTTAGGGTTTGTTAAGGATTCATGGTTTGTATGGGTTTTAGGGTTTTGTATGTTTTGTAGGGTTTTAATGGTTTTTTGGTTTTTTTGAGTTTTTGGGGCTTTAGGGTATTTAGGGTTTTTTGTTGTTTTTTAGATTTTTTATGTCGTTCTATGGGCTATTTGGGGTTTAAAATTTTATTTTTGTTTTTAGAGTATTTAGGGTTTTTTTATTTTTATGGTTTTTTAGATTTTTAGGGGTCATAAGGGGATTTTGGGGGTTTATGATTTTTCGGGATTTTAGGGGTTTTCAAAGGTTTTAAGGTCTTTTAGGGATTTATGTGATATTTAGGTAAAGGAAGATGTGGAGGCCAGGCAATTCCCGACCCCCAAATTTATTAAATAAAAAAGATGCAGCAGAAAATTATCGATATTTAGGGGTTTTTACATTTCTGAAAGGCCTTTTATGGGTTTTAAGTGATATTAGATTCTTTTAAATGTGTTTTCAGGTTTCTTAAGGTTTTTATAGTTTTATAGGGTTTTATGATTTTTAGTGTTACAAGGATTTGTTTACTATTTTTAGGTTTGTATGGTTTTTAGGCTTTTTAGGCCTTTCTTATTATTTTTATGAATTTTTAGTTTTTTAGATTTTTAATGACCGTTTAGGGTTTTATGATTTTTTTATTTTTATGTTTTTTAGGATTCTTTGGGCTCATGTTCTTTTTATGGGGTTTCATGGTTGTTTGTGGTTTTAAGAATTGGTTGAGTTTTTTTGGGTTTTAGGTTTTATAAGACATTAAATTTTATTTAGATGTTTTTAGGGTATTATGTATATTTTAGTGTTTTTATAGGTTTTTGGGGTGTTTATGTTTTTTGGGTCATTAAGGTTTTTAGGGGTTTTATGGATTTTCGTGGTTAGTGTGGGTTTTATGGGTTTTAGGTGAATTGGTGTTTTTTTAGTTTTTATGGGTTTTATGTGTTTTAAGAATTTTAAATCTATTTTCAGTTTTAGGGGTTTTAGGGTTATTTTAGGTTTTATATGTTTTTTGGAGTTTTAGTGTTTTTAGGGGTTTTTTGGGTTTTTTGGATTTTATGAAATTTTAAGGCTTTTAGGGGGTTTTAGGGCTTGTCAGAATCTTTTAGCATTTTTTGGGTTTTAGGGTTTTTAGTGGTTTGTAGGGGTTTTTAGGTTTTTTTGGGATTGAGGGTTTTTAGAGTTTTTTCTGGGTTTTTAGGATTTTTATATTTTTATGGGTTTTTTATTTATTAGGGGTTTTCACTGTTTTAAGATATTTTAGGGTCTTATGGTATTTTTGGGGTTTTCTATAATATTTTCTGTTTCTTTCTAATTATATGAGGCTTTGAGTTTTTAGGGTCATTTTGGGATTTTTGTGATTTTAGATTTTTTTGGGGTCTGGAGGGGTTTTATGGTTTATTAGGGTGTTTAAGGGGTTTTACGATTTTTTAGAGTTTTTATTATTTTTTTGGGTTTTAGTGGATTTCATGGATTTACGGTTTTTCGGTGTTTATGTGCTTTTAAGGATATTTTAGGGTTTTATTGGTTTCTAGGGTCTTTTAGGAGTTTTTTGGGTTTTTGGGTCTTTGAGGATTTTTACAGTTTTATAGGGTTTTAGGTTTTTTAGGAATTTTGGGGGGTTTTTTTATGTATTTTTATGGTTTTAGGGATTTTTTTGCTGATTCTAGGGGTTTTTTTAACTTTTGATGGGTTCTAGGATTTTTATTGTTTTTAGGGTTTTAAAGGTTTTAAATATGTTTAGTGCATCAGAGTTTTTACTATTTTGTGGGGTTCTAGGTTTTTCTAGGGTTTTACATGTATTTATGGATTTCTAGGTTTTTTTTAAAAAAATTAGGGTTTCCGTGATTTTGGGGGGTTTTGTGATTTAGGTTTTTTGGGGTTTTAGTTTGTTTATGTAGTTTTAGTATTTCTTAAATTTTTTAGGGTTTTACATATATTTAGGTTTTTTTGGATTTTATGTTATTTAGGGTTTTTAGGTGTTTTATTATTTTAGAGGTTTTTATTCTTTTAAGGAGATTCAGGGTTTTTATACATTTTAAGGTTTTAGGGTTTTTATGATCCCTTAGGGTTTTTATTATTTTTCTTAGGGGTTTTTAGTTTTTTGGTCCTTTTTATATTTTTTGGTTTCTTTCATCTATTATGGTTTTTAGAGGTTTCAAGGGATGAAGTATTTTTAGCGTCTCTTTGGGTTTATTGAGTTTTTGGTGTTTTTAGTGTATTTTAATGTATTTTAGTGTTCTAAGGGGTTTTATTTTTTTTAGTTTTTTGGGCCATTTAAGATTTTGAGGGCCATTTAGGTGTTTTGGGGTCTTGATGGATTATTTAGCACATCAGATTCCTTTGTGGGTTTTTAGAGTCTTTTAGGGATTTTTAAGGGTTTTTGGGTTCCTTAGGGGTTTTAGCCTCCTTCTAGGATTTAATTTTTTTTGGGTATTTTAGGGGCTTTTATAATTTTTCATTTCCATTAGGGTTTTAAGGGTTTTTAGAGTCTTTTAGTGATTTGTGTATTTTATGGTTTTATTAGAGTTTTTATGGGTTTTTAGTAGCTTTTAGGGTTTGTAGGGGGTTTATAGTGATTTATGGTTTATATGGTTTGTAGGGAATTTTAGGATTTTTTAGGGTTTTTATGGTATTCAGTGTTTTTTGGTTTTTTGGTTTTTATTGAGTTTTTTGGGAGTTTTTTATGTTTTTAGTTTTTTATTATTTTATGTGATTTTAGTGGTTTTAACTGTTTAATAATTTTTATGGATTTTTAATTTATTAAATTATTTTTAGGGTTTCTTGGGGTTATGAAAGGCATAGTGTTTTTAATGGTTTTTATTGTTATAAAGGGATTTAAAGGGAATTTATGGGTTTTTTGGTTTTTTGGTTTTTTGGGTTTTTGAAGGTTTTAAGGGTTTTTTGGGGTTTCTAGGTTATTTGGGGTCTTGTTGGATTTGTATTTGTCTTTAGGGATTTGGGATATATTTAGGGATTTTTGGGGTTTTAGGCATTTTAGAGGATTTTTGGGGTTTTCAGGGGGTTTTGGGGGTTTTTAGTATTTTAGTGGTTTATAGTTTTTATATTTTTATGATTTGTAGTGTTTGTAGGGTTTTTAAGATTTTTAGTGTTTCTACTATCATTTTAGGGTTTTTATTAGTTTTATGGGTTTTTCGGTTTTGATTATTTTTTGGGGTTTTATGGATATTAGTTTATTTAGGAATTTTAGGGGGGTTTTAAGGTTTTAGTGTTTTTAGTATTTTAAGGTGTTTTAGATAATTTAATGGGTTTTAAAATTTTTTTAGTGGGTTTACATTTCTAATTAATGTTTTTAATGTTTGAAATAGTATTTTATAATTTTTTAGGGGATTCAAAGTATTTATAGGGTTTTGGGTTTTTTAGGGTCTTAGGGGTCTTATATATTTTTTAGGTTTTAAGGGGATTTATAGATTTTAATTGATTTTAGGATATTTAGGGTTTTATGTGTTTTTATGGTTTTTTTATTTTATGGGGTTTTAGTATTCTTTTTTGATCTATGTTTTTTTTTGATTTTTTGAGGAATTTTTGTTTATTTAGTGTTTTTTAGGGTTTTCCAATATTTTCACTATTTTTTGGGTTTTTTGTTTTTTTATTTTTAAATTTAATTAGGATTTTTAGGATTTTTAGGGTTTTGAGTGCTTTTAGAAATTTTTAGGGTTTTTAGGGGTTTAAGGGTTTTTAATTGTTTTAGGGATTCAAATCCTTTTAGGTGTTTAAATATTTATGGTTTTCCAAGTTTTTCAGGGTTTAAATGGATTTTAAGAATTTAAGGGGGTTTTATGTTTTTTTGGGTTTTAATGGTTTTAAGGGGTTTATATGTGTTTTAGGACAATTTAGGGTATTAGGGTTTTATATGCTTTTTTGGTTTTTAATGATTTTTTGTTTTTTAGGTGTGTTGTTGGATTGTAGGAGATTTAAGTGGTATTTCAGGGTTTTAAATAATTTTATATCATTTTATATTTTTTTTGGGAATGTAAGGTTTTTTCATTTTTTTGTTTTTAATTTTTCGAGGTGTTAGGGATTTTTAGGGTTATTTTATGTTTTTTGGGATTTTAGTCTCTCTATCCATTTTTCATATTTTTAGGGGCCTTTCGAGGTTTTTCGGGTTTAATTTTGGTTTCTTGGACTTATGGAATTTTTATCTATTTATTTTAGGTGGTTTCTTATGTTTTTTTGGTGTTTTAGGGGCCTAAATAGTTTTTATGGTTTTCAAGTTCATAGGGTTTTTTAGTTTCTTCAGAATTTTAAGATTTTCCAATGTTTTTTTGGCATTTTAAGGGGTTTTAGGGTATTTTGGGGGTTTTATATAATTTTAGGGATATTAGGTTTTGTGGTGTTTTAATTATTGTTTTATGCATTTTAGTGTTTTATGGAATTTTAGTAATTTTTGGTGTTTTAGAAGATTTATGATGTATTATGGATTTTTAGAGTTTTTAGGGTTTTAGGTATTTTAATGGTTTTCTAAGGGATTAATGGGGTTTTCTGGTTTTTTGTGCTTTATGGATTTTATTTTTTGTAGGGTTTTTTTAATGTTTGAGAGTGTTTATGGTTTTTTGGGTGTTTTAGGGGTTTTATAGAGTATTAGTGACTTTTAAGGGGTTTAATGGTTTTTACAGTCTTTTAGGGGTTTTAGAGTTTTTTGGGGTTTGTAGAGATTTTACGAGTTTTAGTATTTTATAGTTTTTAATTTTTTGTAGAATTTCTATAGTTTTTTTTGAATTGTAATGGGTTTTTTCCATGTTTAACTGTTTAGGTGTTATTCTATTAGTTATGGATTTATACAGTTGTTTTTGTGTTCAAAATGTTTTTAAGGATTCAGTGGATTGAGGTTTTTAGGGTGTATTAGGTTGTTTTAGGGGTTTTAAGGGATTGTTAGGGTTTTCGGTGTTTTTTAGGGTTTTTAGGTTGTTTGTGGTTTTTAGTTTTAGGGTGTTTAATGGTTTTTTGGATCTTTTAGTGTTTTTATAAAGTTTTATGTTATTTTTTTTCTTTTAGGATTTTTTGGTTTTTATTGTCTTTAGGGGGTTTTAGGGCATTTTAGTGGTGTTTTAGGGGTTTTAGGGTTTTTAGGGGTTTCTTGTTTTTTTATTTTTAGGGTTTCATTGTTTTTTGACATACATTTAGGGTTATTTTGTGGTTTTTAGAGATTTTTATGTTTTTATGGTTTTTATATTTTTTAGGGTTTTAGTCTTTTTAATGGGTTTTTAGGTGTTTTTATCATTTTTAGGGAGTTCATGTTTCTAATGAAGTTTTTGTGGGTTATTTGGGGTTTTTATGTTTTTAGGGTATTGGGGGGTTTAATGATTTAAGGGTTTTTGTGGGTTTTTTGGGTTGGGGGAAGGGCTTTATGATTTCTAGGTGTTTTATGTTTTTTAGAGTTTTTATATCGTTCTAGAGTTTTTTGGGCGTTTTAGAGGTTTTAATGGTCTTTATGGTTTTTAGGGGTTTTAGGGTTATTTTTGGTTTTATTGTTTTTCGGGTATTTTAGGGGTTTTAATAGTTTATTGAATCTTTTAGGGGTGTTTTAGTGTTTTAGGTGTTTTAGGTATTTTAGGGGGTTTTTGGGTTTTTAAAGGTTTAGAGTTTTATGTGTTTTTTGGATTTTAAAGGTTTTTAGGTGTTTTAGGGTCTTTATATTTTTTTACGAAATTTTAGGATTTTTAGTGTTTTCTAGGGTTTTAGGATTTTAGGGTTTTTATGGTCTTTAGGGTTTTTAGGGTTTTTAGGGTTTCAGGGTTTCAGGGTTTTTATGGTTTTAGGGATTTTAGGATTCATATGGGTTTTAGGGTTTTAGGGTTCTTACATTTTTTTTTGTATTTTTATGGTTTTTAGTGGTTTTTTGGGTTTTTTAGTATATTTAGGGATTTTAGGATTTGTAGGGAGTTTTTTATTATTTTAATGGTTTTTAGGGTTTTTAGGGTTTTTATGGGGTCTCAAGTGCTTTTAGATTTTTTTGGGGTTTTTTTGGTTTACAAGGATTTAAGCGTTATCTTAGTGATTTTTGGGTTGTTGGGTTTTTATGGATTTTATGTATTTTGGTGGTTTTAAGGTTTTTAAGGGTATTTTGAGGTTTTCAATGTGTTATAAAGGTATTTTATTGCTTTTGGGTTATTTTTGGATTTTTAGCAAATTTTGGGTTTTTTGGGGTTTAAATGTTTTAGGAGTTTTAGGGGTTTTTAGGGACTTTTTAGATTATTAGGGATTTTTAGAGTGTTTTGGGTCTTTTATGAGGTTTTAGTGTTTTTATAGACTTGAGGGTTTTTAGATATTTTTAGTGTTTTAGGGGTTTTATGGGTTTTCCGTCTTTTGAGAGTTTTTTATGGTTTTTTGGTTTTTACGATTTGATGTGGTTTTAGGGATTTAGGGATTTATATTTTTTAGGGGGTTTGGGGTTTTTATTTATTCTAGGGTTCTAAGGAGTTTTTATGGGTTTTATGGTTTTTCAGATTATTTATGGTTTGGGGGTGGGGTTTAAAATGAGTTTTATGGGTTTTATGGGTTTTTAGTTTTTTTTTGGGTTTTATGTTAGTTTTAGGGTTTTAGGATTTTGAAGGTTATTAGGTGTTTTTTAGGGTTTTTGGTTTTCATTTTTTGGTTTTTATGGTTTTTAGAGTTTTCAGTTATTTTAGGGGTTTATGTGTTTTTATTTTGTTTAAGTGTTGTTAATGATCTATTATGTTTTTATAGGGCTATAGGGACTTTTATTTTTTTATTTGGTTTTTAGGGTCTTGAAGGGATTTTTTAGGTTTCTAGTGTCTTTTAGGTGTTATTATGATTTATAGGGTTTTTTCGTTGCTTTTTATTTTTAATGTTTTTATGTTTTTTAGTGGTTTATAAGAGTTTTTTTTGATTTTTAGGGGTTTAGGGTGTTTAAAATATATTTAGGGTTTTGAGTGTTTTAGGGGTTTTTTTACTGTTTTTAGGGTTTTGGGGGGTTTTGCATATTTTTAGGGGTTTTAATGTTTTTTTTGGTTTTTTGGGTTTTTCGTGGTTTTGGGGGTTATAATGGTTTTTGGGTTTTCAGTAATTATTTCAGGTTTTAGGGTTTTTATAGGCTTTTAGGATTTTTTAGGGGGGTGGGGTTTAGGGTTTAGGGTTTCTATAGTTTTTGGGTTTTGTTTGAGTTTTTATGGTCCTTTAGAGGTGTTTAGTGTTTTTTTAATGTTTTTAGTGTTTTTTATAGGGTTTAAGGGGATTTATGGTCTTTTATAGGTTTTAGGTTTTTTATCGGTTTTAGGAAATTTTTATATTATATTTGGGAGTTTACCATCCCTTAATGGTTTTTGGTGTTTCTAGTGTTCTTAGTTTCTTTTAAAATATTTTAGATTTTAGGGTTTTTATGGACTTTTAGGATTTTAAAAAGATTTTATGTTTTTTTGGGTATTTTCATATATTTGGTTGTTTTGTGTTTTTTGGGTATGTTATGGTCTTTTTGGTTTTTATATTTATTAGGGTCCCTTATTGTTTTTATGGTTTTAGGGCCCTTTAGGGTTTTTATACTTTTTCTTATGCTATTTTTGGTGTATTTTGATTTTTAATGGTTTTAGTGTTTTTTTGGGGTTTTAGGGTTCATAGGGTTTCCTTCGGGTTCTTCTAGTTTTAGGGTTTTTTTTTATTTTTGTCGATTTTGATTTTATAATGGTTTTTAGAGTTTTATATATATTTTAGGGATTTAAAAAAAATTCTATTAATTTTTAGGGTTTTAGTGTTTTTTTTTGTTTTTATGGTTTTTTTTATTTTTAGGGTACACGGTCTTTTAGGGTGATTTATGGTTGTTAGGGACATTGTAATTTTTAAATTTATCTGGGTTTTTAGTGTTATTTTTGTTGTTTTAGTGTTTTTATAATTTTTAGGGACTTTATATTTTTTATGATTCTTTAGGATCGTTAGGGTTTTTAGTGTAGTTTATTGTCGCTTAGGGATTTGGTGTTTTTATTTCTTTTTGGAGTTTTAGGAACATTTTGGGTTTTTATAGGATCTTTTAAGGGTTTTAGGGTTGTTTATTGCTTTTTGGTTTTTATCCTTTTTAGGTGTTTTAGGGTTATTTACTATTTGTTGGGTTATTAGGGTTTTTAGGGATATTGGGGTTTGTAAGGATTTAGGGCTTTTATTGTTTTTTTTTTGTTTTATTGGGTTTTATGTTTCTTAATATTATTTCGTGTTTTTATGGTTTTTAGGGTATTCTTATTTTACAAATCGTTATTCGATATTTTTTTGTGTATTAAGTGTGTTTAACTAGTTTTTAGGTTTTTAAGGGGAGTTTAGGGTTTTAGGTGTTTTATGGTATTTAGGGCTTATGTTTTTATGGGTTTTGGTGGTTTTTTGGATTTTTGGGGTTTTTGGGTCTTTGTGATTTTTAAGGTTTGTCATGATTTTTAGTTTTTTAGGTTTTTAAGTTTTTTAGTGTTTTTAAGATTTTTTTTGGGTTTTTGAGGTTTTTATGGATAATGGGTTATATGTGATTTTTTTTCATATTCTTTTATTCTTTTTATTTATTTTATGGAATTTATGGTTTTTTGGGTTTTAGGATTTTTGAGTTTTTTGGGTCTTTTTTCGTTTTTAGGGTCATTTTGGGATTTTTACTATTCTTTTCAACATTGAGGGTTTTAGTGGAGTTTTGGGTTTTAAGGGGTTATAAGGGTTATTAGGTAATTATAGGGTTTATAGGGGTTTTCTTGGTCCTAGAGGGTTTAGGGGTTTTACAATCCTTTCCAGGTTTCATAGTGTTTTTAGGAACCTTTAGGGTATTTTTGGTCCTTTTGGTGTTTATAGGGTGCTTTAGGATTTTTTTAGGGTTTTTAAAGTCCTCAAGTGTTTTTTGGGTTTTTGGGTTATTATTAATTTTAGGGTATATTATTGTATTTCAGGTTGTTTTTAGGGTCTTCAGTGTATCTTTCTGGTTTTGGGGTTTTAGAGTCTTTATTATTTTTAAGAATTTTTGGGCCTTTTAATGTTTTTACAATTTTATGGAAATTGTTTCATTTTAAGGGTTTTTCTGTCTTTTAGGGGTTTTATAGGGTTTTAGGGGCTTTTAGAATTTTTTTAGGGGTTTTAAGGTTTTTTGATTTTTTAGTATATTTTTTCTGTTTATGATTTTTTGATTCTTCAAGGGGTTGTTAGGGATTTTAGGTTTTTTATGATTTTTAGGGTACTATAATGTTTTAGCGGTGTAAGTCTTCTTTAATATTTTTAGGTTTATTAAGGTCCTTTATGTTTTTAATGGGTTTTATAGTTTTCATGGATCCTTATGGGTTTTTGGGTAACTTTATGGGTTTTAGAGTATTTTAGGGTTTTTGGTCATTTTATTATCTTTTTGAGATATTTAATATTTTTTGGATCTTTTATTGGTTTTAGTCTTTTTAGGATCATTAAGGGTTTTTAGTGTTCTGTAGTTTTATAGGATTTTATTTTATTTTAGGAACATTTATGGGTTTTATGGGTATTTATGTAATTTTAGGTCTGTTAAGGGGGTTTAGGGTCATTTAAAGGTTTTAGGGTTTTTAAGAATTTTTTTAGTTTTAGGTTTTTTAGGATTTCTTAGGGGTTGTTGTGGGTTTTTAGGGTCTTTTGGGTTCATTTTGGGTTTTTGGTGGTCTTGGGTTTTTTGGGGTTTTTTGATTCATTTAGGGTTTTATGGTTTAGGGATTTTTACGTTCTATTTGGGGTTTTGGGTATCTTCTAGACTTTTTGTGTTTTTTGGGGTTTCAAAGGGGTTTTAAGGTGTTTAGCTATTTCTTAATTTAGGGTTTTATGTGTGTTTAATGTTTTGTAATGGGTTTTGGGGTTTTTAGGGGTTTTATGTTTTTAAGGTATTTTTATGGTTTCAAAGGTTTTTATGGGTTTTTCTGTATTTTAGGGATTTTAGGATTATTTAATGTTTTTATGGGGTTTTTAGGGATTTTTAGAGTTTTGGGGCCTTTTAAGATATTTTATGGGTTTTCAAGGATTTTAGGGATTTTAGGGGTTTTAAGTGGTTTATGGATTTTATGGATTTTAGAGTTTTAGTATTTTTAGGGTTTTTATATTTTTTTATGTTTTTTGGGTTTTAATGTTTTTTTAGATTGTTTTAAGGACATCAGGGTTTTTAGGTTTTTTGTATTTTAGGTTTTCTTTTGTTTTGGAGGGTTTTTGGGTGTTTTATGGTTATTTACGGGATCTAGTTTTTAGATGTTTTAGTGTTTTTAAATGTTTTTGGGGTTTTTATTGGTTATTTTAGGGTCTTTTTTGTGTTTTCATTGTTGTTAGAGTTTTTAGGGTAGTTTTGGGGGATTTTGGTTGTTTTAGGGTCTTTAGAGTTGTTTTTTCTTTTATGTGTTTTCGTGATTTGATGGGTGGTTTTGGTTTTATACTATTTTTGATTTTGTGTAGGATTTATGGAATATAGGGTTTTTTCTAGTTTATAAGGGTCTTTTGGTAGTGTTTTGCGATATTATCAGTCTTTGTGGTTTTTATTGTTTTTATTGTTTTCCAGGTTCTTATAGTTTTTATGGAGTTTTAAGGGTTTTCTAGGGGTTCTTAGGATTTTTAGAGGTTTTTTGTTTTTTAAGGTTTTTAGGGGGTTTGGGGGTTTTTAAGAATTTTTAGGTGTTTTTGGGTCTTTAGGGTTTATAATTTTTTTACACGTTATAGGGGTTTAAGGGGGGGGGGAGGGGGGTTTCACTGTTTTTAGGGTTTTTTAGGTTTTAGGGTTGTTAATGGTTTTGATGTGTTTTTAGTTTTTTTCGGATTTGTTCATGTTTTTTTTGGGTTAATTGTGTTTTTCAAGATTTTTTTTGGCTTTTGGGGTTTTAAATATTTTTATGGTAATAGAGTTCTTAATATTTTAAAAGTCTTATTAGTGTATTATGGGGTTTAGGGTTTTATAGGACTTTAGGGTTTTAAGGAATTTTAATTTTTTTAATAGATTTAGTATCTTTTATGAATTTTGATATGTTTTTGGTCCATGTTTAGTTTTAAAGGTTTTTAGTGGTTTTGTGGTTTTTATGGTTTTTAAGGGTCATTTTGGGTTTTAAAAGGAAATTATTATTTTTTTGTTTCTAAGGGTTTTTATGTTCTTATAGGGGTGATCATGGTATTTATAGTTCTTTTATGGATTTTTGGTTTTTAGGGGTTTTTAGGGGTTTATATTTTTTAGGGTATTATGGGTTTTTATGGTTTTATCAGTTTTTTTGGTTTTTGATTGTTTTTAGTGATTTTAGGGATTTTTAGTGTTGTTATGGTTTTTTTTTGTTTTTAGTTCTTTTTGGGGTGTGTAGCATTTTATTATGGGTTTTTAGGGATATTCAGGGTTTTTGAGTTCTCTTAGGGTTTTATATAATTTTATGGTTCATTTAGAGTTTCTTTGTATTTTTATTATTTTTAGGGTTTAAGGGGTGTTAATGGTTTTAAGGTGTTTTAATGGTTTTTAGGGGTTTTAAAGTGTTTTAATGGTTCTTTTTATTTTTTATTTTTTTTGGGTTTTAAGGATTTTTTGGGGGTTTTAGTGGTTTTTAATGCTTCTATGATTTTTAGTGGACTTTTAGGGTTTTTAGTGTTTTAAGAGTTACTAGGGACTTTAGGGGTTTTAGGGTTTTTAGTTTCATTTTCAGTTTTCTTAGGTCCTTTTAGGGATTTAGTGTCTTTTAAGCTATTTAGGTCCATTATTCTGATTTTACAGAATTTATGATTTTTTTTTGTTTTTTTGGTTTCTTGGGCTTTAGGGGATTTTTAGGGTTTTTAGGGTTTTTGGGGTATTTAAATATTTTTTGTGTTTTTACGATTTTTATGTTTTTTATGTTTTTTTGGTTTTTTAGGTATTTTTTTTATTTCATTAGGGTTTTAAGAGATTTTTGGGATTTTAACAGGTTTTGGGGTCTTTCATTGTATTTTAAGGTCTTATTATGGTCTTTTATTATCTATTAGTTTTTTTAGGTTTTTTTAGGGTTTTTATTATTTTTAGGGTTTCAATACATTTAAGGTTTTAAGGGTATTTGGGTTTTTAGGATTTTTGGGGTTTTAAGAGGTTTCAGGGTTTTTTAGTGTTTTTAGGGTATTTAGAATTTTTATGGTTTTTTGATGTTTTTTTGTTTCAGACGGTTTTTTGGGGTTTTATGTTATTTTAATGATTTATGGTGTTCTTAGTGTTTTTCATGGATTTAGGGTTTCAAAGGCGTTTAATGTAGTTTTAGGGGTTTTAACTTTTTTTTATGTATTTTGGGTTTTATGGTTTTTTATAGTTTTATAGGGTTTAATAGGGTATTTTAGAGGGTTTTTTTTTGTTTTTAGGGCCTTTTAGGGTATTGGGGGGGAGGATTGGATATTTTTTGGGTTTTTAGGATATTGGGGGGGGGGGGGTAAGTTCATTTATTAATTTAAGGATCTTTACAATTTTATGGTTTTAAGGGGTTTAAATGAATTTAAGGGTTTCCGGGTTTATTATAGGTTTATAAGGTTTTTTGTTGGTTTTTTATTTTTAAAATATTTTATGATTTTTATTCATTTTATGATTTCTAGGGGATTTTTTGGATTTTTATCAATTTTAGGGGTTTAGGGGTTTTAGGTTTTGATGATTTTCAGAGTATTTATGGTTTTAGGGTTTTTATGGGTTTTATTGAGTCTTAGGATTTCTAGAGATTTTATGGTTTTGTTGGTTCATTTATGTTTTTAGGGTTTTTGTGGTCTTTTATGGATGTTTATATATTTTAGGTGAGGGTATTTGGGTATTTTAGGGTTATCATGGGTTTTTAAGGATTTTATGGGGGTTTTTGGTTTTTTAGGTTCTTTGATGGATTTTTTTAGTGTTTTCACATTTTTTACGATGTTTTAGGGGTTAGGGTGTAGGTTTTAGGGTTTAGGGTACATGGTTTCTAGTATAAGGTTCTAGTTTTATGGTTTATGGTATATTGTTTATGGTTCTTGGTACATGATATATAGTTTATGTTAAGGGTTTAGGTTTTAGGGTTTAGGGTGTAGGTTTTAGGTTTAGAGTGGAGGGTGTACGGTTTTATGTGTAAGGTTTATGTTTTATGGTGTGGGGTATAGGTCTTAGGGTATAGGGTTTAGGGTGTAGTTTTTAGTTATTTAATGGTTTTTTAATAATTTTTAGGGGTTTAGGGTTGAATCATTTTTATGGTTTTTTATGGTTTATGGGTTTTATGGTTAAGGGTTTTTTTTTATTTTTTGGGGTTTTATGGTTTAATAGATTTTTTGTTTTTAGGGGGTTGTATGTTGTGGTGTTTTTAGGTATTTTTATGGGTTTTAGGGTTTTTAGGTTTCTTAGGGGGGTTTAGTGTTTTTAACAGTTCTTATTTTTTAAGTGTTTTTAGTTTATTTAGTGGTTTCAGAGTATTTAGTGATTTTTGGATTTTAGGTTTTTTATGGGTTTTTTTATTTTTCTAATTTTTTTATGTGGTTTCCAATTTATTTATGGTTTTGGGGGGTTTCTGAGGAGTTTTATAGTATTTAGATGTTCATTTTGTTTTGTTTTTTGTGTGTGTTAGGTTTTTTTTTGTTTTTTTTTTGTTTTTTGGGGCTTTATGTTTTTAGGGTTCAAGTGTTTTCATGGATTTAAGGGGTTTTAGGGTTTTTATAGTTACAAGGGTTTTTTGGTATTTTTGTATCTTAGGTTTTTTATGGTTTTTACTATTTGTAGGGTCTTTTAAGGGTTCTTAGGGTACTTATGAACTTTGAAGGGTTTTAGGGTCCTTTAGGATTTTTGACAGTTTTTGGGAACTTCTGTGGTTTTTAGAGTTTTATGGACCTTTAAGGATTTAATGAATATTTAAAATATTTTATTGTTATGGGGGGGGGGGGTATTTTAGATTCTTTTTGGATTTTTAGGTTATTTATGATCTTCAACATTTTTATGGGTTTTAAGTGCCATTATAGGTTTTAGGTTTATAGGATATTTTTGGGTTTTTAGAGTATTTTGAGATTTTTATGGTGTTTTAGGTGTTTTTTGGGGTTTTATGGTCTTTTGGGTTTTTAGGGTTTTAAGATGTTTTTTGTTTTTTTGGGTTTTAAGGGATTTTTAGGGGTTCTAGGGTCTTTGTATGGATTTTAGGTGTTTTAAGGTATTTTAGGATTTTACGTTTTTTAAAGGGGTTTGAAGGGTTTTTAGGTTGTTAATGTTTTTAATTGTTTATATGAATTTTTGCAGATTTTTTGAGTTTTTTAGTGTTTTTAGGTCTTTATAGGCTCTTTTAGGATTTTAGGTTTTTTTTTTGTTTTTAGGGGTTTTTGGGTTTTTTAGTTATTTAGGGGGTTTTTGGGTTTTTTAGGGTTTTGGGATTTTATTGTGTTTTAGGGGTTTTAGTCTTTTTTGATATTTTTAGGGCATTTTTAGGTTTTTACTTTATTTTTTGGACTTTTAAGTTATTTTATGGTTTGTAGGATATTATCTATTTTAAAGTAATTTATAGGTTTTTAGGTTTTTAGTGGATTTTGGTGATTTTAGGGTTTTAAGGGGGTTTTAGGGTTTTTAGTGGTTTTTATGGTTTTTTCATTTTTTGTGGGTTTTGGGGTTATAAAAGAGTTTGAGGGTTTTATAGGACGTTTTAGTGTCTTTTTGGGTATTTCTAGGGTTTTTATTTTTTTATGTTTTAGGGGTTTTTTGGTTTTTTAAGTGTTTTAATGTTTTTATAGGTTTTAAGGGAAAAGAGTGCTCCGGACCAAACATACCTGGTCCCCCAAAATTTAATAGAAAAGTAAACAATGGAGAATTATAAGAAGGGATTACAATCACATGTGCACTAATCACCTTTCATGTCAGTGTCCATGAAGGTGAGAAAAAGGACGGGCTGACAAAGGACCACATTGAGCACCTTTCCACAAATTCTTTCTTGGAGAGAGCATTCACAATTGAGTTCACCGCCCTATAAGAATGTGTAACATTGATACTGAGAGCCTGAAAAAGGCTGAGACATTGAATCCATTGTGGGAGAAGCCTTTAAGGAAATCTCCAAGATTTTTTATTGAGTGCATCCACCATAATCATCGAGTTAGATTCAATCCAAAGAAACTTCAACCCAAACTCGACCGAAAATTTGACCGTGTTCATCATTTCCCAATGCTCATCTTCATAAGCACATCCCCATCCAATATAATGAAAGAATCAGTCATTCACCAAGTCGATTTATATCCAAAAAACCCATCCGCACACTGAGGGGCTGGGTGCTCCCAAAGCCACACTTTCCATGTTGACCATAAACCAAGGTATAATCAAGGGGATTCATTGAATTAATTTTAGAACCTATGGTTTTTTATCCTACTAGAAACTCTAAGAAAACCCAAGAGTATGAGATCATTGACTTCATTATCCATGAATCTTGTTTGTAAAAGAACCACCACCTAAATCGACTTGTGGATTTTAAGGAATCCATCTTGGAAAGGGAAATGGAGCTGGTTGAAGGCCACTGCATTGCGAGCAGTCCAAATATAGAAAACATTGTCCACAATAGCTGTAAGTAACAGGTTATGAAACTATTTGCTGCACTCCATCTCTACCAGGTTGGAGATCATATTGAAAACTATTCCCTGCATGCTGCAATTTAGCCTTAAAATCTACTATAAGTGATCCCACATGCCAGTAGAAATCCTACACTAGAGGAAAGTATGTTGAATTCTCTCCTCGATCTGAAAGAAGACATAGAAAATTGATTCCATCTACTAACCATATATTTTCATATTCTCCTATGCAGTAAACCTATTCATCAATAGAATCCATAAGAGTATTTGGTACGTATGAGGAATGAAGAGTGATCAAAATTTTAGAATTCAAGATAGTGGGATAATGTTGTGTGGGAATTTAAATCGATAGAAACAACGTATGGTGAACTGGACTACTAGATTTTGTTTCCAAATGATGTTATCAGTGTCTAGCAACATGTGTCTCCCCATATGTAAGATAATGTGGGATGTAAGATCCATAGGGAAATCACCACTTTATTGTATGTAAGCATCAATAGACATGTCCTGCAACTCTTGTGCAGGCCTAACAATTTCAGATAGTGGTCGTTCAATCCATGTAGTTGTTCAACAATTATTGTTAGATTACTTTGAAAAAACCCATTTTGAATGAGATATAATGACCTTACAAGATAGTCTAGGTGTAAGCCAGATAGAGGAGGTATGTAACCTATGAATCCGTCACAGAGTCTCTACATGAACCTCTCATGATGAAAATCCAGACCATCTATGACGACCCAAAATTTTGAATAAATCTTGTTTCCTAATTTTTTTGTGTTATTTTATTTCATACACAACAAAAAATTTTCTTTTAAAAAAATGAGTATAATTAAAATGAGAATGCTTGGTTTTGACTATTATATGACCGTTAGTCAGTATGACCTTTGGAAACTAAATGTTGCGATTATTTTCTCTAAATACAAGTTATCTTGGTTAATTAGTATAGAAAGAAGATTTGATGGCCTCATCCAGTAGTCTCAGGCCAATCGAAGCCCATCTAATAGAACTTGGGAAGGAGGTAGAACCACTGGGCTTTGCACTAGACCAAACCCAAGCCAAACTTCATCATGTGAAGCTAGAATGTAATCGCCTTCGTGAGAAGTTCAAACTGATAGAAATTACTACTCGTGCGATGTTGGTCGAGCCGCCCTCATATTCTCTCACCTTAGCAAACCTTACAATTAGATCCTATGCTGGGGTTATAAGGGGTTATGTAAGGAGACCGTAACAGCCTTGTGTAATCCTTTGATTTAAATAAAAATTGTGATTTCTTCTTAGGATGATGTTTGTAAATTTTCAAATGTCCGGATAAATATAGTATGCATATTTTTGATGAATTCTAGAAAAAATATATTTTAAAATATTTATGTAAACCTTAAATAACTAATTATATGTAATGATTTCCAAAAAATGGTCTTCTACAATTATGTTTAGTATGAAATTTAAGGACTAACAAGATCAACATGATTTTTGATGAATAGTAAATTATGAATAGTGATTTTATGATTAGGATTAGTAATGTGACCAAATGGATTAGTAATCTAACTTAAAGAAAGTATTAATATAATCTAGGCACCTTGATTAAGTAATGTGATTCAATAAAATAGGTAAATAACTATTTCAGAAATTATTAGTCAAGTATAAGTTTTTTAAGGTGAATAGTGTTTTTTATTTAAAAATTAAATTAAAAATAATTAGAAAATAATTTTTATAAAATGGAGTTCATTTTTTAACTCAGAGAATCAATATTATGTTAAGGTAATTTTTGGGGATTTTTCTGAAAAAAATGAATTTTCGGTGAATAGTGTATTTATTTAAAAATTAAATTGAAAATATTTAGATAAATATTTTTATAAAATGGACTTAATTTTTAAAATCAGAGCATCGATATTTGGTTAAGGTGAAATTTTGGGTTTTTTTTATAAAGTTGAATTTTCAGTGAAGAGTGAAAATACAGTTTTTAAGTTATGGGTGTTTAATGACATCATTAAATGATGTACTAAGTATGTAATCAATATGGTCGACTTAGGAATAATAAGATAAGGTATGGGGTGTCCCAAGTGGCCAATACCATGGGCAAACACCATGGTCAATCCCATGATTTTTCCAATACCACCGATGAGGTGTCCCTTTGCAATTAATTCCTTGTCCCCTCAATTCCCCTATAAATACCAAGCCATTGTCTCATCCTTTGGATTCCAAAATCCTTCTCAAAGAATTTATGGTCTCCTTACCACCCAAGTAGTCCTCCCAGGGTTCCCTCAATCCTCCCAAGGGGCCCTCAAGCCTCCCCAGGCCCAAACTTCAAGATTTTGAAGTTACTCTTCAAGGTAATGGATCCTACCTCTCTCTTTCTTTCCAAGTACTCTCTTTTATGTCATTTCAATTATGATCCATGTTATTATGTTGGAGGATGTTACTTTATATTCATCCTAATATAATTTTCATGTTCATATGATGAGAGACCCCCTCTTTCTCTCATCAATTCATTTTAAGAATGTTTGAGTGGCGTCGTTAGGCTGCCGAATTTTTAAGGGATTCTTTCAACCTTCTCGTTTTCAAGATCGATTTTCATGTCAAGTCTTTCATGTTCCTTTTTATTATGTTGGGGTGTGATATCTATATATATAATACTGATCTTTTATTTCCATATGATGAGAGACCCTATCTGATCTCATCAATTCATTTTTTTTAAGTTTTAAGTGACGTCGTTAGGCTGCCGAATTTTGCTAAGAGAAATCTTATTTTTGTCTTCCTCCCATGTTTTTTCATTTCAAATGGTATGCCTTTCAAATTTGATTACCATGTTCTTATATCCTTTATATTCTGTCCCTCTACTGTTTTATGGATCATTTATGAGTGGTTAACCCATGTCCCATCTCTTTTCAATGTTTTCTAAAACCCTGCAACATAGCCGTTATGTTGCCGAATTTTCGCTTCAAAATGTGTCTCTATTTTTCTAAAATTATTTTATTTTATTAATTTAATACTAAAAACACTTTATTCTACAGGGGTGTTCACATATATATAAAATTTTTCTATTTTAAATTCAGTAATTTACATACATGAAACCCACTTTCTTTTTTCATGGGTTTAAAATGACATAAAGATCATGTCTTAAAAGCAGTTTTTAGAACGTTATGATTATGAAATGAAACCCATTTATTTTATGATATATGGGTTATTTATGAAATGTTTGATGATGATATATGTGGCTCACATGATTATGAAGACAAATTTAAGGGTGTTCCTAGATAGCACTCCAATGCATTGGGTAATGATGTAACCACTAGAGATTACAATTTTAACAATACCTTGGTGAATAACCTTGGTAATTTCAAATGACACCATGGGGATGGACCATGGTGATATGTTCATGATTGTCTAAGTTAAATTTTGTAGCCATATATTAAAGTTATGAATGATGTTCTTTCCATTATGATATTCCTCATGATATCTTTCTCATTCCTTGAAGCTATTTATCATGACATTATTGATGTATCTCAAGTTCACATGTTAAATGTTTCCCCTTGTTTCACTTACTGGGCCTTCTACTCATCCTTTCTTTTGATGTATGCCCCCAGGTTATGAGATGCAGTAATGAACCTAGGATGAACATAAGGAGAATCCTTTCAAGTGTTTAAAAATACTGTTTTATGTTTTCATGTTTTAAGTTCCTCGTTTCCAAGACACCAAACCTTAAAGATCCTCAGTTTTGTAAAATGTAATGAAATGATAGGTTATAAAAAGGAAAGATTATATAGTTGGTATCAAATGATGGTTTAGTAATTTGTGGGAGTTTGGATATGAAAACTTTTGGAAGAACCCTATAGAAAAGTTTAAATATAGAAAATCTTCCTAGTATTTTGGTGAGTATTGAGTAAGTGGTTTATCAAGCAAATACATCCTTGTCTGGATAGGAGTAGGTAGAGGTGTCTCTGGAACAAATGTATATAGGGATAAAACCCGAAAGCACCGCTTGAGCTAGACTCGAACAGGAACTGGTACACGACAATGGGTCTGCTGCACTCTTGGTTACGACACTCCCGGGGGATATGCCTTGGTAAATTCATAAGCTTAGTATGAACCATAATTAAAGGAACAAAGATAAAATAAAATAAAGATTCACATAAGAGTATATGATCATGGATAACCTAGATTAGAACATAGGGGATCACAAGTTAGGATATACTTTTCTTCTATAAGTTTATCCTTTCATGCTTAAAGTTTCCTTTTCATGATTATTGGCTATGTATTTAAGCCCCTAAGTAAAATTTCTTTTCATAGTTAATGGTGGGAAATATAAGAACATGTCCCAACAACCAATGTGATAGAAAATGTGACAATTACCCTATTAATGTGACAGAGATGGCGGGAGATCAAGTTAAACATATTGTGATTATGCCAAACTAGCTATCAAAAATCACAATTAATAATTGGTACCTAGTTGAATACCCAAATTCATCAAGGAAGAAGAAGACAAAGTCTCAAGGATGTTCATCTGATAAAGTTGATAAGGGAAAGAAGACCCAATTTCCTTTGTGTAAAAAGTGTGGAAAGGGGAACCAAGGAGAATGTCACAATGGAACTGGGAGATTTTTTTAGTGTGGGGTGATAGGGCATAAAGTAGCCAATTGATTAAAAATGGATAATGTGATTAATAGAGATACGGTTTGATATAATGTACCTTATACTTTTCAATGTCATAAATGTGGAGAAGTTGGAAATTATCCAAGGCAATGCTCTCTTAGAAGGGATGAGAATCATGATGAGCATCAATAATCTTCTAGGACTAGGGAACAATGCAAGTCCTATGCAGAGATGGATCATGATGACTAAAGTACATGCAACTTCTTCGCAATAATTGTCTATGTCATGTTGTATTTTAGTTTCTTCTCTATGAGCATATATTTAATGTTTTCTAAGAACATCGAGTCATTACCTAAGATGGTTTTATATCATTAAGGAAAACATCTATTGTTATGTACCACATGTTGATTTTGTGAAGCTATTCTTCTTGGAAAAAAAGATGATTAGGGGATTAAAAGATGATTATTATTTTGGAAAATGTTCATATGATCGAGGTAAATAGATTACTATGGTATTTAATTTGAGGAGTAATGGTTGACTTATATTTTGATGAATCATAGAATTTAAGGGGAACTTATAGTAATTTAGGAGATGATTAACCTATCAGGGGGAAAATATGTTTAGGTTAGTTACTTTTTTTAAGATGTTAGGAGTGATTGATATTGTTTGGCTATGAACGATAAAGTTTATCTTGGAAGACTATGTTATAAAATCCTTTGTATATTTGTTTTTCAATCTTAGTTTGTTTTATTTTGAGGAATTTTAAGGATAGTTATTTATGGAATGGTCTTTGATGAACTTTGGGTAGTACTGTGGAACTTTGAAGATTTAAAGTAGTTTCCCTTCCTATGGGGTTCTTCCTTTTTGAAGAGTTGTTTTATCTTACCCTTTATATTTTGGGGATAAAGTTTTAAAGAAAGATAGTTATTCTTTTGTGGATTACGTGATTCTCTAGAAGATGATTCATGTACTTCGATGAGACCAAGTATTTTTGAATGCTCATTGTTTGGAGAAAATATTAGTCTTGGTGAAACTTATTAATGGATAAAACTCTACATGAAGGTAAATATATTTACCTGTGTTATTATTCTTTGTAGTAAATGAATTACTCAAAATTATTGAAAGGAACATAAAACAAAAATGTTGTTGGTTTAACTTTCCTACTGGTTAATCAAATACAGTTTAACCCATCACAAGTTTGTGATTTTTTGGTGGTTAACTTCCTCTTAGACATGTTTTCTATCACTCTCCCTCAGAACATGACCCTTTGTTTTCTCCTCCATATCCATGTTTTCCTACATCGAATCCTAGTATGGGTTAACTTGGGTGACCTTTTTACTTCCTTTTATTTCTTTTAAAGTAATAGTGTTACTGAATCATTTTCGGATGTGGGACTTTTAATGAAATTTCCAAGCCCAATTTTAAAAATTGAAAGGACACAATTTCTTAAGGGGGGGAGATTGTAACGACCTGAAATTTTGAATAAATCTTGTTTCCTAATTTTTTGTGTTGTTTTATTTTATACCCAACAAAACTTTTTCATTTAGTAAAATGAGTATAATTAAAATGAGACTATTGGTTTTTTACTATAATATGACCGTTAGTCAGTATGACCTTTGGAAACTAAATGTTGTGATTATTGTCTCTAAATACAAGTTATCTTGGTTAATTAATATAGAAATAAGAATTGATGGCCTCATCCAATAGTCTCGGGCCAATCAAATCCCATCAAACAGAACTTGTGAAGGAGGTAGCACCACTGGTCTTTGCTCTGGACCAATCCCATGCCGAACTTCATCGTGTGAAGTTAGAACGAAATCACCTTCACGAGAAGATCAAACGGAAAGAAATTACTACACGTGCGATGTTGGCTGAGCCGCCCTCAGATTCTCTCACCTTAGCACACCTTACACTTAGGTCCTATGCTGGGGTTATAAGGGGCTATGTAAGGAGACCATAATTCCCTTGTGTAATCCTTTGATTTAAATAAAAACTGTGACTTCTTCTTATGATGAAGTTTGTGAATTTTCAAATTTCTAGATAAATATAGTATGCATATTTTTTTTATGAATTCTAGAAAAAGGATATTTGAAAATATCTATGTAAGCCTTAAATAATTAATTATATGTAATGATTTTCAAAAAATGGTCTTTTAAAATTATGTTCAGTAAGAACTTTAGTGTCTAATAAGATCAACATGATTTTTGATGAATAGTAAATTATGAATAGTGATTTTACTCTTATGATTAGTAATGTGACCAAATGTATTATTAATCTCACTTAAAGAAAGTATTAATATAATCTAGGCACCTTGATTATGTAATGTGATTCAATAAAATAGGTAAACAACTATTTCATATATTATTAGTCAAATATCAGTTTTTTCAGGTGAATAATGTTTTTTATTTGAAAATTAAATTAAAAATATTTAGAAAATTAGTTTTATAAAATGGAGTTCATTTTTGAACTCAAAGCATCGATATTATGTTAAGGTAATTTTTGGGGATTTTTCTAAAAAAATGAATTTTTGGTGAATAGTGTATTTATTTAGAAATTAAATTATAAATATTTAGAAAATTATTTATATAAAATGGAGTTCATTTTTGGAATCAGAGCATCAATATTTGGTTAAGGTGAAATTTTGGGATTTTTCTGAGAAAGTAGAATTTTCGGTGAATTGTGAAAATATAGTTTTTAAGTTACGGGTGTGTAATGACATCATTAAACAATGCATTAAGTATGTAATCAATATGGTTGACATATGAATAGTAAAATAAGGCATGAGGAGACCCAAGTGGCCAATACCATGGGCAAGGCCAAAGTTTTTCCAATACCACCGATGAGGTGTCCCTTGGCAATTAATGCCTTGTCCCCTCACTTCCCCTATAAATACCAAACCATTCTCCCATCCTTTAGATTCCAAAATACTCCTCAAAAAACTGATGGTCTCCTTACCACCCATGGAGTCCTCCCAAGGTTCCATCAAGTCTTCCAAGGTGCCCTCAAGCCTCTCAAGGTCCCAAACTTCTTGATTTTGAAGTTACTCTTCATGGTAGGGGATCCTACCTCTCTCTTTCTTTCCAAGTACTCTCTTTTACGTCATTTATTTTATGCTCCATGTTATTATGTTGGAGGATGTTATTATATATTCATCATACTGTCCTTTTCATTTAAATATGATGATATACCTCCTCTTTCTCTCGTCAATAAATTTTTAGAATGTTTGAGTAGCGCTGTTAGGCTGCCGAATTTTTAATGGATTCTTTCACCCTTCTCATTTTCAAGATCTATTTCCTTGTAATGTCTTTCATGTTCCTTTTTATTATGTTTGGTTATGATCTCTATATCTATCATACTTATCTTTTATTTTCATATGATTAGAGACCCTATTTGGTCTTTTCAATTCATTTTTGTGAAGTTTTAAGTGACGTCGTTAGGCTGCCGAATTTTCGTAAGAGAAATCTTATTTTTGTCTTCTTTCCATATTTTTAATTTCATATGGTATGTCATTAAAATTTCATTACCATGTTCCTATATCCTTTATATTATATCTCTATACTATTTTATGGATCATTTATGAGTGGGTTACCCATGTCCCCTCTATTTTCAATGTTTTCTAAAACCATGCAACATAGGTGTTATGATGCCAAATTTTCGTCTCAAAATGTCACTCTCTTTTTCTCAAATTATTTTATTTTATTAAGTGAATACTCAAAATTCTTTATTCTACAGGGGTATTCACATATATATCAAAGTGTTCTATTTTAAATTCTAGTATTTACATACATGAAACCCACTTTTTTTTTTGTGGGTTTAGAATGACATAAAGATCATGTCTTAAAATTAGTTTTTAAAACGTTATGATTATGAAATGAAACCCATTTCTTTTATGCTATATGGGTTATTTATGAAATTTTTGATGGTGATATATGTGTCTCACATGATGATAAAGACAAATTTAAGGGTGCGCCCTGATAGCGCTCCAATGCATTGGATAATGATGTAACCACTAGAGATTACAATTTTAACGATACCTTGGTGAATAACCTTGGTAATTTTGAATGACACCTTCGGATGGACCTTGGTGATATATTCATGATTATATAAGTTAAATGTTGTAGACACATATTATATTTATGAATAATGTTATTTCCATTATTATATGACTCGTGATCTCTTTCTCTTTCCTTGAATCTATTTATCATTACTTTATTGATGTATCTCAAGTTCACATGTTAAATGTTTCCCCTTATTTCACTTAATGGGCCTTCTGCTCACCCATTCTTTTGATGTATGTCCCTAGGATATGAGATGCAGTAATGAACCTAGGATTAATATAAGGAGAATAATTTCAAGTGTTTAATAAGAATGTTTTATGTTTTCATGTTTTTAGTTCCTTGTTTCCAAGACACTAATCCTTAAAGATCCTTGGTTTTGTAAAATGTAATGAAAAGTAATGTTATAAAAAGGTAGGATGCTATACCATCAACTTGTGGATTGATCCAATTCTAGGTGAAAATTCCAAGCAAGGTCTCATTGAATCTTTTGAGGTCCTTAATTCCCAGCCCACCCATATCAATAGGCTCAGTGAAATTCTTCCAAGCCACAATGAAATAATTACTTTCACTAATGCAGCTCATCCAGACAAAGTTCTGAATTATGGCATGTAAGATTTTTACAAGGCTAGTTAGGTATCTAATGATGGAAAACACAAGACCAAATATTGGAGGTGATGATTAAATTTTCTAGGCACACCCTTCTAGCCTGACATAATCACATTCTCTTTTTTTTTGGCTAGTTGATTTTAGATTTTAGTTAATATGGTCTCAAGGTAGTATATTTTAACCCTCCCCCAGAATAGAGGTGTAACCAAATAAGTAAAGGGGAGTGTTCCTATCTTAACCCCAAGTGATCTAGTGATGTAGAGTTAGTTGGATATGGAGGCCCCTTTACCAAAGACAGTGGATGAATTATTTCTCTTAATGGTTTTCTCAACAACATTTTCATAGTTCTGAAAGATCAGTTTAATAGAGGATAAGGTTCTCTTATCATATTTCTAAAATATAAGGATGTCATGTACATAGATAAGATGGGTGGGAACATGATGGCTACACCCTTTCTTAATTAGGTTGTGAAGACCAGCCTACAAGAGATCATTAAAACACCTACTCATGTAGTCCTCAATAATTGAAAAGAGAAGTCCAGGGAGTGGGTCCCCCTATATGACTTCATGTGAACATTAGAAGAAGCCCCTTTGTGTGCAATTTATAAGTATATAAACCATGGAACTAAACCAAACATTACTGATCATCTTGATAAATGTGAATAAAAATCCATACTTACCAAGAACATTGAATAGGAAACCCCACTTGATGGTGTCAAAGGCCTTTGAGATATCTAGATTCAGAGAAAAGATTCAATGCTTCATTTACCTCATCATGATATTTATGATTTTAGAAGCTATGTAAATATATGTTTGAATACTCCTCCCGGGAACATACCCAAATTGATTTGGGGTAATGAGGTCTCACAAAATATTCCTCAACCTTGTGACCAGGATTTTGCTTACAATTTTGGGGATTGTGTTCCCAACAAAAACTAGACAAAAATCCCCTATATCAATTTCATTATCCTTATTTGGTATCAATACAATAAAATTGGAATTAGTTACATGATGGATTGAGTTGCAGAGAAAAAATTCCCTAATTGCATTGGTGATCTCCACATGCACAATGTCCCAATAAAACATGAAAAAATTATTTCTAAACCCATATGGTCCCCCTGCACAATCCATGTTCAAGGAGAAAAGTGAGTCTTTGAATTCCCCTGAAAATTGTTCATCCATTACGGCCTTGTTTTTCTAATTATCAATACAAGTCCTAATGGAGTAAAAAATATGGAAAAATTTAGCACCATAATCATTGTACAATGCCTGAAAATAATCAACTGTAGCATTAAAGATCTCATTCATAGATGTGAATTTGTATCCATTGACATGGGTGGAATTCAGATTCTTTTTGGACCTTTTCTCCCTGTGGAGGCAATGAAAAAATTTAGAATATATATCCCCTTACTTGATCCACTTTACATTGAATTGACATTTAGCAACCCTCTTCTTAAGTTTCAGGAGATAATCTATATTGGAATGGAGTGGTAACTCATCCTAGGATGGAATGTGTAGTTGTAGATTGGTAATCTGGCATAGGGTATGCTGAGACTCAGCAGCCTTAATGTCTATATCCATCCTGGAAAAATAGTTCCCACTCCACTCTTTCATAATAAATTTGATTTCCTTATGTTTAAAATCTACAATGAAGTGTGGGATGCCTTGGTAGGTGTTGTTCCAAACCCTAACAACCACTTCCCTACACCCAAGGATCGTGATCCCCACATAATTAAATTTAAAGGGAAATGGGCCTGGACTTGTAGTACTCTCCCCTAATTCCAAAACGAGGGGATTGTGATTCGAGATAAACTTGGGGAGAGGTAACCCAGAGATGTCTGATGGGGCACACCTATCACTAATTTGATAGAAATACCTATCAAGAATATTGTTCATTATTCCATTAATGGTCATTCATTCCCATGTAACAAATTATCCAGCTATAAAAGCTTCAGTGAGGTCATATTAATCCAAGAATGAAGATAAATCCTTTATAATAGTATGAGAGGAATTGGGAAGAATATTTTCATCAGGTCATAGAACTGTGTTGAAATCACCTATGAAAAAATATTTATGAATAATAATCTCATTTAATTGACAAAACTTTATCCAAATTCCCCTTATCCTAATGTATAATGAAGGTGTATACACAAAGGATAGGGTTAAGATGACTACCTAAAAGAATATTGAGAGGGAGAAAATTTGAGAGATCACCTCATAAGAAATAATTTGAACATCATTATTCTTCATAAAACATAGATAATCTATATCAAATTCATCCATATTTTGAGAAACAAGACAATATACAAGGTTGGTCCAATTTAATTCCTTCCAATTTCCAAATTTTATCATGGGATCAGCAATCCCTATAATAATGGGATTGTAAGAGAGAAGAAGATGCTTAAGGTCTGCGGCTGTAGAAAGTTCCCAAGTCCCTGGAAATTTCAAAGCATGATCCTCATTAATAACATTATTTAGAGGGGGTTCTACCCTTCCATTTCCCTATCATTACTTTATTATTTTGAATTATCAATAGGATACTTTGTGGATGCAGAAGAAAGGTAAGGTTCCACCTGTTGGGAGTTGTCTTCAGGCTTCTTTGCGGATACATGGCCACTAGAAGGATCCATTCAATCACAATCCTAGGCCTGAGGATTCTCAACAACAACAATAAAAAAAATTAGTGGGATGAATTTCTTCAAAGTGAAAACCATTTAATTCGATGAAATTTATTTTCTCTTGATAGCTTTATATGGGTCCATAGTAGTGAAAGAGTTTGCAATCATATCAAGAATAGGTGATCTCTCTTGAGTGACCAGTTGATCCAAAGGTGTACATGGTCCCACCAACATGCCTAGGAAAAGAACCACTATAGGTAAGTCCAACAACTTCTCAAAAAATCCAAGAGTAGGGGAGTCCTCTCATCTCGATGTGAGCTGGACTCAAGGGTATGAGACATGATTCCTTCAGTATGGGTAACCTTGTCCTAGTGAAACTAAACTACACGAGTAGTGGATTCATCCATGATAGGTTCTTTCCTAGAGGTCAGATACTTATGAGGATTATCCGAGATGTAAGTATCATTTTGTAAGGGATACCCAGTGTGCCTAGTCATGCATTGATGAAGGGGGGAGGGGGAGGGGGTTTTGGGAATAATATAACTGGTTCCCCCCATCTCATCAAACCCAATGGATGATGTAGTAGTATTGTTGAGAATGTGATGATATTTAGCTCCATATCAGTGGGTAGGTGTGTCCCAAGCATCATATGTTTCCCTTGAATCATAAAAAATTGGAAACAATATCTAATAATGTTAAGGGAATCTCAGTTGGGTCCTGAGGGGGTGCATCTGGATGAGCAACAATATGATTAAATAAGGAATTAGGCATTGGATCAGCAAGTAGACTTGACGTTGGAGTAGTGGGGTCTTAATGGGGAGGTGTATAAGCCATATTAGGTTTCCCTTTACCTTTCCCCTAGTTTATCTTACATAGATTGGTCTCATGCCCCTAGATATTATAGAGTGTGAAATATTTTAGTCTTCTACACTCAAAAACATGGTTCCCGAAAAAGTTTCAATTGACGCAGAATTCGGGCCTTCTTTCATACTGGATTTCTAGGGTGAGGATGTCTATAGGGGAATTGAAAAAAAACCTCCTAAAATATGGTTCTCTCCATATCTACTTAAATATGAACCCTTTCATAATTCCCATATATTGGGTTGTCTGTCTCCTTATCAATTCCGATGGGTAAGACAACTATAGAAGAAATGTACTAGAGGATCTAAGGATGCGGGTAGAACCAATTCAAATTACAGATCTAGAACCAGACCTGAAAAAATGTGTTTTTCACACTAAATGGATAAAAATTTCGGTCCCTATCTTGAATCCAAAGGAGACATGGATTGATATTAAGTGTTCCAAAGCTCCATTCTCTCCATTTCCAGTCATCTAAAGGGAAGAAAATGTGACAAAATCCACTTCCCATGGTTATCATCTTCCATTAAATGAATCCCCAAATATCAACTATTCATTTGACAAGATCACCAATTTTACAAAGCCTCCCCCCCTTCGGGGTCATAAATATTTAAATATTGAAATAATAGCATAAACTATCTCTCTAATCAATAGCCTCATGATTTTCTAAAACATGCACCACACGACCATTCTAGGTCACACAACTAGTGGAAGGGGTTCTAATATCTGGCTTTTCCTTTTTAGATCTACATTGATGGAAAATATCTTTATTCCCAACCAAATTTGGCTAGACAAAGTCCAGATATCCATTTTTTCCTTTAGAAGAGGTCATGATCTAGGGTCGTGTGGGATCCCCATGGTCACCTAGATCCCTTCCTGGTTCCATCTAGGGTTTTCTAGGTTTTAAGAGGGTTTTAGAGTTTTTAAATGTTTTATAGGATTTTAGGGATTTCAGGGTTGTAAAAGTTTTTTTAGTGTTCCATGGTTTTAGGTATTTTTAGTTTTTTAGTGTTTTAATGGCTTTTGAGGGGTTTTATAGTTTCTAGGTTTTTAGGAATTCTATGTTTTTAGGGGTTTTTAAGGATTTAAATAGTTTTAAAAGGTTTTTAGGGGATTTTTGAATTTTTATGGGGTTTATGATTTTTAGGGGTTTATGGTTTTATTGATTTTAGGGGTTTTAATGTTTTTAGTCTCTTTTAGGTAGTATAGTGTTTTAGGGGTTTTAGTGGTTTTAAGGATTTGTTAGGATTTTAAAGGGATTATTAATTTTTTATAGGATTTAGGTTTTTAGGGCCTGTTGGGGTTTTAAATAATTTTAGGGGTTCTTAGGGTTTTTTAGATCTTAGGGATTTTACTATCTTTCAGTGTTTTTTAGTTTTTTTAGGGTTTTAGGGTTATTGACACTTCATTACATTTAATATATAAAAATGTGACAAATGGAAATACACTATAAAAAAGATGATAAAATACATAGAGGATTTCAAGATTTTCAAAGGGTCCCAATTGAAATCGCATGGGTTTAGCCAAATCACCATCAGTATGCAAGGTACTTGTGCACCTAACCATCCTTCACTCAAGGTCCTATTTTTTCCTATAAATATACTTATGGGGTCTTCATTTGGATTGAAAACTTTCCCCAAATCCCAATGGATACTCTGGTCAGCCTAGTACTTTTCCCGAGTCTTTCGAAACCTCTTAGGTAGTTCTTTAACACCTAAGGCGATGGGATTAAAAGAGGCTCATAGGACATAAGTACATTATATGTTTGAAATCCATAACACATGCATGCCTAAAGTTCACAACCTCCCTAAATCAAGAACACTTGTGTTCCCTCCATTCCTTATACAGGAACTTGAGTGACCCACTTATGGGAATACCTATTAAGACTCTTGAAGGATTGAACCAAGCATCTTCCAAGTATTATCATCTAGGTTGTTCATTAATTAGGGTGACATTAGGTCACCCAAGCCTACTTTCATGCCCAATGCCTACAATCTAGAGAATTTAGCACCCCATTTTGGTTCACCTAACACTTTCAACCTTTTCAATCCTTTCATGAAGCTTTAATCAAATCCTTTCATGGAATATCTTCTTCTTTATTTGATCCCTTGTCAGAAATAGATCATATTGAAAGCTCCACCAAGACCTACTAATTTATAAAACCTCAGTAAAAGGCATAAAGAGAATATCTTTTATTTAGATTGGTATCTCTATGGTTATATGATGTTCATAATTGAATTATTGGGATGCTATGGTTCTTGTAATGTATATAGAGTTGTAACCACATGTTCATGAGGGGTCCTTTCCCAAGAACAATTTTTAGGATTTCTCGGTTTAGAGGATTAGGGTTCGGTCCATGTTTTCCACTTGTCATTAAAACTCATAATATCAGTTTCCTGGTTGTTAAGGTATGTTTCACGCCTACTTTTCTTTTCAAAAAATGAAAAATCTCCCTCCTCTACTAGGATCAATTTCACGGAATCCCTCATCGATTAATCCCCTATCCTTTTGGGCTAGATCCAATGACCTTCATTGTTATTTCACATTGAAAGGTGCATCACTCCATGACCTCATCCACCCTTTCCTTGCTACTTTCTTTGTAGGCCCAACCTCTTCCATTAGCAAAGGAGAAAGTGTGTGGTTTGTTGAATGTTTCAAATCCTCTTGTTTCTCACACTGAGAATGAATCACGTGGTCTTAGAGATTTATTATGATTAAACATCCATAAAATAAACCTCATAAGAAATCCTCCTTAGAAGTGAAATCAACCTGAACTATGAGAAATCTATTTCCCATAATAATTTGGGTACGTAGGAATCCTTCACCCAGGTCCTAAGCTCACTGGACATCATCTTCAAGAGTAAAACCAACTTGAACTATTAGAAATTTTACTCCCACCATAATTAGGATATGTAGGAGGCCTTCACCCAGGGCCTGTGCACACTAGACATCCTCATAAGAAGTCCAACTATAATGAACTATGAGAAAACTGATTCCCACCCTAATTATGATACATAGGAGGCCTTCACTTACGGGTTGAGATCACGAAACATCCTCCTTTGGATTCCAATCATCTTGAACTATGAGAACTCTAATTCCCACCATAATTGGGATACATAAGAAGCCTTTACCAAGGGCCTAAGTTCACTAGAAATTATCCTAAGGAGTCCAACCCTAACACCCTTATTTCGGGAATCCTCCTTGGTAGTAAACCCCAAATTAAGCCCGACTAAATCTCCATGAGTTAAGACATCTCTCATGGAACCTATTACAAGGGAATACTGTTTAAGAGTAACCCCCAACATGTTTTTCTCGAAGAGATATATTCCCCTATGAGACTTACAAAACTATGAGGGATTTGATTCCCATAAAAGTGGGATATGTAGGAAGCATCCTCGAGGTTCAAACCCAACACTCCAAATCAACCCTATACTTTCTAGGCTACATTGCCTTTAGGTTATAATCAAACTAGGAAAAATATATCCTTTCCAAGTTATTTGGGCCTCTTAGGCCTAAGTCCAACACCATGCATTGACTAGTTATATTCTATCTATGATGTACTTACCACATGACATTAAAGAGTTCAGTTAGGTCCTTATCATACAACATTAAATGGTATGATGTGTACCATTAAGTGACATCGAACTTTGAGGGTATTGATTACTTTCATGAGTTTACATAGGTATACCATCTATGGATTTGTATCTCCATGGTCACAAGGGATATTCTACTAGGAATAATGTTGAGGAGTTCCTAGTTTGGAGGATTACGGTTCGGGCCATGTCCGTCCCTCTTCTCTAAAACTCGGAGCCATAGTTCCCTGGTAGAGAAAATATGGTTCACACCATCTATTCTTTTCAGAAAACGAAAATTCTCCCTTATCTTACAATATCAATTTCAGGGCATCCATCCCGGAGTAATCTGCTATCCTTTTGGGGCATATCTAATTAACTTCACTTTCACTTCACATTGAATGGTTCATCGCTCCACACCCTCATCCACAATTTCAATGGCTTATTTCAATGTAGGCCTGACCTATTCCATCAGCAGAGAATAAAGTTTGTGGTTTATTGAATATTTCATACCTCATTTTTTCTCACACTGATCACGACTCACATGGGGTTATGGAATGGGGATGACCACACATATGGACAATCCACCTCATTGGACATCCTCTTTAGGAGATCAACTGTCATGAACTATGAGAACTCTGATTCCCACCATAATTCATATATGTAAGAAGCATTCACCAAAGGCCTAAGCTCACTGGACATCCTCCTCAGGAGTCCAACCAATATGAACTATAAGAAATCTGATTCCCACTATAATTTGGATATATAAGAAGCCTTCACCTAGGGCCTGAGCACACTATACTTCCTCCTCATGAGTCTAACCATTTTGAGCTATGATAACATTGATTCCCAACCTAATTGGGATAATTTAGAAGCCTTTACCTCGGGATAGAGATCAAATAACATCCTCCTATGAATTCTAACCATATTAAACTATAAAAACTCTAATTCCCATCATAATTTGGACATGTATGAAACATTCACCCATTGCTCGAGCAAACTGGACATCCTTCTCAAGAGTCCAACCCTAAGTCCCTTAATTCAGGGATCCTTCTTTGAAGTAAAAACTGAATTAAGACCCACTAAATTTCCATGAGTTAAGACATCTCTCATTGACCCTATTAAAAGGTCATCCTATTTAAGATTAATCCCCAACCTATTAATCTCAAATTGATATATTCCCCAATGAGACTTATCGAACTACGCAGGTTTTGATTCTCATCCAAGTGGGATATGTAGGAAACCTCCCTGAGGTTCAAACCCAACACTCTAAATTGACCATATTATTTCTAGTATACATTCCCGGTATGTTCTAATCAAACATGGAAACCAATATCATTTCCAAGTTCCTTGGGCTTCTTCGGTTTATGTTCCACAACAATCATTGACTAGGCATCTTCCTTCTAAGAGGTCCTTACTACATGACGTTAAACTACACAGTTAGTTCCTTATCACAAGATCGTAAAAGGTATGACGTGTCCCATTACGAGTCACCAAACTATAATGGTTCTAATTAATTTCATGAGGATACATAGTTAGCTCATTTATTGGTATGATCCTAACACCAAAAAAAATTTGTTTACCTAGATGACCATAAATTCTAGAATGCCTCACTGAGTTTCTTAAAACACTATCATAATCATAAACATGGCTAAAGAATCTCAATGTAGTATATGAGATGATACCATTGATGGAGAACCTTGAATACTTATTGATATCTCCATTGATGAAGAACCTAGAATACATATGGATGATTCTGAATTTCATAAATGCTAAATAATTGATTGAAAATATCAAGGGAAACATACATTATACTTCATAAATTAATAAGGATTCATGAACATATTTGAAATATATAATAAATTCCATATGTAGTAAATAATTTCCCCCAAAAGGGTGTGACGTGCTTGAACTCCCATCCTCTATACCAATTTGATTTCTTAAGTATCGTAGGTCAACAAACCCAACAAACTTCTGTCTTTGGAATATCGATCCCTACGGATATATAACTATCGAATGTTTTTGGTTCCAAAAATAAATCAGAAGGAAATCATTCAAAAGTAGTGATTCCAAATTAGAAAAAGCATTCTGAGGGAAATAAAAAATGGTGAGATCGATGTGAATCCTTAACCATGATGATTGTGCTGCCCATTTTTCAAGACCCTATAAATTGATAAATAGGGATAGACAAGGGAATCGATCAAGCATGTGTTCATATAAAAGTTTATTATTTAATGGAGTTAATTTTTTTTATTTTTCATATATCTAGGTACTTATTTCAATGAACTCCGTTCATTCCAAATTACTTCCTTCAAGTTTTTACCCGTGAATGCCCCGACAGCTATTTAAGTTGGATCACAATTAGCTTGAAGGATGTCATCACTAACTCACTGTGTTTATGGCTAGGTCTATAATTCATTTGTCTGAGAGTACCATCGACACGGTCCTATACCATCCTTGTTGGCTACCTAATAGGCCATTCAAATCCAAAATAACCCCTAGTTTTCTTGTCACAACGACCAGGGGTTCAGAAGTTGATGTTGCCAACCACTGTCTTCAACTATTTCCAGAGTTTATCCTCAAAATCAAATCACCAATGCATCCTATATTCCAAGGATATCCACCAAGAGGTAATCAATGGCCTTGTCCTAATGACATAGGGGTCCATCCCAAGGGCTCCTCCCAAAAATCACCACCACTAATACCGTGTGGTAACAAATCCTCAACATGATGAGGGTGTTATATTCAACTATTCAGCCGAAGTCCCTTAGACCTGAGAACACAAGAAAAACTATAGAGGATAAAAATAAGCCAACAGGGAGTAGGTTCTTACCTTTTTTCCCTCCAGAGAAGTCCATTAACCCATCTTGATGGAAAATATTGAACAAAAACATACAACCATCCACCTTATTTTTTCCAGCTAGCAGAATAGTCTGGAGGAACACAACCAATCCTACTATTCAAATCTGATGGAGTACCACGATAAAGCATATACACCTAATTAAAACATTTCATCAAGTCAACAGATTTATCTTGATGCATTCATGAAAGCCCATCAACCAAGTGTAGTGGCTACTTGTAAGCATGAACATACACCTGCTAGAATCCATCAAGCCTACCAATAGTCTCATTAGGTAGTACATAGAGAAGTCATTCAGAAAGATCTGATGACAAACCAGGGGCATACTCAACTCTCTACCCCGATACAAGAGTATTGTTTTTATCCATTGAAATGAGTGGGAGGACATGAAAAGGAATATACACCTACTCAAAATACAAAATGGATGTATATTCCTATTCTGTCCGCTAATGTTTCCAAACACATTTTCTCTATGGTGAAAGAGCAGACACAAAATCCTGATCATATCCTAGAAGATTTCTATAATATAATAACAGAATATTAAGTAGTACCAGAAGAATAGACACATAATTCTATCCCCAAAACTAGGATTACTCAGCAGCATGCCATCCCAGAGTAGATACATACCACTGTTCTAGTCTAGGGGGTTATGGGGCATACTCCACCTTATCATATGGACAACCGGATCAGGCACATACACTAGTTCTAAATAGAGATAATCGGTCTATTCTGATATCCACTACAAAATAGGCACATACACATACTCATGATAACTATATTTCTCAGCAAGTGGTCCAAACTACATGTAAGAGAGAATATAATAAGAAGTATCACCAGGTACAGTTGGATAATCAAGAGTCGATCTATGATATGGCTCCTTTTAAAGTAGGGGTTTTAAAGCCCTCAATATAATGACCCATACTTTACATATATTGTTAATACTTCAAAATTGAAGCATACTTATTACAACATATAACAAAACCACGAAAGGACCGTATAGGTATAGTGTCTTTAGAAACTGGGAAACATAAACAACTGGTTCATAAAGCGACTACACTTTCTCCCATTTATTTCATCATATCTATAGTCCCTTTTGGCATATCTTACTTAATAACATTCTTCCTGACCTGGGGAAAGAAAACATACAAAAGGGTGAGCTAAAATGCCCAGTAAGGGTAAACAAAAGAAATATCAATCACATCATATACATAAGCACAAACTTTTGGAAATCTTAACCTGCAAAAGAGAACATAATTTCATAACATGGGATAAATCATGGAAGTGAAATGTAATCACAATAATCATAACTTAAAACATGAAACTTTGTGGCATACACACATAATCATAGAGAATCATTTCTTGTTAGTCAATACTCATTTCCAAGACTATCTTAGTTGACAAAGTCCCTTTCTGAACCGAGTCACCCTCGTTTCAGTCCTGTTTCACTGAACCGGTATAACCTACCGTTCCAGCCATGTCTATCTCTTGAGATATAATATTTTTACCCAATGAATTGGAGGGAGATATAGGTCCCATACATCTCATAATGATACCATTCTTATGTGTGCCACAAAATCATAAATCATACATCATTGCATAACCCATGTAATAAAATGAGATTCTTAAACATCATGCCATCATAATCCATAAACAATTGATATCATTTCATCATAAGAAAATTGAAACCATTTAAATCATAGAGACATTTTACTTGAAACATACATATCAAATAACGTCATCTTAGATGGAAAATAGTTTTGAAAAAACACTTGAAATGAATTCTTGAGGAAAATATCCTTTCTTCTTTAAAAACATTTTTCCTTTCTTAATATGTCATAAAACTTTAAACTAAAAGAAGTTGATTGAAAATAAACTTGAAAACTTATAAAGGAAGATTCTTTGAAATAATGTTTTAAAAATCCATTCATGCCGTATAAGTTAAAAAAACATTCTTCGTACTTTTGTCAGAAAAGTCAAAAAGTACCTCGTACGAAAAACGACAAAAGATTCCTTTCATATCTTTTACTAAAAACTCACCAAAGGGTAAAATTGGATTTAAACAATTGTAGGTGGATGGAAATAACATTACATATTGAGGAAACATGGATTTGGATGATAAAATACACCCCAGTAAATACCAAAGTATAAGCAATCTTGGATAAAAATGAGATTGTGATATTTCCCTTACCTTAGGTCCGATTTGCTTCGTAAGTGTCCGAAACTCTTGTATAATGATTTAAATAATGTCATTGACTTATTACAGAATCATATTCATTGTTATTATATCATATATGGTTCACTTATGACTTTATATTACCCGTTATTTTGTAAATTCATGTTAAAGTAGCGTTTTGGGTAAAATCGTCACATTTGTCATTCATGTTTTAACTTGTAATTATTCATATGATTACTTAGATCATTATTACTTAATTATAGAATATAAAACATGATTTATATATAATATATATTCAGAATATACATATATATAATGGATCTATAAATGGAAATAAATACACCGTTCATGGAGACGGTAGGCCATACGTACGCTTGAACGCTGTTTTCGTTTCCTTATTGAATTGAGTGGAATTAAGTAGATGACATACATATATATACACATAAATCCAGTAGATTTATAATGTCATATATTTCATTATTATTGCTTATATATACTTTATAATCATTCTTAAATGGTTAACATGGAGAATGAATCTCATCGCGTCGTGGAGACGGTAGTCCGTACGTACGCATGAGCGATGATATCATTTCCATAATTATTGAATTGAATTGGAGTGGATGATACAATATATCAGAATCATTATGATGTTATAATAACTATTTATAGTTATTCTTTACACCATAATACCCATCCATGTAAGGTGTTGGTGGAAAAACTGATTACACCACGGTGTGGAGACGATATTCCGTACGTACGCACGCGCGGTGATTTTGTTTTCCGTAGGATGGATAGATGGTGAAATAGGGTTGTTTCATACTTATAATAACATGTCAGTATATTATTGATACTGATTTTATTACTTCATAATGAAACAACCTAAGAAGAAGAAGTGGAAGAAGAAATAAAGTTGAAAGAATCGGTAACGGAAATTACCTATTCTTTGAAGCACCTCTTTGAGACCTCCTCTTAAGGCACTAAAATTGGTCTTTGAGGAATACCAGAACCTCTAGGATGTTTCTAAGGAAGTGGAGAGGAGAATTTGGCAGGGGTTGGACGAGATTGAGGGCTCAAAGTTGTGTGAGGAAGAGAGGGAGGAGGTTCCCTTTTATAAGGGAGGAGAGGGGTAACTTTGGAATTCTTAAAAAATATTAATTTATAATAAATCTAACCCCACTTAAAAACCTCCAAAAATGACTCATATTCAAAGATTAGATGATATAGGGTTTTAATCTCATCAAACAATCAAATTTAGACATGTTTGGATCTTATTTTAAACCTTATCATTTTGATTTATCCTTATTTAATCTATTTAAGTTCATTTGTGGTAATAAAATTCTAAATTTTAAATTATAACAAATAATTACTTATTTGTTGAGAATTTTCCATAATTGTTTAAATTATAAAATTATAGACCATATAAATTTAAATTTATAATTTTTAAATATTTTTGTGATTTTTAAACAATTTTATAATATGTTATTTTTATAAAATAACAATAGTGTCAATTTTGACACTATTCATTTATTTGAATTTAAATAAAATATATACAGAAGATATGTTCGAACTAAAAGATTTAATATATTAATAAAATTTCATATGTATCTATAAAATTAGTGGATAACATTAAATAGTTCATATAATATTTATTTTATTATTTGTAAAACCATTTATTTGGTTTATCTCTTAATAAAATAATTACTACATCACTTGTGTATAATTATTTAATATACCTATTTTTTGCATAAAAATTTAAAATAAAATCCTATGATGAAGATAAATATATTAAATTTCACAATAATACTTTTACTGGAATTTATCATCTTAAAATCACAATATTTAAATTGTTATATTTATTAAATTATGAAGGTGACAACTTTGGTATCATTTAAAATAAAATAATATAAGTGTCATAATTTCTTGTATAAGACTCCAAATGGTCAAATATTCGACCATTGGATGATTATTGTTTAAATTTACATTACCAATAAGTTTTGTTCAGGGTTTTGTGCCTTTTATGGTCACTATTTGTTTAATAAAAACTATATTCTTGATTTTTCACTAGATAAATAATTTCTGCATCACTATTGTGTCACTATTAATGATAATTATTTAATCCCAAAAAATTCTAAATAAATTCTCATGATGTAGATAATTTTGTTATATTTCTGGTGAATATTCATGTTCTAAGTTTTATGATGTTTATCACTAATTTAAAATTATTATACTTATAATATTTAAGAGAGTGAAAATTTGTCACTTTCTTTGGTTTTAATAATAATTAAATTATTTTCATGGTCAAAAGTCCATAAAATGAATCTAATCCGACCCTTAGTTGATATGGGTTTACTTTTAGCCATCAAATAGAATTTAGGCATGTGTTAGGGTAATTTTATAATATTATATTTACCCTTAATTACCCGATTTACCTTTAACTATGGTAAATAAAATTTACCGTAGTTACTATTCATAATTCCCAAAAATAAAAAGTAGAATATTAACATAATTTGGACCCACTGATTCCAAATATGGAATCCATTTTTTAAAATTCAATACACAGAAGTTGCAGAAATTAAATTAAAATTAATCCTGTTGTCGAATAAAAACGGGTATTTGTTTAAAACATTGCAAAAGATTGAATTGATTTAACCTACGAATTCAAGGTAAAATAAATGCTAATGACATAAATTATATTAAATGGTAAAAATATATTCTATTTATACTTTAAAACCATTCAATATTATAATTTAACCACATAAGATATTACGATGAAAAAAGTTGTTTTTAATTAAAATATAGCGTGTTTTTACTATTCATTAAAATGTGAAAGTTACCAGAATAATATGAAAAATTTATCCAAAGTGAATTTTTATTTCCTGATTCCAAAGAAGAATTTTATTTTGTCAAATTTAACTTATAAACATGCCAAAAACTATATTTAAAGTGGGTGCACCATCAAAAGGTGGCAAAACTGCATTTTTTTGAAAAATACTTATTTTACCCGAAAAAATTTATTTTGTTCTTATACCATGTTCTAGAAAATGTGTAAGATGAATAATAATGTTATAAAATTCACAATTTAGTTAATACTATTCATAACGGCTTGTTCATGACAATATTATAATAATATATCATTGTTTATTAAAACCCGGTATTGCGTACAACACACGCTATCGAGGAAGGCCGCGATTGCGTGTAATGAAAGCCAAGTCAGGGTTGTGTGTCGTGAAAGAATCCTTCGTTGTTTCTTATAATAGAATCCAACCATATTTCATTTATACATTGAATATATATATATATATATATATATATATATATATACTCAATGCTGCGTAGAATAACTATTATCAAAATTGTGTGTAACACGGTCCAAGAACAGTGTTGCGTATACTGCAAGCTAATATGGTGTTGCGTATAGCGCACGGTAATCTTGGTGTAGAATACAACATAAGACATTAATTAAATTAAAATAATATTTTTCATAAAATCTCGGGGTGTTACATTCTACCCCCCTTAAAATGAATTTCGCCCTCTAAATTCGTCGAGGTTATAAATGGTTTACTACTCGAAAGTTTTTTTAATAGAAACCCAAATCGTAAAAAGGAATACCAAAACATGGCTTTAAAAACTAAATTATGAAATGTAATAGTTACCCAAATTAACTCATCACTGGGTTTCCACGTAGGAGAACATAGGTGAAAATATGGATATGGAAGAAAAATCTAACCATCATGTTCTGATGAAGAGTGGTAGAGAACATGGCTATGAAAAAGCCAACAGTCGCAAAGCCATAAATTTGTGATGATCTAGGGTACCATCTGATTAATCAGATATAAGAGCACTAGGACAACATTTTTGGTTTTCAAGATCGTTTCCCTAAAGTTGAAGAATTTGAATTAGAATAAATACTTACTTTATTTTGGTACAATCTCACTGTTGTTCGTGAATTGAACAATTTCCACTTCATCCCTTAAAGAAATGAAGTTGAATTTTTTATTCGTGATGTGTTAGCAGATCATGTGATAGAATGATGGGTCATTCCATCTCTTTCAAACAAAAGGTTAGCAGATGTTATAAGTCCATCTTATGGTTAGATTAATCGTATATGGTTCAAAAAATGAACTTATACTTCATATATCATACCGCTTAATAAAATAAAACTAGATTATACTAACCAGGGACTTCCTGTAGGCCAGTGGTAGGCGATAAAGGCCAGTCGCACTTCGGTTGTGGGTTCGATTCCCACAGCCTTGTCCGACGCGATGGGATATCGCCCGTCCTTCAGGTTGTCCTTTTTCTAAAACTATATTACTATAACATCCCATCAATAATATCAAAAAAAAAACAATACTAACTTATGTCCAACATAATCCATTCCAATCTTTAGGCTTATCCATAATACTGTAGTCCACTCTCAGAGATTTAATACCATTTTTTATCCCCATATATCATAAGATATATCATGTTGGTCACATTCCAAACATTCAAAGGCCTTAATCATGTACTCTCTTGAATACCCATTGAACCTTATTGAAAACATGAGTGCTGTTAAAAGTTAACTCTTTCCACATACCAAAATCCTCAAAATTCTATATACTCAAACCATGATATAACCTTCTCCTTATATCAGTCATGAGCTCATGAATACTATCAAACATTTAATTTTCTCCTTATACCTTCATTATGCGCATATCATCTACATTCCAAAAAACCTGAATAACCTTTCATGGATACTGGTAACATTAATCATACACTTTCAAAACTCAAGGAAACGCAACAGTGTAACAATCCTTAGATGTCTCTTTATTCCATAGTACCATGAGATTACTTATACAACATTACACATGATAAACATGTAATCATTCCACTACATTCTTAAACCATTGACCAAGCTTCAACAATTCTTTCATCTCACATATCATTTGTAGTCTCTTCATCATCATCCACATAAATACTACCCATACGACCATACTGATTCTCTTCATGAGACTTTCCCTTTGGGCATTGGTTTGCATAATGCCCGTACATTCCACATTTAAAACATTTAACCATTGTTGATGTCGTAGCAATACCATTATCCTCATCCCTAGTGTTAACTGAACCTTTTCCTTTTCACTTACTGGCTTTGTGTCCTTCTTTTCCACACCCAAAGCATCTTCCAGTTCCTTTGAAACATTATCCTTGATGCCTCTTCCCACATGATTTACATAGGGGAAATTGAACTTTCTTTCCTCTATGATCATCATGAAACTCCATCTTTCTATTATTTGCCGAGTCAGGAAACATAAAAAAATTTAATTTATTTATCATATTATGAGATTTATGATTCGACATAATAATTATGTTTGGACTTCCAAATCCAATTTCATTTGGTTGCTCATGAAAAATATCATTCCATTGTCCATCATATCCTCCATTATCATGAATCATCTTGTTTCCAGCCATTTTCTAAAACCCAAAAAGAATAGTGTGAGAGGCAAATATCATAATAAAGGGGGAGTAACTTCAATACCTAACATCTTTGGTTTAATCTAATATCATTAACATAGTTCTAGGACTATATCCTATATTTATACTTATCCTTAGGGAAATCCCTAGACATACCTTAGAAATATCTCTAGGGATCTCACTAACGTTTTCGCTTCCTAGTTTCCAAAGGTTGACTAAACTTTTACTCTGATACCAACTATAACGACCCATAATTTACATACATTGTTAATAATTCAAAATTGAAGCATACTTATTACAACATATAACAAAACCACGAAAGTACCGTATAGGTATAGTGTCTTTAGAAACTGGGAAACAAAAACAACTGGTTCATAAAGCATCTACACTATCTCCCATTTATTTCATCATATCTATAGTCCCTTTTGGCATATCTTACCTAATAACCTTCTTCCTGACCTGGGGAAAGAAAACATACAAAAGTGTGATCTCAAATGCTCAGTAATGGTAAACAAAAGAAATATCAATCACATCATATACATAAGCACATAACTTTTGGAAATCTTAACCTGCAAAAGAGATCATAATTTCATAACATGGGATAAATCATGGAAGTGAAATGTAATCACAATAATCATAACTTAAAACATGAAACTTTGTGGTATACACACATAATCATAGAGAATCATTTCTTGTTAGTCAAGACTCATTTCCAAGACTATCTTAGTGGACAAAGTCCCTTTCTGAACCAAGTCACCCTCGTTTCAGTCCTGTTTCACTGAACCGGTATAACCTACTGTTCCAGCCATGTCTATCTCATGAGATATAGAATCTTTACCCAATGAATTGGAGGGAGATATAGGTCCCACCCATCTCATAATGATACCATTCTTATGTGTGCCACAAAATCATAAATCATACATCATTGCATAACCCATGAAATAAAATGGGATTCTTAAACATCATGCCATCATAATCCATAAACAATTGATATCATTTCATCATAAGAAAATTGAAACCATTTAAATCATAGAGACATTTTACTTGAAACATACATATCAAATAACTTCATCTTAGATGGAAAATCCTTTTGAAAAAACACTTGAAATTAATTTTTGAGGAAAATATCCTTTCTTCTTTAAAAACATTTTTACTTTATTAACATGTCATAAAACATTAAACTAAAATAAGTTGATTAAAAATAAACTTTAAAACTTGTAAAGGAAGATTCTTGGAAATAATTTTTTAAAAATCCATTCATGCCATATATGTTAAAAAAACATTCTTCGTACTTTTGTTGGAAAAGTCAAAAAGTACCTCGTACGAAAAAAGACAAAAGATTCCTTTCATATCTTTTACTAAAAACTCAACAAAGGGTAAAATTGGATTTAAACAATTGTAAGTGGATGGAAATAACATTAAATATTGAGGAAACATGGATGTGGATGATAAAATACACCCCAGTAAATACCAATGTATAAGCAATCTCAGATAAAAATGAGATTGTGATATTTCCCTTACCTTAGGTCCGATTTGCTTCATAAGTGACCGAGCCTCCTATATAATGATTTAAATAATGTCATTGACTTATTACAGAATCATATTCATTGTTATTATATCATATATGGTTCACTTATGACTTTATATTACCTGTTCTTTTGTAAATTCATGTTAAAGTAGCGTTTTGGGTAAAATCGTCTCATTTGTCGTTCGTGTTTTAACTTGTAATTATTAATATGATTACTTAGATCATTATTACTTAATTATAGAATATAAAACATGATTTATATATAATATATATTCATAATATACATATATATAATGGATCTATAAATGGAAAGAAATACACTGTTCATGGAGACGGTAGGCCGTACGTACGCATGAACGCTGTTTTCGTTTCCTTATTTAATTGAGTGGAATTAAGTAGATGACATACATATATATAAAAATAAACCCAGTAGGTTTATAATTTCATATATTTCATTATTATTGCTTATATATACTTTATAATCATTCTTTAATGGTTAACATGGAGAATGAATCTCATCGCGTCGTGGAGACGGTAGTCCGTACGTACGCACGAGCGATGATATCATTTCCATAATTATTGAATTGAATTGGAGTGGATGATACAATATATCAGAATCATTATGATGTTATAAAAACTATGTATAGTTATTCTTTACACCATAATACCCATCCATGTAAGGTGTTGGTGGAAAAACAGATTACAACACGGCGTGGAGACGGTATTCCGTACGTACGCACGCGCGGTGATTTTGTTTTCCGTAGGATGGATAGATGGTGAAATAGGGTTGTTTCATACTTATAATAACATATAAGTATATGAGTGATACTGATTTTATTACTTCATAATGAAACAACCTAAGAAGAAGAAGTGGAAGAAGAAATAAAGTTGAAAGAATCGTTAACGAAAATTACCTCTTCTTTGAAGCACCTCTTTGAGACCTCCTCTTAGGGCACTAAAATTGGTCTTTGAGGAAGACCAGAACCTCTAAGATGTTGATAGGGAAGTGTAGAGGACAATTTGGAAGGGTTTGGCCGAGCTTGAAGGCTCAAAGTTGTGTGAGGAAGAGAGGGAGGAGGTGCCCTTTTATAAGGGAGGAGAGGGGCACCTTTGGAATTCTTAAAAAATATTAATTTATAATAAATCTAACCCCACTTAAAGACCTCCAAAAATGACTCATATTCAAAGATTAGATGATATAGGGTTGTAATATCATCAACCAATCAAATTTAGACATGTTTGGATATTATTTTAAACCTTATCATTTTGATTTATCCTTATTTAATCTATTTAAGTTTATTTGTGGTAATAAAATTCTAAATTTTAAATTATAAAAAATAATTACTTATTTGTTGCGAATTTTCCATAATTGTTTAATTTATAACATTATAGACCATATAAATTTAAATTTATAATTTTTAAATATTTTTGTGATTTTTAAACAATTTTATAATATGTTATTTTTATAAAATAACAATAGTGTCAATTTTGACACTATTCATTTATTTGAATTTAAATAAAATATATACAGAAGATATGTTCGAACTAAAAGATTTAATATATTAATAAAATGTCATATATATCTATAAAATCAGTGGATCACATTAAATAGTTCAGATAATATTTATTTTATTATTTTTAAAACCATTTATTTGGTTTATCTCTTAATAAAATAATTACTACATCATTGTTGTATAATTATTTAATATACTTATTTGTTGCATAAAAATTTAAAATAAAATCCTATGATAAATATAAATATATTACCTTTCACAATAATACTTTTACTCGAATTTATCATCTTAAATCACAATATTTAAATTGTTATATTTATTAAATTATGAAGGTGACAACTTTGGCATCATTTAAAGTAAAATAATATAAGTGTCATAATTGATTTTATAAGACTCCAAATGGTCAAATATTCGACCATTGGATGATTATAGTTTAAATTTACATGACCAATAAGTTTTGGTCAGGGTTTTGTGCCTTTTATGGTCAATATTAGTTTAATAAAAACTATATTCTTGATTTTTCACTAGATAAATAATTTCTGCATCACTATTGTGTCACAATTAATGATAATTATTTAATCCCAAAAAATTCTAAATAAATTCTCATGATGTAGATAATTTTGTTATATTTCTGGATACTATTCATGTTCGAAGTGTTATGATGTTTATCACTACATTAAAATTATTATACTTATAAGATTTAAGAGAGTGACAATTTGTCACTTTCTTTGGTTTTAATAATAATTAAATTATTTTCATGGTCAAAAGTCCATAAAATGAATCTAATCCAAGCCTTAGTTGATATGAGTTTACTTTTAGCCATAAAATATAATTTTTTCATGTGTTAGGGTAATTTTATAATATTATATTTACCCTTAATTACCCGATTTACCTTTAACTATGGTAAATAAAATTTACCGTAGTTACTATTCATAATTCCCAAAAATAAAAATTAGCCTATTAACATAATTTGGACCCACTGATTCCAAATATGGAATCCATTTTTTAAAATTCAATACACAGATGTTTCTGAAATTAAATTAAAATTAATCCCGTTGTCGAATAAAAACGGGTTTTTGTTTAAAACATTGCAAAAGATTGAATTGATTTAACCTACGAATTCAAGGTAAAATCAATGCTAATGACATAAATTATATTAAATGGTAAAAATATATTCTATTTATACTTTAAAACCATTCAGTATTATAATTTATCCACATAAGATATTACGATGAAAAAAGTTGTTTTTAATTAAAATATAGCGTGTTTTTACTATTCATTAAAATGTGAAAGTTACCAGAATAATATGAAAAATTTATCCAAAGTAAATTTTTATTTCTTGATTCCAAAGAAGATTTTTTTTTCAAATTGAACTTATAAACATGTCAAAAACTATATTTAAAGTGGGTGCGCCATCAAAAGGCGGCAAAACTGCATTTTTGGAAAAATACTTATTTTACCCGAAAAATTTATTTTGTTCTTACACCATGTTCTAGAAAATGTTTAAGATGAATAATAATGTTATAAAATTAAAAATTTAGTTAATACTATTCATAACGGCTAGTTCATGACAATATTATAATAATATATCATTGTTTATTAAAACTCGGTATTGCGTACAACACACGCTATCGAGGAAGGTTGCGATTGCGTGTAATGCAAGCCAAGTCAGGGTTGTGTGTTGTAAAAGAATCCTTCATTGTTTCGTATAACAGAATCCAACCATATTTAATTTATACATTGAATATATATATATATATATATACTCAATGTTGCGTAGAATAACTATTATCAAAATTGTGTGTAACACGGTCCAAGAATAGTGTTGCGTATACTGCAAGCTAATACGGTGTTGCGTATAGCGCAAGGTAATCTTGGTGTAGAATACAACACAAGACATTAATGTAATTAAAATAATATTTTTCATAAAATCTCGGGGTGTTACACTCAATCATTTATCAAATGTAGCTCACGATCCTACCCTCCCATTACCAAATTATGGGAGTAGTAGTATTAATTATGAATATCCTCATTGGATACTTCATCATGAAGGCTTGATTCATGAAAATTCAGTCAATTTAGAGAACCTATCTATGGATGAGAGCCACAAAAACCCTCCATGTGTCCAGAAGAATAAGAAGAAATATGATTTATCATTTGATATCATCTACCATGGTGTTCCTCCCTATGATAGTGTTCACTATGAAAGTCATCTCTTTAATAGTCTTTCGCATTATTAAGAAAATTCTCCAACTAATAATGTAGTGATGAGAAATCCCTCTTATCATGAGGAACTTTCAAACATGTGTCTACTTATGTCTGATTCCTTGTTACTGGAAGTTGAAATAATTTTTTAGCTAGAAGATTGTCCAATGCGATAGTCATTATATGAACATCCTTTGGTTCATTCTCCTTATAAAATAGTAGAGAAAACATTAACTAATACCATTGCATGTGATAAATTAATCAAGAATCTTCTACTATGGTCAGACCAAGTTGAGAAACCTCTAGAAAAAGATGAAGTGTATATGTTGAATGTGATAAATCAACTGGATAATGGTGCAATACCATTCATGTTTTTTCATTTTGAAGCCTCTCAAAATAAAATTCCAAAAACGATGGTAGAATATTGCATTCATGATAATAGACTCAACCTATGGAAGACTCTTCATCAATTAAAAATCAATGTATTACAATATGATGAATACATAAGTCATGTTAGGGTAATATAAGGGTTGAATTACCAAATTGTCTTGGCATGTCTCCAAGATTCTCGACATCTAAAGATCAATAAGCAATAGGAGGCCCTTCAAGTTGCATGCCTCAATGCATTAAAGAGGTTACGAAGATTGATCATGAAAACCCCATATGGTGTTCATATCTAAGGATGGGGTGAACAAGAAGCATTTCATTTCAATGCGATCCAAAAGTAGAAAAGCCTACTAAAATTGGTCTCATGTAATGTTATTTCCCCAGGCTGGTTACGACAAACAAATTATGTTCATGTCCAGAGAGATGCTCAGAAAGAACATGTCTCAATTTATTTTCACCAAAGTCAGCCCAAAGAGAGCAAGTTGTTGAGATAATATTTCATCAATCATCTAAGAACATTGATCTGGCCTCCCACATAGAGGATGTCAGCCATTAGATCACATAATTTTCAAGAATATCACAATGGTATGCTGAAACAGGTGATTTAAGTGGGTGCTAGATAATGCACCAAGTCAATGTTTGGATGAGAAATCATAAAAAATGAAGAGAAACTACTTTGATATTAGCCCTAAAATTTTATTAACTACCACATCCCATAGGGCTAGGGACTTTTTTAACCTAACATTTGGAGTTAATAAAAAGTTCCTGAAGGGATGAGGTTGAATTTCATGAACAACCCCAATCCACAGGGCTAGGGAATTTTTCACATCCACAATATCCTCCTCAACAAAAGATAGTTTTCTCACAATTTGGTAAGAAGGCTCAAACTAAATGTACAACTGATCTATCTGAGGATTCCCTTTTGAATACTATCCATCAAATAGTTCTTGGGGAACCAAAAAATAGTTGAACAAAGTCTCTTGGAGGATGAATAAAAATGATATCTTACAATAATTCTAGTAGAATGTCCATAATGCATTATGAATTAGTGAATGCCATTAATTACATTATGGATGATCCTCTATAAAATGTATCTAGTTCAAGGGAGTCATGGGATAAAGTTGTGATTTATAATACAATACACACTATGGAAATGAAGGAGGTGTATATACTAGAAATTAGAGGCTTACATAGAATATTGGTATTCCCCTCGAAAAATAAACATCCAAATCTTCAAAAGGCACCTAAAAATGGGAAAGTTAAAGGTTGGATCATGTCTCACCTTTCTATTGGAGAAATTAAATCTCCTTATCCTGAAGAAATATTTTTCCAATAAGAGGAGGAGATTAAAGAGTTGATAAGACTCAATGTAGAGTTACTTTATAGCAGCATTCTTATCATACATGATCCACAAGAATATCCTCAGGTTTCACATCCAGTATGAGCTCCCCAGCAAAGATGGTTTGTTGAAACTATATATGTGGATAATGAATTCACTCTATTGGGTACACATCCATAATATGGTCAAACACATCCTTACATGCCAGTCCCCATGGTCTATCCAAGATACATACCATCAGCACCACCATTGATGGGGTTTCTAGTCATTTCACCTATTAATGCTCCAATTGATGTACCTATAAAGGTCCTAGCTCATACATATATTTCCCAAATTCATAGAAATAAAATTGAGTCCTTAAAACCCTATATGAAAATATGGGATAATGGAGCGCACCAGTACAATAAATAAAGTCTTTCCCTGAGTGGGTATACGTGATTCCTCCACCACAAAACATTTTGAATGCCATGTTTCCAATATTTAATGGTTTTTGATATCTGGATAAACACTTGACGCATTTAGTTTCTCACTATGATTGCATGATGGGTACCCCTCAACAACAAGAAGTAGTAAGGATTAGATGTTTCGTGCAATAACTAAAGGGGTTTTCTTTGGTCTCATGTACAAGTTTGCAATCTCGATCAATCACAGGATGGGAAGACATCCCTCAGAAATTCCTTTTCTAATTTAGCTTAGTGTTGCATAAGAATAATTTTTTTGAACTTACAAACTCGAATCAATGTGATAGTGTAAGAGTTTTATATTTCATTTCTTGATGGGAATGACTAACATCATCATTAAATATAACACCCCCTCAATAAGAGTTGTTGCTAATCTATGTGGAAAATCTCCATGATGAGTTACACACACCACTAAACACTGTGAAATACATAAAAGGGTTTTGAGACGTTTTCTTGATCCACCAAAAAATTTGAAAATTTCATTTTGGAAACCAAATATAAGTCTCGTGTAATCCCATCAACTCTAGGAAAGATAACAGGAAAAGAAGAGGATGCTACAGTTACACTCAAGAAAGCACTCATACCTACTTCTACTTCAAAGCCTTCATCATACCGTAGGGATCCTCATGAGAATCAGTAACAATGAATGCCTCATCAATATTATCAAAAAGATCGTAGGAAAATACACATTAAGGAGGTAATGAAAAAGTATATTCTTTTTGGAATGAACAGATCCTTAGTTAATACATTTAATCCTTGGAAAGCAACTTAGTCCAACTTCAAAGATCCAAGAAACTGAAAAAATAAAAAGATAAGGACCTCCCAAATTACTGTCCCTTCCATAAAATGTGGGGTCACCCCATCTTAGAGTTTTTTTTTTGCAATGATCTTCTACAAAAGATGGTGGAATTTTCGAATGTCAAACTAAAAAGTTCATCATCCCAAGTAGTAGGTGTTAATATTACCAATCTAAAGGAAGAAGTAAAATATAAGAAATTAAAAATCAAGAATGTGCATAATATTGATTACTAAATGGTCAGTAAAATTATCAATCAATGTCATGCCATTCTTCAATCACAATTAAAACAAGTGACTGTGCCTCTTTCAACTTCCATTGTAACCAAGACAACTTTCTAAAAAGACCAGTCTTTAAAAAGAAAATCCTTAAATAAGTGACATGATTATAAAGGTAAAGAGAAGTTAGAAGAAGATATTCTAATGTTAAAACCAAAGTTATCCTTGACTTTGGAAGATTTCATTCCATCTGTCTCAAAATCATGGGCACCACCCGGCCAAATGGCCCAAAAAGAATTGATTTGTTAGTTAGATTCTTCATCAGATGAGGAGTTGATCTTCACTTACATTAACTTTATCCACTTAATGGATCTCTATGAAAATAATGATTCTAAATATAAACCTGAATTTCCTATACTTGATTCTGGAACTAGGGGGAGAATTCAAGATCAAGGATAGAAGGGAAGACATGGGTTTTCTAGAATGAACTATTTTAATTTTACCCCTACTCAAATCATTTATGCGGAAGAAACTTCTAGGAGATCCCATCAACAATCTCAATAAGCACAAGTGAATTATCCCACAAATGACAGAGTTTTACCCAAATTATTATCTTAGAATATTGATTAGAGGATATACCACCACTTTCTCAATAGGTGGGAAGACCCACTTATCCTAACCCACCAGAAGTATAAGTATTTCCAACCTCTTCCCCAACACATGGCACATCTACATCAAGAGAATTACCTTCCAAGGAACCTCTAAAACTGCATCTCCATGCATTAAAACATAGGTATTTGGACTGGAAGTATGAATTCTGGAAACAACTATCCCATGTATTTGCTATGTTATCAATCATGGAGGATTTGAATCTATCAAAAGACCTTTATGAAGAGATTATTGAGGATTTTTCAAGTCCTCATGAGTTTGAAACTGAGGTTTCTACTGCTGAGGTCTACCATATAGAGAATAATCCCGAAGAATTTCATGCAATTATATCTTTCATGGACCACAATGTTGATGATTTTGTACGAGGAAACATTTGGACATTGTCTTTATATAGAAAGGTTAATGATATATACATCTGATGTGCCTTCACTGATAATGGCTCTGGATTCAACCTCATTCCCATCCATTTACTTTGTCAGTTGGATCTCACTAAATATCACTTATCTCCCTCCACTCAAATATTTTAAGATTATGACATGAATAAAAAACCTCTAGGTGCGATTACACTCATAACATAGTTTGGAGAACATTTTTCTAATTCAGATTTCATGGTTGCCTAGCAGGACATAACTTTCAAAATTTCTCTTAGAAGGACTTGGTTACATCAACATGCGGTTACTCCTTTATCATACCACCAATATCTCAAATATTAATTCAATTTTCAAATTGGGGCATTTCATTGTGACCTTAAAAACTTGTGAATCTCACTATATTGAGAAAGAGTTCTATCACACAAAGGGAATATGGTCTGTGGAAAAAGATATAATAATAATCAATGATTTGAATGGTCCAAAAAAGATCCCAGCTAACCCATTCAAGCATATAAGTGCATATTTTGTGTTTCTTATCAAGAAAATTGAATGTGTAGAACCATATACAAGCACTCATTTATCGACTTTCATAATGTCGGTTGTGGAAATTGTTCCTGACACCATAGGAGAAATTATTGAATTACCAAACTTCTCTGAAAGCTTAAATAGAGATGTCTTCATTCCATCCACTGAACTTCTGCATTTTTTGATTCATCAACTAGGCTAGAATAATTTTTTGCATTAATAGATAAATATAGGGATTCTAATTCCCCACCCATAACTTTCCCTTAAATTCTGCAATAAGACCCTTCATCATCAGTATGGTATGAAATGGTCACCTCTTCTTCAGGATGTTCAAATACCAACTCCTCCCCAATCATTAAAGGTCTTTCTTCATCACTTACCCTTCAAGTACAAACAAAATAAGTGACGTGTGAAGAAGATTAAGAAGAGGAAGAACTCAAGGAAGCTCATCTAGAATTTGTGGAAGGTATCTTCGCTACTGTGTATGAGCTTAGAGAAATAAATTTGTGTACAACGGAATATCCACACCCTAATCTAATTAGTGCTTCTATGACATATGAAGAGCAATAGGTTTATAATTAATTTCTAAAGAAACATCGAGATGTATTTTCTTGAAACTAAAAAGAAATTCAAGGCATTTACCCCAATTTGGCCACTCATCATTTGGGTTTTCTATAATAGAATTAGAGATTTAATAAGGATACAAGAAGAACGCACCCAACTCATGCCTCCAAAATTGAGGTTGAAGTCGATAATATTATCAAATATGGATATATCATGGAAGTTAAATATCCATAATGGATGGAAAATATTCTACCATTGAAATATAAGAACTTTAAAATCATATTTAGCATTGATTTCATAGATCTAAAGTGGTATAATCCCAATGGTGACTTTCCAGTTCCAATAACAGAACTTTTGTTGGATTCAAATTCTATCTACAAAGCTATATCCTTAATGGATGGCTTCTATGGGTATAAAAAATTCAAATAGCCTCATAATATGAAGAATCTATAGCTTCTAGAGCCATAAAATGAATATTTTACTATTGGGTAATGCCCTTTGTCTTGTAGAATGCTGGGGCAACATATCAATGTGAAATGCACCACATCTTCAAACATTTTTTGGGGAAATTCATTGAATGCTATGTGGATGATCTAGTGGTTCAGTCTAGAAAACATTATTCTCACTTGGATGATCTGGATACCATATTCATCATGATTCAACAATATAATTTAATGATGAAACCCTTGAAATTTGATTTCAGGGTAACCTTAGGGAATTTTCTTAGTTTTGTTTTCTGCCATCATGACATTGAAATCAAACCTAAGAAGACTAAGGATATCCTTATCATGTCACCTCCTTGAAACATGAATGAATTTAGAGTAATTCAAGGACAATTGGACTATATTTGGTGCTTTATAGCCAATTTGGCAGGCATGTGTTTTCCCTTTAACAAATTGATGAAGAAAGGGGTGACATATCATTGGACCAATGAATTCCAAGAATCATTTGATATCCTCAAGAAATACCTCTTGATTCCATCAGTATTAATGCCACATGTTGAAAGAAATCAAATCATTAATTATTTAAAAACCCTATAGAGACCATTGGGCACCTTCCTTGCACAAAAGATTGATGATGGGAATAAAAACATGCTTTACTATCTCAGTCAAACCATTTTTGATTTAGAGACTCGATATTCAAATATTGAGAAAATATACATAGCATTAATCTTTTCAGTTCATAAATTGAGAAATAATTTGTAGCATCATGAGGTCTTCTTGGTATCTTGCAATAACCAGTTGAAATTTATCCTCAGTCCTCTTGTGCTTACAAGATATATGTCATGGTGGTCGGTTATTCTGCAACAATTTGATACACAGTTTATGCCTAAAAAATAAGTAAAAGGCCACAATTTATCATATTTCTTTGTTGAGAACCAATCTATTGAAGAGACATCACTTAATATTGAATTTCATTATGAATAAATATTCTCTATTCATGAGATTCCTCGAATATAGGAAATTTACATTAATTGTACTTCTAGAAGTCTAACGGGGAAGATATTGGTAACCCCGAAACATTATAAAGTTGGGTTAGGAGTTGTGATTATCTCCCTAGAGAAGGTAGCGTTTCTATATTCTATTCTATTATTAGATGGTGGTACCAACACTGAAGCATAATATCAAGCTCTCATTGCAGGTCAGGAATTAGCACTCCATGTACCAGTGGATTACCTGGATGTGAATTTGGATTAATATTAGTAATCAATCAAATAAATGAAGATTACAACATAATAAAAGATGAATTTATACCCCTGTGTGATTATGTATGAGGTTTAATGGAAGAATTCCCCACATATCCAACATTGTCTTATGTTCAAAAGTCACAAAATTCCAAATCTGTGGCATTTGAAAATTTAACCACAACCTTGGAAGATCCAAATCAATATGAAAAAATCATTAGAATTACTAATTGTAGATTAGTTTTACCTTTTGTTCAAATCAGTATAGAGAAAATCTATGAAATCAGTCCCATTTCTGAGACATATGGTCATACCATGAGATGGAAAACACCCATCATGAACTATCTTCAAAATGGGGTACTTCCACTGGATAGAATTAAAACATAACAGATCCAATGAAAAGTAGTTAATATTACTCTTTATGAAGGCCCAGATCATCAGAAGATCCTTTATAAATGTGGATTCGATGAAATTCTTCTCAGATGAATTAATGGGGAAGAAACCATGACTATCATAGATGAAGTACATGTTGGAGCCTATAGTTCTCACTAGTCTGGGAATTGGATTTTTTATCAAATACAAAGGCTTCAACACTTTTTTCCTTCGATGAAACAAGATTTCACATATTATACTAAGAAGTGTCATTCTTTCCAAATGCATTCCAACTTGATTCATCAACTCCCAGAGTTTCTAAATACATCAAAATACTACATTCCATTATCAATATGGGGAATGGATGTAGTTGTAACCTTTTGTCAATATACTATTAATTAGTTCATGTATATTCTTACCAATACTAATTTCTTCCCCAAATTGTCTGAGGCAATACCACTCAAATAATTTGGGGCGAAAAGAATTTTTAGCATTTTCAATTATAATATCATTACAAGATTTGATGTCCCTCAGACCATATTTGTGGATAACAATACCAATTTATATTCTAATAATATAAAGAAGCTATATTAGGAGCACAATATCAAATCCAACCATTCATCTCACTACCTTGTAGTGGCCAATGTGTAGATATATGCTTTCAACAATACCTTATCGAATATAATGAAAAAGATGGTGGATAAAGATAAAAACTCTTGGACCAATAATCTCTTACATTACTTATGGGATTATCGGGGTACTACTCATACTACTATATTATCAACACTATTTTCATTGGTTTACAGGATAAAAGAAGTTTTACATATTAAAATTCAATTTTCTTCACTCCGAGTTTCCTTTTGTGATCAGTTATCTATAGATGAACTGTCTCAGAAGTGATTTGATAAGCTAGAATGATTCTAATAAATGATATTTTATACATTTCATCATTTCTAAGTCTATAAAAATAGAATATCACAAGATTTTATCAAGAAAGTTTTCCTCAACTCATTTCTTCAAGGAGAATTGGTATTAGTACCGAATACTCCAATGATATCAGAAAAGAAGTCTCCAAAGCTTGAACCAAAGTGGGAAAGACCATATTCCATACATAAGGTCACACAAGATACCACAAATTATCATTCCTTTTGGGTCTTTAAAAATGATTATTTTACATGTAAAAGAATTAATAAGGACATTAATACACCTTAGTGGCACATGAGTCCAATTTATACTTATGTTTGAGTAAAATATTCATTTAGACCCATTTTTAATAATAATGTATGGCTTGATTCTCATTCCAATGAGATATATTGAGATACCCAGATCTCCAATCTTGGGCCTGGACACAACAAAATAACAATTCACCCATTAATTGTGTTTATGAGTCAAATATTCATTGGGAATACTATTTTCAATATCTAAATTTGGGTTTATTCTCATTCCAATGGGATACATATTAACACCCAGATCTTAAATCTTGGGCCCAACCACAATTGTAAAGAAATTTATTACCATTTTCCTTCTGTATATGAATCAAATCAATACAGAGTACTTTTATAAGATACATGGTTTTATCTTCATACCATCTTGTGTCATATGTTTAACCATTATTCTAGAATGTATTAAAATAGCTCATTTCTCACATCAAATTCAATTGGTGTGGGAAACGATCATTTTAATAATTATGTTTTTCTTGATTATAATTTGAATGGGATATATAGAGATGCATAGATATCCAATCATAGGCCCATCCACAATAAAAAAATTTAAAAATCCCATCAATTCCTTGTGTGTAGGAATAAAAAATGCATAGTTAATGTTTCAATAACTACATGTGTATTTATTCTCATCCATATGAGATATGTAGTGACACCCATTTTTCTAATCTGGGGCCCATCATAAATTTCAAGAAAGAAAACCCACATTCTTTTATCTATGCACAAATAAAATTTTCTAAGGGACTTATTCAAAGACATGTATGTTGTTTCACATTTTAATGAGATACATGGTAATGCCTAGAATTTATACTTTAGGCCTAAACCATCATCCTGTAAATTATAAAAAACTCTATTCCCCACATCAAAACATGATTGATATGTGGAAAAATCTCAAGAACTATGTGTACCTTGATTCTTGATTTATTAAGATACATAGTGATTCCTGGGTCCTATAACTTTACTCATCCACCATATAAGTATCATACCCTTGTCTTACACATGTTATACCTTTGTGTAGTAGAAAAATCATGTTACCACTCCTTGTTTCTCACATCGAGCACAACTCACGTGGTCTTATGAATTGGGTAAAGAACTTATCTATATAAATAAGGTATTTAAATTATAATTTTGGGTTATATGTTCTCATCGTAAGGATATAAACTACATGATATCCTAAAAAACTATGAGTGTTTTGATTCTCATATTTATATGATATGTAGTCATTTCATGTCATTTCATGTTCTTCCTCACTGGAAGAAGATAAACTGAATGGGAATCTACTTGATTCTCAACCATATGAGATATGTAGCAACCTTCAGACATTCAAACAATGTACCTAGAAGCAAAATCATTCAATTAATTCCTTTTGTATCCATTGTATGAATTAGATCTACATGAGGAGATTTAATACGCATTTCCATCTTATGTATGAACCTGTATTAAAAAAAACCTATTATCCATCACTTGTGAGTTCAATTAGAGTGAAGGAACCTTTATTTAAGAACTATTTGTGGATTGATTATTGCTTAAGTTAGATATATAGAGACAACTAGGTCCTATTCTATGGTCTATCTACAATATTCATTTTCACATCGGAATCACTTCACATCCTCACAACATGACGATAAACTGCATGGATCTACAAGAACTACGTGTGACTTGATAATAATTTATATGTGATATGTAGTGATGTCTAGATTTTCAATCATGGGCCTAGCTACAAAATGATGTGAAAAAGTATCCTATCCCTTGTATGAGTTATATTTACATGAGGAGATTCAAATGCTACTTATATTAAATCCCCTAATGTCCTTACCGTGTGAATTTAAACTTCATGGTGCCCAAAGAACTACGTATCGATTGATTATAATCTTATTGAGATAGGTAGTGAAAACTAGGTATTAGATCTTAGTTATATATATGAGATAAAATAAAATTTCCTATCTCCCACATAAAATTAAAAAACCATGTTGGAGCCCTTTATTTTAGGTCCTCTCTTTAGAGATCCCACTAAGGAACGAAAAATATCCCCATTATACATATCAGTCAGATCTATGTAGGAGATAACAAAATCATGGAAAATATTGATTCAAATATTTCTCCTGTGAATTAAACCTCACTCGTTTAAAATTTAGAACTCTTAATCTTGAATAATTTCAAATCATCACAATATTTCTTCAGTTTCTAGTATAAAATTTTCTAATACATGAGAACTCTTTTTCTAACTATGCAGTGCATTCCTCCAAGTGGCCTCGTATAAAATTTTATTACATAGCGGGATTGTCGGCCAAAGGATTCCATTGTTTTTCTATACAACATATTCCCTAGATAGCCTAATATAATATAGCCCCCATAATGGGGTTTTTCAAATTGAAATAACAACATTCTTGGTAAAAGTTTCTTCTTTCCCCTTGAAACATTTATGAAGATATAGATGAACTGTATGTTAAAGAGGCCATCCATTATATATTTGTCCCATATCCTTTCTCCCCATGTGAAAATTCCAATACCATTGTTTACACATTTTCCCTCTCCTTGTGTTCAAAGAATATTGAAATAACCATAATCATTTGACCACTTATCATCCATTTTTTCCATGATATTATGGTCCTAGTCATATGAACTAAAACTATAGACACCATATTTCTTACATTGAGGAAAAATTTTATAGAGATCATATTCATCCAATTCATTAAAAATTATGACTATAAATATCCCCTCAATATTCAAGTACATTCCTTTTAAACCAAACACTGTGCTTAGGAAAATTTGAATCTCCATAAACATTCATTAACTTTTAGAAATAGAATGTTGTGTTTTTGAGAGCTCATTTATCTGACAATGTAGTATGTGACCATAGGTGGCCCTGCATAAAATTAACCTATATAACATGCATGTCATTATAAGGATTCCACTATTTTTCTATACAGGATATTCCCCAACTATCCTTACATAATACATCCCGGATAATGGGTTTTTCAAATAGTAGTAAATTTGTTCATGGAAGAGACCCCCTATAATGTTATTATCCCTTTTCCCATATCATTCTTCATACCCAAGATTCCCCAAACTAGGGATTACAATTCACTATTTTCATACCTGAATATGGAAACACATTTACATACAAATTACAATGAATTGTAAAACCATCAAATCTATGGTTGAAGCTAAATACCATAAATTAAAAGCCCATAATGTCATTGATGCATTACTTTAAACCTCACATCCCAATAGTGTCATAATTGTATGACTTTAAACTGTACAATATAATATTAAGAAAACCCTTTTATTCAAATGTACCCTCTTCACATACCAAATTCACATAGGATATGATTATCATTAATAGACTATGTTGATATAGATATTCCCTTTATTATAATGTATCTTCCCTTAGAAAATCCATCCACTGTGTCCTTGATACTACCAAGTCCTAAATCTATTTGACTTTTAGAAATAGAATGTTGAATTTTTTAGAGTTTCTTTATCTGACTATGGAATACATTCCCTTTGGTGGCCTTGCATAAAATTTTCATATATAATAGGCATGTTAGCATAAGGATTACACTCTTTGGCTATGAAACATATTCCCTTGTCGACCCTTCATAATACAACTCCCATAATGGTTTTTTGAAACAATTGTAACTCTGTTCTTGGAAGAGACCTCCTCTATTTCTATATTTCATGTTTTAGATTTGATGACCATAAAATAATCATGACTCAAGATTAGCCATGTAAATATCTAAATAGTATTGGGAATTTTTACAATTATCAAGACATGTTTAGGTTATAATCTTAAAATTCACGTTCAAATCTAATCAATTGTAAACATTATCTTTATTTTTACAACAAGCATGACTTCAAATAGCCAACAAAATGAAATATAGTACTCACTAGGTTGAAAAGAATCATAGGAAAATCTGGAAAAAAAGTAGAATCATAGCTCACTAGACTTACACTCTGTATGGTCTAGGAAATATCGAACAATAAAATTAAAAGTCAAAAATCCTATTAGGTTGAAAACCCAAAAGGGAAAACTAAGAAAAAAATATAATCTTATATGCTAAGTATTTTTAATATGGAGCTTATGAAAAAATAATGGTTATGAACTAAAAGATACAATATTTGGGGGATTCTCTATATGGCCATAGTAAAAAATCAAACTATTATCAATAGGACCATTGGCTTAGATAAAAGAAAAAACTATAGAAGAAGAGAGTCCAAATTTTTTAGAAAAAGAATCTGAATTAAGGAATATTCATGCATAGAGCTTGATTTATGATATCCTTTATGATTTTCATAGAAGTTAAGTGCCTATATATAGACACTAAAGCCTCCATGTGCTCCATAAACCTGCACACTACCCCCATGCATGCTTCTACATTCCATGGCAGATCAAGAGTGACTTATTAACCTTTTTTCATCACTTTACCTTGGCATAATACACTCTTTTCATTCAGATCCATTCTCGAGGGAGGTATTTTTTTGACACCTCATTCCATTTCATAGAGAAAGAAGTTAAAATGGGAAATACCTTAGAAAAAAGTGGAGAAACTACATAGAGGATTTCAATATTTGAAAATAATACAAATTAAGATCACACTAGTTTATCCAAAACACTGTTGGTGTGTAAGGTACTTGGGTACCATAATTTTTTCTCACAAGAAACTTTATTTCCCAACCATCCTTCACCCAGGGTCCTATTTTTTCCTATAAATAGATGCATGTGGTCTTTATTTGAATAGATGATTTTTCTCGAAGCTCAATTGCTGATCTATTCACCATAGTGCTTTTACCATGTCTTTAAAAACCTCCTAGGATGTTATTTAAAACCTTAAGAGATAGAATTAAAGGAGTATTAAAGTAATTATGACCATTCAGTGTTTGAAATCCATAACACTTTCATTCCAAAAGAACCCAACCTCCCTAAATTAAGAACACTTGTGAACCATCCATTTCTTATACAGGAACTTGAGGACTACACTTCTTGGAATACCTGTGAAAACTCATAAAGGATTAAACCAAGTTTCACCCAAGTCTTATCCTATCGGTTTTTATCACTTAAGGTGACATCAGATCGGCCAGACCTACTTGTGCACCCAATACCTGCGCGCCAGATATTTGAGCGCCCCTCTTTTGTTCACATCACCTTTTTAGACTCTTAGATCCTTTCATGGAGCCTTCTACAAATCCATTTATTGAAGATATTAATATTCATTGGATCTATTATATAAAAGTGGTAATGTTGAAACCTCCATGAAGACCTTCTGATTTACAAAAACTTATGTAAAGGCACACCAGTGTAGCTCCTATTTGGATTTGTATCTTTGTGATCAGAGGTTTCCCATATTTGTCCTACCGGGAAGATAGGGTTCTTTCAATGTCTATAGAGATGTATCTCCACGGTCATGATGGACCTTCTCCTAGGAATAATGTTTAGGTGTTCTCATCTTAGAAGATTAGTGTTCGACTAATGTATGTCCCTTGTATCTAAAGCCCAAAGCTTCAGTTCCTTGGTAGGGAAGGTATGGTTCACACCAGCTTTTCTTTTCGAAAAAATAAATGTCTCCCTCATCTACTAGGAACAATTTTAGGGAATACCACCTATAGTAGGCCCCTATCCTTTTGGGATGGATATAATAACCTTCACTATGACTTCACATTGAATGGTTCTTCGCTCCACACCCTCATCCACCATCACCTCAACTTATTTTTTTGTAGGCCTGACCACTTCCATCAACAAAGGATAAAGTCTATGGTTTGTTAAATCTTTCACATCCCCATTTTTCTCAAACTGAGCTTGTATCACATGGGATCTGAGATTTGAGATGATCACACATCTGCACAATTCACAACATTGTACATCCTCATCAAGAGTCTAACTAACTTGAGCTACATGTACTCTGATTCCCACTAAAATTCAGATATGTAGGAAGCCATCACCCAAGCCTAAGCTCACTGGACATCCTCCTCAGGAGTCCAACAAACATAAACTATATTAACTATAATTCCTCCCATAATTGGGATACGTAAAAAGCCTTCGCATAGGGCCCAAGCTCACTAGACATCCTCCTTAAGAGTCCAAATTTCTTGAACTATGAAAACTTATATTCACACCCTAATTGGAATACATAGGAAGCCTTTATCCAGGTATATAGATCACTGTACATCTTTATTAGGATTCTAACCATCTTAAACTATGAAAAATATGATTCCCACTAAAATTGGGACATGTAGGAAGCCTTCACCCAGGGCCTGATCTCATTGAACAACCACCATAGGAGTCCAACCCTAACTCCCTTAATTCGATCATCCTACTTGGATGTAAACCCTGAATATTTCCCCCGTAAATCTATATGAGTTATGACATATTTCATTTACCTTTTTACATGGGTGTCCTATCTAAGAGTAATCCCCAACATATTTATCTCAAAGGTATATATTCGTTTTTGAGACTTAACGAACTATGTGGGATTTGATTCACATCCAATTGGGATATGTAGGAAGCCTCCCCAATGATCAACACAACACTCCAAAACAACCCTATAATTTTTGGTCGACATTCCTATTTGGTTCTAATCCAACTTAGAAAACTATATCATTTCTAAGATCCTTGTGCTGCTTAGGATTAAGTCCCACAATAAGCACTAACTAGGCATCTTTCTTCTAAGTGGCCCTTAGCACATGAAATTAAACATTACAGTTAGGTCCTTACCACAAGACCATAAAAGGTATGATTTTTCCCATTAAGAGGCACCTAACTATGATGTCTCTAATTCCTTTAATGAGGATACATAGGTATCGAATTTATGGGTATGATTCCAACATCAAAACAACTTTTTTCTTCCTGGATGACCCTAAATTCTAGAGTTCCCCACTGAGTGACTTAAATAACCATCAAAATCAAAAAAATGTCTAATTAATGTTTAGGTAGGTTATGAGATAATACCGTTGATAGAGAACCTGTAATACATATAGATGATTCTAAATTTTATAGCTACTAATTAATTGATTGAAAATATCATGTAAAACCTACATTATAATCAGTAAACTAATAAGGATTCATGAAAATATATTAAATCTATAAGAGAGTCCAAGAATATAAAATAATTCCCCCTAAAAGGGTGTGTTGAGCCTGACAGCCCATCCTATCAACCAATGTGAGTTCTTAAGTGTCATTGGTCAATAAACATAACGAAATATTACCTTTGGGAAGCAAGAACCTTTGGACACAAAACATTTAGATGTTTCTACATCTATAAATAAATAAAATGGAAACCGTCTAAATTTAGTTATTCCTAATCAGAACACACGTTCTGGGGGAAAAATGGGTTTTTCAGGTTTTAGTGTTTTTAGAGTTTTAGGGTTTTTAGTGCCTTATAGTATTTTCATGTTATTTTTATGGGTTTTAGTGTTTTTAGTTATTTAGGGGTTTTAATGTTATTTTATGGGTTTTTGGGTTCTTTTGGATGTTGATAACTTTGTAGGGCTCTTTTAGGGTTTCTAATGTTCTATGAGAGTTGTTATTGTTTTTAGGGGTTTAAGGATTTTTTTGGGTTTTTTGGCTTTTTAGTGAAATTTTGGACTTTTAGGGTTTTATTTCTTATTAGGGGTTTAGGATATTTTAACATCATTTTATTGTTTTTAAGGTTTTCTTGGGTTTTAAGTATTTTTTGGGTTGTTTAGTATTTTTATGGTTTTTATGGGTTTTTATGGTTTTGATTGTTTTCATTGGTTTTTAGAGATTCCTGTGATTTTATAGGTGTTTAAGGGGTTTTAGGGGTTTTAGTTGTTTTTAGGTTTTTTGAGGATTTTTCATATTTTTGGGGATTTTAGGGGTTTTAGATGTTTTGGGGATTTTAGGGGGTTTTAATGTCTTTAGAGTTGGTAAGTGTTCTTGATGTTTTTGGTTTTTTTGGTTTTTAATTTCTTTTGATGTTTTAAAGGGTTATTAGTGATTTAGTTTTTTCATTTTTTATAGTTTTTTAGGGTTATTGGGGTTTTATGGTTTTTTTGTGGTTTTAGGGTTTTTATGTGATTGAAGGTTTTTCATGGTTTTTAGGTTTTTATTGGTTTTAGGGATTGAGGTGTTTTTTGGAATTTTAGGATTCTAATGGTTTTAGGATTTTAGGGGTTTTATTTTGTAAAGGGTTTATGATTATTTTTTACGTGTGTTTTAATAGTTTTAGGAATTCTTTTGGTTTTTAGGGGTTTGAAGAGATTTTAAAGATTTTTTAGGGTTCAAGATTTAAATACTTTTACAATTTTTTTGGTTTTAGTCTTTTTATGTTTTTAGTTGGCTTAGGGTTTTTAATGTTTTTAGTATTTTAGGGGGTTTAGAGTTTTTAGGTTTTTAGGGATATTTAGGGTTTTAGAGTTTTTAGGGTATTATAGGTTTTAAGATTATTTTTGGCGGTTTTGGGTTTTATGTTTTTTGTGGTTTTCTGGGTTTCTAGGTATTTATAGAGTTTTTCTTGGTTCTTAGTGTTTTAGGGGTAGTATCATTTTTTAGTGTTTTAGGTTTTTTAGGGATTTAGTGGGTTTTAGGTTGTTTTGGGGGGTTTTAGGATATTTTTGGTGTTTTATATGGTCATTTGTGTCTTTTATGTTTTTTTTGGTTTTATTGGGATCTTTTTGGGATCTATTGGGATTTTATGCTTTTTAGGGTCTTATAGGGTTCTATGGTTTTTGCGGTGTTTAGGAGTATTAAGTGTTTCTAGGGGTTCATTTACTTGTATGGTTTTTTGATGTTTTAGGTTATTAGGGGTTTTACTGCTTTAATATTTTTAAGGATTTTAGGGTCTGTTAGGTTTTTATGGGTTTTTAGTGTTTTTAGATTATTTCATGATGTGTAGAGATTTTTATGGTTTTTAGTTTTTTTCTATTTTTAGTGTTTTTCGGGTTTTCGTAGGGTGTTTAGGTATCTTTTAGATATAAGTGATTTTAATTTTTTTAGGTATATTTTACAGTTTTAGTATTTTAATTTTTTAGGGTTTTTATTGGTTTTGAGATTTTTTATGTTTTTTAGGTTTTTAGGGTTTTAATGGATTTTGGATTATGGTTTATTCAGGTGTCCTTTGTATTTTTTAGGTTTATTAGTTTTTTTAGGTATTTAGGGGTTTCAAGGGTTTTTAGTCGTTTTAAATGGTTTTAGGGATTTTAGGGTTTTGGTATTTTTATGTATTTGGGTTTTTAGGTTATTTAGGGTCTTTTTTTTGAATTTTTGGTTTTTTTATGGTTTTTCATATTTTAGGATTTTTTTGTGGGTTTTAATGATATTTTTGGTGTCTAGCAGTTAGAGGGTATTTTAGGGTTTTATGGGTCTTATATAGTTTTTTATTTGTTTTAGGGTTTTAGGGGTTTTGATGGTTTTTGAGGCTTTAAGTGTCTTTAGGGGTTTTAGGGTGTTGTGGTTATTTTAATTTTTTTTGTATTTTTAAGGGTTTTAGGGGTATTAAGGGGTTTTAGGGTCATTATGTTTTTCTTAGGGTCTTAGGGGTATTAGGGGTTTATGGATTTTAGGGGTTTTCGGGTTATTTTACAGATTTTATGGTTTTAATTTTTTATGGGTTTCAGTATTTTTAGAGGTTTTATGGGGGGTTAAGGTTTTAGGGTTTTTCATTTTTTTAGGTTTTTGGGTTTTATTAGGGTTATTTTCATTTTAAGGGTTTTTATGGTTTCTTTGGTTTTAGGGTATTATATAGTTGTTTAGGATTTTTAGAATTTTTTTGGTTTTATTGGTTCTAGGGGTTTTAGGGTTTTATAGTGATTAAAGGTGTTTCATGGGTGTTTAAAAGTTTTTTTGGGGAATTTTTTGTTTTACAGGTTTTTTAGGGTTTTAGGGACTGTAATGATCATTTAGGGTTTTCTATGGACTTTTAGGGGTTTGAGGGGTTTTAAATTTTTTTAATTTTATTTTTAGTTTTTATGGTTTTTGGGGTTTTATAGTTTTCAGGATTATTTAGGGTGTTTATGGTTTTTATTTTTTTAATGTTTTTTGGGTTCTTAAATTTCTAGGGGTTTTATATCTATTAAGGGTGTTTTTTATTCTTAGTATTTTCAAGGGTTTTGGGATTTTTAGTGTATTGGTATTTTTAAATATTTTAGGAGTTTATAAGGGGTTAAGGGAATTTAAGGTATTTTATTCAGTTTAGTAGGGTTTTAGGGTTTTTAGGGTATGCAAGTATTTTTAGAGTATTTAGGGGTTTTATAGGGTTATTTATGGTCTCATATATTTATATTTTTTTAGGGTCGTTTTGGGTTTCTATAGGGGTTTTACTATTTTTAGGGCCGTTTTGGGTTTTTAGGGTTTTTAGGTTTTTTAGGATCTATGATTTTTTGTGTCTTTTAGGGATTTTATAGCTTTTGGGTCCCTTCAGGGGTTTTAGGGTAATTATTTGGTTTTTAGGTTTTAAGGGTCTTTTATTTTTTTAGGTATTTAATGGTCCTTTAGGTTTTTTGGTGCTTTAAATGTTCTTTATGGTTTTTAGGGTTTTTTTTTTGGTTATTTGGGTTTTAGGATTTTTAGGGACCTATAGGGATTTTACCCTTTTGGGGGGTTCTAATCGGTTTTTAGTCATTAAAGCGTTTTTATAGAATTTTTTTAGGTTTTTAGTGTTTTTAGGGTTTAGAGATTCTATGATTTTTATAATTTATAGGGTTTTATGGATTTTTTTGGATTTTAGGGGTTTTAGGGATTTTAGGGTTTCTTATGGATTTTAGGTTTTTAGGGTCTTTTAGGGCTTGTTAGTTTTGTAGGTTTTGTATGATATTTATGTACTTTAATTTTTTTTTGGTTTTTAGGGTATTTTTGGTATTTTATTTTTTAATAAATTTATTTGGGGTTTTAGGGTCATTTTGTGGGTTTTAGGGTCATTTTGTGGGTTTTAGGGTTTTTTTAGGATCTTTTATTGGTTTTAAGGGTGTTATAACATTTTTAAGGGTTTAAGGGGTTTTAACAGTCTTTGAGGGGTTTTATGGTCCTCTTGGATTTCATTTATGGTTTTAGGGTCCTTTAGTATTTTTATGGGGTTTAGGGTCCTTTTGGGTTTTTTGGGTTGGTAAGGTTATTTTGGGTTTTTAGGGGTTTATTTTTTTCCTTAGGGTTTTAGGGATCCATTATGCAATTTTATGGGTTTTTGGGCCATTTAAGGTTTTTAGGGGTTTTTTTTATCTTAGGGTTTCAGGGTAATAATTGGTCCTTTAGGGGTTTGAGAGGTTTTAGATTAATTTACGGGTTTTAGGGAATTTAATGGAAATTTCAATTTTTTTAATGTTTTTATTGCCTTTTTAGTTTTTTATTGGTTGTAGGGCCTTTAAGGATTTTTAGGGTATATTATTGATTTTAGGTTTTTATGGATTTTAGGGCTTTTTGAGTCTTTTAAGGGTTTGGGGTTTTTTTTTGTATTTTGGGTGTTTTTGGGTCTTTAGAGTTTAGGGTTTTATGAGTTTTAGGGATTTTATGTTGTTTAAGGGGGTTTTAGTGTTTTTAGGATTTTTTTTCAAGTGTTTTAGGGTTTTTAGGTTCTTTTAGGGTTTTAAGGTTTTTAGGTTTTTAGGGTTTTATGGTTATTAGGGTTTTAATGGTTTTAGATTTTTAGGTATTTTTTAGGGGTTTTGGGATTTTCATGGGGTTTTAAGGGTTTTAAGGTTTGAAGAAAATTTTAAGTATTTCAATGTTTTTATGGTTTTTATGCCCTTTTTGGAATTTTTGGGTTTTCAGGGGCTTTGAGGTTTTTACAGTTTGCATGTTTTTTTAGGGTTTTATGGTTTTATGGTTTGTAGGGTTTTAAAATGGGTTTTTAGTTGTTTTAGAGCTTTTAGGGTTTTTAAGAGTTTTTGGATTTTGGGGGTTTTACAGATTTTTAAGTTTTTTAACATTTTTAGTGTTTTTCAATGGTCTCTGAAAGCTTTTTGTAATTTTATAGGTTTTAAGTTTAATAGTTTTTTAGGGTTTTTTGATTTTTTAGGCTTCTTAGAGTTTTTTTATATTTCAATGTTTTTGGGGTTTCTAGGGTTTTAAAGGGAATTTAGATTTTTAATGGGTTTTTTGGTTTTAGGGGTTTTACATTTTTTTGGGATTTTATAGGTATTTTGGGATTTAGGTTTTTTTTGGGTTTTCTATGATTTTTAGTTATTTTTTGGGATATTTTTTGGATTTTATTAGTGTTTAGTGTTTTTATTGGTTTTTAGAAGATTTATTGGGTTTTGGGGTTTTTTGTTTCCTCAGGTTTTTAGCATTTTTTTTATTTTAGGGTTTTTAGTGTTTTTCTGGGTTCTGGGTATATTTTCAGGTTTTATGGTTTTTAGTGGTTTTGAGGAATTTTAGGGTTTTTAGAGTGGTTTTAGGGTTTTTTTGGGTTTTTGGGGTTTTAATGTTTTTAGTGGTTTGTTGTATTTAATGTTTTTTTTGTTTTTTGAGTTATTTGAGTGTTTAATGGTTATTTTGGGTATTTTATGTTTTTTATCATGTTATTTTGCGTTTCTTGGGTCTTTATGTTTTTTATATTTCTAGGGGGTTTTTCCGGATTTATGGTCTTTTGGGGGGTTTATGGTTTATTTAGGATTTTAGGGGGTTTTAGAGGTCATTGTGTTTTTTTCTTCCATTTTAGGGGTTTTTAAGGGAATTAGGTGTTTTGAAGTGTTTTTTGGGGTTTTGTTGGTTTTATAGATTTTATGGTATTTTAGGGTTTTTAGGGAATATTATATTGTTTTTGGAATTTATAAGATTTTAATATTTTTAGGGGTTTAGTGTTTGTTGTTCTTGTTTTGGATTTTTAAAGGTTTTTTATAGGCCTTAGGGTTTTTTGGGTTTTAGTGTTTCTGATGGGTTTTCATGTTTTTTTCAGGGATTTGAGTACTTTTTAGGGTTTTTGGATTTTTAGGGTTTTTAAGGGTTTTAAGGGGTTTTAGAGTCATTTAGGATTTTGTGGTTTTTTCATGGTTTTATTATTTATTTGGGTTTTTAAGAGTTGTAGGGTTTATTTAAGGGGGTTTTGGGTTTTTGAGGGTTTTAGGGGATTCTAGGTATTTTTTTGGATTTTCAATGTTATTAGTTTTTATGGGTTTAAAGGATAATATAGGGTTATTTATATTTTTTAGTGTTTTATTGTCTTTAGTGTCTTAGTATTTTTTTTGGTTTTTAGGGGGCTTTAGGGGATTTCAGTGTATTTTAGGGTATTTATGTATTTTTAAAGTTTTAAGGGATTTTATGGTTTTTGGGGGTTTTAGGTTTTTTTGGGATACTTTAACATTTTTTATAGTTTTAATTGTTTTAGGGTCATTTAGTGTTTTTTAGATTTTTTCAGGTTTTTAGGGTTTTAGTGATTTTAGGGTTTTTTTGGTTTTTAATATTTTATTAGGATTTTGGGGGACTTTAAGGTATTCTTAGGGTTTATAGAGTTTTTTGGATTTTTAAGGGTTTTTATGGTTTTTGGGTTTTATGTGGTTTTTAGGGTCTTCTTGGGGATTATATGGTTTTTAATATTTTTTAAATCCATTAGTTTATTTTAGGTATTTTTGGGATTTAATTGTTTTTTGGTGTTTTGGGGAGTTTAAATGTTTCTAAATGTTTTTGGGTTTTTAATGTTTTTTGGGGTTTTATGGATTTTTGGTGTTTTGGGGGTTATTGAATTTGTTTTTTGGTTTTAGAGTTTTTAGGTTTTTGGAGTTTTTTTACAGTTTTAGTGTTTAAGTGGTGTTTGGGTTGTTTTTGTTCCTATTGTTTTATGATTGTTTAAGGGTTTTATAATTTTATGGTTTTTTTGTTTTTATGTTTTTACAGTACTATGGGTTTTCTGGGAATTTTTGGATTTTTATAGGGATTTTAGGGTATTTATGGGGTTATAAAGGGGTTTTAGGGTCATTAGGGATTTTATAGATTTTAGGGTCTTTTAGGGGTTTGTAGAGTTTTTATGATCTTTTAGGGTTTTTTTGGGGTTTTAAATTTTTTATTGGGTATTAATGTTTTTATAATTTTAAGGGGTTTTTGAGTTTTTTAGTTTTTTAAGGTGTTTCCAGTGTTATCGGGTTTTTAGGTTGTCCAGAGATTTTATTTTTTTTTTGTTTTTAGTGTTATTTTGGATTTCTAGAGTTTTATATGTTTTCATTGTTTTTAGGGTTTTTACGTTTTTTGTTGATTTAAAGGGTTTTTTTGGGGTTTTATGGTTTTTAGGGTTTGGGGGTCATCTTTTTAGGGGTTTTAGGGACATAGGGATTTCTATTATTTTATGGGTTTTGGAGTCTTTATGGATTTTAAAAGGGTTTTAGGGGTGTTGAGGGTTTTAAGAGTTTTTATAATTTTTTATTTGGGGTTTGAGTTTTCTCTGATTTTTTTTGGGATTTTTAAGTGTTTTCGGGTAAATTTATGTTTTTTAGTGTTTTATGTGATTTTAGAATTTTTATGGGTTTATGGTTATATACGTTGTTTAGGTTTATTTAGGCTTTTATGTTTTTTAGGTTTCTAGGGGTTTTTGGGGTTTTTGGATTTTTAATGTTTTCATGGGTATTAGGGATTTTAAGGTGTTAATGATTTTTTGAGTTTTTAAAGGTTTTTAGGGTGTTTAAGGGCTTTTATAGGTATTTTATGGTTTTTAAGGGTCTTTTGTGTTTTTATTGTGTTTTATGGTCTTTTAGGGTCTTTAGGGGTTTTAGGGTATTATAGGGATTTTTGGGTTTTTGAGTTTAAAAGTGTTTTTGAGGATTTATGGGTTTTAGAGTTTTTATGAATTTTAGGGTAATTTTGGTTTGGATGGTTATTTTTAACATTTTAATGGTTTTTAGTGTTTTAAGGGATTTTTAGGAGATTTTATGGTTTTTAGGGTTTTAATGTTTTTTTGGGATTTTTCAGGTTTTTAGGGTTTGTAGTGTTTTTAAGGTTTTATAGAGTTTTTTGGGTTATTATGGGTTTTGAGGCTTTTTTGTTAATTTATGGTTTCTTAGAGTTTTACTATTTTTAGTGTATTATTTGTTTTTATGGTTTTTAAGGGTTTAGGGTTCTTTTTACGGGAAGGTTCATGGTTTTTATGGGTGTACATGTATTTTAATGTTTGTATGGTTTTATGGGTTTTTAACAGATTTCATGATTTTTGGATTTTTTCTATTTTTAATTTTATTGTTGTATTAGTTTTTTCAATCAATTTTAGGTTTTTTTACTTCTAGTATTTAGTTTTTTAGTGATTTTATGGGTTTTTTGTGTTTTAGGATTTTTAGTGATTTATAGTTTTATGTATTTTGGGTTTTTAAGGGTGTTTACGGGTTTTAGGGGTTTTGTGATTATTTTAGTGTTTTTAGTGGTTTAAAAAATTATAATTGTTTTAGTTTTTTTTGGGGTTTTTTTGGATTATTAGGGTTTTAAAGTGTTTTAATCATTTTATTGGTTTTTAAGGTTTTTAACAATTTCATATATTTTTGGAGTTATTGGGGTTTGTTGGGTAGTTTTCGGTGTTTTTTCCAGTTTTTTGGGTTTCATGTTTTTTATAATTTATTAATTTTTTTGGGTTGTATATAATTTTTTTGGATTTAAATGAATTTTAATTTTTGGTGGTTTTATAGGGTTTTCTTAGTTTTTTAGGGGTTTTCATGATTTTTTTAATGGTTTTCATGTTTTTTGAGATTTTGGGTTTTCACAGGATTTAGTGGTTTTAGGGGTTTTAGGAATTTTAAATATTTTTTCAGTGTTCAGAAGGTTTTTTGGGTCATTTGGGATTCTTAATGTTCTTATATAATTTTTAAGGTTTTTAGGGTTTTTACTATTTTTAATATTTTAAGGGTGTTTAGGATTTTTAGGCTGTTTTTGGATTTTTAATGGGTTTTAAGGTATTAGTGCTTTTAATATTTTTTGGGTTTTAGGGGATTTTAGAATATTTGTGTTTTTAGGGGGTTTTTAGTGTCTTTCTGGTTTTTAGTGTTTTTAGGGTTCTTGGGGGTTTTATGGATTTCGGAGATTTTATAGATTTTAGTGTTTTTATATGAATTTTAGGGGGTTTAGGGGGTTCCCTAAGTTTTATAGGTTTTAGGCCTTTTTATAGTTTTAGGGGTTTATTAGTGTTTAAGGGTATTTAGGTTTTTAGGGGTATATGGGTTTTTATGGATTTTAAGGGGCTTTTAATCCTTTTTATGGATTTTAAGGTTTTAGGGGGGGGGTGTTTGGAATTTATAGGGTTTTAAAGGTGTTTGGAGAGTTTTAGGAATTTTGGTTTCTTTTAGGGTGTTCGAGGGGTTTATGGGTTTGTATGGTTTTTAGGGATTTTAAAATTTTTCAGGGTGTTTTAAGGTTTCAGGGGTTTTAAGATTTTTTAGGTTTTATGGGGATTTCAGGGTTGTTTTGGGGGTTTTCAATACTTTTAGAGTTTTAAGGGGGTTTATGGTTATAAGAGTTTTTTTGTATTTTTGGTCTTACTCAAGGTTTTTAGGGTCCTTTTGGATATTTTGTTTTTTTGTTTGGTTTAATTTTTTTGGGTCCTTTATGGTTTTTATAGTCTTATATATGGTTTTATGCTATTTGGGTTTTTTTGGGTTTTTTGGGTTTTTAGGGATTTTTAGATTTTTTAAGGTTTTAAAGGATTTTTGGGTTTTTATGGATTTTGGTGTTCTTATGGTTTTAAGGGTATTTATGGGTTTTATAGGGATATAGTGTTTTTTATTTTTTAGTAGTTTTTGTCTTTTTTTGGGATTAATGGTTTTTAGAGTTTCAGGGGTTTTGAATTTTTTGGGATTTTAGGAAATTATTTAGGGTTTTAGGGTTTTTACAAGTATTTTTGGGTTATTAGAGGTTTTTAGTGATTTTTAGTTGTTTTATGGTTTTCTTGGGAATTTAAATTTTTTGGGTATTTTGGGTTTTTTATGGGTTTTACTATTTCTTAGGATTTTTAAGGTTTTTTTTGTTTTTAGGGTTTTAGAGTCTTTATAGGTTTTTAGTGTTTTTAGGGGTTTCTTATAATTTTTTGGGGTTTTATGGGTATTTTTTGTTTTTATGTTTTTTTTAAAAATTAATTAATTTTAAGTTCTCTTATCATTTTGATGGGTTTTAGGGACTTTATGGTTTATAGGGACTTTTAAGGGTTTTAGTGATGTTTTAGGTGTTTAGGGTTTTTCCCACAGTGGTCTCTCTTCCGCACTTGTTTTTGGTAGATGCAGACCTTGTTTTGAAAAGTAGGTGGCCACATGGATTTCCCCAATGAGGCCATTAAAGATAAGTGCTCTAAAAATATGGGAGGTTGAGCTGATCACAGCCTTTAGGGGGAATTATTTCTTACTATGAAACTCTCTTATTGTTTTAAGATGTATTTTTGAATACTTTATTGAATCCCATGTATGGACCAGGTGATCTCTATGTTGAAAAAAATTAGCATGTGTTGAATTTTGAATAATTTATATATATCTAAGGCTCTTGGTCGACAGATACATATGTATCTATCTAAGGTTCTCCATTTATGGTACCCTTTTGTAAACAATTTAGATATTCTTATGTCATTTATTATTATAATGATGGTTTTAAGCCACCTGGTTGGTCTCTAGGGAATTTAACATCACTTGAGAAGATAGAAGTAATTTTGATAGTGGGATTAAGCCCATGAGATAGGCTTCTTGTGTATCCTTGAGAAATGAATCAGAACCCATGTGTTTAGTTCCACTTAACTAGACCCATCATACCTTTTATAGTCATGTTATGAGGACCAAATCATGCAGTTTAAGATAATACCGAAAGGTTTATTTTGAAAGGTGCCAAGTCATGGTTGGTCTGGGACTTATGATGAAGCAACCCGAGGGACCTAGAATAAATATGGTCTCTTTGGTGGGGTATGATATTTTACAAAAAATAGACACATAAGGATGCTAATGAAAGTGGTTCAGAAGTAATATGTTCATCTGATATGAATATGATGCTTCTAAGGATTTCGCCCAGAGAACATTACGGTGATTTTGGGGTGTTGTGTCTAACCCTAATGGAATATTCCTATGTATCCCATTTGTTTGGAAATAAAAAACCATATTTTATGAATTGATGGGTCATATACCAATGTAGGAGGCCCAAATAAGGATATGGTTGGGGATTATACCAAAAAGGTGTCCCATAGAAGACTATGGTTATGGATTATATTGAATAGGAGGCCCAGTGAGAAGACACACGGAATATTCATAAAGGGAAAAATATATTGACATATGTATTTGATTGTGTTGATGTTACGATCATCACTAACCTCTAATACCATGTGATTCATTCTCAGTGTGAGAATTAAGAGGAAGTAGGTGATCAAACAAAATAAAACTGTGTTCATCCATCTATGTATTAGGTTGGTGTGATGAGAGGGAGAAAGGACATTAAATGTGTTCACCTAATCTTGTTTTTGTAACCAAGATAGTTAAATGTGGATGCCTATCTAGATATAGACCATAAGAAAGGATAAGGTTATACTCTTATATGGATTCCACTATTCCCAGTTCTATAAAAGATAGGAGTATAATCCACTAACCCTCTAAGGGAAAATCATGCATGATCCCCCTCCTTACTATATGAAATGGGGAGGCCCTTGGAACTACCTAAAAATATTGGACCCTCATTACCATGTTAATTTGAGATCAAGAACATTATAAGGTTTCCCCGTGTTAGATATACTACCAATTGGAACAAATTTTCCTTGGGAATGTTTGATAGAGAGGGTACACTGGTGTGCCCTGCGCTCTAATCAAACAAATCAAGATGTTTTGGAGGATTCCTTAGCAAATTTTTTTTGATAAGGGTCCCACTTTGGTCTTAGTGATTCATGAGATTGGATTATTTATTCGGTTTTTTTTAGTTTATGAAATGGATTATGTAAGTATTAATTCTTCACGAAAGGGTATTGAGACCAAAAGACCACTTCAAGCATAGTTTTTCTTATGCTGGGTGGTGGTCCACAATGATTTCATCCAAAAGAGGTTTGTGGAATGATGGTTTGAAAAGGGTATTTCTATGTAGATCGATGGCTAGTAAAATACTATTTGTTATGATGACCTATTTTTATACTATACAGACCGATTATTATTCCCTCTATACTTATGTTATGTGGTAAAATTTTTCCAACTAAAATCACTTGATCAAAATGTCTGGTACACAAAATCAACTCTATAAATATCCACCACCCCATTAGTTTGTGTGTGTGGGTTTTTATTGGTGTATTGATGTAACCAATCAAGTAATTACTGCAAAGTATTTTAGTTTCTGGGCATCCACATCACCCCACAAAGTTGTTTACAAGGGGCTTGAAAAAGGTTCCTCACCTGAAAAATTTAAACGTATTATTTAGGGAAATGGAAAATATGCCTCACCCTACTAAATAATTTTTTTTGGGTGTATGAAAAGTAATATTCACTCCGAAAATGATTTTTTTTGGGGGGGGGGACTATGCATAGGTGCTATATGGAGTAATGACTCACATAGCGTGAATGATATGTAGAAGTTGGGTTCCTTTGCAGTTCATGGTACATTAAATTTTTAATTTTCATGATATATCTTGTAGTAGTTTGTTACATATTCTACAAAATGAGTAACTTTCTCTGCATATTCCATGAAACCTTTTCTAGACACAACAAAATGACCCCCACCAAATGGGGTCTGATCGGTACAAAGAGGAGTCCATTTATTGGAATAAGATGGTCTGGGAGGATTTTGTGAGGGATGGTTTTTGCGGTAAATGTTGAAACAGAGAAGGGACCACACCTATAAAGGTCTCTCACACAAATCATTTTTCACTTTTTGAAATCTAGTGCATTGTGTTCAGTTATATCACTCTATGAATCATCCTTCTTCATATAGAATCTCCAATGAAAAAAACCTTTTCTACACAGAAAAAACTCATTTAATATATGGTTTTTACAAAAAAAAATCACATTTGATATTGAATTATTCATGTGTAGTAATAATTGATTCTATATAGCATATTGAGTTCTTCATAATTCACATTGTAGATGAAGTGATTTGTGGTCTTCATAGTGGCTTAACCACTTCCCCATCTACATAGCACTACATTTTTCTCAAGACATTTCTAAATTTCTGTATTAATTAATATGAAATATTTTTGATCATTTTCTTTGCAACAAAGAAATAAATGATTCCTAGTAAATATCTTTCTTCTATGTCCTCTTCCATGACTATTATTGAGAGAATATATTCCATTGCTAAGAATATTGAAAATGATCTTTGACAACGCGTCATCCCTCAAGATGGTATTATAAAGAGTCTATTTTACCCAGAGCATCAAAATTAAAAATTTTATAATAGATTACTGTAATAGAACTTTAGACTCCATGATAACATTCCAATAACACAATATAACAAAAAAACTCCAACTTGTTAGTTTGAGGTATTCTCAGATCATATCTAGGTGAACATTTTCACTACGGGGCACATAATTTATGAATCATGTCAAGAAATTTTATTTTCTTTAAATGGTTCCTATTGGACTCAGAGTAATCAAAATAACCATGAAATATCCTTGTAGTCTTCCATTTAGGATTACACATCCATATTTTACCTCTAATGAGGCAATCCTAATAGAGGGTGGTTCTCTATGTGGGACATGTAGTATGGATGGAGTTTTTTTGATGAGTGGGCTTGGCCATTATGGGTGTGTCATAATTGCAGGGAATTATCTAAGCGGTTGGAGGTAATTAGTTTATATCAAGTATCATGGGTTTCCTAATTTTTAGTTTATTTTATGATCAAGATCTTTCCTGAATCAATCAATCATTGGTGTTAAAGAACCAACAATTTCAACATATCTCATGAAGAATTCATGATCATCTTGTGGGATATTTAACAATTAGAGGGAAATCCCATTATTGGTAATATATAAGATGAATTAATTTTAGTATATAATATCTGGAAATTTAAAAAATAGGTTTCTCAATTATAAAGTGACTTGTTGGGCATAGTAATGAAATCACAGATTCATCCCCTTCACAATTGTTCACTTAATTCATTCTATTACTTGATAAAACTGTTTTTTCAATCTACTGAATCAAGGCCAAAGGATCGGCACATCAGGACTCATCCAACTCAACAATATCAAGGTGTTTTGGCTTCATAATGGGCACTACACAACAAATAGGGCTATATGATCCATGTAGACATATATTCAGGCTTTCGGTTGGTAGGATTTTTGTCCATGATTCTGAAGGGGTGGATTTTTCAATCTCATGATGCATTCACTAGTGTCAGATTCTATAACTTGATGATTGTGGCCTTGTTGGAGAATGTGCATCCCATAAACTTTGTTTTACCCATCCTTTCTCATATCTAGGAGTTTTTAGGTCTTATATAAGAGGGAAGACTCCCACATCTCATTAGTGGACCCTATAAATTATTATATGGACTGGTATTGGAATATTTTAGGTGCTACAAATATCAGTATACAACAATGATCCCTTGTTACATCTTTCTCCCTAAATTTATCAAAATTATTTTTATTATCCCAAAATCCATTGGAATCAGTATTGTTTGGTGTGGTTAAATGATATCTCTGGTTTTATGTTCATTACTTATTTATCACCTTTTTTATTTGTGATAGATACTGGTGGAGGAACTTCTGAAGAACTCTCTTACATTATCTCCCTAGAAGATGGGATTATAGATACTCGAGTACACGGGGTGACCATTTCTGAGCCTTATGATAAATATAGTTTTAGAAAGTTGTTTGTAACATGTTTCTTCCTTTCCCATCGTAAATATTAGAATTCAATAACACCCAGACATCCCCTGCCAACTTTTGTTGATGATGATGAATGAAGACTCTGGAAAAGAAATTTTGTTACCTCGTACGAAAGTTATGACTATCATGTCAGGTGGTTATGACCAAATGTGGGAGGAATATTATCTCATTTCGGAATTATGGAGGATGTCTTATAGGTGTATAAACTACTAGATTCTCCTATTTTTCCCAATAATATTTCCTTACAATTTATAAGGGTGAAACACATACATCCTGACATTCTAAGTGTTCTAGGGGAGATTCATCTTCAAGTTTCCCTTTTGTTGGGAGTAGTGTAGGTCCCATATTTTTTTACTAGTATTCCTAGAATCCCTAATTATGTTGGTACTAGTGGAACAATATTGGTAATTACTCCGATAAAAGTTAAATTTGTTGTTCTAGTTCTAAAAATTAAATAGGAGGTAGTGACAGAAGACCATCACACAATTGTGTTTCAATTCAATGCAAGAATTTTCATAGTGAATGTGATCCCATATTATATACACATAGAAGCGTGTGAAAAAGTTTTGGATAAAAATTAAATCATTGAACATCAATTTATGTGAAATCCATCTTGGATCCATGTTTATACTATCATCACAAAGACTAATTTAGTGAATATTTATGATAAAATAAATAACATTAGTTAAATTATCATTGTCTTAGGAATATATGGGTTTGATTACTGGCACATATATTTCCATAATCATTAGTTTCTCATTTCTCTAGAGTATTTGGCCACTGATGAATGCAATATTTTCCAGTTTAATCATTCAACTTGTCATGCATAGTATTTAAAGGACACTACTAAAGAGCTACATCACGTAGTTATTATAGAAGATTTATTTCATGATCTTACTACTACAATGACTATGTAACACCCCCTAATGATAAAGGGTTAAATGACTAAATGATATGACTCATGTCAACAAGGTGCACCTTCCTTTCCGGGAGCCTGTCTGATAAGAACTCCACAGTTAAGTGAGTTTGTCTTGGAGTAGTGGTCAGGATGGGTGACCTTCTGGGAAGTTTCCCAGGGTGTGTGCGAGTGAGGACAAATCATAATGGAAAGGAAATGTGTTGTCCTGTGGGGACTGTCATTAGTCAGATTACCCGTTCAGGCATGTGGGTGGGCCCCACGTGTCTGCGGGGGTAATTGGTGGTACCTGGTAGGCCAAGACCCGACGGCCTTGTTAAGACGGGGTGTCTGTGCTGTCACCGGGACCCGGTTGTCACATTTGGTATCAAAGGAGGAACCCAGCCTTAAGTGCACGATGCACTCCCTAGGTTGAGATGTAGGGCCTACAACGAGGGCGTTGTGCTCTAAAGGGGGGGTGATTGTAACACCCCCAAATGATAAAGGGTTAAATGACTAAATGATATGACTCATGTCAACAAGGTGCACCTTCCTTTCCAGGAGCCTGTCTGATTAGAACTCTACAGTTAAGCGTGCTTGGCTTGGAGTAGTGGTCAGGATGGGTGACCTTCTGGGAAGTTTCCCAGGGTGTGTGCGAGTGAGCACAAAGCACAATGGAAAGGACATGTGTTGGCCTGTGGGGACTGTCATTAGTCAGATTACCCGTTCAGGCATGTGGGTGGACCCTTGGGTGGGCCCCACGTGTCTGCGGGGGCAATTGGTGGTACCTGGTGGTAGGCCAAGACCCGACGGCCTTGTTAAGGCGGGGTGTCTGTGCTGTCACCGGGACCCGGTTGTCACATTTGGTATCAAAGGAGGAACCCAACCTTAAGTGCACGATGCACTGCCTAGGTTGAGATGTAGGGCCCACAACGAGGGCATTGTGCTCTAAAGGGGGGTGATTGTAACACCCCCAAATTATAAAGGGTTAAATGACTAAATGATATGACTCATGTCAACAAGGTGCACCTTCCTTTCCGGGAGCCTGTCTGATTAGAACTCCACAGTTAAGCGTGCTTGGCTTGGAGTAGTGGTCAGGATGGGTGACCTTCTGGGAAGTTTCCCAGGGTGTGTGCGAGTGAGGACAAAGCACAATGGAAAGGACATGTGTTGGCCTGTGGGTACTGTCATTAGTCAGATTACCCGTTCAGGCATGTGGGTGGACCCTTGGGTGGGCCCCACATGTCTATGGGGGCAATTGGTGGTACCTGGTAGGCCAAGATCCGACGGCCTTGTTAAGGCGGGGTGTCTGTGCTGTCACCGGGACCCGGTTGTCACATTTGGTATCAAAGGAGGAACCCAGCCTTAAGTGCACGATGCACTGCCTAGGTTGAGATGTAGGGCCCACAACGAGGGCGTTGTGCTCTAAAGGGGGGGTGATTGTAACACCCCCAAATGATAAAGGGTTAAATGACTAAATGATATGACTCATGTCAATAAGGTGCACCTTTCTTTTCGGGAGCCTGTTTGATTAGAACTCCCCAGTTAAGCGTGCTTGGCTTGGAGTAGTGGTCATGATGGGTGACCTTCTGGGAAGCTTCCCAAGGTGTGTGCGAGTGAGGAAAAAGCACAATGGAAAGGACATGTGTTGGCCTGTGGGGACTGTCATTAGTCAGATTACCCGTTCAGGCATGTGGGTGGACCCTTGGGTGGGCCCCACGTGTCTGCGGGGGCAATTGGTGGTACCTGGTAGGCCAAGACCCGACGGCCTTGTTAAGGCGGGGTGTCTGTGCTGTCACCGGGACCCGGTTGTCACATTTGGTATCAAAGGAGGAACCCAGCCTTAAGTGCATGATGCACTGCCTAGGTTGAGATGTAGGGCCCACAACGAGGGCGTTGTGCTCTAAAGGGGGGGTGATTGTAACACCCCCAAATGATAAAGGGTTAAATGACTAAATGATATGACTCATGTCAATAAGGTGCACCTTTCTTTTCGAGAGCCTGTTTGATTAGAACTCCCCAGTTAAGCGTGCTTGGCTTGGAGTAGTGGTCATGATGGGTGACCTTCTGGGAAGCTTCCCAGGGTGTGTGCGAGTGAGGAAAAAGCACAATGGAAAGGACATGTGTTGGCCTGTGGGGACTGTCATTAGTCAGATTACCCGTTCAGGCATGTGGGTGGACCCTTGGGTGGGCCCCACGTGTCTGCGGGGGCAATTGGTGGTACCTGGTAGACCAAGACCCGACGACCTTGTTAAGGCGGGGTGTCTGTGCTGTCACCGGGACCCTTTGGTAGGCCAAGACCCGACGACTTTGTTAAGGCAGGGTGTCTGTGCTGTCACCGGGACCCGGTTGTCACATTTGGTATCAAAGGAGGAACCCAGCCTTAAGTGCACGATGCACTGCCTAGGTTGAGATGTAGGGCCCACAACGAGGGTGTTGTGCTCTAAAGGGGGGGTGATTGTAACGCCCCCAAATGATAAAGGGTTAAATGACTAAATGATATGACTCATGTCAACAAGGTGCACCTTCCTTTCCAGGAGCCTGTCTGATTAGAACTCCACAGTTAAGCGTGTTTGGCTTGGAGTAGTGTTCATGATGGGTGACCTTCTGGGAAGCTTCCCAGGGTGTGTGCGAGTGAGGACAAAGCACAATGGAAAGGACATGTGTTGGCTTGTGGGGACTGTCATTAGTCAGATTACCCGTTCAGGCATGTGGGTGGACCCTTGGGTGGGCCCCATGTGGCTGCGGGGGCAATTGGTGGTACCTGGTAGGCCAAGACCCGACGACCTTGTTAACGCGGGGTGTCTGTGCTGTCACCGGGACCCGGTTGTCACAGACTATGGAGATGAATGAATATTGGGATTACATGGCTTGGATAAGGGAAAAGATGTAAAAAAATACAAGACTGTAATCCATCAGAAAGAAAGGTTAGGAGAAAAATGCATTTTTAAGATAATATATATGCTAGTTAAATCTGATAATGGGTAGAGACCCCATCTTGATAAGGCCCATGTCAGATTTTATCAAGAATTATCCAATTTATGGAATGAATTAGGTCATGTTTAAATTTTTTCATTTTTTCCCATTACCTAATATTTTCTAGAAAGAGACTCTAGGGTGTGGGTATTTCTCCAAACATTTTCTAATGGATTAATGCTCTGAGGTTCTCAATAATTTTTCACTTCATTCCATATTTCCCTTAGATTTTCTATAGTGATACTAGAGTTGAATTATTTTGTTAACAATTTCCATGTATTATTTAATTTAACTTTGATTAATTGGAATAAGATAATTTTTTAAATTTTACAATTTAGGGGCTTATAGGACCAACTAATGTAGCTAGTGTTTTATGTCAAACACATTTGACCAATATTTAGGTGGGTAACTGTCCCAAAATAGGTTTTTATGCCATGAATATAATAATTCTTACATATATCTTTCTCATGTTTTAGGATATGGGAATTTTATTCTTAGAATGTGTCCATAAACCTAAGAACATGTTCCATAAAATTCTGTGTATATTAAAATCATACACAGGTAATGGGGTATTGATATTCTAATTCATAAATGGTTTGTTTAGAAAAGACTTATATGACTATAATATTCTCATTTTGGGAAGAAAAATTCCCCAATAAACCATGTCATGGTGAAAAGTCTTACGTTTATCAAAATGTCTCCCCAGATCTTCTAAACCCACATGACTCATGCTCAGTGTGAGAAACAAGAGAAAGCTTTGGAATTCATTTGAAACTGTATAGTAGTACATAAAAGTGGAAATGTGGTGGAAAGTTCTCCAATATATATTTTGATGGAGGGAAATGGTTGATATCAATGAAAACCCTAGGTTATGATTAATAGCCATGATAAGTGAATCCTTGAAAAAGGATGGGATTTCTATATAGATCAAACTATTATATATATGAAATGAATTTTAATAATTCTTCCTAGAATGAGATTAGAATAATGTGAGTTTCTAAAGCTAGTACCATGTACCATTTCCGGGATCATGCTCTTATGTAGGTAATATTCCTTATAGAACTGATTGTGTGTCACATGGTTTAATGTCATGCTATATGGGCTCAAACATTCTAAAACTTAGGGTAATGTGATAAGGACCTAATATGTACAATCTAATGACATTTCGTGGGGATGTATAATTGCTTTATCTTAATTCCACATGGATTTGACCAAAGTATTAGTGATTTTCCATTTCAAGGTAATTTGACTGAGAATGTTCCATCATTATTTAGGGATGAAGATAAGAATTTTTAAACTATAATTTGGTGATTTATGAATACAAAAAGTTATATGGAACAAATATTCAAGGAATTAATACAAACCATGTTCGAAAAGAGTTTTCTAGGATTTTTTGAATATGAAGATAGAATAGGTCTCTCTTAAGAACAAACATGTCTATAGTTAATATGCCTTTAAAGGTTATATGAAAATGACTGATTATAGATGGAATGATTCATGTCAAAACCACTCACGAATGGTGGAAAATGTTTCCAACAATGGTTTGATCCATAAAAATTTAAATTATTATTTTAATTGTTGATATGTTTGGGACATAGGGTCTGGGTGTCACTAGGAATCTCATCAAAATGAGATTAATGCCACACGTAGTTCTAGAAAAAATCATGGAATAACTTTGTACCATTTTTGAAAATAGTTTCTATGATAATGAGTCCCTGCACTTGTTTGATTTTTTCTTTGAGGGGGAATTTTTTTTGAATATGGGCACAAATGTAGGGTGAGGACCCATATCATACCCTCCTATGCACATCTTACTTGTAAATTGATGATTGGGATAATTTTTATATCGAGACTATACCGTTATGTAGGATCATGGTGAAATTATATAACTCATAAGGCTGAGAATCAATACATACATAGTTCTTGGAAATAGAGGGTGGTGGGAGACCAATATCCAACATAGTGGTACTCTCAAGGGTTATATACATCAAGTAAGAGACGTAAACCATGTAGTTTAACATCATATGACAAGGACTTTTGAGGTGCCTTTTAAGGCCATGTTTATTGGACCAAGTTAACACGAACATGAACTGATGAAACTTGACCATGCAGGGAATGCTTTTACCAAAATTCCTATGCCCACATGAGCTATGATCAGTGTTAGAAACAAGGACTAGTAATGGTTTTATTCATAACATAGAGGTGATTAAAAGTAATGACATGGGATTTTATGTATCATATGGTGGCTGGGCTAGGATATAGGGTTTAAGTAACACCTCATATCCAATATTAGAAAAGAATCAAGTCGTACATAGTTATTGGGAACTATTATATTTATATTCATATGATATAGATGATGGTGAAAAAATTGATATAAATAATGAGTGATATTGGGAATTTTAGGAAAAGTATGTTTTAATGTGATTCAGGTGTAAGGAAGTAAATTTTATACCATGATATTGGGAGGTATTGGATCATGAAAAGTGATATGGGACATGTACAACAGGCTATACCACTAACCATATTCAAAAAATGGTTTCTAATACGATGTTTTTGAGGCCTATAGTGATATAAGAGGACTCTCATCAAAATGAATATTCCTATGTAGAGCCAAATTGGGGCATGTTATGCATTGTCAAAACAAATTTCTCCTCAAAAAATTTGAATTCTATTACTGATAGACTAAGAGAGGTTGTGGAGATCTGAGTTTCACCATGGTAAGAAGTATGACTTCTGTATAGAATGTTTTTAAACTGAAATAAATAATTTTAATCTTCATATTCCATGGTTTGTAATGTTCCCAGCACATATGTGACTCATATATATGGGAGATGAAATTTTTCATTCCTTGATGGGCTTTTGAATGAGGAAACCCTATTTATATCTCATTTATAGATCTTTTTTTTATATGCAAGAGAGGTGAGATTTTCTTTATTTCATGGATGGTCCTAGGGCATAGGGCTTGATCATCACTATGTAACTAAATGTGGGGAGAATCAAGCCACACATATTTATTGAATTAAATATCCATATGAAGGTCTGACTCATACATGGAGAGGGTGGACATTTTTAAGTTGAATCTAAACCCAGCAATGGAGATATGGGCATCACTATATACCCTATAATGGCTGGAATTAAGACACACATAGTTCTTGATGAAGGGGTGGTAAGAGAACAACACCCATTATTGTGGTTCACTCAAGAACAGAACAAAATGTTATAATGTTTTTCATCATGCAAAAAAGACATTGTTATATAGTTTAGTTTATTATGACAAGGACATTATGGGTTGTACCTTTTAGGGTTGTGCGAAAAGGATAGTTTTTAGTTTAAAGTCTTGAAAAAATTACTAGTGGTATCTTATAGTTTTGAGACATATGACTATGACCAATGATTGTGAGAAATATGGTTTTATGTAAAATAAAGAATCAAACCCAACATGAGGAGAGTTATCATGGGAAATGGATAGGGAAAACCATAGTATGATTGGGATTAAACTTTTTACTAGGATGTACACAAGAGGTATAAAAAACTACATATCCAGTTTAGACATGAATCAATACATATGTAGTTTTATGGTAACCACGAAGTTTAATGTCATACAGTAAGGAAAAATGTGAAAATATGTTCTTTTCAACAAATAAGTATCAAACTAAAATGGAAGAGTGGTCTCATGGGCCCATGTTTAGTGATTATAGTCTTGTAAATTCATGGCTGATCATAAGATATAAGGTTTAGGTATCACTATTCATCGCTTATCGATAGGAACCAGGCCACAAGTAGTTCTAGAAATGAGTTTTGGTAGGAGACCAACACTGAGATTCGGGGTATCTTAGGTGAATAAAAAAGTGTTATGTAGTTTCATGTCATAAAATTGGGATGTAAAACATGAAGTTAAATGAGATACGAAAATGATGTTGTTCTTGGGGCTTCAACCTATGTAGTAGTCCCAGGGGTTATGCTGTTTAGTGTTATACAACACATACTATTATGTATTTTAGTTTTGGATCACACTATTACGACCAATAGTGTTCCTTTAATAGCTGTGCATATAAGATGATGATTTTATGTAGTTTAATTTCATATGAAAACGATGTTGGTGCTATGTAGTTTATCATGTTCTTCACGGTTGTTATGTTTATATCACAAAAATTATTTATTGATTAATCTTTCATTGGTAGGGGGCATAGTGCATTCCCTATTCATTATGATTAATGAGTAAGCCCCATTAAAGTAGACCATTTTTATGGAATAATGTCCCACCCACTTTGGTTAAGGATTTGGGGGTTTATTCCTTGGTATCATCAGGGTTTGAGGAGAAGCACTAAATCTCCATAGAGGAATAAGTGAAGGATGGAATTCTTGTTAAACCCCCATTCTATCCAATTTTATTATATTTTCAAATGATTCATGGTACACAACCTTTTCTCATAAATTTTTTAAAACTCATGATATCACATCGATAATTGTTCATTGCCTAATATTTGTTCAAAAATATATAATCTATGTGAGGGAAATTATACCGCAATTGGTAGAATTGTTTATATTTCATAAACCATCAAATACGGAGTTTCCTGATTAATAGTGCATGTTGTTGTTTAGTAGGACCAAACAACATAAAAAATCTTGTTGGTCAATGATTTCTGTTCTTCATACACCATTTTTTGAAGGATTTTTGACTGAATTTTGTTGAAATCCTTTTTCTTTATTTTTTTGCTTCATGATAGTGGGATTAATGGTCAGATTTGATGTTGTACTCCATGTAAAATTTCATCAATTTGGGAGAGAGAAAATCGGTTCCATGACCCCCCTAATATTCTATTAGGGACACAAAATATAGTGATGATGTTAGAATTCATTAAATTGATGATTCTATTGGTTAAGAATTACTTAATGGGTATCAACTATTCCCATTTAGAGAAGATATTGGTAGTAGTATGGATGCAATTAAACTACTTAGCTATAGCCCGAGGGTACAACCTTATAACATCCCTCCCCCATATAGGAAATGGCTAGGAGTATTATGCTATATGAAAAAATTGTAGGAGATGATGGATGATGTTGGAACGAACTTTGTAATAATGACACATTTTTATGAATTTTTCATAGTCCTACATCATCAAAGTCTAGAAATATCCATGGGGTTTGATTTGGTGAGAATCCTTGGTTCCTAAATGATTGGCACCACAAGAACCAGCTTGAATTTCTACATTGGGGGTAAGTGTCTCTTCTTCGTCAATGAAATTGAGGATAATTCCATCAAAGTCTTCTTTATAGTGATCTTTCTCATATATCATACTATCATAATGAGTGAAATTGACTACCTATTTTTGGATCTATTATTTTCTTTCTATTTTTGGTGGAAGGATCCCATTTTAGAGGTATTACTAGATGTGCAAAATCAACCCATTTGTACCATTGTCTGGATCATGGTTATAATTGATCTTTTTGATCCCTTCCTTGACACTTTAAAAAAACTGAGATACTATTCTATGATGGGTGATAATTAGGAATTTTTCATCCAAATATATATCAGCCAAGGCTGCAGCAACATTTAATAATGCATCTGCCCATGAATTTTGGGAACATGACACGTGAGTTAGTGTCCTATTGTAGGGGAATTATACCATCAACCCAAAAACATGATTGAGAAGAGGAATTGACCCTTATTTCCTGATAGAATAATAACTATTTATTTGATTTATTTATATCCTTAAATCACCTTTGATTGTTAGGTAGTTCACCGATATCTACAAAGCTAGTTTCAAACCTATAATAAGGGCTTTGTATCTAGCCTTATTTTTGGTGAAACGTTATGATAGCATAAAATAGTAAGGATGAACTACCCCTATTGGAGAAATGAGAACAATTCCCCAGCCATACTTTATTGATATTTTTCTTTTCCATTTTATTTAAATTTGGGATTTTAGATGCACTATCTAAATACATTTCCCACATTTGGACAGAGCCTGGAATGAAGAGTATTTCATCCTATAGATGTTTAGTACTCATTGGTACTTCTTACATAGAGATATGTTCATCCAAGAAATTTTCAATGTCCTACCCTTTTATCCCCTTCTATGGAATGAAGTAGACGCTAAACTATTTAGAATGGCCACCCATATTACTAAACATCTAGTCAACATGGGATGATTGATGATATATACGAGTGGGCTAATAAGAGAGACCAAATGCACCACATAATGCTGCAAGTAAATCAATAATTTTTAAATTATGAAAATCAACACCAAATAGTTCTTTTTGATAACTAAAAACCATGTATTAGTGTTAATCATAGAGTGAATGAGATAATAAATTCTATTTTCTCTACCCACATCATTTTTATTTTCATGGAATGCATGTAATGACCATTAAAAAGTTATTGTGTTCAATATTAGTGGGTTTCATTCAACTGAAAACATCAACACCTATGGGATCAATAGAAAATTCTTGATTTTGTCAAATGCTTCTCGAAATTCGTTATTCAATTGAAACCCAACCCCTTTATTCATTATCCTGGTGAAGGAAAATAACTTTACTGAGAGGTTTTCTATAAAGCATCGAACATAAGAATGGTTTCCCCGTAGTACTGTCAACTCATTGTGGTTTCGAGGAAGTGTCATTCCCAAAATTTACTTTGTCTTATCAGAGTTGAATTAGATGCCATGATGGTGTATGATGAGTCCATGAAATTTACCTTATGTATTTTTAAAAGCACATTTTAGTAGATTTATCTTTAGTCTATATTTTTGAGGTTTTTCAAAAATGATTTTCAAAATTTCAATGTGATCAGAAACTTTACATTATTTTTCCACAAAATCATGAACATAGAATTTGACTAATTTTACTAGGTAGAGTATAAAGATGCAATGCATGGAATGTTGATATGTGGTTCTTGCATTCTTCAAACTAAAGGGAATAAATCGGTACAAAAAAAACTCCCTCTGGGGAATAATGTTCATGTCTTATACATCTTCTTGTGATTTTCTTATTATATTTTTCCATGATTATATATCCATGAAGTTGAGGGAATGATAGACATCTGTTTCATCAATCGGAATTTTTGTGTTCAAAACTGGGAAGTCATATTTTGGATTGTTCCAATTGAGGTCTTTGAAATCAATGAAAAACCTGATATTCCAATATTTTTCTTCATATATACTATGTGGTAAATGCATTTTGGGCATTGAACATCCTGAATGTTTTTAGCATTAATGATCTTATCAACTTTGACATCAAACTTGGTTGCATGAGTCAGATGTGACCTTTTGGCTACCATTTTGTAACCATGATGTTCTTATGGAAATACTAAGTGATGGGTAGCCACATTAGGATCTATGACTAGACACTATTTTTAATTGAAAGAAAAAATATCTCCAAGGTTCTTCAGAAATGTGGTAAAAATATCTTATTAAAAGAGGTCTATAGCTAGAATATCAGTCATTTACCCTCCTCTATTACCAGATTTATCTGTTGGAGTTCATTGATATTGGCAAAGACTCTTTCCTCGAATGATGGTGGATCTTCCTTGAGGTCTTTTTCTACCACATTATTGTTTTCAACTTCCTCTTTCTCTATGTCCATTTCTGGATGTTCAAGGGAAAAAGGGAAATCCTTAAATCCAATATAATGGTCAAGGTACTGAGAGATATCCTCTAAAGGTGATATCATGACTTCTATAAACTTAGAAAATGATTTCACATATTGATAAAGTTATAAATATATAGTTTAAGCATTTCCTTCTATGTTATCACTACTAATGGAGGAATTTGAGAGTTCTTCAACACTTTTGGGTTCAACTAACATAGCTGATATTATGAAGACCTGTGATAATGTCTCTGAATATAATATTATATCTTCATCCTAATTGATGTGTATTACATATTCACTACCAACATATTTTAATGGTTTAGATGGTGTTATTTCTAGAAAATTTTGAGTAGTAAGTTATGCGACATTGTTAGTTATGTGTTTCTTCCCTTCTCTTGTGTAGAATGCTACATTACCATACTAAGAGTCACAAGACTCTAATGGAGATTTTTTATAATGTAAATTCCCAATCATTCCTTCCTATAATATTTATGGAATTTATGATATGATGAATGGATTGAAACATGGGGGTACAATGAAGGACTTAATAGCAAGATATTGAAATATATATCTCTATTTATGACAAAGAACACACAATTGGACCCCAAATACCCTAATTAAGATCTAAGATGAATGTGTCAATGTGGTTTCTAATAACTTTTATCATACCACTAAACCATTAATATAGAAAGATACAAATCAGCTTCAATGTAACCCATTCAGTGGAGAGTTTTGAATGAAATAATGTTGACTCCTGATTCATTTTCAATTAAATCTTGATGGATTTAAACATTGTCTAATTTTCTGGATACATACATCAGCCTGATTTTTCCATATATTCATCAATTATATCTTCTACAGTGAATGAGATAAAATAATTAAATTCTATAAGGTGAAACTCATCATGATATACCTCAATGGAAGAAACATTGTTTTTGAATTTTTGAAACAATAAGAAAGCCTCTAAAAGTGATTCAGATAGATCCTTTGACAAATTAAGTGCATCAATAATTGAATTATTTGAGAGATATATGGCCAATTTATTTAGGATGTCATATTTTTTAGTCAATGTTATAGGTTGTACCAAAAAGAACTATTACCTTCAAGGAATTTTCATAGCATACATTCTTGGGGATGGTGATTAAGATTGTCAAGAATATTTTTGTGGAATTCTATATGCTATTGAATTAGGATACATTGGATTTCATACTAGATTGGATGAGTATTATTATCACCTATTTATCAATCAGTCTTCCCAAATGATTGGTTCCAAATTATTTTTTTACACATGTGGAGGAATTTTCCTACACTTTTTGGTCCTGTCAAAGTGTTTTCTCCTATGTTTCAATAGTATAATAACCCTAACGTGAATGTGGATGGTATATTGTGTTCGATCATGGATTCACCTCCCTCTATTTCTTTGGATCCTATGACCTAGATCAATTTCTCCCCAATTTGATGTGGGTGGCTCAAGTTGATAATAAATCTCATCATCATATGATAGATCTATCAAATGAATGAAATGAATGGAACTAAATATGAATACTTAATCTGATTAGGATTCTATTTGATGCGTCAATATCCATTGAAAAATTTGGTGGGGCGTCACCCATTCTGCTGAGACTAAAGGCATGTAGTTTGAGAGAGTCTAATATAACATTGGGATTTTTTAAAGTCAATATTCTTAAATTTTCCTCCTTCTTTTCCAGCCATGTAATTTCTTGGATGATTGAACATAGATGAATGTAGTACCAACAGAGTTAACTATAATACAATATTAGTGTATAGGGACACATTTGGTTATTTAAACTCTGATCTAAGAATATCATGAGTTTGGTAGATCATATTTTGAGACACCTAAACACTAAACTTCTATGCAACTTTTTTGGTTACTTACATTCACCCACTTATTCTAGAATAGTGGATGAAATTCATGCCACTTATGATGCTGGTTTTGCTAGATTTACCTTTCAATAATCAACATAATTCTAGGGGGTTTATTTGAAAATATAACAATCTTGGATGGTTTTCCCCAACACTTAATGAAAGGTTCAATAATTTGAGTGATCTTCAAGATTCAATTGATTGGGTTTTCTTTGTTCTAGGAGTGTTAGAAGGTTTTTTTCAAAATATACTAATAGATATAATAAAATCTGCTCATCTTAGAAGGAGTAATTTCTTTTCATTCATTCCTCAATGTGAGTGAATTTTAGATCTCTCCATTAATCCTGGTGAAGTTTTTTTTGTTGTTGTTACTACCACAGTGGGGGAGCCACATGATAAGGTACATTGTTTATAGTAGTATTGGGAACAAGTGATAGTTTTAGAGTGAAAATTGAATTTTTAGCTTTTACTATTCACTTTACATGGGATATTAAAACTAATTTGGATTTAACTTTTGTTTTAAAGATAGTTTAATTCAAAAAATTTGCAAATAAATAGAGATCTCAGAATCCACCCATGTACTATATTTGAATAATTGGTGTTTACAACTCATAGTATAATATTTATTTGAACATACCCAAAAAATATTCCCATGGAAATTAAAAATCCATTGAGAATGTTTGACCTTTCAACATAGAAATATTGTTTGAAAATCTATCTCACTTTCGCATTGTTTTCAGTTTGAAAGTCTGATTGATTTTTTATAGCATTGAGTTGAACTAGTGATGAAATAGTCAGTAGAGGTATTCCCATCCTTTGATTGACCATGTGTGAAAAATATGGCACCAGAGGATGGTCCCTATAACGATTGAAAAAAACACCACATCATAAAATATTCTTATTGCAATAAAGTTCCCATATTGGGGCCACATCGAGATAGATAATTCATCATATGTTGATTTGGATCTCTCGAACCATAAATCATTAGGAGTGTAGGATTTACAAAATTTTGTTGGGGAAGTATCAAATCTACCCATTTTAGGTAGGGATTTATTTACCAATTTACTATACATAATATCTCTTTATATCTTCTAGTTGGGATAACAATGATTCAGTAGTGTCAAAAAGTGTTGTTGGAATGTTCGCGGGATCGGGTACTTGACCAGGGGGTACAATTGGTGGAATAGGTTTTCTAGTTTAATCTACTCATGTTCTTGATCTACCTAGTTGTAAATTTACTAACATTGGTCTTGTTTCTTGGCCAACAGAAGGGAATCATCATATTCAATTGTTACTAGTTCCAATTATATTGGTTTTCTTATTCCAGAAATGGGTGAACATGGAAAATCTATTTTTACCTATGTGGAAATCTCCCATAATCAAGATAAATTATCTATAGAAGTGAAATGTTGATATGTTGGAAGAATGTGTCTAATGGTGACCTTATCCTAGAGTAATTCAGCATTATGTTTTCTCAGTTCCCTCATTTATATCTCTTACTAAGCCTATCTTTCTTTGTGTGTAATGGGTTCAAAACCATCAGGTAACATGTTGGATTGAACCATATCCTTACCCTTTTATTATGATAATTCTCACTAGGGAGGGGGTAATGGAGTATTTAGATAAATATCAGAATTTTGGGTAATCCACTAATTTCTTGTATGCACACCTTATTTATAAGTTTTTGTGTTAAATGTATTTTGAAAGGATATATGATCTAGTTTTTCTATCACATTGTATTGATGTTCAAAATTATTGTTAGAAGTGGTGTTAAAGAAATTTTTTATTATGAACATCATTGATAGAATTTCATCAGTTTATGAAAAATTGTAGATCTAGATGCTCTGAGCATTTCTACCAGAAGTGCTCTGATTCTTAGGAGAGATTCTTCTTTTAACATGTCATTTTTGTTTGCAACTATCATGGGAGATCATTATTTTATTCAGGAATCTCTTTCAAACCATTTGGTGAAAAGTAATTTTAAGGGATCCTCCTGATAGCTTTGTTGTCAATGTACTCATAGGGGAAATTGTATCTTGGTAAGGGATTATGTGAGAAGATTTGATTTGTTTAACTTATCCCAAGTGATAAAATAGTAATTTACGTTGAGGATGTGGTAAAAAATGCCCCCAACCCTATCGGTTGGGGTGCTCCTTTTCCACGTTCCCAAAATTCTATGCAGGATTTTTTGGCTCTAAATGTTGTGTTCAAAATGTCCTCATCCCCAAAGGATGGGGTAGCTTCTCTACTACCATGGCAGAAATTTCTATGGGTTCTCTTCTGATTTTATAGAGATTTATTCAAATGTTGGATGAATTCACAGTATGACCTACACTTGATCCATCTTCTTCCAATTAAATTTTTCATATTTTCAAAATTTGTGCCATATAAGGATTTACTACCCTTTAGCAGGAGGATTGTTTGAAATTATCATACACCTGATGAAAAATTATTTTAATGGAATTTTCTCTTATATAGTGATTTCTTTGAGAGCTTATATGGGATAGTTCCTGCATAGAAGACCATTTTTTGTGACAAGAATCTATTTATCAAATCTAGCCTTGGGAAACAACTTTAAATAATGTCACTTTTTTTAGGATTTTCAGATCGGGGAATTTGGTAAAATGTCATGCCCTATGTTCCCCCATCCTCTGACATGAACACATTTTTAGGTGTTAGTGATCAAATGAAACAATACCTTTAACACATAAAGTCATTAACATTTAAAGGGATATTTTCTAATTTGTTGATTTTTTATGTCGTGCTTCTAGGAAGTCCTCCAAGTCAATTTAGTTATGCATTTGTTTTATTATATTAACATGATTTTTGTATTCATCATAAGTAAATAGTTTTATTTTAAATTTATGAAGATTGGTCCATATATTTAAGTCGATTTAATGCCCAAAATCTTCTTAAAATGACTCTGAAATGTGGTGAAGCTCAAGGATAGAATAATACTAGAATGCTATCATTTTCCAATTATCCTATCATGAGAAATATATCTCCTTCACCTTTTATTAGAGGTTCCTCAAACATATATTACCAGAGCGAATGTTTTACCCTTGCTTTATTGTAAATAACAAGTTCCATAGGGATTGCCTCTATTGCATTTTAGGGTAGGTGATCAAAGGAGGGATCAAATAACTACCATTTCTATAGGTTATCTTCTAATGGAGAAATAATGTCATTTTTGAAGTAAGAGACAATAGGCATGAATGGCCTCATTTTCCCAAGCGCATCAGAATAGGAGGGTTTTCTCAAATTTGATTCATCAAGGGCCGAACCTTCTTGGGAAATGAAATATCTCCCTAGGGAGGACCTTCACAATAAACTCCATCAAGGGGAGGACTACCATCATGGAATGATGTGTGACTATAGAGATAAATTCTACAATGTATACAATGAGGAGGAACTTTTGGGTGTATGGTAGAAAGGGGAGGAACATATCACTGTTGTATCTTTTGCCCTTGGGGAGGGATACCATGAAAGTTATTAGGAGATAGGCTCTCAAGAATTATCAGATTATCAACATGAACTTAGCATTCATGGTAAGATTTCTAGGGATGGCCTTTGAAACTACTAGTAGAATGATTAATTGGAGTATATTTTAAAATTACCCAACTATATCTATAATTTTTTATGGAGGAGTAAAATATTGATCCACCATAGATAGAAATCAAAGGGTTTTAAGAACACCAGTATTCAAAAGATCATGATCACACATTGGATCTTTATTTCCTAATATCTTTTGGTGAGTATTATTTTTAAATTTCTTAATCTAAGTTATTGGATCCACCTACTATGGGTGAAAACCTTCGTATAAGAAACCCTATTAGATTAGTTACTAAATTTTTTCCTTAATTTTCAAATAGATTTCTAGAATTTTGGTAGTTATATATGTCGTATGTGGAGTGGCCACTATAGTATAACAATGACCTCCAGTAGGAATTGGGATTTTGTTTTAATATGATTTTCCATTTATCATGGGATGACCATGAACCCACAGTAAGGGAGCAGGAATATGAAAATTCCCTGTGGTGAATCTCAAATTATTCAGCTAAGTTCATTCAAATATAGAGATGGGGTTGTGTCCTTGACTCATAGACCCTGTCAATGATATCATTATATCATCAAAATGTCATTGAGTCTGAATGGTGATAAATTTATATCCTTCCATCATCATAAAGATATAAGGAGTGACTACATTAGCTATAATGGGAATATACTACCATTATTTAGCAATAACATGGATGTATCCAAACCCTTGTTCTCTATTTATTATCAAGATATGATGAATATAGTCAGATGTGGAGGAAGAGATAAGGGTCTATCTATGTTTGTAGCCAGTATTTTCCATTTTGTTTCTAAAGGTGAAAAAATGTATATATGGGTTTGATGGGTCTAGGAAGGTGTGTATTCCTACTCGTAGTTTACTACAGAATTTTTCTGGTAGACTTTTGTGGATGTTGTCAAACTGTTTCACCAGGCTTGATTAGTGTTGTTAGGTGTTTGTTCCGGATTTTTATTTTCCTACAAATTTGACTGGGGTACTTCTTTATAGGGATCAAAGGTATGACCAGGTATCCTAATAACTAGCCACTAACCTTAGAAAACTATCATGAGTGCCTGAGTGGGATTGCATTGGGCTATTCTCATGAGAGTGGCACCCCCATCAAGATGTGCAATTTTTTTTCATGTGATGATGGTGGAAATAGATGATAGAAAGATACTTTTAGTGGGACCCTTGTGTGGCCTATTTGAAGATTTAAGGGACATATGAGGGCTTGTTGAGATTCCTACAAGGTTGGGATGGTACCATTTTAGTGGTACCCTAAAATGAGCATGTTTGAGACCCAGTGATGAAGATACGGGGTTTCTAATAGCATCCTATGAGTTGATGATTATCTAGAAGTAGATGAAAAATCTTGAGTGGGTTTAATGGATTATAATGGATTGGATTAAAGGTATTTCATGAAAAATCTTCCTGCAAAACATGTGAAAAACAAAAACAAAATTACCCATCAAATTATAATCTCAATAAGTGAGAACATGCATAATTAGTTATTTACAATCTATGAATTGGTCCCATATTAATTATGCATATAGGGTCCTAACATGTGTGAAACACAATTATCTTTTTAAAAAAAACATGTCAGGTTGAAATGTTCTTTGTTCCATAGTTGTCTCACATCTAAAATCATTTTCAGTGTATGTGGATCTGCTTTCTAAAGGCAGGCAGCTACACAGATTTCCTAATGAGGCCTTTTAGGATCCAATAGGATAAGAGGTCAGTCTCATAAAACACTTGGGGAATATTTACACTACTCCCAAACTCAATTATATGTTTAATATGTATTCATAAATCCATTATTTAATCCCATGTATGGACCAAGTAATCTCAATGTTAACAAATATTATCATGTATTAAATTTGAATCATTTGTACATATTTGAGGCAATTCATTAATAGATACATCTATAGGTTTCTAGGGTTCTTCATTGATAAAACACTATTGTAAATGGCTTATAGATTATTTTTTCAATAATTGTTTTTATATTTGTTTTAAGGCACATAGTTGGGAACTTATGGATTTAATATTACCAGGGAAGGTGAATGCGATTTTGATGGTGGGATCATGCCCATGAGATGGGATTTCTACGAATACTTGTGAGAATAATTAGAACTCACATAGTTTAGTGGCACCTAAAGGAAAAATAAAACCTTTTAAGGTTATGTGACATGGACCAAACCATCTAGTTTATCATAATAGAACAAGGATGTCTAGGAAAAATTTTCCTTGTTAAGGTTTATGTGGGACTTATGCCAAAGAATCCTAATAAACCTAGATGAAATATAGTCACCCATGTGAGGAATGATCTTATATTGAATATAGTCCAATTAGGATGGTGAATAATGTGGATCATAAGGAATATGGACCTTTATGTTTGATACAACCCTATATGGGATATGGATAGGAAAACAAAGGGAGAATTTGGGGTGTTTGGTTTGATCCTCAAGGAGGATTCCTATATATACCATTTGTTTGGGAATAAAAACCCAAATATATTGAAGGTTTTGGGACTTATAAAAATGTATGAGGTCCATAGAAAGATATTTTTCGGGATTATAAAAAATATGAGGACCATTTTAGGCTATGGTTGATGCTTATACGGAATAAGAATCCTAATGAGAAGATGATATGAAGATTCATAACTGGAATATCCTCTTAAGACCTTATTTGATTATACAGATATTGTGATAGTCACTAACCTCTAATCCCATGATATTCATGCTTTCTTTTAGAAAAACAAGGATTTGGATAATATTAAAAACTTTACCATCTCCTTCATCCTATGGTGGATGAGAACAAGGTGAAGTGACAGAGTATTTGATTTGAATGTGCCTATATCCTTAGATTTTAATAACCATGATAGTCACATATGTATACATATCTAGCTATGTCACATAATATAGTCCAAGTTGTTACTCTAGGAGGTATTCCCTTGTTCTCAGTTGCTGAAAAGAGGGAATGATAAGCTACAAACCCTCAAAGGGAATATAAATCAGGAATCCCCTCCCTACTACCTAAAAAGGGGTGACCCCTGGCACTACCTATAAGTTTTTAACCCTTGTTACCATAGGAATGTACGATCAAGAACATTTTTCAGATCCCCATTTTTATGTTGATTATTAATAGCATATAATTTAACATGAGAATATATAATCGAGAGGGAGCACTGGTGTGTCTTGTACTCCAATCACACATATCTGGATGTTTTGGAAGAGGGATTGGTGAGGTATTTCATGAAGGTTCCCACATGGGTATTAGCACATTACAAGAGTGGATTATGGATAGGTTTGTTTGAATAGTTTGTGGAGGGGATGAGGTAATTATAAATACTTTACGAAAGGCTAATAAGACTGATGGAACCCATCCCACATACTAATTTCTATGTGGTATGGTGTCCTGAAAAGACTTCATCCACACATGGTTTGTGGAATGCTAATCCACAAAGGGATTAACTATGTGGATGGTTGGCCAGAAAATGACTTTTTCAATGTATAATAATTTTTTTCTATGTTGGCTGATTCCTATAAACAATTTACTTAGGATATGTGGAAAAAATTTACCTTCTGAATTCACTTTCTCATACTGTCTCACAAAAAAAATAAACTCTCAATAAATCCATCACCCGACCTGTCTTTGTGTGGGGGTTTTAAAAGAGTTACAATTGTAACTTCTCAATGACCACCTATGGGTGATTTTAGTTTCTAGGATGCCACCTCACCCAACAATGTCATTTTTGGGTGGGGGTGGGCTTAAAAAATATGCATTTCCCCAAAAAGTGAAATTAATTTGTATGGGGATTTAAAAAGATTCCTCTCCCCCAAATTATTTTTTGTGGGGTCTTAAAATCATTCCTCAATCCACAAAAAAAAATCTTTGCAGGGGTGCTCTGTGAAGGTTCTATGAAGGGAAGTGACTTGCATAGAAACCATGCTATATGAACGGAGGGGTTCAATTATCTATTACAATAATTTACCATATTATTATTCATGAAATATCTTGTTTGATTTTGTTCCCACCACTCTATAATGCATACAATTATTCTTATCTTCCTTACAAACATTTCTTGACCCAACACGAGTTTCTAGGTATTTGATTATTTTTAGGGTTATTAACTTCTTTTACGGTTTATGGGTTTTTATGATTTTTTATGATCTTTAATGGGTTTTAACTATTTTTATGTCCCTTTAGGGGTTTTTGGGGTTTTTGGGAATTTTATGGGTTTTATGGTCCAACAGGGTTTTTAGGGTCCTTTATGGTTTTAGGGTTTTTAGAGTCATTTATGGTTTTAGGGTATTTTATGGTTTGTAATGAATTTTCTAAATTTTTAATGTGTTTCAGGGGTTTAGGGATTTTATGGTCCTTAAGGGGTTTTTTTAATTATGAAGGGTTTTATGGGTTTTTTGTTATTATATAGTTTTGAGGGTCTTTTATAGGGTTTATGGGTTTTAAGCACTTTTATGAATTTTAGGGCGTTTAGGGTTTTTTCTACTTTTTCCAAGGGTTTTATATATTTTTAGATTTTTTAGTTGTTTTAGTGTCTTTCATAGATGTGTATGTTTTTTATTTTATTTTTGGGTATTTAGGGTTTTTTGGGACATGTAGGTTCTTTTATTACTTTTAGAGTCCATCAATGGTTTTATGTTTTTTAATGTGCATTATGGTTTTTAGCGTTTTTAGGGTCCCTTCAAGTTTCGAATGTATATTATGGTCTTTTATAGGGTTTTAGGGGTTTTAGTGTTATTTAGGGGTTTTAGTGTCCTTTAGGGGTTTTAGACTATTTTAGGGTATTTAGGATATTTTACAGTATTTCAGGTTGTTTTAGTGTTTTTAGTATCATTTATGGATTTGTAAGGCTTTTAGAGGCTTTTAGGAATTTTAGGGTTTTATGGTTTTATGGTTTTTTATGGTTTTTAGGGTCCTTTAATGTTATAAGGGTTTTGGGGTATTTTAGGTTATTTTAATGGTTTTGTGTTTTCTGGGTATTTTAGAGGTTTTAGGGGTTTAGGGTTTTTTATTGGGTTTTAAGGATTTTTAGGGATTTTAGGGTTTTCTAGTTTTTAGGATTTCTTTGGGGTTTTATGGTATTTAGGGTTTTTTATGGTTTTACAGTTTTTACAATCCTTATGATTTTTTGTTTTTTTAGTTTTTTAGGTGTTTATGGGTATTTTAAAAGTTTTTCATATTTTTTCAGCAATTTAAGGGTGCTTTTGTTTCTCATTTATTTTTACATTTTTTGAAGGGTTTGCGGGGGGGGGGGGGGGGGGTTAAGGGTTTTGGGGTTTTGGGGTTTTCAAGGGATTTTTTTGGATTTTATAGGTTTTAGTTTTTTAAAATTTTGTAGGGATTTTTAGGGATTTTAGGGTTTTTAGGGTTTTTAGGGTTTTTATGGAGTTTAATGGGTTTTAATGGGTTTTTATATTTTTTAAAATTTTCAAGGCTTTTTAGGGGTTTTAGGGATTTTAGAGGATTTGTAGCATTTTTTTAGTGTTTTTTGGGTTTTTAGTTTTTTATGGTTTTGGGTTTATGTAATTTTTTATGTTTTTTATGGTTTGTAAGTGTTTATTAGGGTTGTTTGTATTTTTTAGGGTTTTTAGTGTTTTTAAGTTATTTAAGGTTTTTTGGATTTTTTAGCGTTGTTTTCGGGTTTTTTTATTTTTATGGTTTTAGTGGTTTTTATGGTGGTTTAGTGTTTTCATGGTTTTGGGTATTTTAATGGTTTTTTTATTTTTATGTATTTTAGGGTCTTTAAGTGTTTTATAGGGATTTTATGGATTTTAGGGTCATTTAGTGTTTTTAGGATTTTCAGGGTCTTTTGGGGTTTTAATGTCTGTTAGGATTTTTGGAGTTATTTAGGGTTTTTAGGGTTTTAGGATTTTTTTTATATATTTCATGTTTTTAGGGGATTTTATGGTTTATTTAATTTTTTTTATTTTTTGGATTTTTTTGGAGTTTTAGGATTTTTTTCACTTTGGAATTGGGGATGATCTCATTGATTTAAGATTCAAACATTCCAAGGGGTTTCCAACAGGTTTATTCGTAGAACCGGAAAAATCCAATGATTCCATATCCATTTGGACCTACTTTCCAATGGTAGGCCCTCATTAGTTGTGGACTAATGAGGCTTATAAATTTTCATTGGTCGAGGGGATGGGAGGTCAGACTCATCACACCTTTTTGAGGGGAATTATTGTCTACTCTGGGACTCTCTTTATAGATTTAAGTTAGTTCATGAATCCTTATTACATTACCATGTATAAAATGAGCTTTCCTTTATATTTGATGATCAATGATTAATATGTAGGAAATTTAGAGAATCTTTTATATGTATTCGAGGTTCATCATCAATAGAGAATCATCTGTATTTGTTAGAGATTCTTATTCAATGATATCCTTCAATACATAAAAGTCTCTTGGTCATTATTATGACCATACTGGTTTTAGAGCCACTTAGTAGGGCACTTGAAGTTTTATTGTCATTCAGAAGGACATTGATTTTTTCAGAGTTGGGATCGTACCCGCAGATGGGCTACCTACGTATCCTTTTTTTTGAAAAGGAATCAGAACCCAAGTAGTTCGAGTAAGTGAGTATGATGTTTATGCATGATTGATGGCTCAAAGAAAGATGTCATGATTACTCTTACACTCTAAGCTCACGTGAGTCATGCTCGGTGTGAGAAACAAGAGGTATTGGTGAAACCAGACAGTTGTGCCATGCAATGATGTGGGGCCTATGTATGTATGACTTCTCAAATAGACGAGGATTAAGATTTACTTCAGGGAATAAATCCATGAACAGGGTCCATAAAGGTATATGTGCTTCATGGAGATTTGGATTCTCTAATCTTGGGGCTTACTCCTAAGGAAGTTTCCCAAGTTAGGAGGTGACTTATGATTGGGTTTTACTCTTGAGAAGGAAGCCCATATCAAAAACGAATTATGACGGTTTAAGAGAAATTAAGACCGGGGCATACTCCTGAAAATGAGGCCCAGGTTAAAAGGGATTTGAAAACTGGGGATTAACTCCTAAGGAGGAGGCCCAAGATAAGGGAATTTTTCAATTAAGATACTGGGGATTACTCCTTAAATGGAGGCCCATGTTAAGAGAATTATGGTTTGGGATTACTCCTGAGGAGGATGCCCGTGTTTTGGAACTTTAAGACTGGGGCTTACTCCTGAGGAGGATGCCCATATTAGAGGACTTGGGGCTTACTCCTAAGGAGGATTCCCATAATTAATTGTAATTATTACTGGGGCTTATTCCTGAAAAGGAGTCCCAGGTTAAGGGTTTCTCTCATCTTAAAGGATGAGGTTGAATGAATGACATCTCAATCTTTAGTGACATAATGATATGTAAATCACTAGGTTTTGAGAGATGTTCCATGTAATTCCTTTCAGATAAAGAAGTCAATCAAGAAAACATGCCATAAATGGATTTGAATAGTGTCTTGAAGACTGAATCTTGAATAGGAGAGGTGGAATGGCATAAGAGGGGTGAAATGGGTAAGAAGGGCACCCAAAAATATAGGGGCGCGCAAGTCCTGACAGGTGCGCAAGTACTGCATGGGCACACAAGTCCTGGACGCGCAGGTATACCTGCACGACACATGGGTACTTGCGCAATTATTAAGCAGTAGGGTAATACTTGGGCGATTCTTGACCAAAGCCTTTAGAATCATCCTGACGTATTTCCAGAAGAGTTGTGTGAAAGTTTTAATGAATAGTTAAGGAGGCGCGCAAGTGTATTCATTTCCCTTAAGGGTATAACACTAAGAGGCGCAAAGTTTATTGAATTCTAACACTTAAAACTTATTCCACTTGTTTAGACCTTCCATTCTAGGTAAAGAATTACCTTAGAAGTGTTCGGAAGACTTGAAGAAGAGACTTGGTCATTCAAAGCTATGTATCTAAATTCTGAAAAAATTCCTCCTCGAATGTGGGGCCTACTGGGGGTATTTATAGGCTGGAGAAAACCCAGGGCGGTTATCACATAGGGTGCACAAGTCACTTGCACGACCATTAGGATGCATGCAAGTATACTTGCGCGACAGTAAGGGAACTTGCGCGACCCTAGGTCCTTTGACTCGTTTTTCATTCCATTGTCTATTTTTGATGTTTTCTTAAAAGGATGAATCACTTTGGGCTAAGTCATTCCACTTTCCATTCTTTTTGAAAATGTGATGAAAAGGAGCGTCAATAAAATTCCCCCCTCATAGTTGGATCCGAAAGAAAAAAAGGATGTGACTCTGAGGAAAAGAAGAAAACCAAAGGAAAATAGGCGCGCAGGTGTTCACCACGCAACCATCATCACGGAGGTGCGAGTCGCGCAGGGCTGGAGCGCACTGGCTGTAGGGGTGCAGGTGGCCGGACAAGCCTATATATATGTTCCTATTTTTCATTCATTGCACGGAACTTCGGATTTTTGAGCACTCGTCGTGCAGGTCATCTCTGTCGTGCAAGTTGCTATCTTTTTTTCTTTTCCTTTATTGTTGCGCTGCTGTCAAGGTATCTGGACCTGCGCGGTGATACTTGCGCGCCAAATACTTGTGCGACCCATTATACTTGCGCGACACATCCACACTTGTGTGCCATGTTTAGACTTGCGCGCCTTAATGCCTTTTCCATTTTTTCTGAATTCCTTCACAAATTTTATGAAAAATAAACCCATTTAAGAGTTAATTTATTAAACCTTTGTGTAGATTCAATGGCTCCCAAGAGAATCAGAATGACTGATGAATTGGCAGGAAACCATCTTGATGATATGATGGATATCATAGGCCACGAATATTATACCGTCTGTGATAGCACTCTTCCAGATTTGGATAAGTATCTGAAGAAATATCACTCTGATTTCCCACAAAGCACTTATCTGCCTTTGTACGATTATAGTCATCTGCGAGAAGTCACCATTCAAGAAGCAAAGAACTATCTCCCAATTTCATGTTTTTCAAATTATACCAACTTTGCTTTAGAAAATATCTCATGTGGAGAAGGATTTATAAATTCTAGAATAGTGGAGAAGGCCCACATGATGCATCATAGACCTTGTACGCCAGATCTGAAACCTCATAAGCCTGAGTTGCAACCACATTGTCATCTTTCAATCTTCCAAAATGCTCAGATGGATCAATCCAAAGGCTTGAAGAAAAGTTGGGACTTCCATCCTGGGGGAGGTGAGAAGCCAGCTTGGATGTGGGCATACTGGGTACGACAAACCTGTGCAGAGTTTGTCGAAGATCTGAAAGGAGTTGTGATATACGAAGCTGTCTAGGTTGGGCAAACATATGTTTACAGACATGATAACTTCGTACCGAAGATACTTAGCCACTGGAGCCTAGAAACCAATTCTTTCCATTTGACTCATGGAGAAGTAGGAATTAGTCTGTGGGATTTCCATAGGATCTCAGGGGATCCATTTTTGGGCGACATGTATGATGAATTCATTCCTCCAAAGGTGACTTGGAATGATTCAGAGAAGACTCCTGCTTTAGATCGGGAATTATTTAAAATCTTCCACAGGCTCAAGAGTTCAGATACCTCCTTAACTCATTCTAGAATGGATATTCATTCGTAGGAGTGGACGAATATATTTCTTATTGAGAAGAATGAGAAGGAGCCAAAGGAGAAGGAGCCGAAGGAGAAAGGATCTAGGAAAAAGAAATCCAAGGATAAGAGGCCCACCTGTCCTACCACCTGCCCAAAACCTGAGAAGAGGGGTGCTCCTGGAACATTTTGGCCAACTCTAGAAGCTTGAGAGTTTGAGAAATGTGGATATGAGTTGAATCAAAGGATCCCAAATGAGACTCATCAAGAAGGATTCTTGGCTTTGTGACTCAACATTTATCTCTTTCCAGTCAGGGATTCGAAGGGAGGTGTCAGGCTAGGGTCCTTCGTCATTGCGGCAAAGTTAGCTAAGGGAAAAATGGTTGGGTTGGCTACCCCCATTTTAGAAAAGATTCACAGGAGTTTAATTCAGGTAATCATTGGTAAATCTTATTAAAGAATAGTGGGACCATTCCAAGTTTTATGGGGATGGATCGCCACTCACTTCAGGGCTTACAATGTACATAATGGAGTACAAATCCATAGAAGTTCCATCAGGCCGTCAGTTCAATCATTCTCTGGATTTTCTCCATTAGATCTTAATGCCTATGAAATGAAAGTGAGGCTGAGAATGTTTAAGGAATTCAGCTTCTTTCCCTATGGAAATCCGCCAACCGGGAGGTTTGTTGATGATGGAACAACCCACATGGATTTGAGGGAATACATGCTAGCTTGCAGAGATGGTGTTCTAGTTGCGAGGATTGACGGAGAAATTATATGCGAGGACTATGATCCATATATATTTTCAAGTCAATTCAAGTGTCTGTAATAGATTGATGTATATCCCCCAGTACACGTCAGGTTAGAGAAACATCCAATGGTTTCTCGGCAACTGTGGCTGCTGACGTCAAGGGATAAGACTGGGGTGGTATTTGATCTACCAGTTGAAAAAGAGGCACATAACTTGGCCACATGGTATGCCGAACACTGGATAGCATCATACCCTAAAGGGGTGCTGAATCACCCAGTTTATCAGGTGGGGAAAAGGAAGAGGACTGTAAAGAAATGAACCCTTCCTCATGAAGGTGATGCTTCCACACCTGAAGCTGATTCGCCAGATTCCTCATCAAGGATTGGCTCACCGGATTCCCTAGATGGGGATGACGAGGCACAACAAACGGAAAAGCAGCCTTGTGCTCGATATAATCCTCCATGTAGAATCAAGAGACCTACTCCATCAACTCATGGTGAGTTACTTCATTGTGGTAATTTAATCACTACTACTTTATAAGGCAATAAGTCTTATTTTTTAATTATATATCTATAGTTGCAGAAGATGGGAAGAAAATGAAATCGAAGATTGTAGGACCTTCCTCGTAGCCTTCATATCTAAGACCAAAGGCTGTCCAGACATGGCAGAGTTTATACTATTGTACTGAGACTGCCTGGCTAGATTTCTGTGAGGGTCTACAACTCCCTAGAATCGGGAATCATGTGAATTATTTAGATATCCAATACAAGGATAAACCCAATGAATTGTGGGATTACATCAGAGAGCTTGAAATGATCATATATGCCATGGATGAGTCTATTCCTATCACCAGGCAGGTGAAGGAAATGATTGATCATGGCTCCACTGAGAGGGCTGGTGGTTCTAGAGATGAGGAGTGGCATGATTATGTGGATCCTGAAGATGTATGTTTTCTTTCCTTATTTGATTTGCAACTTGATTCCAGTCGAAGCTTTGTTACATAAGGATGTTATTTTATTCATCTTGCAGCTTTCAAATAAAGGAACTACTAAGGTTCCTTCACCACAGTATAGCCCTGGTGGTACTTCCATTGGGGTTGCTGATGAATCTCCTCGCGAATTAGGCGAGATATCTCCAGGCCAGCAGGCCATGAATGAGGAGTTGGACATGGCCTTCCATTTTCCAATTAATGTGCCAATAAGGGAGACTACTGATACTATTAAAAAGCCAAAGAAGCAAAGGAATCAGAGAAAGAAGTCCACAGCAAAACGCTTCATTAGTAGTAGTAATTCCTTTGGATAATCATAAATATATATCCATGAAAAGTTTGCTCATATTTCTAGGGATTTTAGGGGCTTCATCAATTTCCCCTATGAGGGAAAGTACTGATCCGTCTTTGAGGAACAAGAAGGGTACTGTGGAACAAACCCAAATTCAGGCTGACTTGGCTGCTTCTAAAAAAGAGCCAACATCTACTCCCAGTACCGATCCTGCTGCTACTACAAGTAGTGAAGAACCTACACCAGAATCATTGGCGGCTGCAGCAACTGAATCTGTCATCCTTCCTGAAGAAGCTATCTAGGGTCAGGGGCCACATAATGAGGGTCACCAAGAAGACATATCAAATGCTCTCACTGGTGAGACTAACCAGGATTCTGAAATATCATTGGATGAAATGATGAATCGTGGCATGGATTTAGAAGAATTTTATGATCATGTGAAGTTATCATGTGATTTAGAAGACCTTGGGCATGAGTTTTATACTTCGTTCAGCAAATTTTCTTATAATTTACACTTCTAATCATGAATAAAAATAATATGCAGTTCCATCCATAGAAGATGATGAACTTCCAATGCTTGAATAGGGTGTGGACATAGATGTCAACCCTACCATTGAAAAAACATTATCTCAAGTGGAGATAAATCCAGTAAACCCTACTGAGACTCATCTTGAAGATCTTGTTGAAACTGGGAAAGATGGGGAGGAGTCTTCTCAAGCTGTTGATCTACTGTTAGGTAATGATTGTACTGAGTTTTCAAGATAGACAACCAACTTTCATTATTCTATGAAACTAACCATACTTTTAATTGATCAAACAGGGCTATCAACTTCAATGGCTAGAACTGGAGGTGAAGTCTCAACCTCTACCCAAACCGTTGTAGAAGGTGAAGCTACCAGGGTCAGGGGGGAAGGAGTAGAACATGGAACTTCCTTAAGTGCATTAATCCCAAATTACATGCCCCCTGTGATGATGATGTCGAATCAGACCCAGAGGTGCTTATGGAACTCAACTTTTCATGACACAAGGCATGGAACAACATATGGAAAATTATATCTGAAGTGCCTCTTTAAGAGTTGTCATCAAAGATTTCCCGGTTACTGTCTCAGTTTTTCATGCTAGGACTTGGCAGTTTTGGATACCAAGAGATCCATATTGCGGTGAAACAAGTCATCTTTAAAAGGGAGCAGGAGAAAAAGTGTCGTGAAGATCTTACCAGGGTGAAGATGTCGGTCAATATCAGTGAATTTGAGACTGCAGTATCTCGAGCCGAAGCTTATTATGCTGCCAAGATGAAGGAGCTGAAGCATAAGATCAAAGAAAAAGTCATCCAGTAGGTGCAGCTCCAGCAACAGTTAGATGCTATTACTGGGGAAATTGACCAGCTCAATAATTCATTGGAGGGAGCTTAAAAAATGGCATGAAATCCATTTCAGATGCCAAGAAGGCACTCCATCAAGCTGAGAAGAGTGAAGTTAGTCGAGTTCACAAGCATCAAGTAGCTGCTGATGAAGCTCAGGATATTGTACATCAAGTGAAGACTTATGTTGACTATATTTTGTAATTTCTTGGAAAAAAAGAATAGGCTTCAATCCGTGGATGTCCCTCTAATTCTTGTGCATAAATGGAGAGTAATTTTATCTTCAATCATTTATTCTTGTATTTTTTTCTCTACCTGCTTTAAATTATACCTAATCCAATGGGGCTAATAAGAATAGTTTGATTTTTTACTATGATTAATGTAAATAATCCTACAAAAATTGAATCTTTTAATTGCTCAATATTACCTAAATTATAAAAAATGAATGTTTAGTGAGATGGAACTTGACTTTTATTCAGAGTTCCGTTGTCTTTTGTGGGCAGTTTAAAGTCATGCATGTTGGACATAAAGAGGATAATGTATAAGGTCAAAATATCTTTGACCAAAATGGATTAAAATTGACTCAATTCCTTGAAAATTTCTCTGAAAACACATTACAATACTGAATTATGAGGGAAAATATGTAAACTATGACTTAAGAATATTTAAATATGAGGAATGATATGAAAAAGAGATAAAAGGAATTAAAAGAAGTAGCTTCCATGAATGAATTTACCATTATTTAACAGACCCGTTAGGGGGTTGAATTATGCAGGGCCACCTGAGGGCATTGGCTTTATAGTCAAATAAATAGCATATTTTGGCTGACAGGTCCGTTATGTAGACTACTTATGCAAGGCCTCCTAAGGGCACATGCTGCATAGTTAGGAAAAAGAACTCTCGAAAATTTACTTTCCTAGTGCTAAAAATCCAGTGAAAGTTTATAAAGATTCAAATTTTCCCAAGTATAGAGTTTTCTATATGGAAAGAGGTACTTGAATATGGAGAAGATATTTCCAAAAAATATTATTGAAGAACAGGATGAATATCACTTCTATGAAGGTCTGACCCACGCGTAGGGAAGGAGAATATAAACTATAGACTTCAATACTTTCAGATCATGAAAAAGGATATGAAAAAATTATGTTATGGATGGCTATTTTTGTAGATCCCTACAAATTTTCATTAATATAAATAAAGGCAAAAGAGGTTTTCCTCCCAAGAATGAAGTTACCAATATTTAACAAACCCATTAGGGGGTTGAATTATGCAGGGCCACCTAAGGGCATTGACTGTGTAGTCAAATAATAGCATCTTTTGGATGAAAGGTCCGTTATGTAGACTGTTTATGAAAGGCCACCTAAGAGCATGTGCTGCATGTTCAGGAAAAAGAACTCTCAGAATTTCCAGCCTTTTGTGATTAGAAGTTAAGAAAAGGTTTATGACGATCTGAAAGTATTTAAGGTTAGGATTATAACACATAAATATGGGTATTGTCCAATGTGTGAAGAGATACACAAATCAATACTAACCATAATCATGTTGTGGATGGGTCCTGAATTGAAATGTTGGACTTCACTACGTATCCCATACGGATGGTAATCAAGCCATATATAGTTCATGAACTAAAGTTTAATGTCGTGCGGGACAAAAGTATTGGAGATCTTAGTTTAGGGTCATAGAGCTCAGACCATTATAAGAAATACAAAGTGTGTGTTTACATGGGGACTTTTCAGCCAAGGGACTGAAAGTGGAATTTGGGGCTGGGCCCAAAATACATGGGGTTGGATTCGAGGGACACTTGAATGTTCCTACATATCCCATAAGGATGGGAATCAAGCCCACGTAGTTCTAGAAATACCCGTTGTACAAATTTGGTTCGTACATGTGAAGGGTGAAGGGGGAATTTAGTGCAATGATGGTTTAACCCAGGATAAAAGGTTCAGGTATTTCCATGTATGAACATAGTCTTTGGAATGAAACATGATTGAAAAATCAATGTAAATAATGATTCCCTCTCAGGTGAGGGTATCAAATAATATTGTAGTTTATTGTCGTACAGGACAAAAGTGTTGTGCATTTTAACGTCGTATAGCAAGGATGAAGGTGAACCAATGTAAAGATATTGATTCTGGGGGCGGTTTCATGAATCAACATTGTATGATATGGAGGTGAACCGATGTGAATAGATTGGTTTTGGGCTTGAACCTTGGGAGGTTGCCTACGTACCCAGCCTAGAAGGAAAGGATCAAAGACTACGTAGTTCAATTAAATAATAAATTAGTGATCAAGTTGTTCTTGGGGACAACGACCTAAAAAATAGTTTTGGGACTTACACATGGTTAATAGCTCAGAGAGAGTGTTATGGTTGAGGTTTGCTCTAAGCTCACGTGAGTCATACTCGGTGTGAGAAAAAAGAGTTAGAAACAATGCTAACGATGCATAGTTTAATGTCATGTAAGACATATGAGGGGACTATGCAGTTTAAAGTCTTACAGTTAGGACTATTGGTGCTGCATAGTTTAATGTCATGTAGCAGGGACAAAGTACAGTTTAATGTCATGTAGGACATATTAAATGACTTTTGTACAGTTTAGAGTCATGTAGCTAGGATGATAAGGACAATATAGTTTAACGTCATGTTGGACGAAAGAGAACTGTGTAGTTTAATGTCATGTAGTAAGGACAAAAGAGAACAGATTTTAACATCATGTTGGACGTATTAGGGAATTTTTCATAGTTTAATGTCATGTTGGACGAAAAAGGGATGATACAGTTTAGCATCATGTTGGAAAAAAGTGAAAATATTTTAAGGTCATATGCATGGACCGTTGGTTATGCAGTTTAACGTCGTGTGGGATGAAAGAAGTTCAAATAGTTTAGAGTCATATGCATGGACTGTGGATGATGCAGTTTAATGTATTGCTGGATGTAAGGGACTTCTGTATAGTTTAGCATCATGTAGTTAGGATGTCACAATTTAATGTCGTGTGGGACAAAAGTAATAAAAATAGTTTAAAGTCATATGTATGGACCGTTGCTGTATAGTTTAACGTCATATAGCAAGGACGATGAATGGGACACAGCTTAACGTCATGTTGGATGAAATTGAAAATAGTTTAAGGTCATATGCATGGACCGTGGATGATGTAGTTTAACATCTTGCTGGACGTAAGGGACTTGCAAATAGTTTAGGGTCATATGCATGGACCATTGATGGTGTATTTTGTGTTTATAAAAAACACTTCTTCAGAAATCTAGCATTGGTTGGAGTAGTGATGAGTTCTCCATCCATTGAGATTAAAGAATAAGCTCCATTAGAATAGACCTTATGTATTGAATAAGGCCCTTCCCACATTGGATCAAGCGTGGGAGGTTTCTTTCTTGGTATCATTGGAGTTATGAGAACTAATACCAATTATCCCTGAACTAATGAACGAAGATGATCTTTTTTGTTGAAATCTCGTGCAATTCAATTCTAATAGACTCTAAGTGGTGAAAAGTTCACAATCTTTTCTCATATAACTGTTCCAATTCATTCAATCACTTTTGAGATTTCTCATCTGTAGATGAATAATAAAAAATGGCTACTCTGAGAGAAGGTAATTGAATTTCAATTGGCAAGACTACTTCTGTTCCATATACCAATGAATATGGAGTTGACCGCGTTGAAGTGCGTGTGGTGGTCCGATAAGCCCATAAAGCATGAAAGAGTTTATCAGGACATGATTTTTTATCTTTAAGCACCATCTTTTGTAGTATATTTGAAAGAGTCTTATTGAAGGATTCTATCTGGCCATTGGCCGCTGCATGATACCAAGATGAATGGTTGGATTTGATGTTGTATTCTTGATACAACATTCTTACCTCAGATGAACAGAAGTTGGTGCCATTGTCCATCAATATGGTATGAGGGACACCAAATCTGGTAATGATGTTAGACTTGATGAAGCTAACAATGCATTTAGAACTGAATTCCTTGAGAGGTATTGCCTCTACCCATTTGGAAAAGAAATCAGTAGCAGTAAGAATATACTTAAACTGGTTGGCCATAACTGAAGGGTAAGGTCCCACCACATCCATTCCCCATGTGGCAAATGGTCATGAGTATTTAGTTGTATGAAGCAACTCTAGAGGTTGATGAATGAAGTTGGAATGTACTTTGAATTAATGACATTTCTTTGTGAAATCAACATAATCTTGTATCATTGAAGGCCAAAAGTATCCAAGCATTCGAATATGATAAGACAGTCTATGTCCAGACAGGTGGGAACCACAGACTACTACATGCACTTCTTTCATGATAGCCATTGTCTCTTCACCATCAATGCATCTGAAGATAACTCCATCAAAACCACTCTTGCAGAGAATTTTCTCTAAGTGATCTGGGCTATCATAAAGAGTAAAACTGACCACACATCGCCAGATTTTTTCTTTCCTGAATCTATCAGGTGGAAGTGTTCCATTTTGAAGGTATTCACTGATAGGTGTCATTCGTCATGTAGTATGACCATATGGTTCAGGAATGGGACTAATTGCATTAATTTCCTCTGTTCTGGTTCGAACATAAGGTGAAATTGCACAATAGTGGGCAATACTGATGGTTGTCTCATCTCAATCTGGATATTCTAGAGCTGTGGCTATATTATCCAATGCATCAGCTTGAGCATTTTTTGATCTTGTGACATAAGAAAATATCGGTTATGAAGGGTATTCTACCATTAACTCTATGACGTAATCATACAAAGGGATTAGTTCTTCTTTTCTGATGGAATAATCCCCATTGACTTGTTTGATTACCAGGTCTGAATCACCTTTCACCTTTAAGTGATTCACTTGTGCTTGAAGCGCCAACTCCATGCCTGCAATGAGAGCTTGGTATTGTACTTCATTATTGGTACCACCCTCCCACAATAAGAAGGAATAAGGTAACACTGCATTTTCTGGATAAATGAGTACAATTCCTAAGCCAACTTTGTTGAATTTAGGATTTTCCATTTTCCTCCCTGTTGGACTCCTGGAAGAACCATCAAAGTACATTTCCCATGCCTGAGGACTTTCTTGAATAGAAAGGACTTCCTCATCTGGGAGTTAAATATCTGAAGATTTGTCTTCCACTGAAGGGTGTTCAGCCAGGAATTCAGCCATAGATTGGACCTTTATTACCGTTTGAGATACATAATGAATGTTGAACTGCTGCAAAATAACTGCCCAACTTTCCAGAAGTCCTATAAGCATTGGATGACTAAGGATGAATTTGAGCGGGTTATTGTGAGATACCAATTGGACCTCATGATGTTGTAGGTAGAGTCTCAACTTCTGAACTACAAATATAAATTCCAGGCAGCACTTCTCAATATTTGAATACTGGGTTTCTGCTTCGATCATAGTCTGACTGAGACAGTAGAGGTTGTTTTCATTCCCAACATCATTCATATGAGAAATAAAGGCACCCAATGATCACTCTAGAGTTTTCACATAGAGGATAAGTGGTCTTCCTTCAACAGGTGGCATGAGTACCAGTGGACTCAAGAGGTATTTTTTTAGAATATCAAATGATTCTTGACATTCATTAGTCCACTGGTAAGTGACTCCCTTCTTCATTAATTTGGTGAAGGGTAAACTTTTACCTGCCAAATTGGCTATGAAACGCCGAATATAGGCTAAGTTTCCTTGAATTCCTCTCAATTATTTGAAATTTCGAGGAGGTGACATACCATGGATTGACTTGGTCTTCTTAGGATCAACTTCGATACCACGATGGCATACAACAAAGCTGAGAAATTTCCCTAAGGTTACCCCAAAAGCACATTTTAAGGGGTTCATCTTCAAATTATGTTGTCGAAGCTTGTGAAATACGATTTTCAAATCATCCAAGTGATTAGAATGTTGTTTGGATTTTACCAGAAAATCATCCACATAACATTCAACAAACATTCCCAAAAAGGGTTTGAAGATACGATGCATGGCATGCTGATATGTTGCGCCTGCATCTTTAAACCAAAGGGAATTACCCGATAGAAAAACACACCCTGATGGGTTTTTAAGGTTGTAGATTCCTCAAATTATAGAGCCATTCAGATTTTATTATATGCAGAATATCCATCCATGAAGGAAAGTGCTTCATATCCAGCTATTGCATTGATTAAAAGTTCTATAATTGGAACTAGATAATCATCCTTAGGACAATGCCGATTAAGATCTCTGAAATTGATGCAAACTCTAATTTGTCCATTATTCTTCTTCATGGGGACAATATTATCCAACCACTTGGGATATTGAACTTCTCTAATGAATTTAGCTTTGATAAACTTATCCACTTCTTTTTCAATTTTGGAAGCATAAGTTGGGTGTGTTCTTCTCGAAGCTTGTTTGAATCCTCGATGTTCTCCTGGCAAACCCAAATGATGGGTAGAAACATGAGGATCAGGCCTGGGAATTTCTGTATAGTTCCAAGGAAATATGTCTCGTTTTTTCTTTAAAAAGGAAATATAAATCTCTTGTTCTTCAAGATTCATGGCCGCACCGATTAAAGTGGGGTGTGGATCTTCTTTTGTACACAGATTTATCTCTCTGAGTTCATCCACGGTGGTAGAGATACCCTCTTCAAATGCTATAGGAGCATCTCAGAGATCTTCTTATTCTTCTTCAACATATGTTATTGCTTCTGTTTCTACATGCATAGTATATGATGAAGTAGAATTTCCATGATTAAGGGAGATGTTAGAATTTGAACATCTTGAAGAAGAGGCTTCCATTCCTGACCTAACTGATGATGAAGGGTCTTCCATGGGTAATAAAGAGGAGATGATGGATTGAGAATCGACAGCATTGTTCACCTCTGGAGTTGCTATAACTTCTTCTAGCCTGATTGTTGATGTCTAGATTTGTTGGAATTCAGAAGATGAAATGAATACATCTCCATTTGAGCTTTCATGATTTCCTAGTGGATCATCAATTTCTCCCATGTTGTCTGACTCCATTGTCGTAATCGACATTAAGGGTCTTTCCATAAGAGTATTTTGATTTGGGTCTATCTTTTCAATTTGACTGATAGGCAACACATAATCTATATCCACATGTGCAAATTTATTTACTAGAATATTCTCCAAACCATACAGATCATTAACTTTGGTAATCTCCTTTGTTGTGGATTTCTCCCTTCCCTTCATGTGATAGAATTCCACCTCAATGTATTGAGATTCACATGTCTTGAACATGGCATTATCACCATACAATGTCCCAACTTGAGCATCGAAACAATATTTGATACATTGATGGTATGATGAAGGGATATTCACATGTTGATGTAGATAGGGTCTTCAAGCAAGATGTTGAAGGCTGATTCTTGATCAATAACAATGAAATATGAATTGGATACAAGATCTCCAAACTGAGTTCTGAGTGTAACTTCACCGAGTGGTTCGTCTTCATTATTATCATATCCTTGTAACATCATAGTTGAAGGAGATAAATCAGATTCCGTAAGCCCCAATCAAAGACGTGTACAAATGTGCATGAGGTTGACTCCTGAACCATTATAAATGAAAGCTATTCGGATGTCTACACCATTGACCTTGATAGATAAGTACAAAGGTCTAATATGTTCATGAACAACATCATATTCATCTTCATCAGTAAAAGATATTACTACATGGCATTCTGTAGGATTATTCTCTATATGGTAGACTTCAGCTGCAAAAATTTTAGTTTCAAACCCATGAGGACTTGATAGAGCCTCAATGAGTGCCTCCCAAAGATCCTTTGATAGATTCAAAGCATCCAAAATTGATAACTTGGATAGTAATTGAGCAAGGTATTTCAATAAATCATACTTTTGATCCAGAGGTCTGCATTTCCCAACAGGAACATCTGGTTTAGAAGGTGCCTTGGAAGTTGATGCTTTGGAAGTTGATGCATCTTATATCGGGATAAGAGTTGGAAATATTCCTGGTTTTGGAAAATTAGACCAATTAGATCCATTTAATTGTTAAGAGGATGAAGGTGGAACTCCCAACCAATCCTCTAAAATAATTGTGCCAGGACTGAGTTTACTATTGGTGGAAGAACTTTCTTGTTCTTATTGAGCTCGCTGAAGGGCTCTGCCATGAGTTTCTGCTGCATACACAGTTCTAGCAGGGGTAGGATTGGAATAGTGGCTTCTAAAAGATCCATGTCTTTCCCTATATCCTGATCCTCTGGAACTTCCTCTGATTCCTTTATTTGATATAGGTAATTCAGGCTCATCGAAATAGAAACTGCGATTGGCATAAGGATCTGTTAATTGAATCATATTAACAGAACCAAAGATTAACTCTTCATCCGATGAAGAATCTTCCTGACTAGGCAATTTAGGCTATACCATTTGGTGGGGTGGTTCCCGTTGGATTGAAGTAGATGGAATGAAATCTACTAGAGTCAAAGACATCTTAGGATTTGATACATACTCATTTTCTTCTGATTTTTACTCTTTCTCGGAATTATGCTGTTTTTTAGGATTTTCCCTATGATGAAGAGGGTTTTGCTATGGTATTTATGGTAGAAGGCATAATTGGTTTTTTCAATTGTGTTCTCAAAATATCATGAGTTCGGTTGATCATCTTTTTGACCATCCAATCATCGTTTTTTTGTGCATCTTTGTTCTTAACTTCTTGCCATTCACCTTCCTCCTCTGGAACTGTAGTAGTAACACATGCTACCAGAGCTGAAGAACCTTTCAGTTTGACTTTTCCTGAGTCGACCATATTTTGCAGGAGGTATTTGAAGACAAAACACTCCTAGATGGGATTCCCCAACATTTGATGAAACAGGAAATAGTTTGAACAGTCTTCATCTCCTTCCTTGTTTGTCCTCTTGGGCATTGTAAATTGAACCAAATTATTTTCCAGAGCCGAAATGAAATAACTAGGAACTTGTTCATTTCGGAAAGAGTAAAATTTGCTTTTAAAATCCTCAATTTTTTTTCCTTTGATCTATTTGATTATCTTGACCAAACGGCCTCTGTTGTTGGTTCTTAGGAGGTGGAGCCCTTCAAGAATATGAAGGTTTAAAAGTAGAAGCAGTTATAGGTTCATGTTTAAGCATAACTGTAGCAGTTTCTGCTTTACCCATTATCCTTCCTGGAGCTGATGGAATTACAAGAGATTTAGCCTTATTCATTATAAGAGAATCTTCAATCTGTTCAGCAATTGAAGTAAGGTCTTGAAACCCTTTTTTGTATTTCATAGGGATCAACGGCGTGCATAATTCGTCACGCAGATTTCCCACATAGATTGGAAACAATTTTTCTTGAGGGAGCGCTAAGATTAGGGAATATGTTAATCCCTTCCAATGAGTAATGATATCTGAAACCCTTTCATTCTCAATTTTCTTACTGTTTGTAAGATAAAAAATTGTTGTATTTGGTAACGTTGAGCTGAATTGGAGAAGGAATTTTTGGCAAAGATCCTCCCACCCAGTAATTGACCAGGATTGCAAGCATGTATACCTGACAAAATCTGGTCCTTGCAAGGTTCGCACGAAGCATCTGAGTTTCATTGCTTCTTGTTGTTCCATCGTTCCCATCATAGGATCGAAAAAAGACACGTAATGTGTCAAATGTTGTTCAGGATCACCTAATCCATTGAAAATAGGGAATACAGGGTCCCCAAAACTTGATGGGGGAGAGATTGAATCTACCCATTCTGGGTAAGCTCTCTTTTCTGGTTGAACCTGCACATGCTTCCCTTATATAGTCTCTAACCGAGATGTTAATGATTCAATGGTAGTTATTAACTTTTGAGAAACATCCAGTTGAACTTGGACTTGGGCAGGTGCAAAGAATGGAGCTGGTATAGATGTGGTGGCTGGTATTGCAACTGATAGTAGCACTGCCAATTATTGTTGCACTTGACCTGTAGGATTAGACCTTTGAGGATGTACTGATAGAGGAGGATATTCATGATCCATTTTAGTAGCCACAAAAAATTCTTTTGACTAACTGACTCCAGCACACTTAGGAGAAAGACTACCCAGTAGTATTTCTGCATTCATCCTTCTCAATTCATTCTTTTCTTCTTCTTGTTGTGCAAATATTTTCTCTAGTGAGAGCGATTGGCCTTCTCCAGAGGAATGGTATGTAACTTGATTCTTTCCTTTCCCCTTGTGGGCTCCCATTCGAAGAGGGGGAAGTGGATTACCTGATGGATTACCTAGGTTCTCAGTAATCCTTTGATTTCGTGTATGCACACCTTCTTCATTTGTGTATGTGCATACAACTTCTTGAGCATAAACCTATTCATCAGATCCCTCTGAGTGAGCTTCATCTAGTGGATCAGCAACAATGACATTGATGACAATAATTGATGCAAAATGTATTGCATCCCTTTTATCAACATTTTTGTGACACTGTCTTCTGGCAGGCCCCTGAGAAGACATTGCCTTTTGTTGATTTGATCCCTCAGGAACTTCTTAGCGAACTGTAATTTGGAGAGAATCTCCTAATTATTTGGCTCTTCGTTCCCCTTGGGGATTCTTCCCCAATTGAGAAAAGAACAACTTTCACTGAGGAGGGGATTGATGATTTGAAAAAGTCTCCAATCCAGTGTACTGAGGCTATTCCTACTGTCTTTTCTCAACTCCTCGAATCCTAGTTGTTGATTCCGAGGGTTGGGTTAAAAGAGTCCCCCATCTGGCAAGCGGGGGTGGCTCTTGACATGCTATGTCTGAGACTTTCTTAAATGATCTCCTGATATTTCGGACCTTAGTCTCGAAATTAGCTGGATGCATCAATAGACAACCACTTTTATCACTCGGTTTAAAAGACCATTGGATGATTTCTGACACTTCTGTCACTTGATGAAGTGCTCTCTCTATATGAGAGGCATGTTCAATATTCTCGTTTTCTTGATGCAGGAGTAATTCCACAACTTGTTCTCTGTATTCTTGATTTTGAGAAGAACTAGTTGAGGCATGTTCTTGGGCAAGCTATTGATTACAAACAAAACCCATTGAATATGGTCATCCATGGGCAATAACATTACATGAGACCATTTTCAGCGGGCTTTGCTGACTGGAGAGCATAGTGAAATGTAGTGCTCCATGAACACCCCATCCTCTGACATGAATACCAGATGGGGCATTGACAATTAACTAGAGCAATCTTCTTAGTGTGCCAAGGCATGAACATTGAAGGGCTGTCTGCTACTTTTCAGCCTACGGATATCGAGAGACTGATAGAGATTCCAAATCAATATGAAATTGTAACCCTTCTATTATCTTAACATGTTTTTCATATTCATCATAAGATAATACTTTCTTTTTCAACTAACAAAGAGTTTTCCATATGTTTAGAGGAATATCATGAATTCCATCTTCCGTCAACATCTCTGTAATGTCATACTGATAGTCATCCAGATGCCAAAACATTACTAGAACTTCACCTTTTTCCATTTGTTTTCTCATGTTTAGAATTTCTTCTTTATCATTCAATGAATATTCTTCTACCTAATTTAACTAGAGATGGTGCTTCCTTTTTGCTTCATCAGATTCAACAACATTGGTAGAGAAATAACTGATCAAACTAGAAGATACAGGACTTAGGGGAGGTTCGGAGAATTACCTACACCCTGGGCTATATTGAGAAAGTATTTCACCTGCTAGAGATGAAGCATCAGACATGACAGGTTTAGCATTTGCAAGTGCCACAAGATAAGAGGGCTTTCTCATCACTACATTGTGCACTAGAGCATTTTCTGGGAAATGTGCATCACTACTGCAGAGAGGACTTTTGCAGAGAAATTCATCATCATGGGGAGGACCACAATGGTGGGTTACAGCAAAAGATGAGATCTCTTGCTCCTTGGTCTTCTGACCACACATAGGGTTCCTGTGGCTCTCATCTGAAGATGAAACTTTGAGATCGACCGAACTATCATGAAGCAAGCCTTCATGAGGAAGTGTCTATTGAAGACCTTCAGAATTAATGTTCCCACTATTCGGAAATGAGGGAGTATAATCTTGGATTTAAACAGATAATTGTCTGAGGGTTTCAAGAACTCCGGCATCGAGCAAGGCCTTGTTACATAATGGCTCTTGATCTCTTGACTGTGTTGGGTGGGTCTTCTTCTTAGACGACTTCTTACTCACCTTGGAAACCACTTGTTGATGATAGTGACTACTCTGAGCAGGTGTATGTACCTAATCAGGAGAGATGTCCAGGTTAGGCTGGCGATCTCCACTCAAATCAGGTTTATGTGCATGACTTGGTTGTCCGTATAATATGGGGGAGTATGCCCCACAAAACTCTTGGACTGGAACAGATGTGTGTGTCTGTTCTGGAGTGAACTATTGATGTTTTATTCCACTGGTATGGATAGATTTATGTGTCTTTCCCTGAGATGCTGCTGAAGCTGTTATAATATCCTGACAGGCATCCAGGATATGAGCAGGGATTTTCTTCTACTCTTTCACCATTTATAGAATGTGCATGGTGACTTCAGCTGCCGGAACAGGGATATACGTCCATTCCGTGCTTGGAGTAGGTGTGTGTTCCTGCTCTTGTCCTCCTTTTCCTGTCAGTGGATCCTGACAGTACTCAAGTGTGGGGGAAGAGTGTTGGGTATGCCTTTTATTTGTCGCCAGAGCTTTCCGACTGACTTCTCTGAGTGCTACCAAGCGAGACTATTGGTAGGCTTGATCAATACAAGATGGTGTATATGCCTGCTGATTGAACTTCGCCAAACGTGGTTGATGAGATCCATCATATGTAGTTAGACGAGCCTGCTGACTAGTTGATGATGTATAAACAGGTGCATGTTCCTGCCTATAGTACTCCGCCGGAATTGCCGGGCGGGATTGGCGTGATGCTACCAGACAAGTCTACTGGACAATGGAATTATAACGGATAGGTGTATGTTCCCTCTTGTTTCTTTCAACCAAGTTAGGTTGGTGAACTTCTTCGGAGATGGCAGAGATGAGAAACTGCTCATTGTTAACCGGATTTCGCCTCTGGCGATTCGTCTTGCCTGCTCGGGTTCGAGGAATCTGAGCCGAACGCCTGGAGTCAATACCCTCATCATGTTGAGGGCGCACTGCCACACGAGTATAGCGGTGATTGTTAATAGGATCCCTTGGTAAGAACTCTTGTCTCCTTGAATTAAGGCCCTGGGGGACCTTCTCATTCACCTCCTCAGAATATGGGAGTGAATGGTGATTGTGTTCCGGGGATAATGACCCAAAATGGTTGGAGACTGTGGTTAGCACCGTCGGCTTCTTGATTGCTTGTCGTCACTGTCCAGATGACCAGGTTGAATTGTTCACTTGGAGGGCTTGTCGACCAGCCTCCAGAGATGTAATGGTACCGTGCTGATGGAAATCCTTAACCAGTGCATTTGATACCCAGCGTTGAAGATGCTGAGTAGGTGATGTTGTCCTTAGAGCGGATGATGATCCAGTAGGACTAGAAGCAGTGCCATTTGCAGTATAGGTTTTCACAGCAGACTTATTCACAGATGTGAACTTAAGAGAATCCATTTTGGAAATGCATAAGATCTTGGAAAAGAGTGTCTGTTTGATATAACAGACATAATAAAGATAAGTCCTGCCACTATATCTTTTGGATGAGAAAATATTTCAATGATTGCTTTGCTGGACCTCTCATTGAGTTTTAAATAGGGTCCTAACAAATATGTAAAACATCATTTTAACTTGGTTAAGGATTCACATCAGGTTCACCATTCTTTATTTCCCTCTGGAATTGGGGATCATCTCATTGATTTAAGATTAAAACATTCCAAGCAGTTTCTAACGGGTTTATTCATAGAACTGGAAACATCCAATGATTCCATATCCATTTGGACCTACTTTCCAAAGGTAGGAGCTCATTAGTTGTGGACTGATGAGGCTTAGGAATTTGCATTGGTCGAGAGGATGGGAGGTCGGACTCATCACACCTTTTTTTATGGGAATTATTGTCTACTTTAGGACTCTCTTTATATATTTTAGTTATGTTCATGAATCCTTATTACATAACCAAGTATAAAATGAGATTTCCTATAGATTTTACAATCAATGATTGATATTTAGGAAATTTAGAGAATCTTTTATATGTATTTGAGGTTCTTCATTAATAGAGAATCATCTGTATTTGTTAGATATTCTTAGTCAATGTTATCCTTCAATACATAAAAGTCTCTTGGTCATTATGATGACCATAATGGTTTTAAATCCACTCAGTGGGGCACATGATGTTTTATTGTCATTCAGAAGGACATTAATTATTTTAGAGTTGGGATCGTACCCGCAAGTGGGATACCTACATATCCTTTGTTTTGGAAAAGGAATCATAACCCATGTAGTTTGAGTTAGGGATTATGATGTTTATGCATGATTGATGGCTCAAATAAAGATGTCATGATTACTCTTACACTCTAAGCTCACGTGAGTCATGCTCGATGTGAGAAATAAGACATATTGGTGAAACCAGACAGTTGTGCCATGCAATGATGTGGGGCTTATGTATGTATGAATGTCCAAATAGATGTGGATTAAGATTTACTTCAGGGAAGAAATACATGAACAGGGTCCATAAAGATATATGTGCTTCATGGAGATTTGGATACTCAAATCTTGGGGCTTACTCCTAAGGAAGATGCCCAAGTTAGGAGGGGACTTATGATTGGGTTTTATTCCTGAGAAGGAAGCCCAGATCAAAAAGAAATTATGACTGGTTAAGAGAAATTAAGACTGGGGATTACTCCTGAAAAGGAGTCCCATGTTAAAAGGGATTTGAAGATTGGGGCTTAACTTTTAATGAGGATTCCCTGGTTAAGGGTATTTTAGAATTAATAGAATGGGGCTTACTCCTGAAAAGGAGGCCCGGGTTAAGAGAATTATGGTTGGGACTTACTCCTGAGAAGGATGCCCATATTTGGAAACATTAAGACTTGGGCTTACTCCTGAGGAGGATGCCTAGATTAGAGGACTTGGGGCTTACTCCTAAGGAGAATGCCCATAATTAGTAGGAATTATGACTGGGGCTTATTCCTGAAAAGGAGGCCCATGTTAAGGGTTTCTTTCATCTTGAAGGATGATGTTGAATTAATGACATCTCAATCTTTAGTAACATAAAGATATGTAAATCACTAGGTTTTGAGAGATGTTCCACGGAATTCCTTTCAGATAAGGAATTCAATCAAGAAAAAATGTCATAAATGGCTTTGAAGAGTGTCTTGAAGACTGAATCTTGAATAGGATAGGTGGAATGGCATACAAGGGGTGAAATGGGTAGGAAGGGTACCCAAAAAGATAGGGTCGCACAAGTCCTAACATGCGTTCAAGTCCTAACAGGCTCGTAAGTACTGTCTGGGCGCGCAAGTCCTGGACGTGCAGGTATACCTGCGCGGCACATGGGTACTTGCATGATTATTAAGTAGTAGGGTAATACTTGGGCGATCCTTGACCAAAGACTTTAGAATCATCTTGAGGTATTTCCAGAAGAGTGTCTCGCATGTTTTAATGAATAGGTAAAGAGGCGCGCAAGTGTATTCATTTACCTTAAGGGCAAAACACTTAGGCATGCAAGTGTTAGTGAATTCGAACACTTAAACTTTATTCCTATTGTTTAGACCTTCCATTCTAGGTAATGAATTATCTTTGAAGTATTCGGAAGACATTAAGAAGATACTTGGGCATTTAGAGCTCTGTATCTGAATTCTGGAAAAATTCCTCCTTGAATGTGTGGCCCACCTGGGGTATTTATAGGCTGGAGAAGACCAAGGGCGGTTATCACTTAGGGTGCACAAGTCACTTGCATGACCATTAGGTGACGCGCAAGTATACCTTCATGACAGTAAGGGAACTTGTGCGAACCTAGGTCCTTTGACTCTGTTTTCATTCATTTTTAAATTTTTGATGTTTTCTTCAAAGGATAAATCACTTTGGGCTAAGTCATTTCCCTTTCCATTCTTTTAGACAATGTGATGAAAAGGAGCGTCAATAGGGTTTTAGGGGTTTTTATGGTTTTTTGGTTTTTAAGGGGTCTAACAGTTTTTTAGTGTTTTAAGGCTTATTTTGGAGGGTTTCAGTGTTTTTTAGGGGTTATAGGGGTTTCCATGTATTTAAAGGGTTTTTTTAGGTTTTATAAAAGTTTTTTTTCAATTTTTGGTTTTTTATTTGGGTTTCAAGTTTTTAGGTCTTTTTGTGTGTATAGGGTTTTTAGGGTTTTTTAGGATTGTATTATTTTGTAAGGGTTTTAAATGATTTTTAGGATTTTTACTATTTTTATGTTTTAAAAGGGATTTATGGTTTCTATCTATTTTTTTGTGTTCTTTTAGGTCTTCTAGGATTTTCTAGGGTATTTATGATTTATAGGTTTTTAGGGTGTTTAAGGGGGTTTACGGTATTTTTGGGAGTTATTGGGGTATTATGGTCTTTTAGGGTTTTAAATATTTTTAAGGGATTTATTTATTTTAGTTTTTTTATTTAATTTTGGGGTGTTAGGGGTTCCATGGGCTTTTAGTAATTTATGGACATTTTATGAATTATTATATATTTTTTGTTTTTAGTGTTTTTAATGGATTATAGGGGTTTTTTGGTTTTTAGGGTTTACTAGATTTTTTGGGTTTTATAGTGTTTTTATCGGTATTAAGGGTTTTTAGGGATTCTAAGGTTTTTATGGTGTTTATGGGTTTGTAAGATTGTTTTATGGGTTTTCACAATTTTTGGATTCTTTTAGGGTTTGTTAGGGTATTAATGTTTTTTATATTTTCTTTTATCATTTTCAGGGTTTTTAGGGTATTTTGGGGTTTTTAGTGTTTTTAGGGGTCTTAGGGTATTATAGGGTTTTTAGGATTTTTGATGGCTTTTTAGTGTTTTAAGGTGTTTTATGGTTTTATAATTTTTTTAAATGATTTTATAGGTTTTTTGAGTTTTCTAGGGTATTTATAATGTTTTATTAGGATTTTTAGGGATATTAGTGATTATAAGTATTTTTATGTTTTAGGGTTTTATTTACTTTTTAGGGTTTCTAGGTGATTTTAGGGGTTTTGGGGTCCTTTAGGTATTTTTAGGTTTTTCATGTAATTTAGGGATTTCTAATTGTCTTTTAAGGATTTTTGGGGTTATAAGGTATTTTAGTAGTTTATATGGTTTTTAGGGAGTTATTAGGGGTCTTAGGGTCTTTTAGTGTTTTAAGTGTTTTAAAAATTTTAGGGATTTTTAGGGTTTTTTGGAATATTTGGGTTTTTTGGATTTTTATATTTTTTAGGTTTTATGAGATTTTTATTATTTTTTGTAATTTTTAGGTTTTTAGTTCTTTATAGTGGTTTTAGGGGTTGTTAGGTGTTTTAGGGATTTAAGGGGGGGGGGGGTGGTGTTTTTTGTTTTTTATGGTTTTGAGGGATTTTAATGGTTTTAGGGTTTTATAGGTTTTATGGATTTTTAGGATTGTTTTAGGGTTTTAGGGTTATTTAGTTTTATGTAGGGGTTTAATGCATTTTAGGGTCCTTTAGCGTTCAATTAGGATATTTTAGGACCATTATGGATATTTTTGGTCTTTTAGGGTATTATGGTTTTTAGAGTTATTAGGGATTTTAGAGTTTTAGGGATTTTCTAGGGTTTTAGGGGTTTTATTGGTTTTAAGGGGGTTTTCAAAGTTTTTGGGTTTTTTATTATTTTGATGGGTTTTAGGGATTTATGCTTTTCTGAGTTTTTATTTTTTTTTAGGTTTTTAGGGTTTTAGGGATTTTAGGGAATGTTTAAGGACATTATGGACAGTTAGTTTTTATTGGGTTTTTTGGTGTTTTTAGTGTTTTAAGGTGGTCAATGATTTTTGTGTTTTTTGGGTTTTAAGTTTGTGGATTTTTAGGTTTTGTATGTTTTTATGAGATTTATAATTTGTTATGGTTTTAAATGTTTTAGGGGTGGTTTAGGGTTTCATAGGGTTTATTATGGCCTCTTGAAGGGATTTTTAATTTTATAGGGTCATATAGGGATTTGGGGTTTTTATGGTCTTTTCCTGTATTTTTGTGGGTTTTAGGTTTTTTTGGATTTTTAGGGCCTTTTATGGGTTTAGGGGTTTTATGAGTTTTTAGAATTTTTAGCGTTTTGAGGGTTTTTAGGGTTTTTTGGTTTTTTGTTTTAGGAGTTCAATGTATTTTTAGGATTTTTAGGGTTTTTAATTTTTTCATGGGGTTTTAGGTAATTTTAATATTTTTACGTTTTCTTGAGTTTTTAGGTTTTAAATGGTTTTTCTTTTTGTTTTTTTAGGGTTTTTAGGGTTTATAGAGTTTCTGGGATTTTAGAGATGTTTAATGGTTTTAGTGTCTTTTATGTTTTTTTGTTTTAAGATTATTTTTGGTGGGTTTTACTATTTTAGGGTCTTTTAGGGGTTTTAAGATCTATTGGGTGTTTTAGGGTATTTTCGGTTTCAAGGTTTTTAGGGGTCTTAGGGTATTTAGGGATATTATGTTTCTTTTAGGAGTTTTAGGTTTTTTTGTGTCTTAAAGGGTTTAGGGGGCAGGTTTTAGTGTTTATGATGCAAAATTTAGGGGTTAAGGTGTAGGGTTTATGGTTTAGGTACAAGGATTAAGGTTTTGGTTGTAGTGTTTAGGGTTTGGGGTGTAGGGATAAGGGTTGAGAGTGTAGGGTAATGGTTTTAGGGTGTAGGTATTTGGGATTTGTTTGTAGGGTATATGGTTTTAGGTGGATGGTTCAGTTTTTAAGGTGTATGGAATAGAGTTTAGGGTTCAAGGTTTTTGGAGTATGGTGTTGGGTGTATAGTTTTTGTTTTTTAGGTATTTTTTGTTTTTATAGATTTATTTTTTTATTATTTTAAGGGTATTTAGGGTTTTATGGGTATTTTGTTTTTTTGGGTTTTTAGTTTCTTTTTGGTTGTGGGGTGGGGGGTTAGGATTTTTAAGGGTTTTAGAGTTTTTAGGGGTTTGGGGGTTTTAAGGGTTTTGGTAGGTTTTGGGAGTTGGGGGGTAGTGTTTTAGGGCTTTTGGGTCTTCTTATTGATTTTATGGATTTTAAGGTTTTTAGGGGGGTTTGGGTTTTCTGGTGTTTTTATCTTATTTACTTTTTAACGTGGTTTTGTTTTTTTTGTGTTTTTTAGTGGTGGGTATACTCTTTTTAGTCATTTGAGTGTTTTTGGGTATTTAATGTTTTTATGGATTTTTAGGTGGTTTAGAGTTATTTATAGAATTTAGGGGTTTTTAGGGAGTTTTAGGGTTTTCATGTTTTTATGGTTTTTTGGGTTTTTTGGGTTTTTTTTGGATTTTTAGATTTTAATTATTTTAGGGGATTTAATGGTGTTATGGGATTTTTTTTGGTTTTTATGGGGTTTAGGGCATTTTTAGGTTTTTTCAGGGATTTATTATCTTTTATGGGGTTTAGGGCCTTTTTAGGTTTTTTCATGGATTTGTTATCTTCTATGGGTTTTAGGTACCCTTAAAATATTTAGGGTTTTAGGGAATTTAAGGGTTTCATAGATTTTTTAAGGACCTTTATTGTTTTTAGGAGATTTTATAGTTTCTTAGGGTTTTAAAGTATTTTAGGGACTTTTATGGGTTCTAGTGTGTTTTTTATTCTTTTGGTTTTTTATGATTTTTTAGTTTTTTCTGGGATTTCGAGATTTTAGGGTCTTTTGGGGTTGTAATAGTCATTTTGGGGTATTAGTGTTTTTATGGGTTTTATGTATTTTATTGGTTTTAGGGACTTTTAGGGTATTTTAGGGGTTTTAAGGTCTTTAAAGGAATTTTTTGTTTTTTAAATGGATTTTTGAGATTTTTTGGCTCTTTTGTCATTTAAGGGTATTTGTAGGGGTTTTATTTGGTTTAAAGGATTTAAAGGTATTTTTTTGTGTCTTTAGGGGTTTTTATGATTTTTTTGATTATTTGAATTTTTAGGTATCATAGAGTTTTTTATTGTTTCTAATCTTTTTTGGTGTTTTAGTGTTTTTTTGAGTTTTTTTTTGTTTTTAAGGTTATTAAGGTTTTAGGGGTTTTTAATATTTTAGGTTTTTAGGGTTTTTAGTGTTTTATGTATTAAGGTGTCTTAATGTTTTAACATATTTTTAGGGGTTTTAAGGGTTTTAGGGTTTTTAGGGGTGTTAGGGTTATTAGATTTTTTCTAGGGGTTTTTGGGTCTTTAGGATTTTTTATGGGTTTTAGAGTTTTTTTATTTTAGGAGTTTTTTGGTATTTTTATAGTATTTTAGGGTTTTATCTTATTCTATGGTTTTAGGACCTTTAGGGTTTTTTTATTTAGTGGTTTTAATTTTTTTTAACATTTTAGTGTTTTAAGGATGTTTAGGTGTTTTAGGGATTTTTGGTTTTTTTAGAGTTTTAGGTGGATTTATTGTTTTTATATGTTTTTAGTCTTATAAGGTTTTAGTGAAATTTAGGGTTTTACGGGTTTTAGGACATTTTTAGGGTGTTTAGATTATTTTTAGTCTCTTTAGGGTTTTTAGTAATTTTAGGGTTTTTAATGTTTTAGGGTATCTTGTGTTTTTAATGATTTTAGGTTTTTAGGGATTTCTGCATTTTTAGTGTTTTTAGGGGTCGTAAGGTTATTAAGGGTTTTTAGGGTTTTAGAGATTTGAAGGGTTTTTTAAGGCATTGTGTGTCACGACCCGTCCCCCGAGACCCGTGTCATGACTACCCCAAGCCTTCCTTCTATAGGCCAGGGGCTACCGACTTGCACTAAAGGCATAAATCCCTAAACATGGAAGGGATTAACTATATAACATGAAAACACACACAATAGAGTATTAGTTGGAAGCAAAAAACTAAGTAAAACTGCATAGAAAAGAGTGTTGTAATGTAAAAGGGGTCGGAAATACACGGCCAACTGCAAAGTACAAGTACAACTGAAAAGGGAAAAAACAACTTTAAGGTGAAAGATGCTCCTAGATCCTCCACCACAGATCCTACCTAAAGGGTAGATACTAATAGCCTCCACAACACTCCACATCTGTTCGTCTCCTCTGTGTACCATCACACCATGTGGTTCACCTCTGGGTAACGTCTAGTCCTGGCACACTCAGCCTCGGTCAGCTCTATCCATCGTCTGCATCCAACACAACAAGGTGTGGGAATATCCCATGCCAGGGTGAGTATAACGATACACAGTAGGGACCCCGAGACCCTATAGTTCTCACAAAATCCAACAAAGATAAACCAAAAAGTATGAATTCAACAGATAACCCCACTTAGGTATATGCCCATACATATACCTAAGTTATCAAGTAATCAATCCCAATCATGAGGTAAACACAAAAGTTATAGACTCAACTCAAACCAAGATTTTAATCTAGGGGTAGTATCAAATAGCATGCCAGTCACATTGTCAAAACCTTGGCTGCTAGAGAACTCAGTCGTCGGGTAACCCACTGCCCAACCCAGCTGGAGGATAAACTCTAAGAGGTCGTTAGTTAACCCACTACCCTGCCCAGTTGGAGATTAAACCCTAAGAGGTTGATGGGTATCCCACTACCCATCCCAGCTAGAGGGTAAACCCTAAGAGGTTGACGGGTAAACCACTACACATCCCAGCTGTAGGGTATACCCTAAGGTCAACGGGTAACCCACTACCTAGCCCCGTTGGAGGGTAAACCCGAAACTGGTCTAATAACTCTGCACTATGCTTTCTCATCTCCGGGAGGATCCACTCCACGAGCTACAGGTCGATATTTCAACTGTCATGAAGTCCCATTTAGAAGTATCTCAAAGGTCTGCCTCCTCATAGGTGTCTCAACACAATAGACGACGCGTCAATCGGACGCCCGGTCTGTGAGTTATTAGCCTTTTAGTCCTAGGGGCCCAGTTGGATTCGTGTACGACCCAACCTGGCCGTATCTCAACTTTACCCCGAACTCCAGTGGGGTATACTCAAAGGGACCATCACGATCCATGAAAACCAGTGTTGTTGATGGTTCATCAAAAGGTAATCCAGTGCCAAAGATATGACCAACGAATGTAAAGGGTCAGTATTGGGCCCTGGTATGGTCCGACCCGGTCAGACCAACTCAGCCCGTCTTAGTCTGGGCCGACCCAGTCAGACCTATTTTGTCTGTCCCACCCCATTGGGCCCTGCCCAATAGGCCACGTGGGTTGTTTGGCTTGGAGGTCACCGCGAGGGTCATGGATAGGCCCAGAGGGTGTGGCCGGTTCGGTTCGGAAAGCGCTACGAGGGGTGAGGTTCGGGCGGCTCGGCCAGAGAGGTGGAGCTGGTTCGGCCAGCGACACCGCGAGTGAGGTCGCGGGCAAACTCGGGAAACTAGGAACTGTGGTGCAGCCTGGGGTGGCCGGGTGGCTACCTGAGAATGCCAGTGGGGTGGCGGGGCAGGCCGGGGGGCGGCCTGGGCAGGCTGGCAGGGTGGCCGGGTAGGCTGGGTGGCGGCCGAGTCTGGCTGGGAGGGCGCTGGGCGGGTTGTCAAGCGGCCGACAGGTGGCCGAGAGGGCGCCGGGCAAGGCACGGCCAGGCGGGCTGGCGGCCGGGTGCGCGGGACGCGTGGAGGCCGGCTCGGCGGGGTCTTGGCCCGATCGTGGCTGGTTCGGCCGAAGTGCCACAAGGGCGACATGGGTTGTGGAGGCCGCATGAATCACGACCTTCTTCATCGAACCTTTTTCATCTCGTTGCTTCATCGCCATGTCGAGGATCATTTCAAACAAGAATGGTGGAGGGGTCGGGCCATGTTGGTTTAGCCTGCACCCTCCACATTTAGGGTGGTATCAATTGGATCATAAAAAAAGAATATGAACAACAAATCACCCACAAATAATTCCTTTCCAACCATTGATGAAGATATATAAGGAATAACATCAACATGTAATAAACCCCCTACCGTTGTTCGTTGACAGAGTCGCGGGAAAGAAGTTGGTGTTGTCTTCGTTCATAGCATCTGCTACACACTTTCAATCCAAGATCGTGCATCGGTTTCTTGATGATGATGAGGAGGGAAGATCGGCCAAAGACGTCCCATGTCGAAGGTGGTTCTGAGGATGAAGTCAGAGACGTTCATCATCAGCGTTCTTCGTGGTGGAAACATTCTTCATTGGAGAGTGTAATCCTCTAAGTGTTGGGTGTCGCGTTACTTTACCAGTGCTTCGTCGTTTGGTGAATCCATACCAAATCCTCCTCCCAAGCTTCAAATATATAGGATACATGAGAGGTAGGTAATGATCTTTGGAATTAATGACGGTTCAATTATTAGGAACCTTCCTAAATTCCAACGCCACTGTTACATAATTTAAAAAAAGTGGGCTAGGCAATTAATTTACACTGGCGCAACGATACTGTGCATTGGCAAGATTAATGGTAGAGGAAGTCAAGAGGCTCTCCCTCATTGATTGTGGGAGTTGGGGGTTTCTCCCAATTAAAGGGGGGTTTCATTCTGGATGGTCCCCACCACCATAACCTCTCATGGGATGTTATGGTTCGGGTGGTCCCCACCACCTTAACCTCTAATGGGAGGTTAAGGTCTGGTGGTCCCCACTTCCAACTTCCACCTGGAGGTTTAGTTTCAGTGGACTCCACCTGAAATATCCCCATGGAAGCTCAAAATAAAATAAAATGATGTTTATTTTATTTTTATTAATTCCACGAAAAACCCAAAAACTAAATTTCACCCTCGACCAACTATCCTCGAGATGAAAGTCTCCTTAAGTGAATACAGGCACTGAGAGTTCAACAGTGCCCTCAGATTTCAATTCCGAGCACCGATTCAAAAGTTACAAAACGCCTCTTGCACGTTCACTGAACATACCCAAAAAAATTTCAGAAAATTATTATCAGACACCCTCAACCTGCACCGGTCAAGGTTAGGCTCTGCCTAGGTGAAACACACCCAAACGAACCCAACTGTAATCTTGGATTTTCAATCCAAATTACCATTTAAAAGTTATGAATTTTAAAATAAAATAATTGTCACTTAATTATTTTATTTACAGCCAAAAATTAACTTTCTTTGGTGGCCCGCGCCGGCCAAAGTTAGTATCTGCATAAAAAAAGAATACCCTCATGAGTTCAGCAGTGGTATTATATTCTTAATCTGAGTTACTGTTTGTGAGTTATAAGCATTTGAAAAATAAAATAATTTATTTAATTATTTTATTTACTATTATGCCATTTTTGGGTTTTCTCCCAGGTGGCCCGCACCGACTAATATAACCTATCACATAAGTAAACCTAGCATTCTAAGCGCAACTGTGCCCTCATATTTCTGATCTGAGTAACCATAAGAGTTATTCAACTATTTTCAGGAAAAATTCTTATGCATGTTAACTTAAGCTTAACAAAACTTCAGCGGATCATTCCGGGCAATTTAGGCCTCAGAATGACGCGCTGTTAGATTTCACGGACTCGTAAAATTCCCATTTATTTAAAAAATAGAAAAAAAATTACATGGAAATTACAGGTCATTAAATTCTTCCCAACTCAGGGCTCTACATCCCCATAAGATAAAACTAAAACTAAGGGAACAAGTGGGGGTACTGAGCACACATCTGAGCATCCCTCTCCCATGTGCGCTCCTGGAGGTTCTCGTGCTACCTGGGAACACACACTAGAGGTATTGACCATCCATATAGAACTCAATCCTCAATCTCCACTGGAACCTCCGTAAAAGTCACCCCATCGTTCACATCTATCTCTCCATGTTCGATGTCATGAGAAGGGTCGTGCACGTATCTCCTCAACTATGATACATGGAAGACGTCGTGCACCTGGTGCAACTGAGGTGGTAGAGCTAAGTGGGAATCCACCTCTCTAGCTCTACTAAGGACTTGAAAAGGTCTGATGAATCTCAAAGATAACTTTCCACCACGGCCAAATATCCATAGACCTCATCAAGGTGAGAGCCGTATAAAGACGTGGTCACCATCCTCAAACTTCAATGGTCTCTGCCCCCTATCAGCATAAGACTTATTCCTGCTCTGTGTAGTCTTCATCCGCTCCTTGATGATCTACACCTTCTCTGTGGTAGCCTCTACCAACTCTAGTCCCACTAGTGTTGACTCCCCTGGGGCAGTCCTGCACGAAGGTGATATGAAAATTTGCCCGTACAATGCCCCAAAAGGTGCAATCCCAATGGTGAACTGATAGCTATTGTTGTACACAAACTCCACAAAAGGAAAGTGATACTCCAACCTACTACCAATGTCGAGGACACAAGCATGCAACATATCCTTGAGGGTCTGATGGGTCTGACCATCTGTCTGAGGATGGGAGGCGGTGCTCAGATGAAGCTGCATCCCGAAGGCCTCCTGCAACCCCTTCCATAGCGGATAAGTGAAATGTACATCATGATCCGAAACAATCATCGAAGGTTCCCCATGTAGTCACAGAATTTTTTGCACATAGAGGCATCCCATGCATTCTACTGGAACTTTCTCTCTGATTAGTATGAAGTGTTCCGACATAGTGAGTCGGTCGACGATCACCCAAATCGAGTCATGACCTCTGGATGTATGTGGAAGTTTTGTCACAAAGTCCAGGGATATCCCATCCCACTTCCACTCTGTGACCTCTAAAGGCTGAACCAAGCCTATTGATACCTAATGCTCTACCTTCACTTGTAGACAAGTGAGGAATCAAGAGAAAAACTCATCAACTACTTTCTTCATTCTTGGACACCTATTCTGTCATCAGAGATCCTGGTACATCTTCTCTACTCCTAGATGTACCGCTAGAGGGGATGTGTGGAACTCCCTCAAGACTTCCTCCTGAAGTGACACTGGCACCATAGTACATCATTTGAAGAGGATGACATCCTCCCCACCTTCATAAAATCCATTAGGTGCTTGTCCTATGGATATTTGAGCACTTCGAGCCTCGCAGTCAGTGTCCCTATGTTGTGCCTCCCTGACACAGAGAAGATGTGGGGGAGTGACTGTAAGAGAATAAAGAAAAGATGATCCTTCTTGATCCACAAAGGATATATATAAAGAAGCTAGATTCTCTGTTGCCTCACTCAGCAGATGTAGGACATACCTCTTGCTGAGTGCATCTGCTACCATGTTCCCCTTCCCATGAGTATAGAATATCTCAAATTCAACTTTTTCTGCCACGAGGGTGAGGTTGGCCAACTCACGAGTGATTGGATGCACCCTCCTATGCATGAGTTTATCATATGATTCATGGTTTCATTTTTCTCCAACCAAGGAAAAACCCATCCCAACATTGTAGATAAACCACAACCACTTTGCATAATACAGTAAATTTGTGTATGAACTGTGGTTTCTCAGTCCATACTGAAACTAACGGCGTAAGGCCTCGATGCTATCACCAAGAGGTTACAACTGAAACTCTCACCTCAAGGGTCATATCACACCATCAGCGTAAGTTTAATTATCGATTCTCCTCCCAAAGGTATCTCCATACGTGAGGGTTGTGTCAATAGTTTAACTGGAAACTCTAGGTCTGGTAGAAGATTTGTGGAAGAAATGAATGATTAGTACCCATTTCTATTGATACGGCAGCTATTAGTAGACATAGACCATACCTCAAATAATTCCTAGAGCCCTTGGGTCACACTCCTGGAACACATGCAACTACTCTCTTCCCCTACCCTCCAGCTCCCTGATCCTGGCGAGGACTACAAAGGCGGGTGGTTATAACATGTTGAAAAGTAAACCACCTCATGCTACTCTCCTATATATTCATCCACCTCTGCTGCCCTACAGATTCATATGTCCCTTTCACATCCTCTTCCTGAAACTTCTTGTATTCCCAAGTCTTTTTGACTGGTGCCAGTTTCCTGCTTTCCCAATACTAACATTCACTGGTTGTATCCGCTCAGCCAAAGAACATTCAACCGCAAACGTTCTCTCTAGAATCTAGAGAAATGGTGTGGGCTCGGATTTCCTAAAACACACCTCACTTGGTATTCCGAGCCCAAAAGCACTGATCATATCGTATTCATCGAGTATCGGGAATGATCAGTACGCCTTGACGAATACTTAGCTACTGACATGTCATCCTGATGAAGATGTATAAGCTCTAGAGAACTCTCATCCACCTCCTCAGGCCAGTCCTCAGCCACCTTTGAGTCAGGATCGCCTCAAAAACTGAGGGTTATCTGATTCCGAAACACGTTTAAGGAACTAAGACTACATGTGCCATCTCCTGGTACCGCTGGTTGTAACTACTGACCAGCAGGCAGTGATATAGAAGACACACTACCTGAAGGTACAATCTCAGGCAATGGTCCACATATCGAAGTCTCATAACTATACGGACCAACCTCATGGTCACTTAATGGGAAACACTAGAATCTAAGATCACTATCTCCTCTATGGGTGTCTCAACTAGGTGGAGAACTCTAGAAATCGCCTCCAGCCAGTCCTCTGCTGCCTGGGAATCTATCTCACCTCGTAACCTCAAAAGCCTCTACCACTGGAACATGTGCAATGCGCTCAGTCAGCGTACACCATCCGCCAGTGTAGCTAGTGGAATCTACTACCCAACGGGTGGTGGTGGTGCTGGTACACCACCCGAAGGTGCCAACATATTAAAAGGGCCCTGTACCGGACCCTTGTCACTTGGTGGGTCATCATCGTGTACTATCTCAGAACTCTATCAAGCTGTTTGCATGGAGGCATCCTGAACAGATGCGACACGGTCAAAATTTGTACCTGGTGAGCTGACCTGGTTGAGCTAACTTTAAGAAAACTTTTGAAAACACACACGCAATCAATGTTTTCATGCACTGAGTTGGAGATCATTAGTAAGGATCCTGGTGTATGGATACATCAGCCGCCGCAGCAACACTGGACACCCTGAACTGAGAACCACACTTAATACCCTTAAAACTATTACTTCACATAAAAGAAAGATCAGAGTCCTAAGTTCTATGATAGAACCGACTCCTATGATACAAATTTTTCATGACCTGTACCCCGGGGCACGTGTCGTCACTACCATAAGCCCACCTTCCATTGACCAAGGGCTGGCGACTAGCACCAAAGGCATAAATCCCTAAACTAGGAAGGCATTGCCTTTATAACATGAAAACACACACAAAAAAGTATGAGATAAAATAAAAACACTATGTAAAACTGTATACAGAAGAGTGTTGTAAAGTAAAAGGGGCTGGAAATAAAAGACCAACTATAAAGTACAAGTACAACTAAAAAGGGACAAAATAGCTAAAAGGTGAAAGTATCTCTTGGATCGTCCCCCATGGATCCTACCTGAAGGGTAGGTATTGATATCCTCCATATCACTCCACATTCTTCTGTATCCTCCGTGTACTGTCACACCATGTGGTCCACCTCCAGGTATCGTCCAGTCCTGGTACTCTCAGCCTCGGTCAGCGGTGTCTATCGTCTACATCCAACACAACAAGGTGTAGGCATAGCCTGTGCAGGTGTGAGTATAACGATACTCAGAAAGGACCCCAAGACCCTCAAGGTCTCACAAAATACAAAAAGGATAAACCATAAAGTATGAATTCAATAGATAACTGCACTTAGGTATATGCCTATACATATACCTAAGTTATCAAGTAATCCACTTCAATCATGGCGTAAACACAAAAGTTAATGACTCAGCTCAAACAAGGATTTTAATCTAGATGTAGTATTGTTTCCCTCTCAAATTGGGGATGATCTTGTTGATTTAAGATTCAAACATTCCAAATGGTTTCTAACGGGTTTATTCGTAGAACCGGAAACATCCAATGGTTCCATATCCATTTGGACCTATTTTCCAAAGGTAGTCACTCCTTAGTTGTGGACTGATGAGGCTTAGGAATTTTCATTGGTCGAGAGGATGGGAGGTCGGACTCATCACACCTTTTTTAGGGGAATTATTGTCTACTCTGGGACTCTCTTTATAGATTTAAGTTATGTTCGTGAATCCTTATAACATTAACAAGTATAAAATGAGCTTTCCTTTAGATTTGACAATCAATGATTGATATGTAGGATATTTAGAGAATATTTTATATGTATTCTAGGTTCTTCATCGATAGAGAATCATTTGTATTTGTTAGAGATTCTTATTCAATGGTATCCTTCAATACATAAAAGTCTCTTGGTCATTATGATGACCATACTGGTTTTAAAGCCACTCAGGGGGGCACTTGATGTTTATTGTCATTTAGAGGACATTGATTATTTCATAGTTGGGATTGTACCCATAGATGGGCTACCTACGTATCCTTTGTTTTGGAAAAGGAATCAGAACCCACGTAGTTCGAGTAAGGGAGTATGATGTTTATGCATGATTGATGGATGAAAGAAATATTTCATGATTACTCTTACACTCTAAGCTCATGTGAGTCATGCTCGGTGTGAGAAACAAGATGTATTGGTGAAACCAGACAGTTGTGCCATACAATGATGTGGGGCTTATGTAAGTATGACTGCCCAAATAGATCAGGATTAATATTTACTTCTGGGAAGAAATCCATGAACATGGTCCATAATGGTATATGTGCTTCATGGAGAATTGGATACTCTAATCTTGGGGATTACTCCTAAGGAAGATGCCCATGTTAGGAGGGGACTTAGGATTGGGTTTTACTCCTAAGAAGGAATCCTAGATCAAAAATAAATTAAGACTAGTTAAGAGAAATTATGATTGGGGCTTACTCTTGAAAAGGAGGCCCAGGTTTAAAGGGATCTGAAAATTGGGGCTTAACTCCTAATGAGGAGTCCCAGGTTAATGGAAGTTTAGAATTAAGGGACTTGGGGCTTACTCTTGAAAAGGATGCCCATATTTGATAATGGGGATTACTCCTGAAAAAGAGGCCCAGGTTAAGAGAATTATGGTTGGGGCTTACTCCTGAGGAGGATGCCCATATTTGGTAACTTTAAGACTTAGGGCTTACTTCTGAAAAGGAAGCCCAGGTTAAGGGAAATATGGCTGGTGATTACTCCTTAAAATTAGGCCTAGGTTAAGGGTTTCTCTTATCTTAAAGGATGAGGTTGAATGAATAAAATCTCAATCTTTAGTGAGATAAAGATATATAAATCACTAGGTTTTGAGAGATGTTCCATAGAGTTCCTTTCAGATAAGGAAGTAAAATCAAGAAATCTTGCCATAAATGGCTCTGAAGAGTGTCTTGAATATTGAATCATGAATAGGAGAGGTGGAATGGCACAAGAGAGGTGAAATGGGTAGGAAAGGAAGCCAAAAAGATAGGGGCGTGGAAGTCCTGGAAGGTGCGCAAGTACTGCGTGGGCGCGCAAGTCCCTGGTCGCACAAGTATACCTACGCGGCACATGGGTACTTGGGTGATTTTTAACCAGTAGGGTAATACTTGGGTGATTCTTGACCAAAGCCTTTAGAATTATCCTGAGGAACTTCCAGAAGAGGGGCGCGCATGTTTTAATGAATAGATAAGGAGGCACTCAAGTATGTTCATTTCCCTTAAGGGTAAAACACTTTAGGCATGCTAGTGTTAGTTATTTCTAACACTTAGACCTTATTACTCTTTTATAGACCTTCCATTATAGGTAAATAATTACCTTAGAAGTGTTTGGAAGACTTGAGGAAGAGACTTGGGAATTCAGAGCTCTGTATCTAAATTTTGGAAAAATTCCTCCGGATAATTCTAAAGGCTTTGGTCAAGAATCGTCCAAGTATTACCCTACTGGTTAACAATCACACAAGTACCCATGTGTCACGTAGGTATACCTATGTGTCCAGGGACTTGCACGCCCACACAGTACCTGCACGCCTGCCAGGACATGTGCTCCCCTATCTTTTTGGGTGCCATTCCTGCCCATTTCACCTCTCCTGTGCCATTCCACATCTCCTATTCAAGATTCAGTCTTCAAGACACTCTTCAAAGCCATTTATGGCATGATTTATTGATTTTACTTCCTCATCTGAAAGGAACTCCATGGAACATCTCTCAAAACCTAGTTATTTACATATCATTATGTCACTAAAGATTGAGATGTCATTCATTCCCAGCTTCATTCTTCTGAGCAAAAAAGGCACCCAATGATCGCTCTAGAGCTGTCACATAGAGGATAAGAGGTCTTCCTTCAACAGGTGGCATGAGTATCAGTGGACTCAAGAGTTATTTCTTGAGAATATTGAATGCTTCTTTACATTATTCAGTCCACTGGTAAGTGACTCACATCTTCATCAATTTGTTGAAGGGAAAGCTTTTACCTACCAAATTGGTGATGAAACACCGAATATAGGCTAAGTGTCCTTGAAGTCCTCTCAATTAATTCAAATTTCAAGGAGGTGAAATACCAAGTATTGACTTGGTATTCTTAGGATCAACTTCAATATCACGATGGCATACAAAAAAGCCGAGAAATTTCCCTGAGGTTACCCCAAAAGCACATTTTAAGGGGTTAATCTTCAAATTATGTTGTCGAAGCTTGCAGAATATGACTTCCAAATCAGACAGGTGATTAGAACGTTGTTTTTATTTGACCACCAAATCATCCACATAACATTCAACAAACTTTCCCAGAAAGGGTTTGAAATACGATTCATGGCACGCTGATATGTTGTGCCTGCATTCTTTAGGCCAAAGGGCATTACCTGATAGGAAAAAACACCCTACAGAGCTCTGAAAGCTAAAGATTCCTCATCTTCTAGAGCCATTTGGATTTGATTATATCTAGAATATCCATCCGTGAAGGAAAGTGCTTCATAGCCAGCTATTGCATTGATTAAAAGTTCGGTAATCGGAACTGGAAAATCATTCTTAGTACAATGCCGATTAAGATCTCTGAAATCAATGCAAACTCTAATTTTCCCATTCTTCTTTTTCACTGAGAAATTATTATCCAACCACTTGGGATATTGAACTTCTTTGATGAAGTTATATATGATAAGATTATCCACTTCAGCCTCAATTTTGGAAGCATAGGTTGGGTGTGTTCTTCTAGCAGCTTGTTTGTATCCTCGATGTTCTTCTGGCAAACCCAAACAATTAGTGGTAACATTAGTATCAAGCACTGGAATCTCTGTATAGTTCCAAGTAAATATATCTCGATTTTTATTTAAAAAGGAAATATACAACTCTTTTTCTTCAAGAGTAATGGCCGTGTTGATTAAAGTGGGGTGTGTATCTTCTTTTGTAACCAGATTTATTTCTCTGAGTTCATCCATGGTGGTAGAGATACCCTCCTCAAATGCTGGAGGAGCATCTCTGAGATATTCTTCTACTTCTTCAAAAAGTGTTATTTCTTCTGTTTCTACTTGCATAGTAGATGATGAAGCAGAATTTCCATGATTAAGAGAGATGTTAGGATTTGAACATCTTGAAGAAGAGGCTTCCATTCCTGGCCCAACTGATGATGAAGGGTCTTCCATGGGTAAAAAATAGGAGATGATGGATTTAGAATAGACATCATTTTTCACTTCTGGAATTTCTATAACTTCTTCTGGACTGATTGGTGAATTATAGACTTGTTGGAATTCAGCAGATGAAATGAAGATATCTCCATTTGAGCTTTCATCATTGCCTGGTGGATCATCAATTTCTCCCATGTTGTTTGGCTCGATTGTCGTAATTGACATTATGGATCTTTCCATAAGGGTATTTGGATTTGGGTATATCCTATCAATTTTACTGATAGGCTACACATAATCTGCACTCACATGCGCAAATGGATTTACTAGAATCTTTTCCAAACCATACAGAGCATTAACTTTGGTAATCTTCTTTTTTGTGGATTTCTCTCTTCCCTTCATGTGATATAATTCTGCCTCAATGTATTGAGATTCACATGTTTTGAACGTGGCCTTATCACCATACAATGTCCCAACTTGACCATCGAAACAAAATTTGAGACATTGATGGTATGATGAAGGGATAGACGCTTGTTGAGGTAGCCAGGGTCTTCCAAGCAAGATGTTGAAGGCTGAGTCTTGATCAACAACCATGAAATCTGAATTGGATACAAGATCTCCAAACTGAGCTCTAAGGGTAATCTCACCCAGTGGTTCTTGTTCATTTTTATCATATCCTTGTAACATCATAGTTGAAGGAGAAAAATCAGATTCCATGAGGCCCAATCGAAGAAGTGTACGAATAGGCATGTGGTTGACTCCTAAACCATTATCAATGAAAGCTCTTCAGATTTCTCCACCATTGACCTTTCCAGATAAATACAAAGGTCTAATATGCCCATGTATGACATCATCTTCATCTTCATCTGTGAATGATATCACTGCATGGAATTCTGTAGGATTATTCTCTATGTGATAGACTTCAGCGGCAGCAATTTCAGTTTCAAACTCTTGAGGACTTGACAAAGCCTCGATGAGTGCCTCCTGAAGATCCTTTGATAGATTCAAAGCATCCAGAATTGATAACTTGGCTGGTACTTGGTCCAGGTGTTTCAATACATCATACTTTTGATCCAGAGGTCTACATTTCCCAATAGGAACATGTGGTTTAGCAGGTGCCTTGGAAGTTGATGCTTTGGAAGTTGATGCATCTTGTATCGGGATAGGAGTTAGAAATATTCCTAGTTTTGGAAGATTAGACGGATTAGATCCATTTACTTGTTGAGAGGATGAAGGTGGAACCCCCAACCGATCCACCAGAATAACTGTGCCAGGACTGAATTTACTATTAGAGGAAGAACTTGCTTGTTCTTGTTGAGCTCGCTGAAGTAATCTGCCACGAGTTTCTACTGCATATATAGTTCTAGTAGGGGTAGGATTAGAATAGTGGCTTCTGAAAGATCCACATCTTCCCCTATATCCTAAGCCTCTAGAACTTCCTCTGATTTCTCTATTTGATATAGGTAATTCATGCTCATCGAAATCAAAACTGCGATTGTCATAAGGATCTATTAAGTGAATCATATTAACAGAACCAAAGATTAAATCTTCATCCGATGAAGAATCTACCTGAATAGGCAGTTTAGGTTGTACCGTTTGGTGGGGGTGGTGCCTGTTGCTTTGAAGTAGATGGCATGAAATCTGTTAGAGTCAAAGACCGCTTAGGCTTTGACACATTCTCATCTTCTTCTGATTATTCCTCTTTCTTGGAATTATGCTGTTTCTTTGAGGATATTTCTTCTGATGAAGAGGGTTTTTCTGTGACATTTATGGAAGAAGGAACAATTGGTTTCTTCAATTGTGTTCACAAAATAGCATGAGTTTGGTTTATCATCTTTCTGACCATCCAATCATCATATTTTTGTGCATTTTTGTTCTTAAATTCTTGCCATTCGCCTTTCTCCTCTGGAACTATAGAAGTAACACATGCTACCTGAATTGAAGAACCTTTCAGTTTGACTTGTCCCGATTTTACCATCTTTTGCAGGAGGTCTTTGAAGATAAAACACTCATGGATGGGATGCCCCAACATTTGATGAAATGGGAAATTGTTGGGATGGTCTTCATCTCCTTCCTTGTTTGGCCTCTTGGGCATTGGCAATTGAACCAAATTATTTTCTACAGCCGAAATGAAGTAACTAGGAACATGTTCATTTTTGAAAGAGTAAAATTTTCTTTTAAAATCCTAAACATGTTTTTGTCTTTGATCTCTTTGATTATCTTGACGAAACAGCCTCTATTGTTGGTTCTTATGAGGTGGAGCCCTTCGAGAAGATAAAGGTTTTAATGTTGAAGTAGGTACAGGTGCTTGTTTAAGCATAACTGTAGCAGTTTCTGCTTTACCCATTCTCTTTCCTGGAGATGATGGGATTACATGATATTTTCCTTAGTCTGTATAAGATAATATTCAATATGTTGAGAAATTGAAGTAAGGTCTCGAAACCCTCCTGTGTATTTCACATGGATAATCAGCGTGCATAATTCGTCACACAGATTTTCCACACAGATTGGCAACAGTTCTTCTTGAGGGAGTGCCAAGCTTAGGGAATATGTTAATCCCTTCCAGTGAGCAATAAAATCTGATACCCATTCATTCTCCCTTTTCTTATAGTTTGTAAGATCAAAAAATTTTGTTGTTGGCAACGTTGAACTGAATTGGAGAAGGAATTTTTGGCGAAGATCCTCCCACCCGGTAATTGACCGGGATTGCAAGCTTGTATACCAGACAAAAGCTAGTCCTTGCAAGGTTCGCACGAAGCATCTGAGTTTCACTGATTCTTTATATTCCATAGTTCCCATCACAGGATCACAACAAGAAACGTAATGCATCAAATACTGTTCAGGATCGCCTGATCCAATGAAAATAGGGAAAACTGGATTCCAAAAACTTGATGGGGGAGCGATTGAGTCTACCCATTCAGGGTAAGCTCTCTTTTCTAGTTAAACCATCACATACTTCCCTTCCATAGTCTCTAACCGAGATATTACTTACTCAATGGTAATTATTAACATTTAAGAAACATTCGGTTGAACTTGAACTTGGGCAGGTGCAACGACTAGAGCTGGTACAGATGTGGTGGCCGGTGCTACAACTGATGGTAGCACCGCCAATTTATGTTGTACTTGACCCGTAGGATTAGTCCAGTGAGGGTGTACTGATAGAGGAGGATATTCTTGATCCATTTTAGTAGCCACAACAAATTCCTTTGACTGATTGACTCAAGTATGCTTAGGAGGAAGACTACCCTGAAGTAGTTCTGCATTCATCCTTCTTAATTCCTTCATTTCTTCCTCCTGTTGCGCAAACCTTTTCTCTAGTGAGAGTGATTGGCCTTCTCTAGAGGAAGGGTATGTAACCTGATTCTTTCCTTTCCCCTTGTTGGATCCCTTTCCAAGAGGGGGAAGTGGATTACCTGAAGGATTACCTAGGTTCTGAGTAATCCTTTGATTTTGTGTACGCACACCTTCTTTATTTGTGTCTGTTCATACAACATCATGAGTAGGAACCTCTTCATCTGATCCCTCTGAGTGAGCTTCATCTGGTGGATCAGAAACAATGGTATTGATGGAATTAATTGATGAAAAATGCATTGCATCCCTTCTATCGACATTTATGTGATATTGTCTTCTTCCATTCCCCTGACAAGACATTGCCTTTTGTTGATTTGATCCCTCAAGAAATTCATGGAGAACCGTAATTTGGAGAGAATCTCCTTATAATTTGGATCTTTGTTCCTCTTGTGGATTCTTCCCCAATCGAGAGAAGACTGACATTCACTGAGGAGGGGAATGATGATTTGAAAAAGTCCCCAGTACGATGGACTGGGGCTGTTCCTGCTGTCTTTGCTAAACTCCTTGAATCCTAATTGTTGATTCCAAGGGTTGGGTTAAAAGAGTCACCAGTTTGGCAAGCTGGGTTGGCTCTTGACATTCTATGTCTGAGACTTTTTTAAAATATCTCTTGATCTTGCGGATCTTAGTCCAGAAATTAGTTGGATTCATCAATTGACATCCACTTTTATCACCCAGTTCAAAAGACCATTGGATGATCTCTGACACGTCTGTCACTTGATGATGTTCTTGCTCCATACGAGTGTCCTGTTAAATATTCTCATTTTCTTGATGCAAGATTAATTCAACAACTTGTTCTTTGTATTCTTTATTTTGAGAAGAAGTACTTGAGGAATGTTCTTGGGAAAGCTTTTGATTACAAACAAAACCCATTGACTATGGCCGACCACATACAATAAAATTTCATGAGACCATTTTCGGTGGGCTTTATTGACTGGATAACACAGTGAAATGTGGTGCTCCATGAACACCCTATCCTCTAACATGAATACCAAATGGGGCATTGGAAATTAACTGGCGCAATCTTCTTAGTGCGCCACGACATGAACGTTGAAGGGCTCTCTACTGATTTTCAGCCTTCAGATATCGAGAGACAGATAGAGATGCTAAATCAATCTGACGTTGTAACCCTTCTATTATCTTAACATGTTTTTCATATTCATCATTAGATAATACTTTATTTTTCAATTGACAAAGAGTTTTCCATATGTTGAGATGAATATCATGAATTCCATCATCCGTCAAAATCTCTGGAATGTCATACTGAGAGTCAGCCAGAGGCCAAAACATGACTGGCACTTCACCTTTTTCTAGTTGTTTTCTCATATTCATCATTTCTTCTTTATCATTCAATGAAGATTCTTCTACCTGATATGACCAGAGCTGGTGCTTCCTTGTTGGTTCATCGGATTCAACAAGATTGTTAGAGAGATCATTAATTAAACTAGAAGATGCATGACTTAGTGGTGGTTCAGAGAATTACCTACACCATGGGCTATCTTCTGATTGAGAAAGTATTTCACCTACTATCGATAAAGCATCAGACATGACTGGTTTTGCATCTGCATGTTCCTCAAGATAAGAGGTCTTTCTCAGCACTACATTGTCCACTGGAGCATTTTTTGGGCAATGTGCCTCACCACTGTAGAGAGGAATTTCACAACGAAATTCATCATCATGGGGAGGACCACCATGGTGGGTTATAGTAAAAGATAAGATCTCTTTCTCCTTAGTCTTTTGACCACACAGAGGGTTCTTATGGCTCTCATCTGAGGATGAAACATCAAGATCGACCGAAATGTCATGAAGAAATCCTTCATGAGGAAGTGTCTATTGAAGACCGTAGGAATTAATGTTCCCACTATTGGGGAATGAGAGAGTAGAATCATAGATTCCAATAGATCACTGTCTGAGGGCTTCAAGAACTCCAGTATCAAGCAAAGACTTGTTACAGATTGGCTCTTGATCTCTTAACTGTGCTAGGTGGGTCTTCTTCTTATACGCCTTCTTACATGCCTTTGAAACCACTTGTTGATGAAAGTGGCTGCTCTGAGTAGGTGTATGTGCCTGATCAGAAGATATGGCCAGGTTAGGCTGATGATCTCTACTCAAATCAGGTGTATGTGCCTGACTTGGTTGTCCGTATGATATGGAGGAGTATGCTCCCACAACCCTATTGGACTGGAACAAATGTGTGTGTCTGTTCTGGAGTGAACTGTTGATGTGTCACTCCACTGCTGGGGATAGATTTATGTGTCTTTCCCTGAGATGCTACTGAATCTATTATAATATCCTCGCAGGCATCTAGAATATGAGTAGGGATTTTCTTCTGCTCTTTCACCATTGAAATAATGTGCTTGGTGACTTCAGCTACCAGAACATGGATATACGTCCATTCCGTGCTTGGATTTGGTCTGTGTTCCTGCTCCTGTCCTCCTTTTCCTATCAGTGAATCCTGACAGTACTCAAGTGTGGGGGCAGAGAGGTGAGTCTGCATCTTGTTTGTCACCAAAGCTTTCTGACTGACCTCTCTTGGTGCTTCCAAAAGAGACTCTTGGTAGGCTTGATCAATACTAGCAGGTGTATGTGCCTGCTGATTGTACTTCACTGAACATGGTTGACGGGATCCATTATATGTAGTCAGACGAGCCTGTTGACTAGATGATGATGTATAAATAGGTGTATGTTCCAGTCTATAATACTCTACCAGAATTTCCTGGCGGGATTGGTGTTCTACTGCTAGACGAGTCTACTGGACAGCGGAATTAAAACAAATAGGTGTGTGTGCCCACTCGTTGCTTGCCACCAAGTTAGGTTGGTGGAATTCTCCGGAGATGGCAAAGATGAGAACCTACTCGTTGTTGACCGGATTTCACCTCTGGAGATTCATCTTATCTGCTCGGGTTCGAGGAAACTGAGCTGAACCACTAGAGTCGATACCCTCATCATGTTGAGGGCGCACTGCCGCATGAGTTTGGTGGTGATTTGTTGATGGGATCCCTCGAGAAGGACTCCTGTATCCATGAATTAAGGCCCTGGGGGACCTGATCAATAACCTCCTCCAAATATGAGAGTGAATGGTGATTGCGTTCTAGGGATAATGACCCAAAACGGTTGGAGATGGTGGTTAGCAGTGCCTGCTTCTTGATCGTTGGTCGTCGCTATCCAGATGACCAGGTTGAATTGTTGACTTGGAGGGCTTGTCGAGTGGCCTCCAGAGTTGGAATAGTACCATTTTGACGGTAATCCTTAACCAGCGCATTTGATACCCAGCGTTGAAGATGCTATGTAGGTGATGTCATCCTCAGAGCGAAAGATGATCTAGTAGGAGTTGCAGTAGTGCCATTTGCAGCAGCGGTATTCACAACAGAGGTGTTCACAGATGTGAACTTAAGAGAAGACATTCTAGAAATGCATAATATCATGGAAAAGAGGGCCTGTTTTATATAATAGACATAATCAAGATATGTCCTTCCACTAAATCTTTTGGATGAGAAAATATGTTATTGATTGTTTTTTTGGCCCTCTCCTTGAGTTTTAAATAGGGGAAAAACATGTAAGCAAAACATCATTTTAACTTGGTTAAGGATTCACGTCGGGTTCACCATTTTTTGTTTCCCTCTGGAATTGGGGATGATCTCATTTATTTAAGATTCAAACATTCCAAGTTATTTCTAATCAGTTTATTCATAGAACCGAAAACATCCAATGATTCCATATCCATTTGAACCTACTTTCCAAAGGTAGGCGCTCATTAGTTGTGGACTGATGAGACTTATGAATTTTCATTGGTCGAGAGGATGGGAGGTCGGACTCATCACACCTTTTTAGGAGAATTATTGTCTACTCTGGGACTCTCTTTATATATTTAATTTATGATCATGAATACTTATTAAATTACCAAGAATAAAATGAGATTTCCTTTAGATATTCCAATCAACGATTGATATGTAGGAAATTTAGAGAATATTTTATATGTATTCGAGGTTCTTAATCAATAGAGAATCATATATATTTGTTAGAGATTCTTAGTCAATGGTATCATTCAATACATAAAAGTCTCTTGGTCATTATGATGTCCATACTGGTTTTAAAGCCACTCAGTGGGGCACCTGAAGTTTATTGTCATTTAGAAAGACATTGATTATTTTAGAGTTGGGATCATACCCACTGATGGGCAACCTACACATACTTTGTTTTGGAAAAGGAATCAAAACCCACGTAGTTCGGGTAAGGGATTATGATGTTTATGCATGATTGATGGCTCAAAGAAAAGATGTCATGATTACTCTTACACTCTAAGCTCACGTGAGTCATGCTCGGTGTGAGAAACAAGAGGTATTGGTGAAACTAGATAGTTGTGCCATGCAATGATGTGGGGATTATGTATGTATGAATGCCCAAATAGATGATTATTAAGATTTACTTCATGGAGGAAATCGATGAACAGGGTCCATAAAGGTATATGTGCTTCATGGAGATTTGGATACTCTAATATTGGGGCTTATTCTTAAGGTAGATGCCAAAGTTAGGATGGGACTTATGATTGGGTTTTACTCCTGTGAAGGAAGCCCAGATCAAAAAGGAATTATGACTGGTTAAGAGAAATTAAGACTGGGGATTACTCCTGAAAAGGAGGCCCAGGTTAAAAGGGATTTGAAAACTGGGGGTTAACTCCTAAGGAGGAGGCCTAGGTTAATGGAATTTTTTTTTCTAGAATTCAGATACAGTGCTCTGAATGCCCAAGTCTCTTCTTCTAGACTTCCGAACACTTATAAGGTAATTCATTTCCTAGAATGGAAGGTCTAAACAAGAGGAATAAGGTTTATGTGTTTGAATTCACTAGCACTTGCGTGCCTAAGTGTTTTTCCCTTAAGGGAAATGAATACACATGCGCGCCTCCTTACCTATTCATTAAAAACTGTGCGCCACTCTTCTGGAAATACCTCAGGATTATTCTAAAGGCTCCGGTAAAGGATAACCCAAGTATTACCCTACGGCTTCATAATCGTGCAAGTACCCATGTCCCGCGTAGGTATACCTGCGTGACCAGGACTTGCGCGCCCATGCAGTACTTGCGCGCCTGCCTGGGCATGCGTGCCCCTATCTTTTTGGGTTCCATTCCTACCCATTCCACCCCTCTTATGCCATTGCACCTCTCCTATTCAAAATTCAGTCTTTCAGACACTCTTAAATTCCATTTATGGCATGTTTTCTCGACTGACTTCCTTATCTGAAAGTAATTCCATGGAATATCTCTCAAAACATAGTGATTTACATATCTTTATTTCACTAAATAATGAGATGTCATTCATCCAAGCTCATCCTTTAAGATGAGAGAAACCCTTAACCTGGGCCTTGTTTTCAAGAATAAGCCCCATTCATAATTCCCATTAATTTTGGGCATCCTCTATAGGAGTACGCCCCAAGTCCTCATTAATTTGGGCATCCTTTTCAGGAGTAATCCCCAAGTCCCCTAATCTGGGCATCCTCCTTAGGAGTAAGGCCCAGTCTTAAAATTCTCAAATATGGGCATCCTTTTCAGGAGTAAGCCCCAAGTCCCTTAATTATAAAATTCCCTTAACCTGGGCCTCCTCCTAAGGAGTTAAGCCCCAGTTTTCAAATCCCTTCTATCCTGGGCCTCCTTTTTAGGAGTAAGCCCCAGTCTTAATTTCTCTTACCCAGTCATAATTAATTTTTGATATGGGATTCCTTATTAGGAGTTAAACCCAATCATAAGTCCCCTCCTAACTTGGGAATCTTCCTTAGGAATAAGCCCCAAGATTAGAGTATCAAAATCTCCATGAAGCACATATACCTTTATAGACCCTGTTCATGGATTTCTTCTGTGAATTAAATCTTAATCATCATCTATTTGGGCAGTCATACATACATAAGCCCCACATCATTTCATGGTACAACTGTCTGGTTTCACCAATACCTCTTGTTTCTCACACCGAGCATGACCCATGTGATCTTAGAGTGTAAGAGTAATCATGACATATTTTCTTTGAGCCATCAATCATGCATAAACATCATACTCCCTTACATGAACTACGTGGGTTCTGTTTCCTTTCCCAAAATAAAGGATACGTAGGTAGAAAATCTGTGGGTACGATCCCAACTCTGAAAAAATCAATGTCCTTCTGAATGACAATAAACTTCAAGTGCCCCACTTAGTGGCTTTAAAACCAGTATAGTCATTATAATGACCAAGAGACTTTTATGTATTGAAGGATACCATTGACTAAGAATCTCTAACAAATATAGATGATTCTCCATCGATGAAGAACCTTGAATACATATAAAAGATTCTCTAAATATCTTATATATCAATCATTGATTGTCAAATATGAAGGAAAGCTCATTTTATACTTGGTAATGTAATAAGGATTCACGAACATACCTTAAATCTTTAAAGAGTGTCCCGGAGTAGACAATAATTCCCCTCAAAAAAGGTGTGATGAGTCTGACCTCCCATCCTCTCGACCAATGCAAATTCTTAAGCCTCATCTGTCCACAACTAATGAGCACCTACCTTTGGAAAGTAGGTCCAAATGGATATAGAATCATTGGATGTTTCTAGTTCTACGAATAAACCCGTCAGAAATCGCTTGGAATGTTTGAATCTTAAATCAATGAGATCATCCCCAATTCTAGAGGGAAACAAGTATCAAATAACATCCCAGTCACATTGTTGAAACCTAGGCTGTTGGAGAACCCCATCGTAGGGTAAACCACTGCCCAAACTAGTTGGAGGGTAAACCCTATGAGGTCGTCGGTTAACCCGCTGCCCAGCCTAGCTGGAGGGTAAATCCAATGAGGTCAATGGGTAACCCATTGCCTAGCCCAGCTAGAGGGGAAACCCTAAGAGGTCGATGTGTAACCCACTACCCAGCCCAGCTTGTAACACCCCAAGATTTTACGAAAAATATTCTTTTTAATTTCATTAATGTCTTGTGTTGAACTCTACACCATAAGGATCTTGCACAACACGCATCCCTGACTTGGCTTGCATTACACGCAAGCGTGACCTTCCACGACAGCGTGCATTGTATGCAATACCGAGTTTCGCTAAACAACGATATGCTATTAAAATATTCTTAAAACTAGCATTATGAATAGTAATAACCACTTTTTGAAATTTTATAAATTTTATTTTTGAAAATGAACTTCATTTTCGGATTCGAAATATCAAAATTTTCCTAGGGTAAAATTTTGGTATTTTTCTGAAAACTTTCAATTTTTGATGAATAGTGAAAACATTGGGATACTATTTAAAAATCGACTTTTTATTAAAATAATTATTTATTTTATTTAAATTTATTTTAGTTCAAAATTGATACATAATACCTATATAAGTTCAATGTAATTCATTGGAGTCATTTTATTATAATTTTAGATATATAAAAATTTTATTGAACTTTTGATCGTCTTTTACCCACCTCCTAAGAGAATTTGCAAATTTACATAAAACATAATTTTACCACTTTTGTGAATGGAATTTCAAAAATCCGAGAGACACAGTTGATTTCAGTAAGTAAAATGTGGTTCAATGAGATTAAAATAATATTTGGTGAATAGTAACTTTTTACTTTTTTTTACCACAGTTAAAAGTAAATAGGATAATTAAGGGTAAAAATGATATTATTATTACCCTAACACATGTCCTAATTCTCTTTGATAAGTGAAATTAGACCAAAAACAACCTTAGGAATAAAATATGACCATTTAGGCCCACTTGGATTAGATTAGGACATTTAATATTAATTTATTTAAAGAAGGGTTAAAATAGTTAAAATAAATGTTTAAAAACTAAATCATTTTTAATATAGGGTTATACATAAGATAAATTCGACTATAAATATTCATTAGAAATATAAAGAGATTTCCTACATAATTATTCTTTATTTGAAATTTTTAGACATTAAATAATTTAATTTATTTATGAAATAATGATGGTGCAGTAATTATCTTATTAATGAAATATTGACACAATTGATGTTATAAATACCAAAATAAATGTAATTTTAGACTTTTTATGAATTAAAATAATTTTCTAGGTTAATATGACATTTTAGTATTGATTTAATTAACTTTTTTCGAACTAATCACTCTGTTATGAGTTTTACAAAAATCAATTACTAAATAGTTTCAAAATTGACATAAAAAAGTTTTTAAAACAAATATTTTATTATTAATTGTTATTTTATTCCTAAAAATCTACGGTTCATCCAAATGACTTAGTTAAGGTTATATATAGTAATAATAAACAACTTGGGGTTCGTTTGTCAAGTTATAGTTTGTTTATTAACCTTATAGTGTAAGAACACAAAAAGACACGGTAAAAGTAAAATTATCTAACTTAAAGTTAAATCTAAATGATAAGTTTTAAATAGTGAACTAAACTTGTAAAAATTCTTTTGGATGAGAGTATTTCTACCCATACCCACATTATCTTAGAAATAAAACAATTTTGAGCTATTTAAAACCGAATATGACTTTATAATAAAATAATATTTTTGGTTTTTCCAAAGGTGCCCCTCTCCGCCCTTATAAAAGGGAACCTCCTCCCTCTCTTCCTCACACCACATTCAGCCTTCAAGCTCGGCCAAACCCTGACAATATATCCTCTACACATCCCTAGTAACATCCTAGAGGTTCTGGTCTTCTTCAAAGACCAATCTTAGTGCCCTAAGAGGAGGTTTCAAAAGGTGTGTCGAAAGAAGAGGTAATATCCTTTACCGATTCTTTCAACTTTATTTCTTCTTCTACTTATTCTTATTTAGTTGTTTCATTATGAATTAATAACATCATTATCACTAATATACTGATTTGTTATTATAAGTATTAAACAACTCTATTTCACCATCTATCCATCCTACGGAAAACGAAATCACCGCGCGTGCGTACGTACGGAATACCGTCTCCACGCCGTGGTGTAATCTATTTTCCACCACCACCTTACTTGGATGGGTATAATGGTGTAAATAATGACTATATATGATTATCATAAAGTGGTATTGATTCTGAAATAGTATTAATACACTCCAATACAATTCCACGATCATGGGAACGATATCATCGCTCGTGCGTACGTACGGAATACCGTCTCCACGATGTGATGCGACTCGTTCTACATGATATTCATTGCATAATGATTATATAAATGAATTGAATGAATTAATATGATATATATTACACTAATACCATTCTGGAAATGAGGTATCTATAACCTAAAAATAATAATAAGAATTTATTCAACGAAACACGCATAAGAACAAAAAGTCATAAACACCCGAATAACATGTAGCAATGAAATATTACTCATAAGAAGCTAAGAATATGACCATATACGATATCATAAAAATGAGTATGATTCTGGAATAAGTAAATGAAATTATTTAAATCATTATATAGGAGGTTCGGACACTTACAAAGCAAATCAGACCTAAGGTAAGGGAAAATCTTGCAATCTCATTTTTATCCGAGATTGTTTATACTTCAGAATTTGCTGGGGAATATTTATTATCCACATCCATGTTTCCTCAATATGTAATATTTATATCCTTATAAAATTGTTTAAATCCAATTTTACCCTTTGGTGAGTTTTCAGTAAAAGATATGAAAGGAATCTTTTGTCGTTTTTCATACGAGGTACTTTTTGACTTTTCCGACAAAAGTACAAGAAGAATGTTTTTTTAATCATATACGGCATGAATGGATTTTTAAAACATTATTTCCAAGAATCTTACTTTACATGTTTTCAAGTTTATTTTTAATAAACTTCTTTTAGTGTAAAATTGTATGAAATGTTAAGAAAGGAAAATTGTTTTTGAAGTATATAAAGGCTATTTTCCTCAAGAATGGAGTTCTAGTGTTTTATCAAAATTATTTTCCATCTAAGATAATATAGGGTTCTGTTTGTATCCCTATTATTACATTGATTTTATTATGCTGTGATGGAATTATTTTATGAATTCCTTTATCTTATATGAATTGTTTTATGATGTCACGATGTTTAAGAATCCCATTTTTATTACATGGGTTACGATATGATGTATGATTTATGATTTTGTGGCACACATAGAATGTTATCATTATGATATGGGTGGGACCTATATCTCCCTACAATGCATTGCGTAAAGATTTTATGTCTCATGAGATAGACATGGCTGGAACGGCAGGTTAAACCGGTTCATTGAAACAGGACTAAAACGAGGAGTGAACTCAGTTCAGAAATGGACTTTGTCCACTAAGATAGTCTTGGCATGAGTCTTGAATAATAATAAATGATTCTTTATTATTATGTGTTTATTCCACAAAGTTTCATTTTTCAAGTTATGATTATTGGGATTACATTTCACTACAATGATTTATCCCATGTTATGATATTATGATCTCTTTTGCAGGTTAAGATTTCCAAAATGTTATGTTCTTATGAATATGATGTGATTAATATTTCTTTTGTTTACCCTTACTGAGCATTTGAGCTCACCATTTTATGTTTTCTTTTCCCCAGGATATAAAGAAAGGTTTTAGGTAAGAAAAAAAGGGAAGATCTTTATGGGAGATTTTGAAGATATTTCACCACGATTAGAAGATTATATTCTGAGTTTCCAAAGACACTAAACTATTACGGTCCTTTTGTGTGTGTTTTTGTTATGCACTAAGTATTCCGCAAAATTAATTTAATGTCCATGTATGTCAAGCTTAGGGTATCTACAGTTGGTATCAGACGAAAGGCTTAGTCAACCATTGGAAACTAGGATGCGAGAACTTTAGTGAGATCCCTATAGATATTTCCAAGTTATCTATAGGGGTTTACCTATGGTTAAGTATAACTATAAGTTATAGTACTAGAATTACAGTAACCTAAGATGTTAGATATTGAAGGTACTCCCCCTTTATTATGTTGTTTTCCCTAGCATGATTTTTTCCTCTCACACTATCCTTTTTGGGTTTTAGACGATGGCGGGAACTTGACGGAACTGTGTTGATCAATGTAATAGACAATGAAATGATTGTCCTCCTGAACAAACAAATGTTATGGGAGATGGAGTGAAAAATCTTTATTACTATACTTACACAATCTTTGAATCATTCTGGACATCCAAATGAGCAGAGAAGGGAACAATATTCTATTGAGTCCTTCATGAGGCAATATCCACCTTCTTTCAGTGGGTCTTCTAATCCACTTGTTTCTGAACAATGGATTAGTACCACTAAAAAGTTATTTTCAGTTCTTCAAGGTTCTGAACATGATAAAGTCATCTTATTAGTATATTTTTTGGAAGGTGAATCTGATCAATGGTGGAATCTTATCAAGAATACGAGGCCAAGAGATGAAATTGAGTCCATGGAATGGGACGAGTTCAAGAACTTATTTTTCAATAAGTACTTCCCTCATATTCTTCGAACAAAGATGGAGAAGGAGTTTCTTGAACTAAAGCAAAATGATGATGAATATGTTGGTATATACGAAGTGAATTTTACAAGGCTTTCAAGGTATGCATCTGGATTTATAATCCAACCTGAAAGTAAAGTGATCGATTCTTCAGTGGCTTAAAACCAAATCATCGAAGGGCATTAGCTATAAGAGACTTCAGTAGCTATGAAGAAATTGTGCACTGTGCTATTAAGGTAGAAATGGAAGTTGGTGTTACATATCCATCTCATGGTTTTGACAAGAAACGAAAGATGGATTTCAAGGAGAAATCTCAGAATAATGGTGAAAATAATATGAATGTTTCCTTATGCTCAAAGTGTGGAATGAAGCATGGTGGAGATTGTCTTAAAGGGACTAGAAAATGTTTTAAGTGTAGAAAAGAAGGTCATCGAGAAGTTGAGTATCTAAGTAATGGAAAAAGGGTTTCTAATGGTGTGAATAAAGAAAAGACTGCAGAGAACTCACCAAAAACACTTCAATGCTTCAAGTGAAATGGAATGGGACATTATGCTAATCAATTCCCTAATCCAAGGGTTAATGATGATCGACATGAGCAACCACTTAAGGCAAAGGACAAAAAGAAGTCACATGCGATCACTATTGGTGATGTTGAATATGACAATGATGTGGTGGAATGATTAACTGTTTATGTAATGGGATTCCAAAATAATGTTGTATATAGTATCGTGGAATATTGGAATATTTATGTATTGGTCTGTTGTGGTTTTCAATAATTTTATGGTACCAGTAACCATGGAAAGTGATTGAGATAATTTTGGTAAGCAAATGATATGCGCATAATGAAGGGATAAGAAGATAATGATATGTTTGATTGTATTCATGAGGTCATGATTGATATAAGGACTAAGTGTTATCATGGTTTGAGTATAAAGAATTTTGAGGATTTTGGTTTGGGGAAGTGTTAACTTTTAACTGCATTCATGTTTTCCCCTAAGGTTCAATGGGTATTCATTCTTCAAGAGAATACATGATTAAGGTATTCACATGTTTGTAATTTTACCAATAAGATATATCTTATGATATATGGGGGATAAATGATGGCATTCACTAGATTGTTATGTGACATTTCAAGTAATAATTTTCTTTATACTATGAGTTTGGACCGAAGTATTTTAGATAAGCCTAAAGATTGGAATGGATTATGTTGGACATAAGTTATTATTGATTAAGGGAGGAACTTTTTTCGATATTATTGATGGGATGTTATAGTAATATAGCTTTATAAAAAGGACAACCTGCAGGACGGGTGATAACCCATCACGTCGGACAAGGCTATGGGAATCGAACCCACAACCAAAGTGCGACTGGCCTTTATCGCCTACCACTGGCCTACAGGAAGTCCCTAGTTAGTAGAAACTAGTTTTATTTTATTACACGGTATTATATATGAAGTATAATTTAATTTTTAGAATCGTATATGATTAACCTCACTATAGATGGACTTATGTATATTTGATAACTTTTGCTAACCTTTTGTTTGAAACAGATGGAATGACCACATCATTCTATCACATGATCTGTTAACACCTTCACGAAAAAAAATTCAACATCATTTCTTTAAGAGATGAAGTAGAAATTGTTCAAAGCACAAACAACAGTGAGATTGTACCAACATAAAGTAAGTATTTATTATAATTCAAATTCTTCAACTTTAGGTAAATGATCTTGAAAACCAAAAATGTTGTCCTAGTGACCTTATATCCGATGAATCAGATGGTACCCTAGATCATCCCAAATTTATGGCTTTATGATTGTTGGATTTTTCATATCCATGTTCTCTACCACTCTCCATCATAACATGACAGTTAGATTTCTCTTCCATATCCATATTTTCACCTACGTTCTCTTATGTGGAAACCCAGTGATTAGTTAATTTAGGTAACCATTACGTTTCATACTTTAGCATTTAAAGCCAAGTTTTGGTATTCCTTTTAACGATGTCGGATTCTATTAAAAAAACTTTCCGAGTAGTAAAACCATTTATAACCGCGGCGAATTTCTAGAGTGAAATTCATTTTAAGGGGGGTAGAATGTAACACCCCAAGATTTTACGAAAAATATTCTTTTTGATTTCATTAATGTCTTGTGTTGAAAGCAACACCAAAAAGATCTTGCACAACACGCATCCTGGACTTGGCTTGCATTACACGCAAGCGTGACCTTCCACGATAGCGTGTGTTGTACGCAATACCGAGTTTCGCTAAACCACAATATGCTATTAAAATATTATTAAAACTAGCTGTTTTAAATAGTAATACCCACCTTTTGAAATTTTATAATTTTTATTTTTAAAAATGGACTTCATTTTTGGAT